>CM036565.1:6105000-6705000 GCA_020745775.1 Theristicus caerulescens | reverse complement strand
TTAAATTTGAGAAGGATTCCATGCATTTTTGGACTATTTGAATGCTGCTTTATCTGGTGAGAACATTTGAACAAGTAAATATGAGATCAAAATACAGCTTTTGGGAAAAACAGTTTATATGCCTGTGTAAGAAACTACTGCTGCAGTGTACTGTGATATATAAGGTCATTGTTTTTCATAATTTGTAAGAAATTCAGCAGAGCACTAATTATACATGTGTGACGAGCCTGAACATATACTTTTCCACAGCTGGTGTTCTGTAACTCCATTTTCTCTAGAGACATTTGAAATTATGCTGTTCTTGAGGTTGAATTAGAAGCCCTCTGGGGAATACAGACACATTGTCTGAGAGTAAATAAGACGATGGCGAGGATTTCTTCTCCAAGAGCAACAGTCAAAGGCAGTGTCAGGTAGGGTCTTGAGTTCACTGGACTGTGGTTAAGAAGAATTAATTTTGTAAGAAATAATACCTAAAAAGCAATACAAATAAACAACTTATTGAAAAAATGTTTTACCTGTAAATGGAATTATATCTGCTTCAGTGAACTTGAACAGGTTCTTTTGTTATTAATGCCTACTAACTAATTTAGTTGCTAATACCTGCTAATTCCATTTTTATCAGCTCAGAAAAAAAACAAAACCCATCACGAAAACACTGCCTGTAGCCAAATAAACTCTCTTATGACACATTTAAAATGGGTTACATAAAACTTCAAGCTTGATGGATATTAAAAAGAAATAGGAAAACTGTATGACAGTCACAAAGGGTTTCAGCTGCTCACTGCTTAGCTGCACTCAGCCAAACAAAGCTTCTGAGGCTCTGAAATAAATTTTGAAGATTAAGGCCAGAGGATGACGGAAATCTTTGATAGTCAAAAATGACTGTAAAAACTCTGAGTACAAAGGGAAACCACATGCATGGAGTTACCTGCAAAGCTTGTCTCTTCAGTGCAAGCCAAGAAGCGTCACCTTGGCAGAGAGGCACGCAGCGTCACCACTACAGGAATTAAAACTAGAACGTGAGCAGCCAGCTTGGTATTGAGGAGCTTGTATACAAACAGTCAACATGCGAGTATGTGTTGTCACTAAGCCATCTCTTCGGGCAGGACTAACTCTGAGCAAATGGGAGGACTTCGATTGCAGTGGCCCTGCTGATGCAGGCATGCTTGCCTCCTTGTGGCTTGGATTAGGATGACTCATTAAAAAAAGCCCATCTAATTAGTTCATGAAGGCAAAAGAGAAATCTATATCCACATCAACCTCATCTTCTGCAACTGAAGAACTGTTTTCACTGCCTTTTCAAAGTCACTACAGAGCCAAGCCTTCTAAATCAGCAACCTACTGTTCTGATCGCTTCTGTTTCTTGAAGCGTAGCATGAAAGTAATGTTATTTGGTCTTGGAAAAGGGATGAAAAGATAATTTTACTGTTTTTTACTGGTTTTTTTTAGATTGTTCTTTTATTGCCAGAAAGCCATGCAGCCTATGTGTCAACGCGACCTGGACAGGTGGTTCTGAACAAGATTCTTCTGGATTTCTTGCGAATACTATGACATAGATTTCAGTTTCACATTTTCTGTATTCATTTTATTGATTTACTTTATCATGTTGCAAGGAAATGCAATTACCTGCCAGAAGCATGCATCTGGGAATGTTTTCTGGTGATCCAATGTTATCTCCTTTCTATTTTTGCCTGCTAATGCCAGGCATTAAAAACAAAGCTGGGTCTTTTCAAAAGCAATGCCTATATTCTCTATCCACATGTACTCAGCCATAGTTTTAAGATCACGAAGGAAGGGATGGTATTATCACGTCCCAGTTTTACTTGTCTCTTAAAATCTCTGTGTAAATTCCTTTGGCATTTCCACAGCTGGGCAAGCTCCGCTCTTCTCAAACTGAGGTGAAGAACGACCTTGGCCAGGCTTGAGCTTCTTGTTGCAGGAAAACAACAAATGTGTGCTTGAAAAGGTGGCTTGGCAGAAAGAATAATTTGCAAAATATACTGTGACTTTTATACAGGAAGGCTTGAGACCAGCATGGTCACTGAGCTACTGAGATTATCAGGGTTGTGGATATAAAACTCCGTATTACTGGCAGGAAAGAGACAGTGTGGTTTTGCTGAAATTACTTTTCACAACTTTTTCCCACTGTAGATGATTCCTCTGTAATATATTCTGTGCTACTTATTGGCAAGAAGCAAAAGATGTTAAGTGGGAAACTTAAAGAGAAAAGATATCGGGAAGACATCAGGCCTTTCCTGACTTTTCCACATGATGCTGTCATACTTATTCAGAGAGACCATGGTTAGTCTTCTAAAAAGTAAGTTTATCAAAAGTCAAATCAGGCAGCAAATGTTTATAGCCTGCAATTACTTCAGGACCCATAAATTTGAATGGTATTATGTGTTAATATCTGTCTATATGAGTAGTGCAACAGGATATCAACACTGAGTGTTGTGTCAAGGTAATTATTGACACAAGCCTTTAGCTAGATCTTAACATATTTGTTAAAATTTCCTTTTACAATCACTGTTCATCTCCAATTATTATAATTTTGTTCCTTATTCAGCTGGTGGACTATAACCTTAAAAAAGATACTTGTAATAACATCCTTGTCACATTGTTTTTTAAATATGTAATGCACATTTAAAACATATCTTATTAATTCTAGCACTCATCAGTATAGATTTTTCCATGAAAGATAAATAATTTCCCTCATCTGATGGTGCAGGAATAAGAGATGAAAAGAGGACTGAACATTTTTTTTGACAATTCTGTGTCACTCAGCAAATTATCACGTTTTCTTCAATCTGTATAATCAGAAATGAAAGTGTATAGCATTTGCTAACAGCTAAGTAGACAATGTTATAATAATTTCTTTGGAAGTTTGACTTGTAAAAAAAGGACTTAGTGTCAGATAAACACCCTATCATGAGACAAATAAAGCCTTTTTGCTGAATACCAGAGCTGAGGAAGCAAAATCGCACAAGAAACTTCTCACAGTCAATAAACAATAAGTAACCTGTCAAACGTAAGTAAAAGGGGAAAAAAATTAGGCAATGTTGGCATCTACAAACATCTACAGGAGCAACAAGGCATAACAGCAAGAAAATTAATGCCAACACCTCTTATAGGAATTACCAGCCGCTTCAGTTCAGTTTCTCGCAAGTAAATGTCAACTGAGTCAAAGACAGCAAACACCTTTGTAGCTTGAATATTAAAATGACTTTGAAGTCAAATGCCTCAAACATAGAAAGAAAGGTGCTAGACTTTAATGCTTTCTTCACTGATACTCATTTTAATGAGTAACAGCTGATGAGAGGCAAACTATAAGCCTAGGAGTTCTTTATGCTTATGTGCAGTCCCCTGGGTTATATTACTCTCATTTTAGGCAAATTGCTTGCTGACGGCTGGATCCACCTCTGCTATAAATTGGTGGGACACAGATGAGAGCAAGATGGAAATCCACAGTAGGATCATCAAGCACAGTGGAGTTAGTTTGTGTTAACACTCCAGTAACCAAGCGGGGGATTTGGTTTCTAGCATTACATAAAGCAAGATTTAATTTTCATTACATTCCATGTGGACATAAATAAATCCTCACTAGGAGTCCTTTCTGATTCATATTTTGTTGAGGCAGGCTAGGACCCACAAAAAGCATTTTTCCTAATTCATCTGCTCATTATAAATCTTTTATTGTGCTTTAAAAAAATTATTTCAGTATTTTCATCTGTATTGTCAATCTTCTTCCCCCAAAAGTTTTTTTCCTGGGAAATGTAGGTAATGAATATTCACAAACCTTGGTAAGAGCTGTGCCAAAGATGTGGTTCAAAACAATAAAGCTATAGCCAGAAAGCTATACAGCGTGTGAACTGCTTGTTCACCATTTATATGCCTCTCCTCCATCTCAGACCTACTCAAACCTTTCTGTTTAATTGCCATTTTTTTCTTTTCCAGATTCTGTTAATTTTGCTGGATAAAGCCAAAAGGGAAAGGGTAGGACAGCACCTTCTACGCTCACTCTGGTATTTGCTTTCTGGTAGGATTGGCTGGGTGTGAGTATGTGGGAAAGAGAAAGTGGATATTTTTCCGTTGCCAGAAAAGACTGGGGTTGAGCTTTCTCCTCTTAAAGACTGATGTATGTAGGACTTGAGTGGTAGAAATGCCATTAAAATGTTACTAAACAAATAATAAGTACATGTTTTAGTCCCACATCTACAGCAAGTTGAGTTAGAGGACTAATTTTAGGTTAATTCCTACAATACTATGTCTTTAATTATTGTGGGCCAGCATCATCCACACTATAATCAATCAAAATCATTGGAAATATGATACAAATTAATATGCTACTGTGGCTGCCACTTTTCACTTGTCTGTATGTATGAGTTTATATAACAGAATTCTCATAATACCTTAAAGGAAAAAAATAGCAGGCAAGAAATAGACGTGTCTTCCTCTTTCATCTGAATTTAACTAGAAAAATAGTTGCAATGAAATTAGAGATGTGCTGAACTATCTATAGGAGATTCCAATCCATTATTAGCCTGCTCACCTTGCTACTTATCTTCAAATGCACACACCACCAGCAGAAAGGATTTAAGGTTACATTTTAGTAATCCAAATCTTGTAGGTAGTGGGTTTTAGTGAAACTGGAGCACTTGTTACTATAATTTAACTACAAAAAACAGCATTTAGTAAAGTAAGAGGTCTGACTTTAATGCACAAAAGCAAGGAGTTTTGTGGCAGTATCAGTAAGGCTGGAGTGTCAGTCTGGATTTTCAGCCTTAAATCTGAGTTTCCTTGGTGTTGTGGATTTGTCAAATATTTAAGAGTGCTTAAATGTAAACTTTCTTCTTGATGATATTCAAACCTCCATAATACAGCCTTTTGAAGAAGAAAAAAAAAAAAAACACAAAGAATAAGTAAAATCGGTAACATTGGTGTGGCTGTGGTAAGGAATAGGTCCTTGTGTTGTGGTTGTACGGCCACAGTGAGAGTCAGAGTTCCTTCCTAGCCTTTGAGCAAGGGCAAGCTGGGACCTCTCAGGAGGACTTTCACCTCTCTCTGCCTCATTTTCCTGAACGATCAACTGAAAAGCATATCTACAAGTCTCAGAAGACATTCTAACTAATTAGTCAATATGTAATATGTGTAAAGTGGTTTAGCATGCTTGGATGGACAGTGTTACGGACCATTTCAGATGGGATTCTAATTGCCACTGACCGGACAGGACCCCAATGCAGAGCATGTGTCAGCAGAGTTTGCCCCTTCCCAATATCTTAAATTAAAACTGGCCAAGGACACAAGCTCTGAGATTCTTGTTCCTGCCAGTGTGTTATGGAAAAAGTGGATTGCATTTCTGCAAAATGAATATTGGATTGGAAGGAACGCATCTTGTTTTGTAAATATTGCAAATATATTGCAAAATATACATGTGCATGTTTTCTGATATTCTTGTGCCTCTTGAAACAGCTATTGGGTTTTGCTCTTGCTTCATGCATAACCAAAATATAAGTGCACATGTTGCCAGCTTTCGGGTTCTTTGAGTTTTTCATATTCAGCATAATTTTAAAAAAGGAAAATATACAGGCCTATTTGTTTGGTGGTAATATTCCCATTTAACTGAAATGAAGCTATATGATAATATGGCCCAGTGTGTCTGAATCTAATTGATCAAAACTAATAACTGTGATGGAACATTTAATTGGAAAATTCATTATGAGAGATACAAAAACTATATCTATTTCTCTACTTAATCGGTGGTCTGTGTTTTCCACGTAATCCAAATTATTCTCAATACAATTTCCTTTATTATTGGTGCTACATGGAAGGAGGAAGCATCACTATGTGCAAAACAAATGCATTATGAAATGTTGTAAAATCACATTGTGTAGTGTGTGAAAATGTTTGGGCCTGGTTTTAATTCTATAAAATTCAACAAATACTGGACAACAGCATACTTCTACATATACGGCTTTAAATGAGTGCAGAGTCCTCATTTGTACGTGTCCTCTAGACAGTGTGCTGTGAGCTGCTCAGACACTGATTAACAGAGGTTACTGTAAGGGTCTCCCAATTAATAAAAATAAAAATCAAAATTCAGTGTCCAGCTGTCAAACATGGAGCTGCATCTCTGATGGCATATTCATTAGTTAAAGCACTCTCAGTTACTGCTTTCTATGTTATACCACGCTTGCTTGCTGAGCTAGATTATGAAGACAAAGTTCACTCGTTGGTGGAATAAGTAACTCTAATTTGAATTTGAAATGGATGACATCCCATTATTCAGCTTAATCGAAATTCAGAAGAATATGCAATTAAAAGTGCTATGTTACCTATAAAATTTAAATCCTGAACTGCCTCTAAATATCTAGCTCTGCAAGGTAGTATTTGGACCATATATGAGAACATAGGAAATAATCACTTAGGGCAGACAGACAGTAATTATTACAGAGGATAGCAAAAAGCATGAGAAAGTTTATTACATTTCCACCAGGATAAACAAGTCCTTAGAATGGCTAGATCTAATAAGAAATTACATAGGCGTTGAAATATATCACCATAATTAATTGACATGGAAAACCTTTTTTTATTTATTTATCATTGTTCATCAAAAAAGCTATAGAGAGGAAGTCTGGAGACATTGTTAAGGTAATGATGTGCTGTGAGATGTGTGACTCCTGCATGTTCTTTAGAGCTGCTACAATTGGCATACAGGTGTGCTAGTGTCAGCAATAAAGAGAACAACTACAGCTATGCCCGACTATTGGTGGGCATGATGATAAATTATGTTATAAATACTTCTTTGGGAAGTTTTTTGCAGATTTATATCCTTTGTACAGACCTATTCCTTCAGTTCAGGATGTTATTGGCTGCCTAAGACTCCAGATTTATATTATTATTTCTCCAAAGTTAACCACTTTTGGCTGAATTAAATCTGTACTTCTTAATTGAAGTTTGTGTACCTAATGACATAGTAAACCTGTTACCAATAATGCGTGTTTTTTCCACCACAAAGACTTACTGTGTTACATTTCTTCCTGAGAAAGTATAATTTTGAGTATCTTTGATCAGGTAGAAACTTGTGCGCATACTCCGTGGACAGGCACAACAACACAGGGTAATGGTAACATTCATTTCATAGACCTTTAAGACCTGTTACTTGCTGTATATCTGGATATGCAAGAATTGGCTCAGTGGATTGTAATTTGAAATCATTGCTCTCAATTTTCTAACAGTAAGCAGCCAGCTAATATCACAAACATCAGCCTTTGCAGAAATCTTCCATTTATTTCCACACCAAACCAAGAGTTTAATAAGTAATTAATTGCTGAAATGATGCATAGCTATCTGCAATAACCATTTATAGACATTGCTACAAATTCAATTCAGAAGAAGAATAAAGCTGAGCTGGTGGATATTTCTAAATGTACCTGTTTAAAAAAATAAGAATAATAATAAAAAGCTAGCAAGAAAGGTTATTTGTAGGAGGTCTGGAGTGATAGTGAATAGGGCAAGCTGTCACTTTTTAAAGTTAACTTTTATAACTCCCACTTGTAAACTTTCAGCACCTGAACAAGCTGTAGATGAAGCCACGGGGAAGCATTTCTGGAGCGGGGTGGATAATCTTGCCGTGCAGGCACTGAGGGCAGCAGCAGCTGCCTGCAGAGCTCACGAGATCCCCCTGCCCCTGAGGCTTTCCTAGGTCATCCCCATGGAGGCCAAAGGATAACACCTGAGCAGCTTCTTGAAAGCAAATGACTCAAAACAGGCAACTGATAAAGCATTGATAAGTAATGGCACACTATCCATATGAAATTTTCCTTAAGATACATATTTATGTAATAGATTATAGAACAAACCCTTTGGGATCTGCTGCAGCTTAGCATGCCAAGGAATTTGCATGAAGACAGCAATGTTAGAAATCAGTTAAAACCCCCAAATTAGTATATTTTTAGAGAGAAATGGCACCTAGCCCTTTGTTGGGAAGGACAGGAAGAGAACTTTTCCCACCATATGTGCGTGCAAGAGGATAGTGGGAGACAACTAATGCCCACCACTAGATGCAGGACAATGTATGTTGCCCCTGGAATATCCTCTCCAGTTCCCAGCAACTGGCAAGAGGTAAATGACTGTCAACGCACCCCCCCATACACTGCTGTCTGCAATATAGTTGCTTATAGGCATTTAGCCAAATTATAAGTTAAGGAAGTTTGCAGTGTTTGCAGGTTCAGAAGTAGACAGAGGGTTTCTATTTATTTTGGCTTGAGTTTAACCCAAAGAAACAAAACACATTTTTCTTCCTCTACAGCTGAAAAAGAGCTGAAGTCCAGGAAAGGTGTGCCTTTGTAATAAACCCACCAACTCATAAATCTTTCCTGATCTTGCTTGAAAAATTTTAATAGCTTTGAAATACATTTTTATTGCTTCAAAGTCGCCAAAGGTGTGCATTTTCCTCTCATTGCTCAGCCTTTGCTCCATGAGATATGGTAGTACCTCAGACCTTTAGTTTATACACAACTTGTTAGTAAGCAGGAAGCCTTTGATTTGTTTCAGTTTGCCAAGAAATAATGGAAACTACCCATTGATAATTACAAACTGGTCATTAAAAGGTAGTCTTATATATATTCACGTTCAAATCTCTAACTGCCCTCAATTAGGCTTATCAGCGCTGACGAATCTGCCAGTCCATTCTGCAGTGTAAGTGTGTAGATTTTGAAAACAAAGCCAAAGTATTTAAAATAAACTGTCCAGAAAGGCTCGGAGTGTGTTTATACACTAAGGGAATGCTAAGTAGCTCTTATGGTAGGTGCTTTATAGCTAAAGGCAATATTATCTAACAGACCTATTAGGTACTTGTTGATGTAAATTGCTATGGTCTTTAACACTACTTGTAGTTCCAAAAAGTTCATTAAAATTAAGGTACTGGCTTTATCTAATTAAGCAACCAATACCCATCTCTTTCTTTCAGTTTGTCTCCTGTTAATCTGGTTTTAAACCCAAGATTTTCTTTGAAAGCTCTTGATGACATTTATATATTTTTTTCACAACTCTATATTTATCTGATCTTCTGGTAAATCCTTTAGGGCTGAATCTAGTGAATCCATTATCTAGTCTACATTACTAGAATACAATTCAATAATTCAATACCATTCAAAAAAAATTAAATGTATTTTTAGAGACTCGGTTCCTCATTCAGCTTTTTCTGTATAGCAAGTATAACTAACTGCAGCTGGGGACAATTTTTCATATTTTCCCTGTTAATGTTTTATTAGCTATTTCGGTTTTGGATTTTAATTGAACTGAATTAATTCTTACCAACATACTGTGAAGAAAATGATAAAAATTACACCCAGAGTTTTATAAATGTTACCTCTATAATAAGTGCCATTTTTAATGGATACATGATCTTCTGGGTACAATGTTTGACCTCTAAACTAGAAAGAAAAAAGTAGACCATTCAGGAGGGATTCATGTGGTACGAGAAAATATACTTTAGTAATACAGTGGGAAAATTATACTGATATTTTGTTAGTGTTTGCACATGAAATGTGCTATGTAAGTTAATTTTATTACTAAATTGGTATACAAAACTGAAAGGCTGAATCGCCAAAGGGGAACTCAGCTCTCAATTTTTCAAACGCAATGCTACAACTGAAAATAATAAATTCAATGTTCACATAGAATTTCTTGGCTTAAAACGTGCAGAGCAGATTGTGCTACCCTTCTTGCTACTGAATACTAATTTTACATGTAAACATTTCATTAATCTGGCTGGGATTGTTTGAAATACAACTATGACTTAGTGTGACTCCTGAGGTCACAAATATCTCACAATCATTTAAAAACTAGAAATTACAAAATTATGCTTCCTTACAAAGGAGGCCTGAAAATATAATAGATATGAAACTATAGATGAAACAGTCTTAGAAGTAAATTGTGTGCACAATGATGACTATCAACATCCCTAGTTATCCTTTGCCAGTGATTCCTGTTACCATGGCATTGCCTGTACTTCTTACGACAGCTATAAAGTTCTCCTGCAGTAAAGTTAATCCTGGGTGAACTGGGTCCATGTGGTAAAATATTATAAGTTCATCTGTGCTGTGCATCAATCCAAAAATAAAAATGCCCACGCAATCAGTAAGATTAAAAAAGGAGATTGTCAGAGCAGAATTAGGCAGGTTTATTTTCCCATTTGCTACAGGAAAGATCAGCCTTTAACTATGGCTGATCTTTTCCATCAACAGGTTACAGAATGAAAACATGCTAGTTGTGTATAAGACTTGGGGGAGAGCAAAAAAAGATTTTTATGAATAAAGTACCTCTAGTATAGTCTCCTTCCCATGGGTAAGAATTACAGTTTTCTCTTGGCATGCTATGGGGCTGTATGAAGGCTTCCCAGAGACTACAATATGTCACGAGTAGGTGCTGCTTTATGCAAGGCCCTTTAAATTCTGGGGCCCAAAAGGAAAAAAAAATAAGGTCTGTCACTCTCTAAGATGGGGCATTCATTCACCTTGCAAAGTTATATTATGTTTGGCAGCCTGCATCTGCAAATAAATTTTGCTTTAGTATCTTGTTTCATATTTACCTTTGCCTGCATCAGTAATGCTGTATCACATGCCAGGGGTACCCCGGGCAATAAGCTGGCAAGAGCCTTGTTTTCTTGTCGCAGGAGTCCTGTGATTCCCAGCCAAGTGTATATACTCACTGCATTATATATCCTTGCCTAACGGCAACAGCCATGATAAACCCTGCAGCTCATAGCTGCTTCAGGCTGAGACGTGATTTAGATTGGCAGAGAAAGGGTTTTTTTTTCGCTGTTACCCTCTGCAAATAGTAACATCTTCATGCATCCATTCCTTTATTAAATCAGATGGCTCCCCAAAGTCACCTTCCATCGGGTGGATGTGTCTCTGCTGGTTGGTTCTTCCTTCTCATTAAAAAATAAAGCTCACTATTTTCAGTTCATAACTGATGGTTGATTTGATGTGGGTGCGCGTGTATTTCCGTAAATGAAATTTGCATCAGCTGGTGGGAGTGGTCAGTACACTAAATGCATACTAAATCACGTACTATGGGAGCTGTTCAACACGCAGAGGCACTTGGTGTGGTATACAGCCTCATACTCTAGATCCACCAACTGCCATCTCCGCTTCTCCGCCTGTTCTTGAACACTGACCTGTTGTGCGTAAAAGTGGTGTTTCAGGTAAGATTTTGGGCTTCAAGCACGCAGGAGTATTTTCCTGAACACATGGCCATATTTTTAGATGAATTTAAGAGTCTCTCTTACTAGCTTTTAAAAGAATAATTCTGATCAATAACTGTTTCAGTTTTTCACATGACTCCAAAGTCAGGGAAAAGTTTCACATGGCAGTTGATAACAGAAGCAGGTGCTGCACATCCAAACAACATCTCAACATAAAAACAAACAGCAAAATGTTCTTTCCTTGTGTTTTAAGGTCTAGCGAGCAAACTTCTTTGATGGCTTATCAGATACTATGAGTTTAGCATTTGAGCATTTTCAAGAGAGAATGTGATAGGAGAAACAGCATCTTTCCACAGTGTCATTAGGAGATGACATTTAGAAAAGAGAGTCAAAAACTTATAAAAATTTGATGTGTGCTTCAGGATCTTCTTTAAAGCGAATCATTCATCCTTCCAGCGAGGCTTTGTGCAGACTCCCAGGCTGGCACACACATTCCCAAATCCTCAAAGCTTTATGAATTCACAATTACAAAATGTCAGGAATTCAAGGACCAGCTTGCGACAGAGCATGATTAGGGGGGAAACATTTTAAATTACCTGCCTGTACATTGTTCTGTACCCACCAGTCTGCAGCAGACATGCTGGTTGCTGGTGGAGTAGAAAGCAATTAGAGAAGCGGCTGCTGCTAAGAGCTCTTGCTGTAGCTGAACTTGGTAGTTGCAGGATGCAGGCATGCTGAGGACTGTTTATTTGAGAAGAGGCTTACTAAAGGGAATGATAGTCATACATTTGGTTTGGTGACAATTTTATGAAGAGCTGTGAAACACTGCTTTTTTTTCTCTCCCTGGAAACATGGTCTGTAGCAAAAACAAAACCCTGCAAACAGAAGAAGCTGCCAGAAAGGTCAAAGAGTAATTTCTATGACCGGATCTGATCAACTAGGGTTGAGAAAAAGCTGGATAAGGAAGGAACTTGTGCAGCTCCTTTGTTTCCAAAAGAAGAACTGATTAAGACATCAGCTTATTCTGCTTCCATCTTCATTTATTAAATTGTCAGCTTCTATCTATCCCACGAGATATGCCTGTAGTGAATCTCCACTACAGAGAGAGATTCCTGGAGCTGTGCATGATATCTCAAGGTTAGGTTCCCATTAAAATCATATTAATTTCAAGGGTTTAAAAGTTGAGGTAAATAACATGTCTGGTCTCAACTTTTGTCATTCATCATATATGACTTTTTTGTCAAAATTTAAAGACCAGTCCTTCGACTTTGTGTTTCATCTCCACTCACACTGTCATATGCAAAACATACATCAGCAACTTTCAAGTGACTTTGGCTTCCCTCTGAGCAGGTCAGGCTGACCTGGGGTCTGGGAGGAAAGAGGAGCCGGTTCATGCTGGAACCCTTCCTCCTTCTCCAGGCTGACCTGGACCCACTCTTCTTACCGGAATGCACCATGGGTCACCATACCCCACCTTGCCCTAAACTGGCCTCAACGTGGTCTCCTGGTACACCCTCTGATTTCTTGCTATGTAAGAGGGTTGTGCACAGATCAAAAAATGACTTATCACACAACGATCAAATATCGAGTCACTAGGTCTCATCGTACTACAAGTGTCAACAACAGAACTTGAACTGAAGGAGAGTTTCCCTTGGCTTTCTTTTTAGTTGACCTGCTTACTCCTTTCAAGGTGAGATCATAGCAAATGTATATAAAGTCTAATAACAGAACCTGGATGTGTGAAAAGGTGCAAATCCTGATTTAGTTTATTGAAGAGTCTTCAGTTTGCAAGCACCTTTATTGCATTCAACACAAGCCAGATTCAAGCCCACATTCTGGAAATAAAAGGCCCTAATTTGTGTTATCTGCCCCCTAAGACATACATGAATCTGTAGCTGTCTGATGCAGGAGGTTTCCTGGAGTTGCAGTAGACCTTTTCAAAATAATACTACAGCATGCTCAAAGTCACAGCATCCTTGAGCTTTCATTGCCTTACTGTTATTATTGTTGTTATTGTTACTGTTATTAGACTTTGTAATGCATTGAACTCCCAAGTGCTCTCTGCTATTGCTAAGATTACACAATACTTTAAGGAATTTTAAAGACAGCTGTTTTGTGCATGCTCCAAAGAAACAGGGGAGAGAGAAGTTGCTTTTTACACTGATACGCAGAATTACTGTACAGAATTAAACTGTGAAGGTAGATGAGCCCTCCCATCATAGGTAAGTGATGGAGAGAAAGCCTGCAAAAAGACCTCCGATCTGCAAGAGGAGAAGGTAGGGACAGCTGTTCACAGTAAGCCTGTCCGTCATGGCGCAGCTGACGGATCGAATGAGATCGAATGAGTTGTTGCTTTGAGAAACCAGACTGGAGAGTACAGAGTCACAGTAAAATGGCCAGAAAGGCCTCAAAAGGTCAAAAATGGTCCATCCCAGTCCCTGTCCCACAGCAGCACCCCACTCACAACATTTCTCTCTAAATGTGCTTAAATAACGGAGGTTGGAAAGCGGATGCAAGAGAAGATGGTGGAGACCAGAAAAGGAATAAAATGAGGTATGATTTTAGCTACAGGTTTTTGAGAGGAGGGAATGAAAGACCTTTATGTTCGCAAATGTCCTTTGCATTTTAAAAAGATGCTGCACCTATAACTGGAATGTGTAGCAGGAGATATCATTGATGTTACTGTTAAAATTTTTAAATTCATTTGAATTTCCAGGGGCATCTCAATGCTCACTTTCTGTCTTGAGCAGTGCGTCCTGAATTTCTGCCAGGAGTTTTGCTTAAGGCTGAGTCTGGGCTCGGACAGGCTGTTGCAGCCTGTGACATCTTCCCTGCATTTCCTTTTGGAAGAGATCTAACAGAGCAATACACAAAATTTCTGTGTATTCATGAAGTCTAAAGGGTTGAAATAATTTCCACAGCTGAGATATTCCAAGGAGAGTTTATGTGAAGAAAAACCCCTCTGACCCATCACAAAAATAGTAACCTAATGCAATATTAAAACAATTCAGTTAAATATTTAAAGCTGAAGAGCAACTCACTTAATTTTCTGCCTAGTACATCTAATGGTGCGGTTAATATACACATGTGCTTACTTAAGAAGGAAAGGATGCAGTGGTGACAAGAGCTCACCGTGCGACCAGGGAGCCTGGGAAGAGCATTAGCCCAGCCTGAGGTGGGTATGAGGGCGAGTTATTGGCCACACCTGCAGGGCAGCCCTGAAAGGGTGCTGCAAAAGCCAGGCTGAAGGTTTGTGAAGCTGAAGTAGTAAGGTGTAGTTACAGCAGGAACCACCCCTGCCTGGGGGGAGTAGTTAAAAAATGTTGTGCAAGAAAGAAGATGAGAAACGTGAGGCACAAGTGGGGAAAATATGTTTAAATCAAGTTGCGTTTGCTTGGATTTCTGCTGAGAAGATTGCTGCTCGAAGAGGGGAATTGAGGAGCATATGCTTGGTAGAAACCATGCAGGGTAAGACTGCAGAGAATAGAAGGAAGCGGAACGAGCACATCTGTTAAGTTATAGTCCATTTAAAAGAAAGAAGCTTTTATAATATCGTAGTGGGTAACATCAAGTAATTTAATCACAAAAAATGACAATCAAGCTGAGCACAGTGAAACCCCAAGGCCACAAGGGCCTGCATGGGTATATCTCAAATGAATGGCTTTTGTTATTTCGTTTTAAGTGGATGTCTGCAAGTACTGCTGACACCTCCTGTTGAGGTGAGGAGGCTCTGAGTGTCCCATGCTCAGGAGCCTTGAGTGAGATCCTCAAAAAAGCTTCTGCCTGAGGCATTGCAGGGAGGAGTGGCCCAACATTACAGCAAAGAAGCAGACAGTTCCAAGTGGGTGTTGATACCCAATCTTCCCCAGGGCTGCAGAGCTGAGGCCTTGACAAAAAGGCAGGTGAAGTGAATTATAATGGAGACATATGGATCCTTCTGAGCAGACACCTGAATACCAAAACTTTCGTGAGTGCTTCTGCTTTCCTTTTGACAAATCTCATCCTTAGAAACTAGTAACCATTGATATTCATTATTTTATAGGTATATTCTGCTCTGTCAGAATAGACTGTGACATACCAATGGGGGGAACCAACTAAAAGCCTTCCCTTTGTGCATGGCAAAAGCAAATTGAGGTATAAAAACTGCTGTCATTTTATGTTTCTAAGCTCAAATTTTCCAAAGAGCATCAGGAAGCTGAATGGTAAGGAGGGCTCATAAAACAGGGATGACTGGGTGGTGACTGCAGAGGCTAGGACGAGATAGCAGTCTCCCAATAAATAAACAAATAAATGTAAAGAGTGTCAAGGAGAACAAAGGATTATTTATTGTGATACTTGGGGCATCATGAGAGGTAATAGACTGAAAAAAGGAGAAGAAAAATGTAAGCTTTATAACAGGGCGGGGGTGGGGGAACCTTGACAGAGAAATTTATTAGGCTGTAGAACAGTTCTCTGATGGAAGCAAGATCAACTTTCTGGTTTGGGAAGCTAAAAACTATACTGAGTAAAATACTGGTAAAATGCACAGCAGGGAATGACCTTTTACAGTCAGAAATATAGTAGAGATGATGTATATGGTTGGGTTGGGGTTTTTTTGTTGTTGTTGGGTTTGGTTTTTTTCTGAAGCTCATATGGGAAAAGAGCTTGGACTTTATAAATGAGGACTTTTCTAAGCTGAGCTTTGCCCTCATTGCGATGCACTCAGAGAACAGCAGGCAGACGCTGCATGGTAGCGTTTAATGCAATGGTGGCAGAAGCTGGTCTGTGCTGTTCTGATTTACCTCCCGCTGTACAGAATAGTAACCGTGTGGCTCCTTGCTTTTGGGGCTTTTGGCTGTCATACTTTACTGTCAGCTGTCAGATCAGACTGAAGTCCAGCTGATTGACTAGTATTTGTGTGTATAATGCTGGTGTAGGTGTTGGTGACATGTCAGGGATAATGTACCAGGATCAGTGGAGCAGTTTTAACACCGCAATGCCTTCAGCTTCAGTTCTTGTGTCCAGCAGTAGGTAGGCAAAGAGACTCACCCATTCCTGCAATTTGGCATTTTCTTTATTCATCTTTGTATCTTAGAACTTGAAACAGTTGGTAAATGACATATAATCAAGTAAATCAGTGCACTTTGGTGTCCATGCAATGTTTTCCTGGGTAATAATAACTCCCCTTTCTCCACTGTAGTTCATCACATAATAATTCATACCATCATCATGTACTGTGATACAGATTTGGGTGCTTTAAAGAAAATCTGATCAATGCTAGGGCATCTATCATTAATAAAACTATATATAAAATATAAATAACTGTATATTTAAATAATAGTAATAAGATGTTTTCCGAATTTTGTACATTAATAAGGATTTAAAAAAAAAAATCAAAACTGGAACATAAACATCCTGTTCAGCACAACTTTTTGTTTTGCTATCACTGAGTTTAGTGTAACACTAAAGTAGGAGATTGACTAGTGCTGGTTTGCATTTTAACAATGTATATTTTTCTAAGATGCAGACTGAAATAAGGTCATAGTCTTAGATTGAAAGTAAATTAACTCAGGGAGCAGAATGAAAGTTCATACTAATCCACTAATGTGCATCTCGGTGCTAATTAATTCAGGTCTTTGTGGTGGCTTCAGGAAACTAAATTAGGAAGAATCTACAAAACGTTTTCTTTGGTTCTATGGCCTTCAATTATGATGAATAAATAATTGGCATAGTTTTGTTTTACAAAACCATTATATAGTCTTGGAAAACAAATTGATTTCTATTGTGAATATTGTTCTGCAGAGCAAGGGAAGCAAGAGGCAAAGAAGGATCAGGTCACTTTTTAAGCTCTGTACTACCATTTAATTTAGCTATGATAACCACTTACCTAGACTTATGACCTTACAAAGCAGGGTCAGTTGCCCAGCTAACTTGAAGAATGACACAGTAAATATCTTAAAAGTTGTGAAGATGCTCCTTCCCTTTATGTTAAAGAGAATATCATTGACGCATACTTAATTTCAGCATGAAATACTTACTTTGGCACAAGAGTGCCTTTCAGACACTATCTATCTAATGCATATGGCATTAGAAAGGACTGTTCAAGGGTAAACTCTGAGGGTGGAGGGGTTCGCTTTCACTATATAGGAGCAGGGAGACTCAAAGTGTGATAAGTATTTTTCCTACAGTAGCAGGAATTATCAACAAAAGTAAAGTGACAAATTAGATCATTTACAGAAAAAATCTTGAATAGACATAGAATAAGAGCTGTTGGCTCAGTTACCTAAAATCTACAAAATATCTGTCACTTAACATAACTTGCCTTTTTTTAGCCACTTATAGTCTACTGAGTTCATAGCTGACTTAGGTTATTAAAAAATGGCATAATTACATGAAATATCTGCAGAGAAATTAAATGTTTCCATTATAAGGTTTGCATGTTTTGATTTGAAGTTAATATCCTATTTCACAAATATTAATCTATTTTTTTTATAAATTAACCTATTTTTTTAGTTGAAATCAATGTTGAAATACCAATTACATGTTACAGAAAAATAGAATGTAAAAGTTTCACTCTTTTCATGGTTCAAAGAATGGATGATTCACAAGTTGCACAGTTTTGAGCTCACCAGTCTGCAGTGAAGTTACGCAGCCTTATGGCTTGACAATAAGCCTTATGAAGGGGGTTAGAGAAGATGGAACCAGACTCTTCTTGAATGTGCCAGGTGCTGTGAGAAGAGGTGACAGACACAAGGTAGAACACAGGAAATGATTAGAGAAAAGGATTTATTTTTTCAACCATGAGTGTGGTCAGATATTGGAAGAGGTGCCCAGAGATGTTGTGGGACCCCCACCTTACAAAGTGGTTAAGAATATTCGGAGTGTAAGTCTGCTGGAACAAACATTTGTTTTGCAAACACTAGTAGAACACGACAGGCTATTATATTGGGCCTTACGTATGAAGGCAATCAAAGAGAGAGAAAAGAACTAAAACCATCCATTATGGCTCACTGCCAAGCAACCTGAATCCTGGCTCTGTACAGGATAATAATACCAATTGGCTCATTGTCTTTTTTAAAAAGCCACTGCCATTCATTCATTTCTCTAATTGCTACCCAAGCTAGCTTTTCATTTACATGTTACTGTGTTTGGGCTGCATATCTGAATTCTGGGTTGCTCTCTGTTTCAACTACTGGTTTGAATACCAACATGTAGGACCTGTAAGTCTAAGTGCAGCAGTACACCATCCACAAAAAACCAAAATAGCAGAATGATGGTTCTGTAAGTAGTGTTTTGCTAACAAGAAAAGCTGCAGGGAATTATAAAAGGGAGAATGTAAACTAATGATTAGAAGTGATATTTAAATAAAGATGATCGGAGAAGCATTGTGGTGCACAGTATGTGGGGCGATGAACTGGGTATCTCAGTGGAAGACTCTTGTTTCCTCTCGAGGCTCTGAAGAGCTGCCTGGCAGCTACTGCTGCCATTTCAGATGATGTTAAAGTCCTCAT
Source organism: Theristicus caerulescens (assembly GCA_020745775.1). Classification (NCBI taxonomy): domain Eukaryota; kingdom Metazoa; phylum Chordata; class Aves; order Pelecaniformes; family Threskiornithidae; genus Theristicus; species Theristicus caerulescens. Next base: position 6,686,301 of record CM036565.1, on the reverse strand, counting down.
GTTGTTGTCTCGTGCATGCATTTCTTATAAATGTAAACCTGCAAAATCTGGTCTTTTTGTAGGGTATTACATGGAGCATGGCTCTTAAGGAAGCTAATCACCAGAAGCAGATGAAATTGAGGAAGAGTGGGGTTTAGTTTAGCTATAAAGTTCAGAAAATTAAAAGTGAAGCCCAAGAGTATTTTGGCAGCTGAAGTGTCATAATGACTTTACAGCATTGTCCCAGGACAGTATGCAGACCACGGAGTGCAGGCGATGGAAGGGGAATGGCCATATGGAGCAGCAGATTGCACCTCTTAACTAATAAGAAGAGTTAAATGTGCGACGAAGGGGTTTTGACTAGTACACTCTCATCTTTTGAAGACCGAGTATTAATTCCTACAGTCTTTCTGGCCTGAGATTTGATTTCACTTCTCTCTTGCTTTGTAAGACTAGATATTTAGTCTTTAGATATTTAGTACAAATTAATTGTCTGGATGTTGCTTAAAATCAGTGGATATACGAAATGATCTGGATGTTGCTTAAAATCAGTGGATATACGAAATGATCAGAAATGACTTCTGGATAGACAGTTCAGGATGGTTTGAATCACCCACTGGATAACATGGCTCTGTGTTGGCTACAGGGGTGAACTACACCATTGGACTAGCTGAAGTATTTAAAGTTATGTGAAGAATAAGCCATCACTAATGTCCTAGCCTAACAAGTTTTGACACCATGAAATTAAAGTTGGGTGTGACATCAAGGTTATGTGGTTGCTTACCTCTTGTTTGTTCAGTAACATGAAACCCACAAACACACTACTAAATGTTACTCTCCACTCTGGACCCCAAATGGATGTTTTGGTCAAATTTGGCTTCACGAATGGTATATGCAACCCAAATAATTCATAGGTAAAGTTACTTTGAATCTACTACTTGACACAGAATATTGCAGTACTTGAATATTTCCACATATTTCTGATCTCTGTGCTCTCCTTTACTCTGCAAATAGCCATTTATAAAATTGGGATACGGTACATCTAGAATGACTCAGTTCATTATTAAAGATACTGAGCCTGAGAGACTAGAGATAATTACTTTTGCATACTATTAAAAGTCTTCATAAAAATATGGCATTATTTTAAGGTTCAATGAGAGGTATATGACTAAAATAGCATTAAAATTTTATTTTTTACATTCTACAAATCTAATGACATTTAAAATATGACATTTAGAAGCTACAACCTCTAATATCAAATAATGTCAGCGTATGTGGCAGTATTTCTTTCCCGATTACAGACAAATGGCTGTCAATGTCACCTTCAGCACCTGCCATTACTTATTATCACTTGTGAAATTCTATTTGTAAAAGTTTTGTAGCATTTTATAGCCATCAGCAAAGTCAATTAATTACAGTCTCTACCGCTACATGAACAGTGCAATTACTTCACCATTCACTTTGATTTTGTTGACCAACTGAGTTTTCAGGCAAATGCTTGGAGTCCGATTAACACGTTGTAAGATTGCGCAGAAGCTGCAGCTCCCATTTCTGTGTGATTTAGGCTCAGTATCTGCCACGTGTAACTTATTTTTTCATCTATATTATTTTTGTTCTCATATGTTACCATTTGTATTGCTCTTTAACAAAATTCCTTCTTCTGGGAATTCATTGTACCCATGTACCCATTGTACCCATGTACCAGTACTTAAAGGGTAGCTACAAAGAAGATGGAGACTCCCTTTTTACAAGGAGTCACATAGTGAGGACAAGGGGTAACAGGTGCAAGTTACTCCCAGGGAGATTCCGATTGGACACGAGAGGTAAATTTTTCACAATGAGAACAGTCAACCATTGGAATAATCTCCCCAGGGAAGTGGTTGACTCCGCTACGCTGAATATGTTTAAGACTCAGCTGGACAGGGTGCTGGGCCATCTCGTCTAGATTGTGCTAGAGAGGTTGGACCAGATGATCCTTGAGGTCCCTTCCAACCTGGTATTCTATGGTTTCAAGTCTGGCATGCATAGGTTTTGAAACACAAAGAGCAATTTGGAAAGTGAATGGATTCAGAGTAAAATCTTCCAGAGTTCTTATTTAAAAATTATTTTACCTAATTATCCAATTGTAAAAATCTTGATTTTACTTTTTTTTTTTCCCTCTTTTCATCAGCTATCTGAAATTATTATTGCGTATCAGACCGAACTCTAAAATTCCAGTTAGCATTTAGTCAGGGCCCCACTCAATAAGATTTCATATAAATAAGTTAAGAAGTGAAGTTTTTTTAGTTCTGCCCACCACTATGCTGAGTTCTTGTGAAGCTCAGGCAAGTCTTTACTTCGTTTTTTAAATCATTGCTGAAGACGTCAGGATCCTCACTGAAAAAACCAATACTGCTGTTCACAGCGTCTCCAATTTTAGGATCTATTCCTTTCTCAGTGTGCAAACTATGACTAAAATACATTTTTCTGCATTAATCAGGTCTCTCCATGATGCAAAGTAGGATGCCAAAGTCTCCTGTTCCTTTGTAGGTTTTTTGGGGGAAAAAAACCACAAAACATCAGTAATAGTATTCTACCATTTTTGTAGGAATCAATGAGAACTTAATATGAGGCTAAACTAAAGAGAAGAGACAGAATCATATGTTTGGGGACCTGCATATATTTAAAATGAATGGATTGAATATAGTAAAGAAAAAAATGAAATAAAAACCATCAGCCGTACAATAGAACTGCTAAATACAGAAACGCTATATCTAAATAAGGGAAGAAATAGGTCTAGGTCTGTTACCTAAATGCCTAGTGAAAAGATTCTGGAAACTAGGAATTCGGTGAAGTTAAAAAGCAACAGCATGAAAGACTTCAACTACCCAGACAGAGAGTAGGCAAGGGTCACAGAAGACCAAGCAGTAGAAATCACATTTTTTTGATGCAATGATGACTGCTTTAGAGTCTTTTTGCTCCAAAGTGGCAAATCATCTAAACTGAACCAATTAAATCTAGTGATTTCTTTTCCTAGAACTGGCATGGGGGTGGGGGAAAAATTGTTTGTATTTTTCTAGCTTCTGTGGTTCTTTTGTGGAAATTCAAGTATGCAATAGAGAATTAATATTTTTCAATAAGTTTTGCAGCCCTGACAAAATAGTTTTTTTCCTCTAGAAGGTTAACAACATGTGAACAAAAAATAATAAAAATCACTATTGTTCTTCAATAAGGAACTGAAATCAGTAAAAAAAAAATATACTAGTAAGTAGCAAGTTAAAAATCCTATTGAAGATCAGCATCTTTCTTTTCAGGTGAATGCCATGCAAATCATCATTTTTACAGGGGTTGTACAGCCCACAAACCCCTTCTTTTGCTTGCTCAGGAGATATGATGAGTAGAAGTACTGACAGCCTATTACACAAATGTATTTTTCCATTAGTTGCTAACCACCTTGCTTTCAGTGGCACTCCATTTTAATATGCTTCCTATAGAAATTATGTGATATTTTACAGGTCAATGCAATCCAAATAGGGTAGCAGGGAAAAAGATGGGTGTAACCTGCAAATTACTGGTCAAACTTCTCTTCCAAATTGGTACCAGCAGGTGCTAGAGCTGTTTCTTGGGGTAATTCTCACTAGTCTGAGCCTACTCTCCTCTCACCACATGAGGAAATACTGCAAATATTGCAAAAGCAAATACTGAAAAGTAAATTCAGTAGTAAAGGCAACTTGGGGCTATAGCAGTTACCAATCAGTTGTCACAGCATGTTTTTAGCATCACTTTCCTAAACTTGCTTGATCATCGAGTTGATTCTTTCCTCATCATCATACATTCCTCTTTAAGTCAGTTTAGTGATATAGATCCTACTTACTGTAGTTTTATCAAAAATTTTGCTATCATGTATTCATAACTCCAGGTATGAATGCAGCCTGCTTCCTCATACTGTTCCCTGGGTCACCTGTCCAGTATTCTTCCTAGCAAAAAGTGTGTTGTAGAAGGTGGCAGAGTTATCAGGGGAAGGGATTTACAGAGCAAAATCCTTTTCTCTTTATTAAAGCAGGACTTACAGTTACTTTTCCTCTCTTTTTAAGAGAGAAACAGCTCCCTGAATGTATCAGATGGCCCTGAAGGCGAGCGTGCTGTCTGGGAAAGGAGACTCTCCCCGGGAGAGCCGAGATGTTCACCATTTAAAGGTGCTGATAGCAATGATGCAGATGACCAAAGCAAATTTGAGAAAAGAAAAAAGAGGCAGAAAATAATTGATGATTCATTTTGTCTTTATAGTACCCTTTTCGTGCACATCAAAACAACTTTACACATAAAGTCCTTTACCGTGCACAACAGCCATGTGTTTACTGAGCTTAGTACCCAGGCTTTATTGGAAGATTGGCTATCAATTACAAGTCAAACTCTGCTTTACTTTAAGCTGAAACCAGTTCAGCAACAAGAGCACAAAGACAGTCATTTAAATGCTATTGTTCTTCGATACTTTTTGCACAATATCCCTCTGGCCGTGCATCAGCAGCAGTTACCCAGACAAAAGAAGATGTTGTTCTCAGCGTTGGGCATTATGTATTATATCTATTCACTCACATTCTCATGGATCTTACCTTTTGAAACTAAATCTTTTCTGTTTTCCTGATATTGCAAGCAATAGCATATATTATTAAGTAGGGGGAAAAAAAAGCCCGATTATTGTTATTTTTTTCAAATTGTTCTGAATTGTTTTGCTTAAGTATTTTTCAGTACAAAGCAGCCAGTTGTATGAAAGAAGAAAGAAGGCAGCACCTTCCTTCAGATTTCTATCGGGGTAAGCTTAAAAAAAAAGTCAACTTGTTATGTTTTGTTGGTTGATTATAAACACGCTGCTGCTTCCAATACTAAAGTGAATGTTGAAAAATATTCTTAAGGGGATACACTTTTCTGGGATTCATGTAGGAAATGTGGATTCTAATGCTTCAAAAATTACACATAGAAAAGTAGAGTTAATACTTAAACCAGCTTTGGAAAATAAGAGACTTTTTGCCAAAGTTATGAGAATGGAAGAATTTTTAATAAAATGTCATGAAAGTGGCTCCTTTTTTGTTTTCTTGAATTTTGGTGGGGTTTTATTTTTTTTTCTTTATATACATCCAAGTTTTATTCCCACTGAGGGAACTCAACTGAGGGAGAGCAACTCCTAGACGGATGCCACAGTGGCTCATCAAAGAAGGTAGATGGATGTAGCATTAGTTAAAAGCATCATTATGAAAACAATGAAACCTTCAACAGCTAATTTTTAGCTTTAAAGCTATGATAGACATAGACTTAGGAAAGGGAAGTCAGTTTAAGGTTGGCTGCAGTCTAGAAGTACAAACTAAAAACAGAAGAACCATGTTAAGATGTGTCTTGGGAGATATGGACCTCTTACATGTAATCTCTGAAGTTGAGCAGACCCAAACTTGTGGGAGGTAGCGGCTGGACTTGCTCCTAAAGGAACTATGTCTTGGATTTTCAAAAACAATATATAGGGCTGGAGTCCCAAAGAAGACTTGGAACATCTATTCTGTTAGTCCCACTTCCTTCTTAATTTTATATGTATGATCATCTCATGGTTTTAGGCATGAATAGCCTGTGCATGTACAGATATGGTATCACACTTTCATTTCCACCTGTCTTTAGTTGTTGCTGGATTTGTGCAGGTTTGAGTTAGTTTGAAAGCAAGATACGGCACAGGAAAGCAAATTAACTTTTTTCCAATTACCTCACTGAAACACTATCCTTCATTGTTTTCAAACACTTGTTTTCTGTCTATATAATGAAACCTGATGTCTTGGAGGCACATGTGGAATTATTTAAAATACATAAATAGAAAGTCACATGTGAAATATTTTGAAAATTGAGTTGCAAAAATTAAAAAAGGATAACGAAAAACTCAACTCTGTATTGCAGAATTTTGTAAAACAGAAGGTTACAAGCTTGGAATAGCCATGAAAATGTGCTTGAAACAGCAAAGACGAAATCACAAAGATCTTTAGAGAAATGCTATTGCAAGTGAGAAGGTAGCATTTTCAAAAGCAAAGTTCTGTTGGTAAATGCTGATTTCTGGGCTTCTAAATAAGCAGGCTAATTTTCTAAAGTAATTGCACTTAAAGATTTTCCAGTTAAACTACTGCTTTGTGCTCAGCACTTTTGCAGAGAGCCCTACTTCTATTTAAGACCATGGATGTCAAATCTGGAAGGCACTTGGGCACATGCTCCCTCCCCAATGAATTCAGCAGTCTTGAATGTGCAATGAGCTGACGCCTACGTCAAGAGTTAGGAGACTAAAGCCAGGCTCCTCTTTTTGGGGAAAAAAGTTGCTGGTTACTGCATTTTGTCACAGGAGGAAATATTGGCTAGCAAGGAATAATTTATATTTCTCTTTGAATTCTTTTAACTTAAATTTTTAAAAAGAAAGCAGTGTTTTCCACAAAAAAAGCAAATTAATTGTGAATTTCATATACGTACCCATCTAATTTCTTCTATTCCAATTTTTTAACCTAGGAGACTTCAAGAACAGAATTCTGTACTCCAGTAAATGGAGAAGCGCACTTGAACTGCTGGCAGGTCTTCTGTGGCTGTGGGAGGTTGCTGTAAAAAAGGTAAAATTATGTATATTGGAATATTGAGATCTGAGCTCTGCAGGGACCTGCCTCTGTGCAGCCTTTGGGAGCAGCTGCCTTTCTGTGACTACAAAATTGTGGTTATTTTTTAAGCATTTATGACCAATATGGGATATATATAAATAGATAGATAGATAAATTGGCTGTAAACTATACCGGGACACTTTTACTTGCAGACATGACTTCAGTTTTACTGCTTTCCAGATTTAAGGTCTGAGACTGTTTCTGGGATCATATTTCTAGTATGAGGGAGGATTAACCAGCAGGAGAGTTAGGATATGGAGAGCAAAATGCAGAATCATCACTGAGGTCTTTAGGCAAAAGCAAACTTTTGTTCGCAAGAAACTCTTTTCTCCCATCTTCCATAAACCAGCATATCCCATTTCCCCATTCCCACCTCAGTCTATCCCAGTGCAGGATCCAGTCCTTTTGCTTACTTCCTCAGACAACATTGGTATCGGCTTGTGCAAATCCTGTCCTGTCAAGGCAGATTGCATTGCCAAGAGGCTCAACACTCAAACAGGCCCATTCCTTCTTGATTAACACAGGCATTGTGCCCTCCTGTAACAGCAACTAAGCTTTAACTCGGATCATTTTGTCTTTAATACCATCTCTTCTCTCCTGGTTATGGCAGTCCACTAGTAGATACATCATTTGAAATACTGAGCTGACAACCCAGCAAGCACTTAAGCGAATATTGAAATGCTTTCCCATGTTGAGATGCTTTGGCAAATGCTGAGTTTGCTTTGCCATCGGACTCTGAGCATGCAAGTTGTTTCTAAGGGCACCTTCCTGAAAAAGTTCCTATAAAAGCGTGTTTGTGTCTCTGATGCTGATGATATGGGTAGCATGCCACACTTCCCTGCTCTTTCAAACAGCAAAATAACTAACTGAGCACTTTACGTGGTATTTTTGGAAGACAACAGAAACATTTTCCTCTATAGATGGAAAGCCTGTCACCCAATATTTGAAGATTATACAAACCCAGTCGCAAAAACAGCTACGGCTTCAATTGTCTTCCTCTGTCCTTGGTCTGAACCCAGGTCAGGAAAAGTGTGAAGCTTAAATGAATTAATTCATTCCCATCGCACGACTGCAGCAACAATTACTTTGTTGTAAGACGTTCAGTGTGTTAGAATGATGCTCATTTGTTTCTGTGATTACTCATCTCTCTGCACAAACTAACAATAGTGGCACCTTCGGAGCATAATAGCACACATCCGAGGATGTTCAAGACATCCTCCCTCCGTGGCATGTGTAATTGAGGTATTGAGCTGCAGACAGGCAGGAGGCACAGCAATTGTTCGAGGTATTTAGTGTGGATGTTCTTGGGAACAGTCATTCTGCATTCAAATAAGGATAATACCTTTCATTGTGTAGGTTTTGGGTTGGGTTTTTTTTCTGTTCAGAAATCTTATAGCTGGATGAAATCAATGCTGTCATTTTTATTCTGTAGCCTTGAAGCTTGAGAATGTCAGTGAAGTTATTTATTTCTGCAGACAGTGCAGTTACACGCTGGAAATGAGCAATAAAGTTGTATATGCCTTAAAATTTTAAAGTATGAACAATCTAAACAGTGCAGAAAGTGAGTCCATAATAGAAAATTCAAGCTAATTTATGTTCATAACAAAATAAAATTTAAAACAATCCATGCACACGCAGGTTGGCTGGAACAGCTGCACCAACTTGCCTCCTCACAGTGGTCGGGGATGCTTTTCCCATTTGTATTTCCCATATGCTCGAGATCAGTGAAACACTGATTTTCTTTGCAGGAGATTTGGCCACCTGTATGTTTTAGCTGGCACCTCAGCATTGCGGTTCCACACTGCGAAAACACTTGGAAATCTGCGTGATCCTTCCCCGGTCTGGAAAGTGTTGCAACACCTTTGGTGAAGAAACTGTGGGAGAGGTGACCTCCGCCATGCTGAGCCAGAAGCTGAAGGACTCCTCCAGGGACCAGCCAGGCAAGGTTAGGCAGAGAAGCATTAAAGTAATGATAAGAGAAGGGAATAAATGGAAAGGAGGAATAAATGAACACCCACTTCTGCAGAAAATCAAGATAGTGGAAAGCAAAATGAACAAACGAAGGATCAGAAAAGGGAAAAAAAAAAAATCCAATAGCTTATGTTGAGAGAGTAATGAGGAAGGGTAATTCAAACGACTCATTTATAAGCCTAAATTAGACCCACTTCGTGTTACTGAGACCTAGCAGAAACGCTGGCATGGCTGGGATGATAAAATCAATAGTGAGAACCTATTTAAGATGAATCAATTAGGGGAGGAAAAAGTACAAAGAGTGTCATTTTATAATGAAATTGATATTAGTTTTTTCCTATCTCAGGAGTAAACGATCTTCAGTGCTTTTGGATCAGTGGCCTCAAAGAGAAAGCCAGAATCGCTGTGTGCAACAGGTCCCCAGACTACACCTGAATGGCCTGAATATTGTCTTTACACCAGAGGCAATCGTGCTGGGAAAGACGGAAATATAAACAACCAAAAGCCAATGCATCTTCCATCATCACGTGAGGCTTCAGAGTGAGTGGTACAGGGTGGGAACATCACTCTGCCCATATTCCACTGAATTCAGACAGCTGATAAGGAAAAGTCTGAACTCAAAATGTGTTGCATCATTCTACAAAGAATGTTTCTACAAGAAACAAAGAGTGTTTCTTGGCATGTAGAATGATGTATACCAAGGCAATGAAAAGTTCTTTCTTAAATTTACAAGTTATCTTGAGCTGATTATATTTATTAAGCAAAACCAGAATGAAGTCCAAGAGCTTGATACTTTAAAAATTTCACAAAACTGGAAAAAAATGCAAGCCAAACAAACTGTAAGAAAGAATTTATACTGGGAAAGCCGTGAATGCTATTTAGCATCATAACCAACAAAGAGGAATTCATTGGGCTGATTGGTAAGCTGGGCTCAAACAATGCTTACTTCAGTATTGATGAATAAGGTCCTACAGCTGAGGAGAGGAAGGTGGCCAGTCCCATGTGCTGGAGAGCTTGGTCCTGAGAATAAGAAACTCAGAGGACCTATGGCGTGAGCTGAAGTAAAAAAAAAAAAAAAAAAGCAGCCAAACAAAAAACAAACGAAAAAAACCAAAAAACACAAACCAAAAAAACCCCAAAAAACCAAACAAACATGAGTAACCTGTCGTTAGTCATATTGGACAGAGTGCAGAATTTGACTAAGGAGAAAAATACGATGTGATTGATCAGTGAGCAATTGATCCAGGCACCCTCATACTCAGCAGAGGCAACTTTTTAACAACAGAGGCAGTTAACCTGTGGAGTAAATTTGCAGGGATCATTTTGAATTTCTTCTCACTGTGAATGTTTTGTGCAAGACAACACGTTTTCTAAGAAAGAATCTTCTCACTCAACGTGTGACAACACTCAATGTGTTGTGTATGATATCAAAGTTGACCGTTGCATTGGTAATGATTTCAAGGAAAAAAGAATTAAAACATTTCTGAATGGACTTTTTTTTTTTTTTTAAGATAGTTAATATCTTTTCTAAATTTGGCTGGGACCTTTGTTTCTTTTTATTGTTGTCTATATAGTATTTCAAGAAAATGAATTTATTATGAACTCCCCAGAAGAACTATTCACTCTTCAAAACTTCATGCTTTTGATTGAATACTGTCATTCAAATCTTGTTTATATTCAGGTCATGTTTTTAAAAAAGTGAAAAAAATAATAGCACAACTGCACAAGACACTGAATAGTGAATCCAACCTTTCCCCAGGAAGTAGAACATGATTCACATAAACCCAAATTCATTCCCATGACACAGATTACCCAAGAAACAATCATTTCAACCTGTTCTAAAAATGGAACACATAAATAACACCCAAATAATAATGAATACCTTTTAATACCTAAAGAAAAGGCAGTCTAAAAATTACTCTTTGGCAGAAAACCGTTCTGACCTCTATTGGTTTTTGTTTTCATCAAGTTGTATACCAAAGGCTGTGCATCTTTAAGTGCATATCATTCAAAGAGTGTATGCTTGAGAGGCAAGTGAAAGATAGATGTTTCTGAGCTTGCATTTCCACTGAATAGTGAATGAATTTGGGAACTCGATAAGACAGGGTAGGATACTGGTCTCCATCTGCACTGTCTGACTCAAATTAGATCAGAAATCAGTGGGCTGTCAAGAATGAATCACACTGAAGTACCTAATAATATAACTGAGTCCCTGACAAGAAGAGGTAGGAGGGGGTTTTCATATTTGAAATGCTAAAAGGACACCAAAAAGGAAGGGGAGATTATCAGACAATTCCTGTGGCAGTTTGGCTGAAATCAGCCTAATTACAAGACTAGCATTTCTGGCTAAGTAATTATCCAGATTTTAGGTCTTGTATGGCTGAATGCTGCTTATTTTTTATTTGATTTGCATTTGTGTTCACTCTCTAATAAATATTTTAAGGAAATTTTAGGAAGTGTTTGTGTTGTCTCCAGCTGAGCACTCTCAGAGCAAGGGAACGAGCTAAGGGCAGCGGTGGGACTCTGCAGGCAGCCGTCCAGTCGGAGCACTGCGGACAAGTCCCAGAGGAGAAATGCACTTGCTCCTGTGAGCAGATGACAACGTTCACTCCATCGCTACATGGACTTACAACAGTCCCCCTCCTCCTCCGCGTCTGCTCCATCCCTCGGGATGTCGGCGGCACTACATGCTCTGGCCCGTGAATGCCAGCCCTGGTTTGACAGGGTGTTGAATTACTGTTAGACCGCCTCTCTAAGGGTTTTTTTTTTTGTTTGTTCTTTTTCTTTTAAATTTCCTCAGATAAGGTCATATTCATTAAATCCAGACATGTATGCTATTCACTGCGCCTGGATCCCCTGCCATCCAATAGGAACAGTCTGGTGTAAAGCTACCAGGGAGGAATTTCAATTCAATAGAAGCAAACAGGCTGTATTATTTCAGGTGGTTCTGTTGTCAATAGGTGGCAATAATATCCTTCATTGCAGCTCTTTAATATATGTTTACAGTTTTCCTCCGCCCCAGTTGGAAATTTTATAACATAGTCTCAAGTTAGTTATATCTGCAAAGTTCTGCATTTCCACCATTATAATTTTTCATGTCAGTATAGGCCAGCTATGGGGGAGGTATAGCATGACATTACTTTATTAAAGCTGACACTTTGCCTTGGATTGAATGAGTTTTCATCATCTGTATACGCAGCCAAAAATCATTAGTATTCCACTTCTGTTTTGCTACCAACTAATCTGCTCCAAAGTATTTGCATGAAATCAAATGTATATACTGGTCAGGTACGTACAAAAAAATATAAAGACACAGGTTCACATTGCTGTTGTTTAGGTATTTAGATCACAGAGGAGTTACTGCTCAGCCTCATTACTGGGAACAGACGGGCGATGCTTTCTGCAAGAGCTGTCACTGTTTTTCTCTCTGGTGCTGATTTATACAGTACGAATCCCAAGCGTTTAAAAACACGTGTTTTCTCGTGGCTTATCAGAAAGGGTGATGACATTAAGGCTTCTTGCAAATTTGTCATCTTTGAAGTTTATGGAGTGAAAATGCACCTTTTTATTGGTGAACATTTGCTGAATCTATTTAAACACACTCACACAAAATACAATTGAGTCTGTAGAACATTCAGACAAATATAAAAATGAAACAGGATGGACACTGTCAAGTGCTTTTTATAGCGGTTAATCTGCTTTCCTTCATTCTGCTTTTTTAATCTCTTAAAACATGAGAACACTCTTTTCATAACAGTTTTGTCAGCTTGACAGCTGTGGATGTACAATATTAGTGGTTACTCATGAAACACTTTCCCTATATAGGATTTTAGAGATTCTAGAGTTTTAAGGTCACATACAGGTCACAGTCCCAAAGGTCCAGTTTCTAAACCTGATACCCAACATTCACTAATATTTTCCTGAAATCCTTCTGATATGAGAAACCAGGATCTTGCCCACACTGCATGTGAATATGAGAGAATGAAGTTATCCTGAGATCTGGGAGGAGGGGACCAGGGCCAGGGTAATATTAGAAGATGCATACCACACCGTCTGTAGTTCTTGTGCTGTTTACTTGATTTTGCTGTGACATTTCCAAGGAAGATTAAAACAAAAAGTTTCTTCCAGAGTACCCTCATGGGTATTTCTTTCATCACAAGGCGAAAGGATTTTTTTTTTTAAACAAACAAAAAAAAGATCACCTAGATGACTTTATCAGATAAATCGTACCTCCCTTTAGAAATAAACAAATGTAATCAGCTTGCACTCAACTTTTGCCTTGAAGAAAAAAAAAATCCTATTTTGACAAACTGTAACTGCTTTTTTAGAGACTTAACATGGACTTTGGAAGCACAGAATGTAGACACAGGTTTGTGCCACATGAGCAATTTCTCGTTGCTATGAAAAAAAGATACTGGTGATCATTACCTTTCTTTATTTTACTTTGTGCTCTCTTTTATCATTGAAATATGAAATAAAAAAAAATAAAACCGCAACTTGCTAATATTGGTAGAAATAAATCAGAATTAGTATCATATATTGACTAGTAAAAGAGGAAAGACATATTAAGAAAATAGCTTCCTCAGGGCTATTTCTCTTCAATCTTCCCTGTTCATGATGATTTAATTCTTATATCACTGACATGAACATGGCAGGGCAACATAGTGACTAGTCTTGAGTCTTTCCATACTACAAATTATTTCTTTTATAAAAAAATATCTCAAGTAAGGGAAGATGGAAGGATGTAATAGAAATTTTTAAGACTTCTAGCAGTATCTGAGAAATTTTATTTCCAATATATATATATAAAAATAACTGCCTGTTTTTATAATGTGGAATTCTTCATCTACATTTGCTATTAAACTCACAGCTTGTAAAGCAAATGAAATTAATTCCAGGAGTTACTTAAATACTACACACTTATAAGCCATCTGCAAGCTGTCTCCCCTTCCCCAGCAGAGCAGGAACACGGCCGCTGGGTGCTGTGATGGTGTGGAAGGAGCCTGGCGCAGCCCTTTGGTTCCTGACGTCCCGTAACCTCCTTCTTCCCCCGCATCAACCCGGCCTCTGTGCCCTTCCTGCCTCTAATTGTCAGTCCCAAAGCTGAAATTACTTTCAAAGAGCAGTATTTCCAAAGATGTGTTTATTTAGCAGGGCAGTGGTTACACATAAAAAAGTACAGTATATATTTCATAATTTTTATAATTTATCCTTAAAATCTGTAATAATCGTAGTACATTTTTATCCTTATTGATATTATTTTTATTAGGGAAAACACAACAGATTCCTATAAATTTTTTAAGTCCACAGCTATAAAACTTAAAGTACCACATTACTACACACTCTTATTTTCATCCCGTTGTCATGTGCAATAGAGTTAGATCTTTATCTATCAATATTATCCACACTAACCTTGCCAGATTGAGTTTGTGAAAACTTTTTGGTATTGATCTCTTCTGGTTTCATCACATCTTCTCGAGCAGATTGCTTTTGGGCTCGGCACCGAGGGAATGCTGATTAGGGAGGCCTGTTTATTGTAATACCGATGGAGAATGACAATGAAGCTCCTGTTAGAAATGCCCTGCCTGGAGAATTATGGTTACGAGAGAAGAGAAGGTTAAATGCAGATAACAATATTGGCAAGTTGGTGCAATAAATCTGATTGTACTGTGGGAATCTTAGACTAACGCTTTGGTTTGTGGTCGCCAGTTTCCACATGGCGGGGTCTAAGGCTGGATATTTAGGGCTGGATCCAAAGGAGGTGACTCCTTGCTTTCCGCAAGGTGGGAGACAGGGGTTTGGGCAGAGAAAGGAGTTGACCCCGCTGCCTGCCCGCTCCACCAACACCTAACTCCCATCCAAGAAGGGCAAATAGCCCCTTCCCTACAAAGTATATGGGCTCCGGAATAATTTTGTTGTTTCCATGGTAATGCAGCTGAGCAGAGATTTTTAGGATTTGGCTTGTAGATTTAGGTGTGTGAATTCTGCCTAAATCCATTTCAGACATCAGGGCTAAAAATAATATTTTTAAAAGGACTGATAGTCCAAACGTTCTGGGAGCTAATCCTTTGCTTAATTTTGGAGTTACCAGTGCAAACTGTGACTAAGAGATTATTCTTGTTTCTTATTGCTTGTTCTCCTTTCCTTTTGAAGAAACAGCGTTTGGAAAGCTTGGACCGTCCCTTCACTGAGCAGGGGTGGGCAGAGCCTCTGGGCCAGGCTGCCCCCAGGGGCTGTGCCGTCTCCATCCCATGAGGTTCTTCAAGACCTGATCTTGAGCAACCTGGTCAGATCCAGTAACTCTCCCTGCCTTCAACAGAAGGATGAGCATAACAAAATACAGGTAACACTGTGCTGCTCTGATGGATGAAGCACGATGGCAGCTCTCTGCTTAATTTTACTTTTTGGCTATGCAGAAGTATAAACAAGTGGAGACCTGAGGAGCTTTTGTAGATGGAATGATCCCCAAAAGCGGAGGGCGACATTCCCTCGTCCCTGCCCTTCACCTCCCATTGTGTGGCACACAGTGCTCCCAGCACAATCTGTCTCTGCAGGGTGGTGCTGCTGCAACATAAATATAATGTGAAGAACAAGACCAAAATTTTTCTTTTTTTCACAATTCAAAAAACTACAGATAGGATTTTACTACTCTCTGAAATAATCCTTTGGAAAAATTGCTGTTTATCTACAACAAGTGAGTAATGAAAATTAAAAACACATAGACTTTTTTTTTTTTTAAACTTGAGATTTTTCCACATGGGCCCCAAACTCCCCGAAGGTGCCAGATTAACACAGCTGAAAGCTGAAGTCCTCTGTTCCAACAGTGGGAGAACAGTGCTGATGCCCTTATGCTCATAATAAGTGATAGGAAGTGGAAGAGTTATGTACAATTGTGGAGGTAATTACATGGAAAATAGTAGCACAGGAAAAATAGAATGACAAAGGCAGCAGCAATTAAGAATTGATGAGAGCTATAACACAGAGATGAGTGTATTAGTGCAATAGATTTTAAGTTTTAGGTAAACAGAAATGATATTTCAGGAAAAGTGTAGACAGCACGATAGAACAAAATGAGAATATAGTAGGAAAAGAAAAATGCAATGAACGAATGAACGTTAATTACTAATTGTAGAGTAGCAGCACATAAAATATGTACAGCTTGGTACATAGCATAGCAAATCTATATAGCTTAGCTTTGTACAGAGCTATTTCTATTACCCGCTTTGCTCCCCAAACAAAACAGGAACAATCTGCCACACGCTCACAGCCTCAACTTTAAAGAAATGGTGCAACATAGTGCAGAATCAGGGTCAATCACTGTTGCTGCTTTTTAACCCTAGTAAAGAAATGTGTTTGCACTTACTACATCAAAAGTATTGTGACTAAAGGAAATAGTGACATTCACCATTTGATTTCTTAAAAGGACAGGGATAAGAAATTATGCCAGTGGATGGAAGAAAGGCAAAAGTGATACGATGAGATGGGAAATTTAATAGGGAATGCAAGTAGTTGACAGCAAATCACAAAAAGGCATTATTGTTTGGTTTGTAAGAGCTGTAAACCCTGCTGCTGCCATTGGCTCCTGGGAAAACATTTTAGAACATGGTGTGTACCTGGTGGCTGGAGATGTCAAGATGTTGCTCATCTAATTTGTGTGGCTTAACGAAACCTCAGGCAGCCTCCAGCCTCTTGCCTTGCTGGAGCACTCTGATCTCCATCCCCCCCCCGCCCCATGCCTGGGGCCCCCCTGGTCCCACCAACACGTCCCGGTGCACGTGGCTGCAGCCCAGGCTGCTCCTGAACCACCACCACCCTCTGCAACTTGCCCCTGCACCCAGGCACCTCTTTCCTAGACCAAAACACAACATTCCCAAAGGTTTTATGAGCTACAACAAAACGGTTTCTGGTAGATTAATTTAGGATATTATTAAAGAGCGATCCAATGCACAGGAAATTATCTGTTACAAGCTTCCACACTACACTTTAGATATATTGTTGCTGCTACCAATGTAAAATGAAATTAGTGTGCAAGATGTTCCTCTGTCACATGGAAACTGATTTGGTCACTTCAGTGCTCTGCAGTCCTGGCAGAACCTGTTGAGCTCTCAGGTTAAATAAATGTTTAACTATGCTTCAGAGGAACAACACTTTAGAAGCTTGACTGTACAGTCTGCTATTGGCATGTGTGCATCTCCTCACTTTTGCCTCCACTAATAAATTAATGTCAACAAAAGTGGCAACAAAAGTGGCAACAGAAGTGGAAGAGTAGAGGCCACAGTGCAGTTTTTCCAAAGAAAGGTCTGAATATCATTGAAATAAATCATGCTATTTTGTTAAAAAAAAAATCATTCTTATTTCCATTAATTTCTATCTTCCAGTGATATTTATAATATGGGAGGATTATTCTGTGATACTTTTTGTCTAATTCTACATTTCTTTCCTCAAAACAAAAAATACCACTTTTCAAAGCATTACAGCAGATGACTGTGACTGCTTTTACATTTATGCTATTTACTCTGTTTAAAATATAATGCAGTATCTAAGCTGTATTATTTAGCACAGTAAAGATAGTGTTTCCAGTAGAATAAAAGGGTATCCTACTATAGTAGAATGGCTGTGTGGACATAAAAATTCCCATACTTTCATTTACCAAAACTCCAAAAAGCCACACTAATAGCACAGTTGCTAGGGGAATGTGAATAATCTCACTAGACATCCTGAGTGTGGAGATTTCAGCAAAGCTACTGCTAGGTCAGCTCATTCACTACAAAAAGAAGAATGCATGAAAAAAGTTGTTCAAATGCATCATACAACTGGTGCTATCAGGCTTCATAAAGATTAATTAAGCTGAAGTTCATGATTTGTGTAGTAATGACATAAAACTCAGTAATCCAGTGTTTTAACTTAAATGTCTTCAGAAACTGGTCATGGCACCTAGAATATATCTAGATCATGAAACAAATATTCCAGAGTAAATACAAACAGCACGCAGTGCACATCTGTAAATGTGTCTATTTTGGAGCTGTGCTTTTTATTTTTGAGTTTAACTCTTATGACTCTGCTCAATCTTCTTGAGCCGGGAATCAGAAAAAGTGAAAAACATTAAAAAATCAGCAGAAGCAACTTACTTACACCATAAACCCCTCTTGCCTCTGTTTTCTAGAGCACCTGTTGAATTTGAGTGGCTCTCTTTTCCACGTGTCCAAGTTGAAGCACGTCAAAGCAAACTAGTTTTCAAAACCTGTGTACTTGATATGGGTGGCTGAAGGGCTTAGCAAGGTGCTGAAAACGAAAGTACCAGAAATTAGAAAACGCCAATCCATTTGATTTGAATGAGATCCATTCTGTATGTTGTTGATATCACCAGGTACTGAAAATCTTGTATGCTATGTGACATGCAGAGATTTGAACGCTGCTCAGAAAACTCTAAAACCTGTGGAATTTGAATAAAGCAAAACAAATAAAACAAAACTGTGGTTCATACTTTCTTTATTGTCACTTATCTTGGAAGGAGCAGATCTGACTCTGCATATGTTCTTTTGACACATGTGCTCCAGCCGTCCCTAACTTCAACAAACCTTGGCTGAACCTGCTGAAATAACACATTTGGGAACGAAATGCTAGCCTTTATTTTCCCCCTTGCTTAAATCATCATTTCTGTGGCTGAACGTGTGACCGGGGGATGTGGAAATCCTGGGGACTGTTGCCAAACTGGCGCTCAGCCCACGGTGTGCTGTAATGTGAGGTGCCAGCTGATCCATTTGCTCCGTTTGCAAACATCACTTTTCTGATGTGAAATCAGGCTGGGTCTGAGAACTTAATTAAGGGGGAAATATGTTGTGCTGGCTGTGGCAAAGAAAACAATTGGCTTTTACAGTTTTGGGGCTGCAAATGTTAGATGTTGCTTCTCACGTCAAAACCTACACAAAGGGCAAATCTGTCTGCGGGTCACTGCTTTTCTACCCCAGGCACTTGACATAATAGGATGGAAAACGGGTTACTGGCACCGACGAAAGCGGCACTTTGCCAAGGATGTCAGGCTCCAAGACGGTTATGTTCTGATGTTTTGGATACTTAGAAGCCTACCAGCCAGGTGATAGAGTCTAGTTTCATGATTTGAGTTTGCTATGTGTCCTGCTTTACCCCAGGGAGCCCAGAGCCCATGGAGCAGCGGGTGTCCTGCACCACACAGACAGCAGAGCCTTGCACGCTACAACCAGCAGTCCTGGTAGTAACCCAGAGCAGATGTGTGCTCCTTGCCCTCAACCCAAGGGTTCATAGTTAGTCTTAACGAAGCAAATGCAAGGACTCCATCCCTGAGCAGCTGAAAATGGTTAGTGAAGGGAAAACACTCAGGTGGAAGCAGCTGCTGGGTTTTATAAAAGCAGGAAGAGAAGTAGATTTAGCCTTTCTTCTCCTGGTAGCACCAGAGCTTTGGGGTGTGCATTGTTTTTGGGCCTTTCCTTCCTTCTGTATCTGTCTTAGGGAAGAGAGTGCCTTCTACTATGAATGAGGAACCCAAATATTTGTGGGGTTGTGCCTGTTCCCCCCCTCCCGCTCATCCAACTGCTGGAACCAAGAGAGGAAATCTTGTCACTATTCTCCCATTGTACCACAGGTAAGTTTTGTTACAAGGACACTACTTGGCTCGGTACAGCTTATGGGAACTAAAAGAAAATTTGAAGTCTGTAACTTACTCTTTTCTACTTCTGCTAAAAGGAGTGTAAATATCTCACTAATACAGTTATTTTTTTAAGGATAAAAGTTGTTTTTTGTTTTAGTTGATTTTGTAGCTCTTGCAATGCTTTGACTTTTTTAAACTATCATGTTTATAATGTATGTGCATTGGAGTACTGATGTGAGAAATCTGGTTTAACATATAAATTGCCTTCCAAGTGTTTTTTTCAAAGTAGGCTTTGAAAAATCTAATCCCCCCCACCTCCTGCCTTTTTTTTAAGGTATTTAATTTGTCCTTTTCCCTTATCAGACCCACCAATACTTAATTCTTATAAAGAGTCTTAAATGAGTTCATGGTGAAACTTTTCCCTCTAAGTAAACAAAAGCATAACCAGAGCATTGAATGAGGCAGGCACAGGTGACAAGTAATTACTAGGCGAGGCAGATGCTGCGTTTGATTCCTGAAGAATTTTCTTCAGCAATAAAATGTGTATTTCTTCCTTGTCAAGGCATAAGGCCCCAGAACTCTGCTGCTTTGAGATTGCATAGCTAGAAAAAGCCCACATTCATCCTTTTCTCTTCTTTTTCTGACTTGGGCTGCAGGAGCAGCATAAAGATATTCCAATTATCTCATTCAAACCACACCTCCTTAGGAAAGGACAAAGAAAAGAGGCATGGGGAAAGAGTGCTGTAGGCACAGCTGCTTCTTGTGTGCCTAATCTGCAAAGAGAACAGGTTGAACTGTGCAGAACAAACCCCCTTACAGCGGGGAGATCGTGTGCTCTGTTTGAAGTCCACCAGAGCTGATCAAAATGCTGTGTTGGCCAGAGCATCGTGACCCACTGCAGCTGGGGTACCATAAGCAATCCTGGGGAGCTCATGTTTATCCCAGGCAGTGCTTGTTTGGAAGACAACTCATTCTCAAGATAAACTTGTGTTTATAATGCTTGGCTGTTTTATATTATTAACATCCAGGCTACCAGATGTTTTCTTAAATTGGCATGTGCCACACTTATTTGTGCTGGCTGAGGACCAGGTGTGCTGTATATGATGGGGTAGCCAAGCAAATGCATATAAGGAATAGAAATCACTTTGTAATAATGCTTAAGCCAACCAAAAGCTTTATTTGTTTTTTTCTTCAGGAGGAATTAATATGGCTTTCTTTATACTTCTGTGCTCAGTGAAAGAGAACTTAAAAACAAAAAACAATCTTACCAACTAATCAACAATGTATGTTTTCTGTGTTGATCTGTTAAAAGAAAATATTGGCTAAACAAAATTCTGTCTTTTTTACCACTCTGCTTACTAGGAATATATGGCCTTCAGTAGAACACTGTTATATTAAATTAATACTTCTCAAAACTTTGAGCTGCCACATGTGAAGGGGTAATTACCAGCTCTGGTACAATCTGTGCTGTGCAATATATGGGCTATTCTCCAAGATTTACTGTGAGTGCAGTGAATGAGCAATGAAAGCTGCCTGAGCTATAATCTTAAGAAGTAGAAATACAGTGCTGTTTAATTCAGAGTTTGTTAGGTTCTACCTTTTCCAAGACATCACTAATCTTAACTCTAAAGTGGCTAGAGATGGTGGCTTTAAAAAGCTAAACTGAAATCTCTGAAGGTTTAACTATTTAAATACTTAATTCAGATACATTTTTCTTTTTCTTTCCCCACCCACAAAATATTAACTGGGGTTCAAAGAATATGTAATTTGATCAAATTCAGGGAGGGGCTGGTAACTGCAGTGAGGTGACCTGTGGGCTATGTGATCTTACCCAACATGTCATGGGCAGGTTTGTAAAGGACTTTGTTATTGCTTCCTATTCCACTACTTAATTTCTGTAGCAACCACCATTTGGTCTAAAATATGCATTGAGCTAAAAGTGTCTGGGTTTTATACATGGAAAAGTTGACTTGGCATCAACAAATGTTTGCACTGTAATCATGGCATGGGAACTTATCTAAAAACCAATAAATACCCTGCCCACCACCACAGATCCATTACAATTACATTTGTCTTGAATAATTGAGATGATTGCCAAAAGGTGCTGACTCAGCAATACTGATATACTGTGCTTCATCATCTGTGGTCCTTCTATGTAGAGGTTCACCCAGGTGGCTCCATGTCACTGTGCCCAAGCTGTCCCCCATGGGTGTCCCTAGACAGCAAACACTGTGCAAGACCTATTTTTCAGCAAATATATGCAACAGAAATGTGGAAAGACTGAAGAGTTAGAGAGGATACATATTTCTTTTTTGTCATAGGAAAGTGCATCAACTTGTGGATTAGTTGCTATAAATTTTGACTTAGCTGGTTTTGGGGTTCTTTTCCTTATAATGTTGTAGCAACTTATTCATGTTCTCAATTCCTCAGGCTCTATATTTCTATTATTTTTCTTTCAAGCTCAGGAAAAGGAAAGGAACATAACTTTATGTTCTCCTTCCTGTTCCCTCTCAAATGTATCATCCAAGGAAGCTGAATGGGTCAACTAAACAATTGAAATATAAATTACTCTTGTCCTGTGTGACTGCCTTCAGGACATAAAAATGGTTGTGACTTCTTGATGAGTGAATGAATGAATGCATCTTTTTCTGAGCAGGTGAAAATAGTGCAGGAAGCCTTTCAAGTGTGTGTCCCAGGACAAAAACTATTTAGCCTGTGTTTTAAGGTGATCCAGAAGAGTAATAAATGAACATGGGAAAACCTAGGGGTTTGATACCTGCAAATCCCTGCAAAGAGACAGTGGTTATTCTGTATACTAATGTCTTCAAGGGGGCACTGGGGGAAAAAGCCCTTTTAGACATAATTTAAAACTAATGTAAATGAAAGCTCAGGGAAACAAATGACATTACCTTTCCTTTTCTTGTAGGCCCATTTTATAATATTTTAGAAGCATTTTTATTCTTTACAGAACTACTAGATAATCCTTCTGGTCTGTTAGCTACATTTAGATAACACTCATGTGCTTCCAGTTTGCTTTAGCATGGGAACTGCATACATGCCATACATGTTGAAAAGATAAATGAGATGAACCCATTTTTCCAGGTTGTCTGGGAGTAATATATTCTTTTAATATTCAGGAAAGTTATAATCTAGAAAAGTGAGGATATTCTCTCTTTAACTTCCCACTAATGTATCAATTTATACTAACATATCAAATATATTAGTTTCTTGAGCATTAGCAGTGTATTGCAGAATTTCACTTAAATATTGATTATGCAGTTATTAGAGCACTAATAGTCAAAAAACATAAAAACTGGATATGAGGTGAATGTATCTAACCACTAGAGAGTAAGAATAAGGTTGGACAGGTAAGTATTGAAAGTCAGAGCTTTTAAAAACCTATAAAAATTAAATTGATATACTAATTTAATCCTCATATTTGGTAAGATTCTGCTCCAGTGAGTCCAAGATCTCTGCTGAAGTTATCTGATATGCAACTGCATGATGCTACTGACTGCAACATCAGAAGCTGAGGATGTTCTTGGCATGTAACTGACTTCCTCATTTCATATTTTAAAACTGTCTTTCACAAGTGCTATAGGACTTGGGGTCAGTGGAGCTGAAATGATACACAACGCAAGTAGCTGCAGCGAAAGAACCGGGAGGGGGAACATACCACTGTCCCTGAGGGTTTTGAATGTAATTTCTGTTTTGGAAAGAAAATATTGTTGTGTGAAATCAGGAGGTATAGTCTCTTTTCTTTCAGGCCATCAATTACTAATGCCTAAATCTCTTAGGCAGTACAAAATCTCTTGTACTGCTGTTTATCCCTTTGGGTTTATACCTTCTAGACACTGAAGCATGGTATAACTTAGATAATTTTCCTTAATTGGCTTGTCAAATTGAGAATGGATCCCAGGTCTGAGAAGTTAAGTTGGTGCAGATAGGTCTTGGGTATCTTCATTCTTTAGTTATATTTGCTTATCCAAGATGAATACAAAAAGGAGATGATCCCAGTTTCTTCAAAAGTCTGGATTTTGGAGTCTGCCAACCCCAGCTGCAATCTTTAGGTCTTTATTATTCCACAGACACATCCTTGTGGAGAGAACAGACTATCTGTGTGTGTTTTACAAGGTGTATCCAATCATTCACTGCAGGAACTGCTGGGACTTAACTTAGAAAAGAAAGTGAAATACAACATTTCTAGACAACAGGGAATAGCTTGTCTGTGTCTCGGATGTACCTTCATTGAGAATACACACACCTGATCACACTTAAATGTGTTTGATTGTTCGTTTTAAACAAGGGATTAATCTTAATTTTTTAAATAAATAAATAGGGATACTTTTATGCAATACAACTCTATATCCCATAGAGATGTGGTAGTTCTCCTGTCTACCTAATGACAGTACCTGCCAAGGAGACCAGACTGCCCTGGACAGAGTGCCTCAGTACCTGCCAGGGTTAGGTACCTTGGAGCGAGACCTCAGACTGCTATGTCCTGTAGGCAGAAGCCACCTGTGGACTGTGGAAAATGCTGAGCAAGATGGCATGTTTGGGGCTGGGCAGGGTGCTCCTGTGGCCTTGATTGGGCAGTTGCGACCCTCCAGGGACAGAATGAGCAGGACTTCCATGCTGGCTATCAAGTTCTGATAGTTTCATATACCAGGCATAAATCACTTTTTTCCTCTCTTTCCTTTACCTTGGCCCTTAAACAGTTTAAGCATTTGAACAGTTTATTTTCTCCTTATGTAACTATTTACAGACTAACTGCACAATTTCTTGTATATGTTCTCTCAGCAGGTACAATTATACTGAAAATGTGTATAGAGTACTGGCAAATCTTGAAAATACAGCATGTATATCTACTAAAATACCTGAACTGATTAATCTGGTTTCCAGATTAATTAATTACTTCCCCATTAGTAAGAAAAAAAATCACTGAGAAACAATAGCAGCAGGAGAACCTACACTAAGTCAGACTGTAAAAGAAACTTATGTAAAAAAGTTTTCTGCTTTGTCTGCTTTTTACCTTGCCAGGTTTCCATGACTAAGGACCAAATAGATATTGGCTGTTAAATCCTGTGATATAAGTTGTTCCTTTGGTGAAATGCTGTAGGTTCATTCTCTGCCTGCAATGGCCTTTTCTTTAAAACAGCTAGACCGTAAAGTGGAGAAAGTAGGGGTTTATAGTGGTCCGTGGTCCCCTCGATGTGGTACTCAGCGTGCTCATTCTGCTGTAATGTGCTCCTGGACAGACTCTGTAATGCACTCTCAGACACGTCCTTTTCAGGCTGTTTCTTCTTCCACTAGTACATTATTAGAACAGCAATGGCAAAGGATATATCACCACAAGAATGCTATTGTCCTGAAATAAACTTGGAATGGAAGGATCAAGGCTTTCAGCCCATTTATGAATAATATGAAATCATTTTCTTTAACATTACAACATGATAAAATCAATTATTCTATTACTAAAAAGGAAACATGGAGATAATTTATTTTACTGAACAGTTAGGCCATGTTATAAATTTCATACATATATTATTTGTAGAAGTCAACCACTTTGCGTTTTGATTATACAAAATGCAGTAACGCAGTTGTATAAATCATCAAGCTTTTCTTCCACTGTGGTAAATTAATGCAGTGCTTACATCTTCTGCAGCTCAATTGCTTTGTGCTGCTTGAGGATTGATCATTTTAAGCACTATGATTTTTTAGTATTTAAACTGAAAGCCAGTGTGTACACAGCTGCTCATTTGAGTACCCCTCCAGTAGGATGGTCTGGACAGGTACCAAGCTCCATTTACAACACATAGAAGAGGAAGGAAGAAGGATGGTGGGTCTGGGGTTTGGAGGAAGATCATGGCTTGGTGAACATGATGATTACTTTGCCTGTGACCGCCTTCCAAACTATGACACTAACCTTACAGAAGTTGTTGGAGATACTGCAGAAGTTATTGCATGTTATGTTCTTCATGTACAGTGCCTTGATTTACTTAGTTCTTGGCACTTAGTTCTTGGCCATTCTTTAAACGGCATTTAAAGAATACTGGTATAGGAAATGTCTGAGAAGAAAGGAGGCAATATTATCATAGAATCATAGAATTGTTAAGGTGGGAAAAGACCCTTAAGATCATTGAGTCCAACTGTTAACCCAGCACTGCCAAATCCACCACTAAACCATGTCCTCAAGCACTATGTCTACCCATCTTTTAAATACCTCCAGGGATGGGGAGGTATTTAAACCACTTCCCTGGGCAGCCTGCTCCAATGCCTGATTACTCTTTTAGTAAAGAAGTTTTTCCTAATATCCAACCTAAACTTTCCCTGGTGCAGCTTGAGGCCATCTCCTCTTGTCCTAAAAAAAAAAAACCAAAACCAAACAAACAAGAGGAATAGCAGAGTCCTACAAAACAATTAATAGTGTGAGGAAGGTTTATCAGATGTTCCCACTTATGCTTTCAGATAGGAACACATAGCTTAATGGAAAGGTAACATACTTGGAATGAACTGAAATAGTTACCATGCACAATTAACCTTTGGAGTTTTTATCACTAAATAACTTTAAGACCAAGAGCTTAGAAGGATAAAAAAAGGGATTATGATATTCATGTGGATAATGAGAAGATAAAGATTTATTACAGAAAAACAGAATGCATAAGAGAAATCCTCATGTTCTTAGGATTTAAACTGACAGGATCACTAAATGTTAACTGACAGGAGTAGGTAAGAAACTTTCCCTGAGGGCAGGTTTTTCACTCTTAAGTTTTTTGCAACCTTTTTTTAAATTTTTTTATTACACTTGCTACTACTAGCCCAGAATGGATTTAAGATTGAGTAGTCTGTGAGACTAAGATATACACTAGAATTTTCAAATCCCTAGTAGCTTTTAAGAGCAAAGGGTTGTTCTGGGCATAGATTTGGAAGTATTTACAACACTGTGAAGGTTTCTTTGAAGTATTTTAAACATGCAGTAAAATTGAGGTTCAACCTTTTCAAGATGGAAAATGCACACTTTGGGAGAGGAGGGGGATTTTTCCACAAAACTTATTGCCCTCACTCTCAGAACAGAAATGTGGGCATGTATCTGAGTACTTTGGCTCCTAAACACCGGCAGCAACTGCCACGTCTTCTTCTGGGTGCTGCTTTTCACCCGAGACTCCAACAATGTGAGAAATGCCTGCAGCTCTAAAATGCTTCAGGTCTTGTCTCTAAAGCTTCTTCCAGACATTTCTACACCTATTTTTGCATGTTCTTATGTCTGCAGTAGTCCTGACTGGCTTCAGGAGTTCAGCAAATATCCCTCAACTTCAGGAGTTCAATTAATGAGCAGGTAGTGGCCAAGCAAATGAAGCACTGAAAAATATTTGGCCAGAGTAGGGTTGACACCATCAGTGCTGAAGCCTTAAATATCTGAGGTTTTCTGCTTTACAGTCTCCCTTGTCTCTGAGCCTTCACAAAGGATAACCCTTCCTTAAGTATTTTGCTAAATGAGATTTATGGGACTACACCTGCAATCTGCAGAAGATTTAAGATGGAGGTCAAGAGTTCCTGATTGCTTGTGAAAATCAGAAGTTCTCACTTAGAGTTCTTATGCCATTGTGTTTGTCATAGAAAACACTCCATACTGTTTTGGAGTTTTTTAATCATGGATCATGATTATTCATCATAATGAATGGTCTTTTTTTTAAAAAAAAATCAGGAATAAGTGAAATCAGACTGTAATATTAAAAAAAATGAAATCTCTATCTTGTGGATTGCTGTCATCTAGACCAGAAAAAGGGGAGGAATACCCCTGAAACAAAGGATTTTATAGGAAACTGTAATGTACAGGCATGGCCTTCCATGGCCAGTTATTCTCTTACAATTCTAACTCTAGGATTTTGAGATAGAGTAATAAAAATACACCAAAAAAGATGCAGAATTAATCAGTTGGACAAAGTAGGGAATATTTGCTTTTAGTCATATTTTTGCCAATCAAAACACACATTCTTAAGTAATGAATAAATAATCTATTCAATGATTTAGCTCTGTTTATTTCCTTCAATTTTATATTGTCTTATGAGGCAATTTACAAACTTGGTGAGAAACTGTGCAACATAGTGTGAAATGATATTAGTAACTGTGCCTAGGACCTTACCAAAATTGATAGATTTCTGCTGGGCAGATCATAAATTCAGTGCTCCCTTTAATGCAGTCCTTTTATTATTGCTTGCATATTGGTTGTTGCTATGCCACTGAAAACTAATTTAAGAGTATATAAGAAATTTTGCTGCTAGAAAGTGAGATCAACATATGAAACAGTAAACACTGAATTATGATTATCATTCACTTGTTAACTTTTCTGGTTTGATTTAGTTTGCAGTAGATTCCAACAGAGTTAAGGAGGACAATCCTTAAAAAAGATAAATTCTGAAAGGCTAAACTGTGAACACTAGTTTAGGTCAATAAAACTCTTTATGTGTAAATAACACCAAAGAGACACTGATTCTTGCTAAGGGCTATTATTGACCTAAAGAGAAATCTCATGTATACCAATCAATAGGTAGATTTGACTATAAAATTTTTACTACTAAGTGAAATGAACTGAAAAAATGACCTGAGGTTAACTATCTTAACATGTTATGTTTTACAGAATTATGTTTCAATGAGAGACTGGAGCTGCAATAAAAATGAAGGTTTTCTTGAAAGTGTAAATACTTAGTGGTACAAAAATTAGAAAGAATGTATTTGTATGTTACTTGGCTACTGCAACTAAGCAATGTAGATTGTGTTGCTGCTGCTGTTGGCCTGTGTAGACCAAATTAAGAGATCTCATCTATACTGAAATATGTGTAGACAAAAAAGACTTACCCAAGCTTCAAGAAACTGGATGAGAATGAAATGGCTTGGACTTAAAGCAGGTAAAATACAGGGTAACACTGATAAGGCAGAGAGGGAACAGGAAGCAGAAGAAATGCTGGATGATATAGAAGCCCTGATTGAAGACTTATGTATTTAACCCTTCATAGGGCATAAATGTGATCATACTTTACACCAGAGTGTTTGGCCTTGCTGGAGGTGCTGATAACTCCTGAATGCCCACATGATGATTCCCACACCTTCCTTTTTTCTTTACCTCTCCTGGCACAGTTTGAATGCTGATTATATGTATAGAAAGAGTTGCTGAAGAGAGATGGACTAAATCTCCTGTGGGCTGTTTTTTGTGCCTCTGACTACAAGAGGGGGATGGTGATGGCTCTGCCAAGGTTGACTTTGTGCTCCTTTGGGGAGGAGAGATGTTCATTAATACAGAACAAATGTCCTCCTTTTTCCCTTTTATTAGTAAGAAGCTGGCTAGAATCTAGTTGTTTCTATGACCTATTTCTTCTAGAACAAAAGGTTAATTCTGAATACTTAAGTTTCTAAGCGAAGGTCCAATATCTGTTTATTTTTACTTTAAGAGAGCAAATTTTCATCTGTAGGAGAGCTCTAAAGGACCTGTTCAGAAAATACTCTGATGTTAAACACCTTTGAATAAACAGAGCTAAAACAATCAGAAATGTCAGCTTAAAAGTATTCCTACTTAATAGTATATGCAGTAAATCAGTCTAGCAAATGAGATCCTGTTCCAGAAGAATACCAAAATTGAACTGCTTCTAGAGGGGCAGGGCAGCTACTACTTTTTATAAAAGATATTAGAAAGTGCTTTTTAAATTTGTTGGCATCTTCCCATGATCTTGGCAATTTCAAGTAATCCGGAAACATTAAAAAGGAGTTTTTAGTGCTAAGACTGTCTACATTTAACTATGTAAAAAAAAAAGTGCCTTTTATGTATTATTTTAAAGGATTGAAGAGTAATAACAAAATGGTCTTATGCAAGGAGCTGTTAAATTCTGTTTCCTTTCATATCGCAAGACCCCATACCACTTGAGGTGATTCAGTAGTTCAATCCACATATCAAAATATGGTCTGCTTTATTGATAATAATACCCAATACAGTAAAATTTTTTTGACTACTTTTTTCCAAGTGTTCCTTCTGCAAGGGCAGAACAGAACAAATATCCAAAATGGGTTATCTTATTGACTCTGTTTTTTTCTTTTATTGCTTCCTATTACTGAGGTGTTAAGATCCATCTTTACACCAAATCAATTTCAAATCAACTTTATCAC
This sequence comes from Theristicus caerulescens, assembly GCA_020745775.1. Taxonomy (NCBI): domain Eukaryota; kingdom Metazoa; phylum Chordata; class Aves; order Pelecaniformes; family Threskiornithidae; genus Theristicus; species Theristicus caerulescens. The sequence continues at coordinate 6,656,922 of CM036565.1, read as the reverse complement.
TTTGATCAGTCCCAAACCTTTCACTAAATACTATTAGTTTATACACAAATGTCTTCTGTAACAAAATATAAAGATAATCATATTACCACAAGTTCTACAGAAACAGTAGAAAATAAATTTCAGGATCAGAAACCAATGAACTGATCTGTTAGTAGTCTAGTACTGAGCAACAATACTTTTTTCTTGGGGATTTTCTTTGTCAGTGATTATTATATTTATTTTCTTGATACATAGTTCTGTGTAAACATCAAGATATTCAGTTTTAACCAGTAGGGTTCATTTATACTTATCCAATGCCTGTTGCAAGGAGCCAGACTCTGTATTTGCAGATGGAGCTTTCATTCACATTCCTTGACTGTACTCCATGGTATTTGCATATTTCTAAACTGCTGTTAACTAAACAGTTGGAGTGAACTCTTGTTGCAGTAATTACCATTTGTAGTGTCAGCTGCAGAAGACCTGCTGAGGCTGTGTCTACAAATCTGGGATGGTGTCCTGAAGGAGCCAGCCCTGAGCCCCAGAGCAAGAGGTGCAGGACAACCCTCTCCTTTCCCTTGCTCACACTGGGTAGCGTTTGGCCCTGACCTTCCTTGCGCCCCAGGCTGGGTTGCTGTGCCCCTCATAATTGTCTGTGCCTTTTCACTTCCAATTGCCTGCAAAAATGATGCTGTTGCAAGCTGTTGAGGTGTGTTTTGCAGTGTGACAGTGAGCTTATAGGAATATTCAAAGGCATGGGGCTTGCTGGAGGTGTTGGTAGGCTGTGTAAAGCAATCTTGATTATATTCCTTGTACAGAGTGATCTCTGGAAGGAAATACCACCTTCTTGGTTTGCTCCAAAGTGTGGTACTTTAATGTATGTTTATTGTTGCATGATCAGGGACCAGACTAGAAGATCAGGCATTTTACAGGGTTAGTATAGTACATTCTAAAAGATTACTGTATTTAAGCTATTAATACACAGCCTAGAGTGCTATGGCTATGTCAAGTAACAAAAATAACAGTAACAGTGATCAAATGGATGAGGAGCAATTTCTGCTTCAGGTTGCCATGCTCTCAGTCTGTCCCAAAGAAAGGTAACAGCAGCAAAAAGTATAGGGACCTAATTAGGCACCTGTCTTCAATTGCTGAGGTAGTTTAAATACTCAGTGGTATTTAAGATTTTTCAGGTGTGTTTTTTCAATTGAGATGGAAAGATATTGCCCTGTCTGCAATGAGAGGTGTAGTGAACTGCTATGGTATTTCACGCAGTACAATTTAGTTATGGTGACCTGTCGACTGAGCATAAAAAGACACGGAGCAGGTAAGCTAATGTTTCATAGCTCTTTGGTTTTATTGTCCCATGATTCAGAGCTATAACAATGTATATGGAAAAATATCACTGCAAATGTGGCTACCATGTACACAGTCTAAATAATAGATCAGATTATCTGAAAATAGATGCTGCTGTATAGAAGTAATATCATTGTAATTAAGTCATTATAGGTGACATGAGAATCTAGTGCAAACCAATCCCCCACATTCTTCCTAGGAAGAACATCTTGGAGAGGATAAGCCCACCATGTACTGTGGCTCATTGCAAAGGCTGTTGCGGGCTGGTTGGTCACGTATGGAGGAGAGGAGCTCTCCTGAGGAATGAGTTGCTCCCTGCAGCTTGATTTTGCCAGAGTTGTATCACACTGATCTTACTTGTTGCAGCGGGTTTGGCTTTGCAGGCAGCACAGCAGCTTCATTGTTCCTGTTTTTCCTTGTTTTACAATTCAAAGCTACGGTAAATAATTAAAGATTAAAGAGAAGTTAAACTTTGGGAAATAGAGAAGAGACTAAAATTATTAGCAATTCCTGTCCCTAATGGCATCTCAATCAGGTTGGTATTGTTGTGTCTCTGCCTTGCCTCCTTCTCTGTCACACAGTGTGGTACAGCGGGGATCTCTGCTGGCTTTGGGAGCTCGGGTGAACAGGGCTCAGCTTGAGCCATGGGCTCAAATCAAATACAACATTGCATTGTCCAAAGAGCAGACCAGGAGGAAGAAAATTGTGGTTGTGGATTGATGTTTGACCTTTCTGAGGGTGCTGATAGACATGGAAAAATAAGCAAATGCCCACTCCCATTCATGCATGCAGAAGAGCCCGGGGCCATTCAGGGAAGTTCTTTGCTTGCAATTGATCCCACAGCTGGTAGTCAGCAGAAAGAAATAAGAAACATCTCATCTCTCACTCTCTCCTGTGCCCTGATATAGGGCAAGCCATGCTCCAGTCCAAAACACACAACCAGAATAATTATGGACACTCATGGAAAGAACTGATAATTATTTCTTAGGTATACCCTGGTATTTGTAATGTCTTCTCCAGGAAATGTAGCAAAAATATAGAAAAATGTTGTTACAAAGCAACTGTGAAATCCCGTTTTCAGTTGTACCTATTCTGAATTTTTTCCTTGATGATTCTGTTTCAAGAGTAGCCTTTTCTGTAGAGTGAAGCATGACCTTTCTCTTCAACATGAACTTTACAGTATGCTTGTTTCTCTGGTAAGCTAATAAGGAAATAGATATAAAAACCCCCATGAGCTTCACTTGTAAATTCCTAGTATGTTCCCATTTTATCCCCTGTCCTCAAAAATGACCTTTCATCATCCATGTTAGGGAAAATCTCTTAATGTTGTAACATGTTTGTGGATGAAATTATGGTTTGGGCTAGGCATGTTCTACAGATATGCTTAAGACCAGCAAAAATAGAAAATGTCAAATTTTGTTTGTGCCTTGCCCACTGAGTAGGGTTTTTTCATCTAATGGGTACTGAAGCGTATTGACCTCTGCAATTTGCTGACAAGTAACTGAAGCGGTAATGAGCCATCTATGAAGGGTGAAGGTTTCCCACCCAGGTTTTGCATGTCTGAAGTGTGTTGTAACATTTGGGGGCTTATTTTTGAGTGTGTCAAACTTGTACACAGAACTAGAAGTTTGAAAGTAGCTTTTATTTCCTTCAGACTCTAGGCTCTGCTGGAATACCAGACTCTTAGAAATCCTTTCAAAACAATTTCATCATTATTACTGTAATCACTGCACAAGTGGGAAATCCTGTGCAGGATGCCTTTTGTTGCTATGGGATGTTGTGGTGGCAGTTCTGCACACAAATTGATATTATCAATCACAATTTAGTCATTACAGGTTTGCAGTAAGATTGCTGGCCTGCAAATTTTTGCTACTTCTACAAAAGACTGAAGATCTACAGCACTGCAGAGTTTGAAAACACTGAGTCTCTTTTAGGAGTTCATGAATATTTGGATTATTTGACAGGGATTTTTTTAATAGAAGTGTTTCCTTGCTGGGTCTGTATAAGGATACATGAAAAAGTCCTTTACTTTATGGAGCCTTTTTGAATTAGAGGACTCTCTGCAACCGAGGCAGAAAGTGCATATCAAGGGAAATCTGAAATATTTTATCAAACTGAGTGCTATTTTCATTACAAATTACTAGTTGCTCCCACTGAAAACAGGGACATAGTCTGTTCACATATTAGCAGACACGCGTTGATACAGCCCAGTGTGAGATGGAGGATGACAGCTCCATGCACAAGCTGTGAAATTCATGTTTTATTTCTGAGTTGAGTTGGGAATTGCATCTCGGTGCATTCAGAAAGACAAGAAAATCATAATCCAGCTCAGAGAAACCTCCAGCACCAAATCCTTCTTTATCTTGTATCTCTGCCCCAGCACAAGTGTCATGCAGGCAGCAGAACAGGAGGTGGAAGAAAGCACAGAAAGTCTTGCTTTACAAGCCTGGATAGTAAAGGATCTCGTGGGACCTGGCAGCACTAGTCTATATTAGGATTTTCCAGCAGGAATGTTAGAGGATTGTCTTCAGAGATGGCCTTCCTGAGCGCTCTTGAGTCCATGTTGGTTTGTATGCATGTGAATAACTAGAGAGCTATAGAGCAAAACTTCACTGCTATGCAAATCCCACCTTTTAGGCATGAATTTCCAATTATAAATTACTGGGGACACAGGATGGTTACAGTAGAGTCTTTAATAATGGATAATTAATTGTATAATCACTTTAACTTTTGGTAGGCAGAGGGAAAGAGTGGCTTGCATGAGTAACAATTAAAGGTAAATTATCAGCCATGACTCTAAGCATGCCCAAATCAAGAAATACTGATTTTGTCTAATGAAACATCTCTGCTGAGATGTACCTGTACACCCTGTCACAGCCTGCCTTGCAAAACTTGTGGGGGAACTTATGCACAACTGAATGCAGAAACAGTTCTGAGTTGGTTTTTGTCCTGTTTTTCGTATCACTGATTGCTCTAATTCTTGTTTTAAAACTAGAACAAAAAAGCCATTATCAGTTATCATGTAGAAAAGAGCTCCTCTTGCCACAGAAAGATGCTTTGTGATTATGTATTGCGCATCCCTCGCATTTATTTAGCTCAATAAACAATACAAAGACAGCTTGTAGGAAATGAATCCTCTCTGCATTATCCTGTTATCTGAAGCTGTGTGCATTTCCTCTGGAAGAAAGAGTGTTGGAATTACTGTGTTTATACTTTGAATTATAATATAAATAAACTCACAAGAAGAAAATAATTGGTTTCCCCACACCAAAATTCCACATTTCCAGGTTCTATATTTAAATTGCAGTATTCATACAACTATTGAATTTTCTTGCATACAGTGTTAAAAGTTGACTTTATGGCCAGATGTGATGAGTGGTATCTATCAGATAGTGGGGAATTTATCATCTCTTTCAATAAGAAAATCAGATCCTGAAGAACAGAGTAGTAAAAATGTTCAGGTGATGTTTCCCCTGCCAAAGCAAGACACTACTATTTTTTTTCAGATGGCTTACTCCTGATCATGACACCAAAGTCTTCTCAGTATGAGAGTACTCATGGGCTATGATGGATAGGATTAGTGTATAGAAAGCTTCGCTTTACAGCAGAATGAACACTTTGTCCTTTTAAAGGCACCTCAATTTCCTCAACCTTGAAACTCTTTCAAGAAGAGAGTGATGGGGATGATTAAAATCATCCCATCCCCAGCTTGTGACTGTGCTGCTTGTTGAGAGTGTAAAGAAATACAAACTGGTACCTGGAGGCTTGGACATATTCAGTGGTAGGCAGTATGTGTATATGGGTGGTTTTGTTGGATTTTCAGGGAGGTGGGCTAAGATAAAGGCAGGAATTTTTTCTTTGGCAAAATACTCTGGGAAGCCATTTAATGTTTTACTTTAAAACCAGAAGCCCTTATTTGGAAATTATTGAAAGCCCCAGTGTAACTGCAACTCTGTCTTCATTATCGAACCTGAGGGCATGAAGGATTTTGGGATCCATCTCTTTCAGCTTCCCCAGCAAGGCAAAGGTTTAAAGCACATGGTGCCCTACCAGCTTGCTGTGCACTCTGGTGGGAGGCAGATGTTGGCAAGAGGGACTAGCTGTGCCCCCAGCCGCTGCTGACAGGGCTACCGAACCACCCCTCTGCGAAATCGTCTCTTTACATTGCGACAGTAATGTCTACCACTGATGTACGGATTTGTTCTGTTGCCTTTGCTGGCCTAAGGTGATGTGTTACTGTGGAAGGAGCTGGGTTAAAACTGCCATAAGTTATCCTCGGTGAAAGGGCAGTGGATACTGCACACAGGGCTTTTAATCTAACTGCTGTTTTATTTGTTTTGGAGGGAGGGTTTTATAGTTTAAGTGCTAACCTGTGCTCTTTCTGATAAGAAAAATCAGAAGTGTGTGTACTTCCAAAGAAAGTTTTGCCTGGCTGAGAAACAAAATAGGTTAAATAAAATTCGAGGCAGTTTCTCAAGACTTGGCACTTACTAATTAGAAGATGAAGTAAATAATTACTACCCCATGAAGGTGTGTATGCAGATAAACGTATAAAGGTGACAAGAATAAACTCATTGAAACAAAATTACATGAAATATTTGCACCATATCAAATGGGCTCAAAGTTTGTTTTATGTACCCTGGCAGAGGGAGGGTTTAATATCTGAGCAACCACTTACAGGGAAACACTGGGACTAATAAAGAGTCTAATCCTCAAAGTGCCTTAGCACTTCTAAATGTCATTAAAAGTCACTCCACAAGATAAGAGCTAAATATATATTGTAGCTATCAAACCCAGATTGCTGTGGGATGTGTACAAAACTGTGCATGTATAATGTCCTACACCTAACATTAGAGGGTAAGTTACATTTATCACTAGAGGATGCTTCTGAGGATGTTTGATTATACTGTTTCCAGTTCTTATGAAAACGTGTTTCTTTTAACTGTTTTCACAAGCCATCCCCAGCCATTTTCGTTTGAAAGTGCTGAGAGGTGTTCTTTCCCTGCTGTGCCTCAGCACTGCCTGCACAACTGCAAAATATGTCTGTCTGCGTAAGCTGGGGAGCACCTTAGGATTTTCCTTTCCTGGCCAGGTGTGGCTGGGAAAATTAGTGCTGGGTTAATCACAAAAGTTAAAATTTGATGCTTGCCTAAAAATAGTGCATAGTTGAAAAGAGAGGTGTAGTTGATGGGTAAATCAGGAGGTGAAATCTGTGGCAGGGCTCTCCCAGTGTGGTCTCGGCTGATGGCAGGGCATGGGTGAAGCATCCCCTGAGCGCGGTCCATCAGTCTCTGCCCTGGCAGTGGAGGGGACAGGCTGCCCTTGGGGTACCTCTGCCTGCTCTCCCCATGCTCCTGGCTGCCAGGGCTGGGATTTAGTTCCCAAAGATAGGAAAGTGGAAGGGATGATCCTCCATCCTTTCTTTTTTCTTTGAATTTTCCTATTAATAACAGGGATGATCTAAGTTTATGGCTTATTTGCTAAAAGGCCAATCTGGATCTTAATTTGAGGAGAAAATAACGATTCTAAAATAGATATTTCTGTTCAGATACATGAAGCCATTTTGAGACTTAAATACAATTAACTTCTGTAAGTGGAAAAAAAATATGCTGGTATTTGAGGAAAAAAGAAATCAAAGCATCAAGGAACTTTCTGTTAATCAAATACGACGTTTGACCAGGATACAGTGACAACAGCTCACCACACTGGCGCGGTGCGATCAGAGCAATAACTAATGCTTGTATTAACTCAGAGGAAATTTTCAAATGAAATATTTGCTATCTAATCCATTACTTCTCTAGTCAATTTTCAGGGTCTTTCTTGAAGTTAATGCATATTCAGTGTAATTATTGCCTCCTCTAAGATCATTTATATGAGAGCACAAATAACTAATTAGCTATACTTCACTCTCTGAAGTGCTTTAATTCACTTAGTTGTAGTGAGAATACTAAGAAAATACTCCCATTAACTGTAACAGGAAGAGAAACAAGCACAGCACATCTTTGGATTGCAGTTGTGATGGCTTACACAGACTTATCCATGAAACCGCTCAGACCATAAGAGGAAAGAACTGCTTTCATAATACGAAATTGCATTAAAATATGATTAAAAATTAACCCAACTTCTAATTGAAAATATTCTGAAATTAATGGTTAAATACTTATAGCAGTATATTAAAAGGTTACCACTGTCAATTTTTAATGAATTCATTTTAATTATCAGCTAAGGACATAGAATCAGCTGGTTTTAAAGATGTAAATTTCCATCATCTGGAGTCTGGACATAACTTTTTCCACCTTGTTTATTCCTTGATCTATAATGTTGATTGGTTAACATATATTTGCCTTTGCAAAAGTCTTTGAAGATCCTTCTTCTCCCTGTCCTTTTTCCAATCCCTTTTATTGGTTGCTTTCCTTGACCTTTTCTCTTCTTTCTTTAACTCCCTAACTTTTCTCTTCCTCAGATGCAATTTTTTAAATACTGGTTCTGCGTTTGCCAGGCCTCTACTTAAGTTGTTCAGAGTTCACTCAGAAATTTTACTGAAGCAAAATCTTTTGATTTTTACACTGTTTCATCTGACCAAACAAATATTAAAATGTATTTAAATTGTTTCAGTATACTCTTGGGATCATGAAGACAAGGTGACAGATCTTCCTATTTGATATATAATCTAGCTTTAAAGATATGTGTATTTGTTTTATAATAGATTAAATATGTCAGAGGTATGTGTGTTTATATATTAAAAATATAGGGCATAAAACATGGGCAAATAACCTACTACATATTTTTATTGCATCGCTCCCTCAACCCCTGTTATTAATAACAATCCTTGTTGCACTATTTTATAGATGAGTTTTGCACCCTCTATGCTGAATGCAATTTTCTTACTAAGAAATCTATAAATAATAGTCTTACTAGTATGCTTATGAAAATTGCAAATATTACAATGAGACTTGAGCCTAACATACACTTTGCTAGAAATATACTGTAGAAATCCTTGATGATATAAGTGAGGCTTCTCCCCAAGTTTCTGCTCCTTTGTCAGGAGCAAGGGATGTTGCAGAGGAAGCGTGAAGGCAGAGCCAAAGCTGGCAGTCTTGGTCTATGGTTGGGAGGGATTTTTAATATTTAATTTTTTCCAATTTGTCATGATAGTGTGTGTATATGGTAGGATAGGAGAACATGTTCTCAGTCTTAGTTTTTCACAAGCTTAGCATAAGTATGTAAAATACAAATCTATGGTGTTGCACCTAACATGTTGGGTTTTGTAGAAGAATTTTACTGGGCTAACTTTAAACAGTATTTTAAGTTTATGTACTTCAGCTGTTGTCCGGACTAATTGGCATTCAGGAAAATAATAAGATATTTTTAAAAACTTATTGTCTTCAAGCATATTCTCATACTTCACCTAATAGAAGAAAACAAATTAAAATCCCCAACAGCCATATATAGTGCAAGCTCTAGCTTACCGATCTTAAGAATACCAGAGCTACCACTGTTGATGTTGTTGTCTGTGCTCCAGTTACATTTAGAATACTAGTACAATTATATTTGAAGTCACTGTTTCCTCCTCTCTGAATGAAAATAATCCTTGATGTATAACTCTCCTATGTATATTGAAAAATATCAATTTTTACAGCAATCGTTCCCAGGCCTGCAATATAGTTGTGTGAGGAGGAACCCCTTAGATGTTGTGCTTGTGCAGAAACAGAGTAATTTTTCTTTTTTTAGTTCATGTGTATTTTAAAAATTATTTGATAGGGTATTTAATAAACACTTAAGAAACATAAGGAGTAGCACTTGAAATAAATAGCTGAGCCTAGCCAAATTATTTTTTTGACTATTAATGAGATATACAAGATGCAAAGGTTTGCTGTGCTAGGAATCTTGAAAAGTGCTTATGATAATATATATTTGCCTCTAAATTTCTCCTGAATCAACATTTTATGGTACTGAGTAATAGTGACTTGCTGAGTTATCTCTCAAATTTTTCAAATTTCCAATCACATAAAACTAAATTTTAGTTATTGATATTCTTTCCTCCTGAGCTATTTACATGTACAATATCACACTGTTATCCCAAATCCCTGATGATGCTTTGAAAACCACTTAGACAAACTGGCAGAGTCAGGGAGTTCTTGCTGTGGGATCAAAGCACAGGATTTACGAAGAAGCTTAAGAGTTCTCTGTAAAAGATGGTATGGAGAAATCTAGCTGTTACAGAAATATTAATAATTAAAATCAGGTCTTCTGGATTGCTTCTATAGGCCCCAGGAACCTAAGTTACAAATTCAAATTTTAATGACATTATGTATATTCACTGGTTTATTACTGTAAGGGGTTGTCTCTGCCTTACATGATGCAGGGTATGCTAAAAATCTGCATGGATTCAAAAAGTGACTGGAAGGAAAAAAAAACCACTGAAGAAAATCGTTGGAGGAAAAATCTGTCACATGCAAAGATTCTGCCACAGTTTTAGGAAATCCTTGAACCACAAATAGCTGCAGGCTGGGAAGGTATTGTGTGAAATATCATTGTGTTCTTGGCCTTTGCTTGTGTTCTCTAAACACTGGCTGTGGGTGATGCTGGAGGACCCTGGACTTAATGCACGTGTTCAGTTTGAGCTGGTCCAGCCATTCTTATGTTTCTATGTTATTTCATCGTGTGTTTTTGTAAAAATCCCTAAAAGACTCTAACCTGTACTTTTTATTTCTTTGTACTTTTCTGCATCAAACTGGGGAGGGAAACACTGGAATGCCTTAGTGCTGGTGAAGTTTTCTGAAGTTAGCTGGCTGCTGGCAGCCAAGGGGAGGAGAGCCTGTGGGTCTTGGTCTGGAGGAGACACTCACCAGTGTGATGTAATCCAGCCACCTGCAGCTGGGAACAGCACAGAGCTCATTAGTCAGATATGTGGGGCAGAAAATAATGAACAGGATTATTGTAGATAAATTCTGTTCAATTCCATGTTATTTAGGGTATGTTCAAAATTATATGGAAAAAATCCTAAAAGGCCATAATAGGGAGACAACATATTGTGACCAATAATATCTCAAATAAATTTGAGTTTACAATGGAAGCTATCAAAGGCTGGAAAGGTCAATGTTACAAATAATGGTGACCTGAATATACTAAAAGTAGCCACAGGCATGGCTCCTGGCTTTCTTGCATAAACTGAGCTTTGTATTTTTCTTCTCATGGCGGGGCTATCTGTGAAGCACTCTCACTCCTTTGGGAATGAAAGTTGCAGGAATGAGCTGTATTTCCCCCAGCAGATCAATTCTTATAACTTAGAACAATGAAAGAAGCAGTAACATATTATAAATTTAAATTATCCCACATGGTCTTAACTGTACAGATGCAAAGGTCATTAAATAATGTCATTTTTAGCCATACGCCACAGGGAGCTATCTATCATATGCTATCTAGCATTCTGATGGAAGTAAAAATGATTAATTTTTACCGTGTCTTGTATAATTTACTTATTAATGTTCCTTGTGGGACAATCTGGGCTTGATTATTTGGCTAATGCATACTGAAACTGAGCTCTGTATTTTTCATTGAAGAGAAACTGGTTCCAGCTAATGCATGATACTAATATATTTTAGATGTAAAAAATTGTTTTCAGCTAACTTTTTAGAGGGCTTATTGCTTTCTGTGAAGTGTGTGTATTCAATATACTGAGTAATAAAATAGCTACTGAATAGCATTCTGTAGGAAAGAAAGAAAGAAAAACTAGATGCTGAAGCAAGTCATAACTAATCAGGATACTGATGAGGTCCCCAAATGTCCCATCTCAGAGCACACAGTATCCTTCCACCAAAGACTAAGCTGAAATGTGCAGCTTGGTCTGGAAAAAAATGGAGAAAAACCCAAATTCCAACAGGATTAAAAAGTTTTCTGAAGAATGTTTATGCCATTAATGACTATTTTAAAAGGGATAACAAAAAAGCAATACTACACCTGTAACTATGTTTACTTGAACTTTGTACAGAGTTTGAACCAGAGCGTGATGAAAGTTTCTGCCCAAAACATTTTTTGCAGTAAAAAGATATGCTCAGCTCAATTCCTTGTTCCCCGTTTCATCTGCCGGGCTGCACTGCGTTGCCCTGGGGGAGTTCCTCACCATCCCTCCTGCCCCTTTCTGGGAGTATTTCCCTGGGCAAGGCTTTTGCCGTCTTCCATCTTCTGGGACTTTGGAGCCAGATTTTGCTGGCCCTGACCAATGTGGATGTCAGTCAGGTATTCTCCCTCCTTGAATGTCTTGGATTTTTTGTTTTTAAAGTGATGTAACAGTTCATTTCTGTTCCTCTTTTTTGGCTTCTCTTCATACCTTATGTCTGATGTAGTCAAGCCACTGTAGGCCTGGTTATGCACCTCTTACAGCAGAGATGCTTTTTCTGTTGGTTCAGTATCAGCCCATTTGCAACGAAGATCCCTTTCAGGGACAGCCATCAGGCTTTTCTTGTCTTTTTAGCCCCCAAAGTATCTCTGTGAAGAAGTTTATGCGTCCAGACTACATATATCTCAATCCTGTAATGGGCAAGGTAAATGGAATCGCGTCATTTCCGTACAAATCCTGCAGATGCTTCCACAGAAGCCCGTTCCTACACATCCATTAAGTTTATGACTCCAGATTTAGAAATACGAGTGGTGGGGGCCAGCACGCAGCAGCAGCATAGGGGACCTCAGCGGGCATTCTTCGGTGAGGCAATTTCTGCAAGGTAGACAGCGCACACAGATCAATTCTGCTGCAGACCTAATGGATAAAAAGGAAATTGGGAATTTGCAGATTAAATTATTTCTTTGTTTCTTGCCAGAAAATGGCTCCTATGTCCCCAAACTGATTTGGCCATAATCAGGCTGTGTTTCATTTTGCTTATTTCTAAACCGTGCAGATATCTAAATACACGTACATTTCCATCTAAAATGTTTTAATAAAAGTAAATGGGCAATAAAATGTTTCTAATAGGTAATTTCAAGCAACCCAGTGAAATACTAGCAAAGCAGAAAGCAAAGTAAGCAGCTTCTGATATTACAGCAGAAATGTTTGTCTAGACCTAAAGCAAACGCACATAGGACTAGTGGTTTAGTCACCTTTTGGCACTGAATGTTAATGTCCATTATCATACCTTGTATTTTCCTAGCAGATAGGAGTACTTTGATGGTATTAAAGATATTTTTTTTTTCCTCCTGAGTTTGAATACCCGAGGTAGATGCAGCAGCCTGGAAATATGTTGCAATTAGGCCACCTGTATGGCAATAGACGTTTAGAGAAACAATGTTTTCTACACTTCATTAATGTTCAGGCAGTTTGTGGCAAAATGATCTTAATTAAAATTCTTTTCAACAATTACCCTGTGACATGAAAATGCATGAGAACTTTATTTGGTGCCAGTGCTATCAGAAATGAATTTAAAATAGAAACAAATGTTCTGATGCACTTTTTGGATATTGCTAATGCTTTGAATTGGAAAACCTGACTCTCTATTTTTTTCCCCTCTAGCAGTTTGGGAATATCCCTTTTCTTTGAGGTCTCATCTTGTGACTCCCCTCCTGCCCCCCCACTGCCTTGGAAAAGCTAGGTTGACTCTTCTGTGGAATCGAAAACAATTTATGTAGGGTATATTCAAAGTTCTGTTGAAAAACATTAAGTTTCCATAATGGGAAGCCAGCTTATCATGACTAACAAAATAGAAAATTTATATTAAAACTGAAAGTGACTGGAAAAAAAACAGCATAACATATTAAACATAGATATGGGATCACATTTATACTAACCCATAAATGACATTTTTAAATACACCCATGGTAACCTGTCTCAAATCAACATGTAAACTTCTCCAGCTCACTTAAAACCTTGCCCAGTATCTGAAATCACACTAGCAGTATGGGACCTCCAGTTGAGATCAGGGTCTTGACGCCCCTACTTTGTGCCATGTGCAGAAACCAATAAACCCAAGCAGGATTATCTCCTAAGCAGTTTCTGCTCATCTGGAAGTCGGTTCTGCAAGCCAGCCTAATTCACTAAGCACATGGACAGGCTCAGCACACAGGTACTTATATCACAGATACAATTTATTTTATCCTTGAACAGTTAAAGGGGACCTTAGAGTTGTATTTGACTATAAATATGTCTTTGATTGTAAGATCTCCTGATGCTTGCATAGAACATTTCTTTGAGATGAGTTGACCTTTTACTGTGCAAATCATTGCCTTATCTGAAGAATCTTGCTAATTTTGTGAGCAAATATTGATAGTAATAAATATAAGGTGTTAATAAATATTTAGCAATTGGCAAGCTATTGCCAGATAAGGGAGGAGCAAAAATCCCCACCCTTATCTAATGAATTTTTTTTTCTGATAATACAAGAAAGAGAACAAAAAATCATTTTAAAATGAGATGTTTTTCTGTAATGTACTTCCCTCTATTACAGAGCTATAATTTACAAGTATAGTCTTAAGCCAGATAATTATGCACCTGAATATTTCCTATGATTTTGACCAATGGTACATTCCCATGCTCTAGAAGCATTGTTTATCTCACCTTCCTTAGATAAACATGTTACAGGAGCCTAAGTTAAATATTTAGTATTTTTTCCTTGAAAACAAGAAATTAATATTTTCAATGAAAATCAAAATTCAGTAAGTTTGTTTACCATAGTGCTTGCTAATCAATCTGCTAAGGTGGCTGAGCCTCTTGATCAGAGATGAAAGACCATTGTATTACAGAACTGTGAAGTAGATTTAATGTTTTTTTATTTTGTAAGTATCATTTGAATTAGTGATGAGGATGAATTTGTTCAGAGCAGAATTTGAGCTCCTTATTGGTACCACCAATACAGATACCCTTTTCATCAGTTTTGCAACGGTCTTTGACTTTCCTTTATGTATTCTCTTTTCAAGGTGAAAAATGCTTCATTCTTAGGCATGATTTTGTCAGATTACATGAATTTTGCATCAAAATGAGCCCATAGTCTTTTTCATCCTAAAGCCTGAAATGTAGCCTGATTGATGTAAGGATTATATGGTTTGGTGAGGTATCTTCTCAGTTTTTGGCCTTCAAGGTTTAATTTCTTTCTGAAGTAAATGCTGCTCTTCAAAGTGCTCATTTTAATGAGTACTGTGAGTTTCATATTGTTTCAGTTAGAATGTATTTATAAAAACCAAGAAACATCTTAAATTTAGTACTGCTTATTGAACTATAGCTAAAATAATCATAATGCAGCTTTTAGGGCCATATTGAAGGTTCTTCTGAGCTCTGAGATAAATTTCTAACCCATAAGCTATAAAACATTTTATTTCTTAATTTACACTGTAATAAAATTTGCTGAAAAATTAGAAGAAACACATCTATAAATGAGTAAATGCGTGATCTCATATCAATATCACTGGCTCAGAATTTCTCTCATTCTGTTTCGTATTTTCATCTTCCACTTTTGCAATTATATGGCCCTTCTGTCAAGCCTGGCAGATAATGCTGCTTGTCCATGAGATTTAGCTTTGACTTCCACTCAAAGGTACCAAGTTTTTATATTTCTTTAGCACTTTATCCAAATCTTGATCTCGCTACTAGTGAAGCAATGAATATGATGCTCCCTTTGTTTTAATTACCACTTTTCAATACTTTAACCCTCAAACTGAAAAAATAATCTTTCTGCTGGATTACTTTTTTTAATAAATATATCTAGTTCTGTGTGAGTAAACATATTTTCACAACTATGCTGGATAATCATTAATGCCAGCTTGTTTGGAGAAGAATCAAAATGATGTCCCTCCAAATAACACAAATCAGCAGTGCTTTAAAACCAGAATGTGTTGAATTTCTACCAAGTTGCCTCATGCATCTTTTGAAATACTTCCCATTCCTTAAATCAAATATTAGCACAACACCAAGTTATGTCAGCCCCAGCAACTCCCTAAGATGAAATAAAAAGCATAGTTATTTGCAGAACCTTCAAAACACATGAAACAAATATTGCAGCTGAGATTGTTCAAAGGAGGCTGAAGGTGGAAGCAGCTGTATACATTGTGCTCTGAGGATCCTCATCTACAGATTATAGTACTTTTAATAATATTTCTCCTTCTTCAGGAACTGACCAAGCATGTGTAGTCCCAAAAAAATATTTTCTGTAATTATTCCTTGCTGCATCCTGGAAAAAAGTTTGAGTTACTGGATACATTGTGGTCATCTGATTTTTATCAATGTGCAAAGAATATTTTGTACTATGAAGCAGTGCTTATCTTAAAAATGCTGTGTATAAAAATACATTAGATTCCATCTTTTATTACTCTGTATTTATAAAAGGAAATCTTGAATTCCTGAGAACTGCTATAAATTTTTTCAAGTGAAATTGTTTATCATCAATTTTTGCCGATAACTGTCAAAACTGTGTATGCAGAACAGGTTAGATAACAGATTTATGAAAATTTGAGTGTGAAAACTTTATTTCTGTGGCCCAGCACTTTAGTCTTCAGCTGAGCACTGACCTCCTTTTGCTGCCATAGTGTTCTTATGTTTGCTATCATAACTAAGGAACTTTCCATCAGTCATTGCTCACTGCTCCAACGCATCTACATTTACATAGTCTTCCTTCCCATTAATGTTTTTTCAATTATTTTTTCCAAAGATATGTTGTTGTGAAGCATTTGAAGTTCAATCTCATTCACATTTCTAATGTCTCTAGTTTGCTTCTTGCTGTATTTGATTTTCCTAATTTAATCTGGTTGACAATCACTATTTGTTCCTTTTTCCCATATCATTAGTGAAGACACTAGAACTAGAAATAACTTCTCTCTCAAGTACTATATTGCAGTAGTTGTGTTTGTGATATGTACATATGTGATGTTTTGTTCTCCCTTTTGGGGCTCAGGGAAGGAAAGGCTCTCAGAACAAAAAGCCGTGAGAATAATCTGTAATTTGTGGGTTGATTTTTTTGGGGGCTGAAGAATGAGGATTTTTAGTCCCAGTTAACCATGCATATTTGTAGTTAACAGCATTGAATACTGTTTAAAATGTCCAAGGTGTTACAGATCATTAAAAAATGCATCCCTTGTCATTGTTATATGTAATTGCATTCCTCCTTTAGTTTATCTAATTACCTTTTGGGTACTTCCTGTTGTTGTAGGATATTTTTATTACCAATACAGTGAAACATCAGCAACCAGTAGCAGCAAAATGGGATATGAAAGCCTTATAGCCTGATCTTTAGTAGGAGACTTAACGATAGGCTGATATGATAACATCAGAGAACAGTATTTTCACTAATGGACCACAAACATTTAATTTTAAAAGTTCTGAATTAATATTTATTTAATACATGCTTATAAAGTAAGTCCATCACCCTATAAAACTGACATCCCACTTGCCACTTCTCAGCTTTGTAAGGCAGCTCTGCTTAAGGCTTGGCTGGAGCCTACAGGCATATTAAGCAAAGCCACCATCGCATCATTAGTGTTAATGGCGAACCTGTATGAACTTTTAATTACCGTGTTGATAATGGCATTAATGTACAGAACTATGTATAACCCACAGGTCCTACAGAGTCAGAAAATATCTGCTGAGCACCTGGGTGGCAATGCAGTATGATGCCTCCTGAAAGATGGAAAACATAAATGTTTTAGTCAAAGGGTAGACACAATATGTTTCATTTTTATGTAACTGGTCAAAGTGCTGGAATTTGGGACTTAAGAGAATTGGAAACGGGTCACAGGAGAAAATTTCTTCTATAACGAACAGCTTTCTGAACTGCCTTGATGCCTAGGAGGAATTGGCAGCTTTGGAAACCACCGAAACCATGGTTTAATCTTTTGCACAGAAATTTGTGATCACAGTGATAAATCTGAATTATTGTTATATAGCTCTATTTTGCTTAGAAAGGATAAAAAAGAGGAAAAGGGTGCTGCACTGGAGATTAAGACCGTAGGCGCAGTGCTCTTAAGGAAGTTGCTAAATCCAGACATATTGCTAACTTATTCTGTGTTGTGTTTTAAAACTCATGAGTAGAAAAGATGTTTCTCTTTAGTTTACTAGCAAATGGTAATTTTTTTTTTCCTAAGGATGCATACCCAAAGAGTGGATACCCATAGTTGGCTTTAAAAATATGATATTATGTCTACAGTCTGTCCTGACGGGATGTGTCAAAAGAGCTTTGTCTATTTATCAGTTATTTCTGGAAAGTCTAGTGCAGTGGGCCTGTTGCTCAGGAGGGACTTGGTGGAGCTCTGATCTCCCCCACCAGTGTGTGCTCCAGAACTTTGGTCCATGCAGTGTCTTTGTGCTGGGTATGTGTATTTTGTATTTGAACCAGTTTTCTCTTGGCCTTATAACGTGTGGTGGGAAGCATTTATGTCATACTGAGTCTGCAGTGTCTCTCAGAGAAGCACATACATGAGGTAGCTCTGAACAGCAGGCACTTTAGGTTATGATTTTCATCTGCTTGAATTATAAGGTACCTTTATTTTATTTTTGCTGGTTACCTTCGAATCTTTTTTTTCCTGCCTTCTCCTTCCCCCCCCCCCCCCCCCCAGTTGCCGTTTTATTGGTATTTTCTTCTCCCCAAATGTCATTGTAAATCAGCCCTCCAACTGTCTTCATTCCTTTTTCCTCTGGTGGCTTCTACAATACACTTTAATTATTAAATATAATAGTAATAATAATAACAATAAATGTTCTCCATTTCCCTGTTTAAAGCAGAAACACTTGTCTGGGCCAGGATTTGCCAGCAAGCCCTGCAGCTTCTTCTATTCTGTGCTCCAAAATGCCACTGCTGCTATCACCTTTCTCATCTCCCTTCCACCAAACATTACACCTACATTACATCCCTGCTTCAGTCTCTTCCTCCTGCCGCTTGTTTTGCTTCTTTACATTCAGCTTTTTGTGATTTAACCCCTAGTATTTGAGGCTCCATGTCATCTACAGTAAAACTTCTTTTAAAATTCATATCTTCAGTTGTGGCTTAAAATTGCTCTTCTCTTGAAAATCTTCTGGTGACTTCAACAAGAAACGTTTGTACATATGTGGTAGTAGTCTGAAATATTAAAAAGGTGCTATGTCTTGTTAGTTGTCATGAGTTCTACTGAATAACCATGATTAAATTTTAAGAAAGATAAATCCAGATCAGATTTACCATTTCTTTATCTCAACAAAACAAATACCTAAAGAAAAGACAGCAACCCAGGCTAACAATGAAAAATGATGGCATTAATTAGAATAATTCATTAGAATAAGAAATCCAGTGCACATTTTGTATGAAAAAAGAAACAAAGTCAAAAGCAATGCTACTTTCATTCTGAAATGCAATAAATACAAAGAAAAACTGGTGTATAAAACTTCAATCATAACATTCTTATGAAACTCCATAAAAACAACTTCCCGCAGTGCTCTGCGTTAAAGGACGGCTCATTACATCTCCCAGTTTGACTCAGGTATTTGCTAGACTACTTTTGGCTGCTGATGTTTAGGCTTTAATTTTAATCCAGACTGCTCTTCTGGAAACACAACTCTGAATCTCTCTGTGGTTTCTTTGAAAGGAACTGTGGCTCCAGTACCAGTTAGTGTTGGCTTAAGTCTGACTGAGAAAATCACCTGCATTTTTACTTCTTTTACCATTCTGATTTTTACATTGGCTTCTGGGTTGAAAAAAAAAAAAAACCACAAACTAACAAAAGCCAGTTCTTTCTCTGTCTGCCTCTGTCTTTCATGTATGGACACAGCCCTTCCCTCTGATCAGCATTTGTGAGTGGGTGATGAATATAAGAGGCAGACTGAAGTGACAGCCTGTACCTTTGTGTCCTACATATCCTTCCTCTGTTCTCATTTAACTAGGTTCAGTGTGAAGCTCCCACCACAAAGATGAGACTGGTGGATAAATCTGCTTCATCATATGTATAGGAGTTGTCTATTTTTTATCAGGGCCCAGCTGATGCCTGGAGTTCAAATTTCCTTGCAAGGTTTGTAATTGTCTGTATCTCTTTTCCACTTGTTCTGGGCACTGCCCAGCTTAATTTCATCAGTCAGTGGCTGAGAGACAGGTGCTGGTCTTTGGGCTTACACATCTCTGATCCGGGGACCGGGATCACTGCACTGGCTGTGGATAGCAACTGCCATGGGGTTTAGGGGCAGCCAGTGTTGCAGGCAGTAACCAGGTCTGTACATGCCCTTATTTTTTCCTATTTCAGTTATGGCAGTAGTGCAGATTCACCTAAGCCACCTTGGCCTCTAATTAACAAACTCTTGCCTCTGGTTTATTCAGTTGAATTAGTTGATGGACAGATAACCCAAGGCAATACTGGGTTATCAGATAGTAACCACTCAAAAAGCGGTGTTGGGGATTTTCCAGTGTGCAGTATGATCTGGAAGTTAAAAGCTACCTCAGGAAAGCCTGTGCTACTTAGCAATCACAGCAGTGAATATAGTGCAGACATGCTATTAGGTATTTACTTTTCATGTTTTACCAGGTTTTAAAGCTAAATGTGGTGGATTTAAGATGAAAATGGCCTTCTAGAGTGCTAGGAATTAAGCTTTTGTGTTGAATTAGTTAAAAGCAAAGGATCTTCTTCCCTATTGCTTTGTATTTGTGTGGTTCTTTAGACCATCTTAAAGCAAACCATGTATAAAATGCTACAGAATTAAGATACTAATGTTTATTTCCTTTTCGTGCTGATATAAATTATCCTTCAGTGCTAAAGGTAATGAAGTAGCAACCTATGAATTATAAACAGGAGGGGAATGGAAACCTATTTTCCCTGTGTGTATTTATTCAGGCCATATTACTGTTGTGTCTGAGAATCTCCTGAGATATGTTTGTATCCTCATCGTCTCTCTCAGGCAGGTTGTGTTTTTCACAATACAGATGGGACCTGAGATACCATGAGGTTAAATGACTTGCCTGACATGACACAAGCAGTCTGGAGCAAAACCGAGAGCTGAATTGAACTCATTTGCCTCTCAGTTCAGTGCCTCAATCATGAAATGATCCTGTAAAATAACTTTGCCAGGAGCTATGAAAATTGGAAGAAATACCATGTGCTTTTTGTTGAATTTATCAAATTATTGGAAACTAGAAGGAGAAATCGGCTAGACCAATGTGTGAATGTGTCTTTTCATCTGCTGTTTGCAGCTGCATCGCTCCTGTGGGTCACTGAGGTCCTACCCCACACACTGTTGTGTGCATAAAATCCTATGCTCAAGTGCTTGGTCAGGTAATTAAAAGTGCAAACAGGCAATTAAGTTCAAACTTATCCCATTAGTAAGTGCATATCCAGGATCAGACCTACATTCCTGCATGTCCAAGGCTGAAAGATTAGCCTGTAGGAACATCTATCTGTATCGCCTACTAAAGCTGCTGCCACAGCTTTTGCCAGCACTTCAACTTTACAGTCTATATTTGAACTATAACTTTGCTAGGGAAGCAGAAATATTGTACCTTAAAAGCTGACATGAAAATCCCAGCCAAAATACCATATCTATTATATATGTAAATATTTGCATTTAAGGTACTCTTTAGAACAATAGCACTTTAAAGAAATCCTGTTTAAAATGCTCCCAAATTGAAACATTAATGTTTCTATCCTTCTTGTGCTGCTGTAATTTACCCTTCAGTGCTCAAGCTAATGAAGTATTAACCCATGAAGTGTGAGTAGGATGGAAGTAGGAAACCTGTTTTCACTGCTGGTATTTACACAGCTTGTATTTCTGCTATTTCAAGGTTAAAATTATGACTAAAAATAGAAATCACAGATGAGTCATTTTTTATGTTGAAGGAAAGAGCTGTAACCAAAAGTAAAAATGCTTTAAGTTCATAGTTCATTGGAACAGGCTCGATCAATTATCTTATTTTAATGTATGAGCTAACAGGACATTTAAAATGCCTTACAGCCGTTTTAAGAACCATTATTATGTATTTTACATAACTTGATGCATCCATTTAGGGAAAATGGAGCATAACACACATCTTCAAGGGTTTTGATTTCTAAAGCATAACCACAACTACAGGAAGTGCAGGATTCATTCCCATAAGATGTGTCAGATGCGCAAAATGCGGGTCTCTAAATATTTAACCTCGTTTGGTACTTGGGATGGTCTGCTGCTACAGTATGAGTATTTATTTAAACTGGGCTAGACCAGCCACTGCAGCAGCTTGTAAAAAGGGTACAGTAAACAGCAGTGGGGAGAGCCCCAGCTTGGGTAAGGCTGGCACTAGAAAGCAGCAAGGCAAGACCCATGAGATCCACACGTATGTCAAACCTAACACAGATTTTACTGCTGCGAGTACTTGGCAGAAGCAATGGAGCCTTTGACCTGTCTGTGTTTTGGAGATCTGGGCTCTGCTTTGCCTGCTCCTGCTCGGTTCTTTTGTGAAAAACTTGCTTCCACAACCTGACCCAGGGGGAACGACTTTGACCTTTAGATGACAATTTAAAATGCCGGGGCTTCAGCTACAGCACACATTAAATGCACAAACTGCCATTATAACCGTTATATCAGCAATTTATTTTCAAGCAATTCTTTCTACTTGTTCCATCTTTCATTAAATATAGTTCAGCTGATCACCTAAATCAGGCAGTCTGTCTTTCCTGGCTATTTTCAGACTCCCATTCACTCAGGAGGCCAGATTCCTCCCCACTTCCCACAACTTTGACAGTGTGGTTCCAAGTAGTGATCCCTGGCCAGAAGCAAAGCTTGAAGAGGAGCCATGCCAATGCGGAGCGGAAGCTGGCCCAGGGCAGGTAGAGGGATGGGCAACAACCCTGACAGCAATGGAGATGCGGACAGATGGACAAAAGGTGGGGAAGGAAAGCAGTGTGGAGCTGGGGCATTGTGCCTGCAGCCAGCGCTAACGTGCACAGTTGAGGAGGAAGGAGGCTGTACAAGCAAGACAGAGGAAAAGTACAAGCAATGCCTATAAAGTACATCCCTAACTGAAAAATCAATGACTATCACACAGCCTGGGCTCTGTGCTGCACAAGCCAAACTATAGTAGTTATCAGTTTTAATAATCCAGACTGTTTTCTTCATGGAGAGAGTGGTCAGGCATTGGAACAGGCTGCCCAGGGAAGGGTGCAATCACAGTCCCTGGAAGCGTTCAAAAAATGTGTGGATATGGTGCTTTTGGACATGGCTTAGAAGTGGACCAGGCAGTTAGGTTAACAGTTGGACTTGGTGATCTCAGAGGTCTTTTCCAACCTTAATGGTTCTATGATTCAATATGTCTATGTGGCACAGCGGTGGTAGGTACCCAAGGGTAGTAGGAGAAGTCATAGCCACCCTGGAGGAAATCAGTCCATTTCAGTCCTCTTCAGGAGGGTCATTTAGCCCAATGAGCACTAATGTGGGCTCCATGGCACTACCTGCAGTAGCCAGGTTGCTGCCTTGGGGCTAGCTTGGGTACCTCTGCGTGGGGCTGCGTTGTGGTGGATGGCTGTCATTGCATGGAAGCAGCCAAACTCAGTGTGCACACCGTCAAGAAAGGTTTGAGCCGCTGAACAGAGCTATCAGAGAGGTCACAGTACTATTACTTTCAAACCAATTTACTATTCATTATGAAAAATTAAATATTCTTTGTATTTTATTCTGTCTTCATAATGATACTTGTTCCTTCTAATTTTTGGTAAATTGTGAATATGCTGCTCTGCTGTTTAAATTACATAGTCTCATGTCATTATTTTTTATTAAAATAAAGATTTTTTTTTTTAAGGTAGGGTTGGCATAATGGCAAGAAAATTGTATATTCTCTTGGGGTTTTATTTAAATATTTTTAGGCCATATTAGGTTAAAAATTACTGCTCCTATATATCATGTAGTTAATACTTAAAATTTCAAAACTCAACTTTTATTGTCCAGATGAAATGAGGACCAGGCAGAGACAAGAAGCTTATTCTTGACACACTAAATAAAGGACTACACATTTCAGTTGCTTGATCTTCTAATGATCTCCTCTGACCTGGGCAAACTGAAAATGATTTAGAGCCCACATTTTAACATCTTTTGCAAAAAGCTCAGACTTTGGTTTTGCAAAGTTGTGCCACAAAGCTTTCAAAGGCATTAATCACTTCTTTCAATGAGGACAGGAAAAGACTCTAATTTCTAAAAATTTGGCCATGTATACTTGTTTCTATTTGCAATGCAGGAACAAGAGTGTTACCTTGCCCTCGCTGTAGCCTGGCATTTTAAAGTGTGACTTCTATGTTTCTCTCTCACTATGTGTATTTACAGGACCTTGTAAAACAGGACTCTTATCCCAGCTAAACTTTTATGACTGAAATACCGTACAATTAGTATGTGTTCAGAATTAAAAATAATTTTGATTTAAATTAAAAAATTCTAAATGTTAATTGAGACTTACTATACTGCTTCCAATAATATGTGAAAATTAAGATTGAAAAATAGCTATGCGCTTAGTCAATGTAGTTTTTTAATGTATTTTTTGTAAGGTCACAGCATAAAAGATTGAAATGGCAATGAGTAGTCTTCATTATTAATGCAATTCTATATGTGGTTTTCAGAAAGTTTATTAATTCTAGTGAGCAGTTTATGCAACTGTAAGCTAACATGCAATGTTTCTTCCTGTGACATTTGAAAAAAAATCAGAAATTGAATCCCAATAACAGCTGTCTCCTCTAAAATAAACAGCTGTTTGGCACAAATTTAGTGTACATATCCATATATTATGTATAATAAATATACACATTTGTGCCCAACAGTCTGACTCTTGCAATTAGCCACTCAGGTGGATAATTGTATTGTCCTCTTTGGGATTGTAATGTGGCTACCAGATGAATATCCAGCTGCTTCTGTTCCTTTTAAGGAAAGAAACACAGACCTTCAGCCTTAGCTCCCACTTCTGCAGTTGCGGCCAGGTTTCCAGAAGGGGTTTAGCATCCAGTGTGGTAAATACTATCTATCTACCCATTTAACCTGGTGCACCAAGGGATACTAAACACTTTTTCTGAAAGTGGACCCTAATCTACAGTTTCTGGAAAACCCTTTAAAGCCTCCCAAGATGCTGCCTGAGAAATCTGGCTTTCTCACTGAGGAGCTGAACTATGTTCTAGCTTAAGTTTGGCTGCTGACAACTGGTGAAAAAAAAATAGTCATTGTTTGAGCTCCATACCTGCATATGTGACAGGGCTGTATTATGTGTGGATGGCTGAGTGGCAGCAGGGATGCAGTGAAGAAAGGAGGTGATTGTGCTGTCTTCTCTCCCACAGAGCCAAAGGAAATAAAGGGCAAGTGTTCTGTCCTTTCTTCCCTCATTCTTGTCCAAATAATGAGCATTGACTCTGGTGGTAAGCTAATACAATTCTCAGAATAACTTTGAATAAAAGAAAAAATGAAGGCACTAAAGTGAAGGAGGGTGAAATTTGAGTTATGAGGACAGTATGTTTATACCTTGCTGCCATTCCTATGTAAAGTGTTGTGAGACAGATTCTGCATCCTGCTAAATTACATGGGAGTCAAGAGCCTCATTTAGTTCTTGTTATTGTTACCTGTTAATTATAGAAAGAAACTAACTTCACAAAAAGTTTCCTGAATTTTTTTCAACTTTACTTTCAAGACAGGAGATTTATCACATGGGAGAGAATCCAGTTGTTTCAAGATAGACTTCCCTTTTTAAAAGAGATGACCCCAGGAGCAGGCCTATAACAAATGTGCTCCATCCCACCCATTTAGGAGTGGTGATCTAAGGCATTATTACCCCAGCTGCCAGTGCAGTTGTCTGCTGGAGAGATGGCACAAATCATCCTAATTGCACATTGCCCAACATAAATCACCATCCTCCTCAAACGAGGCATTTTAACAAGGAATCAACCTTATCAGTGTCTTAAACTAATACACTGGGTGGTCAGCTGGATAATAGGTATACAAGTGTGTCCAGTTTGCTGGTGTTTGCTATAATGGAGGCAGATGTTAAAAGGGTTGCAGGAAGACCACTGGGTTCACAAAAAAGCCTTGTTGATCACAGCAAAATCCTCCTCAGGTCTCCAGTACCACCTTCGCACATGTGATTTAAGGCACCAGCTAACAGTTCTAGGCATTTTGTCTTTCTGTTATTTAGAAAGTAATAATGAAAACTTGTATATGTCTTTATTTCAGGCCAAGTTTCCCTTTAATTGGCTTCTTGTTATGTTTATAATAGAGTGGTATTTGGTTTTTAGAAAATTATTTTTTAAAAAGGCTTCATTGAGACTTCCTTTTGCTTGCAGAACAATGATTAGGCTTGTCTTTCATCATCATCCATAGTTCATGATACCTATGAAAAGAGAATTTCCCTTCTTTGTATATGCAAGGTTCACTAGTTTCCAGTGTTTCAAAAACTGCTGCTTTAGTATGTAATTCCCAACAGAAAATTAAGTGTATGTAATATTAAAATCAGGACAATATTGTTTTGAGGCCATGTCGTATCATTTATGCAAAGCAGTTTCAGAAGGAACAGAAGTAATAAATAGCCAGTTCTTTTAAGGATTTTTTTCACTGAAAAAATCATACTAAAAGATGTGGGGTTTCCCACTGGAATTAAGCTAATTTCATAAGCGAAGAAGTAATGGTTTTCTTACATGCAAGTATAATGAATTTGAGTGATATCCCTGTAATTGCTTGCTTGTTCTGCATTCTTGGTAGGTGTAGCAGCAGATTGGCAAGGTGACATAACAACTATTTGCAAGTCTACATGCTGTCTGATGTTACTAAGGTAACTAAATTGCACATCAATCTGCTCTGAAGTCCCTATGAAGATAAAGTGGTCAGTGCTGCTGCACTTTGAAAATGTCAGGTACTGACCCTTTTCCACATTACTTGGGATCTAACGATAAGCAGAAATCATTTGGTCACAATATTACAGATAGCTTGCAGAAAAACTATAATATTCTATATTTCTTCCCCTCCTACCAGCCCTGCTCTTTGCAGAATATTCCTGACCAGCTGAAATATTACACAAGCAAAATTCAGTCTTCATTTTGTACTTCTCCTTCATTTGAAGCTGCTCAGATGAACAAGGCAGAGGAAGGTGTCTCAAAACCACTTTTGCAGCCTCCCCAGTCCTAGGTCAGCCTAGAGGCAAAACAACTCTCTGTAATGTAGGATTTGTGCACTGTGGTGTGAAAAAGAGTCTGCCCTAGCAGCCCCTCATCCTGACCCGGGCACTGGAAGAAGAAAGAACCATCCCAGTGTGAATGATAATGTGTTCAGCTGGCACAGCTGTAGCTGGGAGAGGGCTTTGAAGGAGCCTCATGCAACTGAAAAAAATGTCAGGCAAAGCGAACTGAAGCCTTTCTCTTTCAAGTGGGTTTTATACTGTGTGCCATGCAGCACCATGCAGTGAACATCAGTCCTTGAAGACTGTCTGTACTACATATTGAGTTGGACATCAAGGCTACTTTAGCAGACTCTAGTCTTGGATTTGGCATCAAGGGAATTTTGCCTATCTATGCAGTTTCTTGCCTTCCTTTGGGAGAGATGTGTCTCTTCTCTATGTCCTGACTGTTCTGGGAGCACTGCAGCGATTCTCAGCCATAAAGGCAAATTCAACATCTGATAATTTCAGCAGACAGGGAGCCAGTTCACAAACTCCTACCAAGCCAATTTGACTAATGTGCTATAGGAACGATTGTAGCGGCTGCAGGGCCAGCTAACCAGCTACGGCCATGGTGACACCAAGGGTTCTGAGTGTGCTTCTGCCTTGCCATGGCAGTTGTGGTGCCTGCTCTTCTCTGTTCTTGGTCAGTAGCTACTATCCTGTTGATCTGCTATCTAGGCTCCCTGTGTGAAGGGTTGAGTCAAAATGAGTTGAATTGACTAAAAGCACTTTAAAAAAACATAGCTAATCTAGATTAAACATGCTGGAGAGCCCTGGCAGAAGGTGCTTGGCTGTTCAGCTGGGGAGGGAGGTTGTGATGGCAGCTGAGAGCAGCTGCAGCAGTGCTGTCATGGACCAGAGAAGTTAGGAGAACAAGCCCTAAGCGAGCACAAAATGTCAGACCAGATCAGTCCTCCTTCCCATTTCAAGCATGTTTCATATAAGTCCTGTGCTGCTCCAGAGTTTTTCTCTTGAGGTGCCTGTGATGTTTATGCAGGGGTTGGTGTTGCTTTGCCTGTCCATGAGATCTGCTGTCATTAACAGTGGCTGCTTACAGGGTTCAGAAACCCAGCAGGAGCCTGAAAAGACATGAGATACCACCTGATAAATGATTATGTAATAGGGAAGATGAAAATCTGAACAGCAGTCATTTAAATAATGACCAAGGTCATTACATTTTGAAAAAGTCACAGTGCTAATGCAATGTACTCTGGGCAGATTGCACATCCCAAGTGTTCAGCTTTATGGCGTCCTTCAGTGCAACAACTGTTAGTACCCACAGAAAATCCTCTACTGGCACATTTTATGGATAGTAGTATAAAATGGTCCAGTGATGCTATTTACATAGGCAGATACCCAGTAACAAACTCCAAATGGGAGTGGGAAAACCAGCAAGTTTATGCATGCATTTGCTAATTTTTCACCCAGAAACAGATTCACTGGGATGGGAAAAATTGGAATTCCTAAGGAAATGTAGGATATTTTGCTGGAAGAACAGTTGTGAAGCAAAAAAGGTCTTGAAGGGATCTGGGGGAATATTAGACTTTGTTTTTTGTCTCTGACCGTGCAGAATAACCCACAAGCTGTTTGTGCCTTGGTTAGCTGCCTCTGTGTGCCATGACCCACTGTCTCCCTGCTGTGATGGCTCAGGGAAATCTGGGTCTGGACAGGTTTTGGGAGGGCCCCTGATTCTGCCAGGCCGCAAACTTCACTCCAAATGCATGCCCTGCCCTTTTGGTTTTCCTTTGCTATCTTTTACAAAGTATATCAAACCCAGTAGATATGCAAGGAGTAGTTCTTGCCTCTGCCACCATGCCAATAGCGCAGGGATTGTTAAACTTGGCTTGTATGGAGGAAAAAAAAAATACGGAGGTGCCATTTGGTTCTTGGAGGGTTTTGTATCAGAGGGGTTATGCAGGGGCTGAGGGGCTGGGTGAGGAAAGGGCAGCTGCGGGTGGTGAGGCCCAGCTGGGGGTACCCGGCAGCGGGGCTGGCAAGGAAAGGGTTGACTGGGTCTCAATGGTAGAGGGAGAAAGAAAAAAGGGACGGGTGCTTCACGGCCCAGGTGGTGCTGAGGAGCGGGGAGGGCCCACCCGGCCCTTAATGAGCTCGTTAAGGGCTGCAGCCTCCCTCAGTCCGCCCCCGCGGCGCGGAGCTGGCGGGAAAGCGGGGCAGCAGCCTGCTGTCCTCCGGGGGGCGAGGGGAGCGGGCTCTTCTGAGGGGAGGCACGGCGGGGGCTGTCGGTGTCCCCTGCCAGGCCGGGGGAGGGCCAGTTCCCCCGTGTCTTGGGGTTTGCTGAAGAAATCGCGTGGCGTTAGGTTTTGCACCCCAATATGGTTAATACAACAAAACGAAAAAAGTAAGTAAAACCTAAAGGTGAGAGAAGTGTGAGTCTGCTCCGCGGGCGCAGCGCTGTTTCCCTTTCAGCTCCTGCGCCACCAAGCGTCTCGTCTGAATACTGGGAAATAAAAAGAACAGCACGCTTCTCTGAAAAGGCCAAACGAAGGGAAAACATCTCTTAGGATGCTTGAGTAGGATGATGTTACAAGGCATTATGTGGCGTGTCTGAACTCCCTCCTACGTGTAGGAGTGCGTGTTGGTGAAGTGGTGCAAAACAAGTCAATAAAAACCACACGAACAGGAGGTGCTTGCTCCAGCATGCTGTTACTAAGCAGGGGATTTGCACAGTGCCTCTTTTAGAAACCCTGAAGTACCGCGAAAGCCTAAATAAGTCACAACTACTGTATGAAAACAAGTTAGGATCATTATTCACATGGATTACTCCTAAAGGATATGCTCATTTAAATTAGCTCTTGCTTACTAAATTAGCTAGGAAGAACAACCTCGTGTTAATATTTAGCTGCCCAAGAGAGGTAATCAACGGGAGGATAAAGTTATCATTAGCATTCTCCTTAATAAATATTTTAAGCTACCTAATGCACGGGTATATGGAGATGTCGATGCTCCTCGCTGTGGTACAGCTCCTCTGGCCCGGCTCGGGGCGATCTGGGCTTATGCCTGTCCTTTCCTCAGGAACTCACTAAAACTGATAGTTGACCATCTTCTTGGCATGTTTGGGGGGGTTTTGGTGTTTTTTTTTTCTTTTTTTTTTTTTTTTTTTGGTGTCAGTTCTGTGCGTTTGCATGAAAATAAAGCTTTGTGTAGCCATTCAGGCACACGGGGAAAGTGGCTTCCTCAGGATGGAGGCTGGCTTTCCTTCTCCTGGGTTTTTGGAGAAATCTGTCCGAACTGTCTGAGTGCTCTGTCCATCTGGTGAAGCAGCAGACGTAGCTAGAGGGGATAGCTTTCACCTTGGGTGTTTTGCTTGCATCTCCTTCTTCTCAACTTCTGAATGTTCTCTGTAATCTTATCAAAGAGGTGGAGGTGACTCCTTTCTTCCCTTTACTCCTTTAGAGTTGCTCCTGTCCTTCTTCGAAGAAGGGTTTCAGCTCCTCATTTCTTTCTTATTTGACTGTCTTTTATTTGGATCTCTTAAAAAGCAAGTTTCCAGAGCCCTCGGGCTTCTCCCTCCCCGAGCCTACTTGCTTAGACTCTCAGCAGATGATCTTAGGCTTTGGTTTTTAGCAACTACCTTCCCTGGGGATTTCCATCTTTATAAAGATGCTGGGATCTCTGCTATTGAAAATGGGTAAATGCCAAGCTTAACAGCTCATTGATTGGTAGTTAGGTGCTAAATGTACCTAACCTATTATCTCAGCTTTACCATAGTATGGAGCAGAAAAGCAGGGAAGAAAACCTCTGTGCTTGGAGTGGGTTTAGCAGCCTAATACAGACATGTAGAGTGTTTCTGATGTCCCCTAAATTCTCTTAAGTTCCACATAGATGGCTTTTGTGATGCTAATTTGAAAAATAATAAAGCTTGGGAAATAGAGCAAAAGGATACCTTAAAAAGAAAAGTATGTATTTTAAGGGCTAAGAGGCTTTGGAGAGTAGCTTTAATCTTACCCACTGCTCTGGTTTTATTAAAAGACTTTGTCGTAGTTGGGTTTTTTTCCTTTCCTTTTTTTTTTCTTTCTTTTTTTTCTCCTATATGGAAGCAGACTAATGAGTAAGCTGACTTTTCCACTGACAACTGGCTGCTCGGTCTATAAATCTGCTTGGCTTTTACAGGTCCTTTCTTGGGCTTAGAAATTTTTGCGTGCTCTTCTGCAAGAGACAGCCTATGAACTACGGCTTGAGTGCAGGCTTGGAAGAGAAGCTCAGAGGCAATCTTACTGATTTATAGTTGTCCGTGAATATGCAAGTCAAAGTATTTCTCTCTATTGCTTCCCAACTGAAGGGAGCTGCTGAGCTTTGTCCTTTATGGTACCTGAGCCACAACTATCCATTTATTCATGAAACCTTTGTAAGCACCTCAGTAGTTCTGCATGACGAGCAGCTGGTTGGTTTTTATAGTAAAGGTTTAGCACATCTTGAAGGGTCACTGTCTCCTGAAATCACTTGGAGCTATTTAACTGACAGGGGTTTTCAGGAAGGCTGTTGCTGGGAGGTGGTGATAAAGCATAGCCTTCTGGTCTGATCTACTGACAGGCTGAATTATTTACCTCATTTTAATGATGCTGGATAGTAATCGTGATGTGATTGTAAGTCATAGGTGTCTTTAGGATGCCGAGATTTTTCTTGCTGTGTCTCTACTTCAGCTGTAGTTCTATACTTCTCTGCCTCTCCTGTATGCTTTTAAAAGTGGGGAGGAAATTACAGAGTGCTCTTCAGAAAGTCATGGAGTGCTTTACAGAGAAACGCAGTTGAAATGTTCAATAGTTAACAGTTGAAAGAACAGGAAATAATTTTGTTTATTTTGAATGGAAGAACAGTTTGGTCTTTCCATATGTCAACTGTGGAACTTGCTTCCTACTGAGGAATGTAATTATGAAATGCTTTGAGCTCCTGTTGTCTCAAGGTTATGTTTAGGACGTGTTAAACAGCCATCAGTGTCTCATAACAAATGATAAACTATACAAATTGGATCTGCGGTCACCAAAATGTACTGGCTTATAACTGTAAAATAATTCAAGTGCAAGTATAACTTCAAAATGGTTGTAAAAATCAACTGGAAGTTAAAGCTCACTTTTTCCTCAGTACTGTGAGAGATCAAAACGTTACAGTGCGGTTGTGGACAGCCAGAGAGCTGGATTACTGCACCCTAGCACAGTGCAGCGGAGGTTTCAGCTTGAGTGCAGTTGTGATGCTCTTCAGAGGGAGCAAAGGTGACCTACTGTACCCCAGATATGTCAAAGATGTAATGAATAAAAAACAAACAAACAAAAAAACCCCAAACACAACAAACCCAACCATTAGTCAGATCTTGATTTCAAAACTTTGTATTTTGTTATTCACTGTTTGGCAGACTTGCTCATGTATTGAACATGCTCATGTATGAGCATGTGCTTATGTACTTATGTTAGGTCTGGCGAAGTTTTAGCATACAAAGTTGTAAGTGCTAATGATGTAATCAGAATATTATCAAACATAACTCTTAGCAGGAAAACTACCTTTCTCTCCAAAAAACAAAGCCCTAGTAAATTCTGTGTATTTGTTTTACTGCTTGATTACTGATTTGAATTACTGATAGCAAAGGCGTGGTGACTGTGGCTATTCTTACTGCCCCAAACAGCCCTGTGAGGCTTGCTCAGGCAAATATCCCTCTGTTCAAACAACTTCACATTCCCCTCTGTAGCGCACTGATTTTCAGCATTGCAGTACCCTGAAAACTCTTCCCTGCTCTCACAGTCTGTGCCAGCACCAACAAAGAGCTTGTGATCTAGAGTTAGGAATGAATGTTTCAGCTTGTGACCAGCCATCAAGTGTATGCGTAGTCATTTGGCATATTTACGCAAAGAGGCAATTTACTTCACGCAGCTCACTTAAGTGTGAGCCTCTTTGTCCAAGCCGCAGATGGCAGAGCAGCAGTGTTTAGGGAATACACGTTTTCAGCCAGTCCGTTATTCCATTGCTTCTTTTTGACAGAAGTGAAATGTTTTTCTCCCTCTGCTATTCAGAGCCTATTATGAAAAACGTTTTTAAATCAATATTGAGGGGAAAGAAATGTACTTTGTACAAATGCTTAACTTGTGGATGCCGAGGAGATCGTTTGAAAACATGGAAAGAGCAAAAAGATAGGACTGCTGGAGTTCCTCCTCCAGACTTCTGTGCTGCCTGTCATATAATTACTTCAGGGGAAAATAACCCTAGAAATGCTTCTGAATCTTGTATTGCAGGTCTTTTTCTGATTATTTACTGCTCTACAAAGTGGAGCAGAAACATAGAAAAGAACTTCTGCACTTGTAGTGGGTTCAGCAGGCAAATGCTGACAGGCAGGGTATTTCTAGTGCCTGAAAAGATCTCCCAAGTTCAGCATAGTTGCATCCTGCAATACTGACTTGAAATAGAATCAAGTTTGGGAAATAAGATGAAAGAACACTTTAAAAATAAAGAATATCTGGCTCAGCACACTTTTTTTGCTCCTTCAAAAATCACTTTAAATGCAGTTTACTTTTTTCTTTTCCTCCTCATTGCTGCAGTGTCTAGGTTTTGACTGTTTTTACTCCTTGAATTAAAATGAAACCACTGATTGGTCAGGGGGCAGCTGTGGCTCATAGTTGTTTTATATATATATATAAATATATAGATATGTTGTTTGTAGGTTCTGATACAATTGTAGCAACATAAAACACAGTAGAAGTGAGAGATGAAGGCTGAGAGGTGGACAGCTGTCTTAAGTGTACCTCTTTCTTCCCTGGTAACATATGGAAGTTTGTTAGAAGTCATCTCAGTTTTTCTACAGATAGTTTGTTGCTATGCCCATGCAATGTGCTATGTTTATCCTCTGAGAAAAATTTGAAATGCAAATCTCTCTCTTTTTTTTTTTTGTGTTAATGAATGTTTGGACAGGTAGAAGGTTTTCCTGAGGAATGTGTGTATTTGTGGGTTTTGTAGGTTTTTTTCCTCACTGTAAATTGTCATCTTTACCAGAAGGGGAAGAGGAAAGTTTTAATCTGTTTTTTAAACCCTAATTAGTAACAAAAGTGAAAGTAGATGTTAGATTAACAGGAAGACACAGTAATAAAGGATTAACAGCCTTTATTCCAGTTGTTATGAATTTCTTCAGCTAGGATGAGCTGGCATGATGCTGTGCCTCAAAGCAGAAAAATACTGCAATATTAGATTGTTTAAGCTTACCTTCAATATAAAGAAATATTGGAAAAGTATATTGTCCTCTCCTTTTTTTTTTTTTTTTTTTTTGGCTTCCTGATATCCAGTGGTCAGTTTGCTATATTTGTGAGCTATTAAAGTTCAATCAAAGCTGTAAAGAAAGCACATTCGTTTCAATCCTGGAAGGCCAGGGTAAAATGCTGTATATGAAGACAGATGCTGCGGGTACTACAGCTGCATTCTTGGCTGCTCTATAGTGGTTCCTCCTACAACTTGGGGGCGTTTTTGCCGAGTGCATAATGCCAAGCAAATCCCCCTGCTTCAAGAGGCCTGGCAAAACTAAAAGCTAGTTCAGGGATTCATGAGAGCGTGGCAGACATGCTGGCTGTCTTTGATCCAGCTATTCTTGTGCTGGGGTACGCTAGTGTGTGCCCCAGTGTAATGCACATGAACATAGTCTGTGAATTGACAACAGGAATGCATAGGCAGCATTACTGCATTAGAAAAGAACTAATTTATGTTAGGGAAAATAACTTTACAAATTCTTTGTTGTGTTAAATGTTTAAAGACTGGCTATCTGAGTGTAGTTCATCCTCATTAAATATCACAAGTCTTTTAGATGCTGCATGAACTGGTGACATATTCAGACTGAAGGTGCACCAAAGTCACCCAAGAGCAACTGAATTTAAAAAGTTCCTATACATCATGATCAGGTAAGAAAGAAAACTGAAATACATGTCGCTATCAGCAGAAAGCAGGTCTTTGTGCCAGGCAGTTCCCACTCTGCCCAATAACAGAGGGGAAGGGGAAGAAGCAGAGATCCAGAAGAAACGTCATGCATGGGTTTGCCTTTTTTTGTTGTTAGTTGGTTTTTTTGTTCTGAACTACTGATAAAAATCTTGTAAGGGGAAAAATATGGCAAAGTTAGAACTCCCTCTAGAGTCTGTATATATTTTATCCAACTCTGCACAGAAGTTTCACCTCTGTGTAACTGTATTTCAGTGACAGCAGTCTTGAGTTACTTCAGCAGTCCAGAACACTCACACTGGTAGCTCTGACATGCATGTAAGAGACCACAACCTGCAGCTGAATCTTACAATTAGCAAAATAAGATCTTTAGCACTGTATTTAAAATTCCTTTTTATTTTCCATGAGAATAGTTAAATATAGAAGTTGAAATTGTTGAAAGCATCATACAGCTTTCTGAAATCGTTTGAAGGCATTTAGTATACAATGGAGTGAATAGGGGAATATGTTTCTATGGTTTTGCCATATAAACTGTCTTTTTTCTTTTCTTGATTTCATGAGTGAAAAGGTGTAATGTTTGAGAAGTGTAACTGAAAGCATCAGGGACACTGTTTTCCAGGGTGAAGGACAGTTCTTTATGTGGTATAACATCAATTATTTAAAAGGTTTTGAATCAGTTTAAGTTGGGAAAAATAGTCCTATTAACCTCTAAATCTTCAGTTCTTAAATTATTATTTTTTTAAATTTTCTGTATTTAGTATCTCTTTTCTACTCCTTTGTAATGTTTTTATTGAAAGGGCAAGCTTCTTTATGGCAGCCTATACTGACTTAGGAGAAAAAGGTCATGATGTTAAAACAGCATCGTTGTGGAAAAGTGGCATATTATTGGTGGAAAGCCATGAACAGATTTCTCAAAACCCAGTCTTGCCCTTGTGACCTTCGTTTACAAAAGAAAAGTTCATTGCTTACTGGAAAAGTACCAGGTAGACAAAAGCAAATCACAACGCCTAAGCTTTGCCAGCTTAGTTAAAGTGTAGGTTAGATCTGCATGCAGCAGAAATTCAAACTCTGGAAAGAATTTGAGACTAAAACTCTACAGTTCACTTTGTTCCATCATACTTGTCTTTATTCACGGAAGAACTGCATCTTTTTATGTCTGCGTGAGTTTGTAAGCATTTCCTTTTTCTATGAGTTTGTGGTTTGTTTTTTTTTTTCTTAAAATATGATTGGACAGTTGTACATAATTTTTCTTCCTGTCTTTGGCACCTTTATGACCAAGTAGGCATTTGTGCATGTAGAGAAACACAAAAATGTCTTGTTACATAAATCAGGATGCAGTATCCAAAACACTGATGACAAGAAACTTAGTCACAACTGGATTCTTAAAAATCTAAAATCATAGTAAAAAGTTAAATATGTTAAATTGCTTAGTATCCCTGAAAAACAGCCATAGGTTGTAGTTAACTATATTGAACTTTTGTAGGTTAAAAGAAACTTAGTGTAAATGCTAAAGCTTTTCAGCTTTGAATCATTGGAAAAATGAGAACATCTGAAATGGACAGCATGTATTTGCCCTGTCAGACATATGCAAACGGTATGTTTGGACTTGATTAGTAGTATCTAATAACGTGCATATACTTACCAGTGTAGCTGTTTCTAACACCTAGTACATGATTTTAGTTCCTTTCCTATGTGCACCTAGAATACTACTTAATCTGTCATCAGGTGATCTATTGAGGCTGACATTGAAGTTGTATGGCATGACTTAGTTACCAGGCAGCTTGAAATATTCCCATGTATATTTTACCCAGTTTTCAACATCACTTGTGCTCTTTTCCCTTTTTTCCTTCTCCTGCCTTCTATGTTATTCTGCTGTTCAGGTAAAATAACAAAAGGACTTTATTGTTGCTGTGAAATAGTTTCTGTCTCTTACTTCAATAATATGGCTTTGTTTTTCCATCTCTGAAATATTTTCTAATAGCCTAGAGAAATGTGGCACATATGCGAGTCGATGGTGACCTTGGCAATGAGGTAGTTTTGGGGGATGCTTGTTTGGAGTCTATGAGGTTTTTTCATCCCCTAATAATTTCTCTTGGTAATGTATTAGGTACTGAGATCTGGAGTGAAAGCAAGGCAAGATATGGGAAATCTGTAATCTGTTAAAGTATAACTTACTCTAAGCAAATTTGAACTGTGGGAAGTATTTTTTATATTTCTTTATCAGAAAACAGATCCTCTCAGTGCAGACTGGGGAATACAGACACTAGAAATATTTCCTTTTGTTAATGCATAATACTTGTAGATAAAAATACTCCTCCTTTAGTGCCTTCATCTCAGTAGCATGCAAAGCTATTATGTTCTTTTCCTCTTGTGGCACAATTTTCTTTGTGTAGTATTTACTACAATATGTACCCCAAATACATTCCAAAGGTGATGCAATTAGAATTAAATAACTAGTAGAAGTAGATAGCAAAGTTGGGGGTTGTTAAGAAGTGAGAAAAGATTTCGGGAGCACTGGAGGGGAGAGATGCTGCAGCTGTGTTAAATCAGCATGAGCTGAGGAGAGAAGGCTGTCAACCTAAGCCTGCAATGAGGGTATAAAGGAATAGAGAGATTTGTAGTAGGCAAGTAGAAAGAGTAAGGAGAGAACTGAATTATGGGTATTTATCTTGCTGTTCTGCTACCAAAATTCATATATGTACATAAAATACAATCTGAAGTATGGAGCAGATGTGCAATTTTTTAAATAAAACCTTTCTGCCCTCATTTTACATATATGTGACTTTGCTAAAATCAATCTAGTCAGTGAGAGGGGAAAATGAAGTCTGAAATATCTTCTGAATTAAGAGAAGCGATGCATGAGTGTATGCTTTATTTTGTTTTGTTTTATATTTTCTGTACAACTTGTTTCTATGTACAAACAAACTTCTGCTTGCCTTATTTTCTTGGCACTTCATAAGATGAATTGTAGAATATTGATGTTTGACATGAATGGTTCTGTAATGGCCACTAGAGTCAGAAAATAATAATCTTCAGTGCAATCACCTTGTAAAGCTTTCTCTTTGGTCGGATTTTATATCAGTCCTTACTGGTACACCCTCTGAAGAACAGCAAGGGTTTTATAATCAAGTCTCTCATTCTGACTCATTGTTTGTATTCCTGGTTGTTTTCTCTCAGCTAGTTGATGTGCTCTGCTGTGCATATTTTCATGTCTTCCAGCTGAATCATAGTTAAATTAAAATGACTGTAGATTTTTTAAAGATTTTCTTTTTATGGTTGTTTTTTTTTTTTTTGGTCTTGAAATCAGTTCTTCTGCAGTATTCAAAAGCAGAGCTGTGAAGACTGAGAAGCATAAGTATAATCAATATTTGCTGCAACAATTTGGTATAGTTATGTTAAATCATGTTCTGTATGTTCTTAGTGTCCCAAGCAATAAGTATTATTCTTTTCCTTGTATTTTTTGTAAAAGTACATGTGAGTTATGCACACTTTCTCAGCAACCTTTTTTCTGTGTCTGTTCATAATTTCAGGCTTTCCTTAGAAATAGGTTTAGAAGCCCTATATATTGTCTTTTGTCTGCTGGGTTTAATGAAAACTTTCCTTTTTGAGAATAATGCAAAAAACTTAGATATTAAATATCTGGATTAGAAGTGCAACTCCATAGGTATATACCCTAATACTTCAGTGTTGGTAAATAACCCTAATAAAGATTGATGTTCATGAACTTCTTGTAAAGCTAGTGCCTTGTAAACATTTTGATCTAAGTACACTCTGAGAAGTGCTTTGAAAGTTGTGTTATGAAGACCTGTGTGATCATAGCATTTTATCATTGTGCTTTACAGATGACAAATCACCTCAGCTGCTAAGTACCGAAAGAAAGCAGATATGATTTTTTACAGAGAAGTTATTTGACTGTTGTGGAGAGATTTCTAAACATTAGAGGT
Source organism: Theristicus caerulescens (assembly GCA_020745775.1). Lineage (NCBI taxonomy): Eukaryota > Metazoa > Chordata > Aves > Pelecaniformes > Threskiornithidae > Theristicus > Theristicus caerulescens. Next base: position 6,618,656 of record CM036565.1, on the reverse strand, counting down.
TTACTTTTAATCACCCATCTGGGAAAATGCTGCAGAAATCTCCAATGTTCATTTGAAGCCACACACACAAATGCTTTCTGTTAATATAATAAATGTGCATTCATAAAAATCTTTATAGAGAAAGAGATTGCAGATATTCCCGCTGGTGGGACCCCAGTCCAAGCATGTGTCTGGCCAGAACTGACCCATGCTGTTTCATCAAGAAACTCATTCAAAGCACCTGTGAACTTTACCTTGTGGTTTCTCACCTGGCATTTGTTGGTGTTGTAAGGACACAGCAAAAATTATTCAGTTAATGTTTGTTTGGCTGTCTTTTCCATCTGTTTTCAGATAAAATGCAGATAGGAAGAGGAGGGATTTATCATAAATTATTATCAGTTTGCTCAGCTGCAGTCATGAGGATTGCCTGTTTCAAGTTCCTGAGTGGGTTATAATGGATTTCCTTCTGCTTGTTTGGTTAAGGTCCTTAAAATGTTGAAAATCTTGGAGGTAGTTATTTACTTTTGATTATTTCAGACAAGAATTAAAATAAATTTGAATACTAGTGCTTTTCTGCTAATTATAGAAATAGAAACCTAAGATCCATGTTCCCTGTAGGAATCAAGGATGTGCCTGTTTATACTGAAAAAGGTGGAAAGGATATTTTAGGTGCTAGGAATGTAAAGTAACTGTGCAGGGAGACAAAATAAGAGGAAGACATCCCTAAAATTACTATGGTCTGATCTTAAAAATGCAGCTGACTACTGAGATAACTTATTACGTCAAATGTTAAGAGTGTCTGGTTGTGTTACATAGTTATTTGAATTTATTCCTGTCTTCAAATCTGTTCCAAATCAATCTCCCTATTACAAAATAGCTTACACCTTGGTTATTGCCTTCTGTATTGAAAGGCAGAATCTTAACCCAAACTGAACTCTCAAACTGGCTGAAGCTGTGTCCTCTTTGGGACCTCCAGAGCAGGATGGGTGATGAGAAAATGCTGTTGGGGTGCAAGGCTCTGAAGCTGGTCATGACGGGCCTGAGGCACACAGCCTGTGAGGCTGAGGGAGCTGGGCATGTTTTGTCTGGGGAAGCTTTAAACTTTGGCTGAACGAATCCCCTTGTGAACATCTCCTGTCTTGGTGATGGCCTTGTTTCTGCCAGGAGGCTGTGCTGGGTGGTCTCCAGAGACATTTCCAGCTAACACCTCTATGATCTTGTCAGCTGGGAAAATTCTCCTTAGTGTGAGTAGCTGGATACACAGTGTCACGTAACAATGTTTATCTTCTTACACCGGCTCTCAACCTTAGAAGCTAAGATGATGTTCTAAAACATTCTCCAAACTTGGCAGCTAGCATAAGTTAGTGCTTCTTTTAACACCTCTTGGTTGTCCATAGGTTCCTAGTAGTCTATGAATCTTGAGCTGACAATCTGTCTTTCGAAAGAATTAATTTCAAGAGAGAAAGTAGCATTAAGGCAAAACAATAAAAGCAGGGCTTTCCCCATTTCTGTTAATAATGAAGGTTAAAACAGTTATTTTTCCCACTGTATGTATGACTATTAAACAATCTTAACTTCAGAAGATGGTTGATTCTGTCTGAAGAGAAATAAAGGTGCCTGCATCTTCTTTTGCAATGCCTGTGAATATACAGTTACATTCTCCCACATTCCTATGCAATTCCAAATTACAAAGTGGAACAAGGAAACTCTTTTAAATATGAATAAATAATCAAGAAAAGATTAATGCACTAATTGGGATATAAAATGCAGAAGATGTTTTCCTGCCAAGGTGGCTCAGTGGGGGATACAGCTTTAAAAAAACAAAAGCGTAGCACTTCATTTCTTGCTTGTTTTGATCTTGCCTTAATTTTGAAAAGCTCAATTACTTTTTTTTTAAAATATTTTCTTTCTATTGAGAGTCAGCCTAATTATTTTTCCTCACTTTTCAAACCCTCCAAGGGGGGTATTATTTTGGTGTTGTCGTTGCTACATCTAGGAGCTAACAGGAAGGTATCTATACAATTTTCTTTTGTGTAATATCTCTTTAGGAGAAACAGGTTATGGGAAGTAATTTTTTTTGTACAGTCTCAGCCTATCTACTTGTGCCGTAGGCAGGCAGTGTCAGACATGCTAAAAAATCTATTAACAGTGCTCTGAAACTCTACAGCTGTTAGTAGGAGAGATTTATGCTGACTTTCCCTTTTTCAGTCTGTGGATGAGGTTCTTGTATACAAATATGCATTTAAAATGCTTCTTGCTTCTGTTTTCAGCACAGTTTTGAGTCTGATGCCAGCACGAGACTCTGTTAATTGAGCTGGAAGGTAAACTTTTACTCTTGTCTGTGTTATGAGAGTAGGATATGCTGGAGGCTCCGTGACATCAAGGTAGCTCATATGCAGGGCTTTTCTTGGGCGCTTGTAGCCTATGTTAACTAACTAGGAAGAGGACCCAAGCTATGCAGTTTTCTTTGCTTCATAGACAGCAAGCCACTTTCTGGTTTATGTTACCTGATGTTTGTATTCTATTAGAGAAAAATACATCAACTCCATTCTCCTCTCCCCCTCCCTATCCCAGCCCCCAAACCTTTCTAGAAGTTGGAGGAAAATTTTCTCTGCAACTTTTACTCTCCAAGAATTTGTGGCATCTGAGTGTGAAGAGGCATCCTGGTATTGTTTTATCACCTGAGACAAAACAGAGAACAACTTGTGTCCCTTCCTTCACATCAGAAGCATTTAAGTGAATTTGGAGGGAGCTTCTAATTAACTTAGTCAAAATTAACTCCTCCCTCCTTTTTTCCTTGTTCTTGCTTATTGAACTGAGATAAGGTTGTTTGTTATCTTTCAAAATATAAATTATTTTTAATGTACTGCCATATAACTTTTTTATTTTGGAGCATGTTTTAGAGTTTCTTCTTAGCTTCTATGACTGAGAGCTGGAGGAAGAGGAGGATAAACTTCATATTGCCAGAACTCCCTGATGGAAAGCAGTTCTATGAATTATGGAAGTTTAACTTCAGTTGCAGGGTTGTCATCAGATGCAGGATTAGTAATACTGAAGGAGCGTTATTAACATTGTCACTAATTAAATATTCTAGATCTTTATTTGCAATTGGGGAAGGTGTGATGTGTTAGCTGCTATGTAACTTTATTAAACCAGAAATTCACAGTGACTTCAGCCAACCGATCCACCTTATTTCATGGTGAGTTACTCAAGAGTGGTAACATTTGTCTTTACACTTGTTAGCCTGATTCAGTCATGTAACCAAGCATTTTCATTTGTACACAATCAGTAGGCAAGTGATAATTTTCCAACCTTTTAAAGTTAAATGTAAGACAAATGAACACAATATTAGTTTTGTATTATGTTACTTTCATGAATATTAAAGGTGAAAACCATAGTTTATTGGATGTATTGAGACCAAAGGCTTTGCAGTGAATTAAAGGAGGAAGAAGAATTACTTCCAAGAAAATGTGAGCATCATAAATCCAGTTGTTCTTTTCTTGTGCTTAAATCAGGTCAGGTTCACCCAGATTGGTTCAGGCAAATGTAATTGTTCTTTCTGGGCTTCCTGGGGCTTGCTTAATTATAGAAAAAGGAGCTAATAGTAAGTCAGGGCTGGCTCTGAACTCTTCAGCTATTGTATTGTTTCAGATTTAATTCTCTTTTCTTCACTTAAAATATACACTTCTACTGTGCTTTCACCACAGCTATAGAAAGGAGTATCAAATATTGAGACTTTGGGATTACTGCCTTTCATATTCTCTTCTAAGATACAATAAAATCCCAAAGAATTTATAACAATTCATTTCTAGGTGCTGTGTCTTTCTGAATACTGCAGTCTTCTGTTAGTTTTCTAATGGTTGATTATACTGTAACTCCTTGGGGGTGAGCAAAAATTGCTGTTGAATAATTATTCCTCAAATAGCTGTCACAGTAATGTCTTGATATTTACTAGTAAAAAAGTGTGTAGCGGAGCAGTTGACTTGTGATGGAAGGGAGTAGTTATGGCGTTTGAAGGTACATTTCATTAAGTTGCATTTTTTTGCGGTGATGCCTAGTGAATGACCCTTGTGGATGTTTGGGGCTGAAGGGGCTCTGTTTATATGAAGCTCACTCCCAAACTTCTGAAGTTTTCAACATCTTTAGGCCTCTTTTCCCCCAAGAGTTAGGAAATTAACTTTGAGGCTACTAAACTATCATGTTTCACTTCTCTAAGAGGAAAGATTACTTCTGTACATTTTTTGCCACTTGTCGCTATTTTGTAATTGAGTATAGTATTTTGGTATCACATGGATACTCTGTGTAGAATTTTGATGTTAGCAGATTTTTGAATTTTTTTTCTAGCCTGTCTGGCTGCAGCCTGGGCTGTGCATTGTGTATTGCAGTGTAAGAAGTTAGTCGAGCTCCTAAAGAGCTAGAACTGTGTTTTGGTGACCTTCTGGAAATGTGCTCTGTGTGCTGCTGCTGTAAATGATGAAATTTAACTACTAGGCATAAAGGTGGCCCAGTGACTGAAAAATGTGAAACAGAATTCTTCATTATATTGGCTTTTGAGCTTTTTATTTATATATATATATACACACACACACACACGTACTAACTATATTTTAAAGAAGTGAAAGGTAATATTGCAGAAACAAAACAAAAAAATCCTCCCTGCCCCCCCCTAAAACTCCAGGCAGTTTGTTATAGGGATGATTATGTGAAAAACAACGCTGTACAGATAACATAAGTAATAATACTTATATATAAATGTAACATAAGAATGATAATTAAAAATAATTCCAAACCCATTTTAATTATTTTTAGTCCAGTGTGAGGAGTAAAGGGTGTTTTAAATAGATGTCAAACAACCATTACTTTTGCAAATTCATTATTCTTTGTTAAGATAACAATTAGCATGTATGTAATGGGACTGAAACAAGTTCACCACTCATAAGAACAAAGCTAATTAGAATTGTGCTACAAGGGTGTGATCTTGTTTGAAATTGCCTCAAGCAGCAGGGAATGATCGAGAATTCCCGTTTAACTGATATTACAAAAAAAAAAAAAGCAAGCTATGTGACGCAGCCAAGGCTAACTCCTCTTTCCAAGGAAGAGGCAAGAAAAACTATTAATTTGAAAAAAGCAAACTTGGTTTACAATATTTGGTCTTATTTGCTTATTAAACAAGAGGTGTTTAAATGGGCTATTTAAATCTGTAGTTAAGCTCATGGGTGTCTAAAAAAACCTTACATATCACTGGCAAGGTATGTGTGGGTTTTTGTTTTTTTTTTTTCCCCCAAACATGATATTGTGAGGTAAACTTAATAATATGCAATTCAACATGTATTAGCGGAGTAAGGCATATATCCTTCCAAAAATATGCATCTTTGTTACATCACAGTCAGCTTTTCTTGACTTGTTTTTAATTTCTGCAGAATTGGCACGGAACGGAAATACCCCATGCTCTTGGATATTTGTGGCTGCTTTCCAGATGTTGTTTATCTACTAATAATGGTGAGTGATCATTCTTGGACTTACTTCTCTGGTATTTTTTTTTCCTGCCCTAGTCATAATAAGTTCAAATCAAAATTGCAGTCTGTATCTTTCCCACTTTTGCACTGTGCTCAAATGCTGAGCATCCATCAGACCTGGTTTAACTTCCTTCATAAAGTGGCTTTCCATAGGTAAGGAAGCAGGCTTCTTACTCATGTCTGTGCTTAAAACTTGATAAGTAGTAAGAACTTCAGTTATAGTGCCTGTGAGTTCAGAAAAATCAGTAGTTTTTCTCTGGACCGCTTCATTTACTACAGAAGCAGTGAATGGATAGAGTTGTACTTGGAGGATGAGTTGTTGTTCCTTTCCGAGCCATGTGTAAATAGAATTAGACCTAAAGAAATAAGGTAATAAAAATTAGTGTTTTCTATCTGTAGTGTCACACATTGCAAACACAGTGCTTCTGCTGTAAGAATACTTTAACAGACAATATTTGATGTCTTTTAAAGAAGCGTAATGGGATTGTTAGAACAGACATGTTTGAGATGTTTAAATTAAACATGTAACAAATTAAAATGTTCGAGATCTTTAAATTAAGTGTTAACATTTACTAGGAAGTAGTAAGACAGTACCATGACAAAGTGTGAATAAGGGCTGTTCATTAGGAAGTTTTCTGATGAATTCTGTTAATGTGGTAAAGGATTGGTCACTTGGATTTTGGCATCTTTGAATATTCCAGGAGTTCAGACAATACTATAAGCAGCAATAAGAGGATAAGATGACAGTGTAAAAAATAAGATTTTTAAAAAAAAAATCCTTTAGTCTGGATGAGGAAATATTCAAAGCGGTATTTGGCTTTCCATCTTTGCCTTTTGGTTGCTCTTATCTTAAGGTTTTAGCTTTTTAGAACTTGAGGTAATATCAGCTGGGATGGGGGGAGGCAGGAGGCCTTAATCAAAGACTGTAGAAAGACACTATTGATTAAAAGTTAGAATCAACATGACTTCTCATATTAAAATCTTTATGAAATTGCTAGGCAATATTATGGATATTGCAAAGCTTTCTGGGTTGAAAATTGTTTGGACCTCCATTTCTGGGCACAGTTATGGAGACATATTTCTTGTGTCTGTGTTAAATTCTGTGGAAGGGGCCTCTGCAGAGGCTGGTCTCTTGGGCTGGTCCCAGCACAATGCTCTTGCTGGTGAGCCTGCGATGCTGCCCTGGCCCCTTTGATAAGAATGGATTCTTAAATGAAAGTTTTATGAAGAGATCTATGGTTCAACTTCAATGAGCATTTTCTTTTTTTATATTCAGAGTGAATACTTTGGCTGAAGTAAAGTAGAAGAATTCTAATGTAATACTAATCCATTTAAACTGGTAGACCACATAGCCTACATATATATATATATTTTAAATATATCTGCACTTCAGTCAAGCATTGCAATTTGCTGACATATTTTCTTTCTGCATATTGACTTCAGTTATTTTCGTGCCAAGTCTTCCCTTAAACTTCAAAATAGACACATTTCTTCATCTGGACCTACATCTGTTTCTTATCTTTTATGTCAAGCTCACAGACTGCATATATTGAAATATAGATTGTTTTCTGTATTATAGTATTTAACATGCTTTTAAAATATAACTGAGTATCTGAATCACTACAGAATGCAGGACACTGTAAATGAACCACTGAATGTTTGAAGAAAAAATAAAACAAACAAAAAAACCCCCACAACACTATAAAATCAGTTCTCTTGTCTGTAGTCCTTGCACTTCAAATGCAACATTTAATATTAACCCCATACTCCCAACCTCCTAAACACCATATGGGAAATTAAATTAAATATTTTATTTGTAAAAAAAAATATTCTTCAGGGAAACACTATTCAAAAGAAAGTTTAGTACAATAAAACCAGGATCAAATCTTGATTTATGTAGTTTACCACAGTTTTTCCTGTGTTCCCAACTTTTGTTACTGAAGTATTAATGCTAAATACCCTTGGTGTAATATAATATAGAAGCCATCTTCTAAGCATATTTGAGCTGAACAAAGAAATGATTTTCTCTAATTCACTTTATGGAGACCTCTTAGCAGCATCTTGTGTTACACAAATTGCAGTAGCTGAAGAGTCTGATCTCAAAGTTAAAATGCTTAAATTGATTTTTCAGGTCTTTAATAATTTCTCACTGTTTTACGTCTTAGTAATAAATGAAACTGACATTAAAAATTTTGTGCTGGAAATGGAAGCAGGGATGTGTACACAAAGCAATAGCTGGTTGCCACTTCTTGCAGAAAAGCATTAACTGGTCTTATATGGCACAGTATAGTTAAACTGTTATTTTATAGTTGTGCTTCTAATGCAAACTGGGTGGGGAAATGCTGCCTGGACCTTATGTAAACTCTTGGAGAATGCTACAGCTGGAAGCCTGCTTCAGCACTGTGGGGATTTGGAGAGAAGTTCTGAGGAACACGTACTGTGGAATAGAGGCGAGTTAGTTAATATGAGTTTTGAATATTTTCTGGACCTATTAATACATACTCAACTCTACATGGCTGCCAAGTCATCACCCTTATTTAACACATCTCAGTAATAAATTTAACTATCTTGATTCAGTAAGGCACTTAATCATGCAGAAAATGTGAGTGGAAGATCTCATTCAACAGATTTGTCCAAAGTTTGCCATATAAATCCTTGGAGCTTTAAGGACAGACCCACTAAAGGCAAAGGTCCTGCTGAACCCTTCTGTGGGCACATGAATCTCCAGAGATTTCTGTAATAACTTTGTCGTACTCAGTTGTAGCTAGTTGCTGCTTGACCCTGAATGGGCTGGTGTTATTAAACACTCTGGTAAAATTCTTGTGTTTTTAAAACCCTGCCTCTTGGCATTTGGAGAGGTTTCTGCAGTTATGTGGACTCTGAGAACCAAGTGCTGCCTGTCAGAGTGCTCCACTCCTACCTACTCTGTGCTTGCTCAGTCGGTCAGGGGTGCATCTGAGAGGCCCTGGGCAGAGATGGTATCGCTGCCTTCGCCAAGTCCCTCTGCTCTTCCAGATCTTGGTGCTGAGAGCATTCACCTGCACTTGAGTATGGTCCTCAGTGTCCCCCAAGTTAATAATCTGATCAGAAAATTCATGGAGAAGTTTTCTCAGTTTGGCCTTCTGAAGATTTTTACTCTCAGTATGGCAAAACTGGATATTCATGGTCTCAGCCCAACAAAGCAAATGACCTTGTAGTCTGGCAGTCTTGTCTGAAAATGGGAAGAATTTAGGTGTTTACTGCAAGTGGCATTTCAATACTTGGTATTCCCTGGAGTAGAACCAAAATGCAGTGATCTTTTACCTGTTTTGTTCCCTTATTTTTCACTCCTTTTCCTCTTCCACCTTAAGATTTGTGTTGTGATTAAAAATTGGAGGAATGTGTCTGACTAGGCTGAAAATTTTATCTAAGTTTCTGTGAGAAATTCCTTTGTGTCTGTGCCTCACTGTGTATATAACCAAGGTCTGGCCCGTGGTCCCCTTCGGGCAGGGAGGTGTCCAAAGCTCTGGGAGCAGCACTGATCCTGACCTCCCTTCTGTAATCGTGAGTCCAGGGTGGCCTTGCTTCCCACCTGGGGCTTGCAGGTACTGCTCTAGGTTGGAGACCTGGGAAGAGAGAACTCTTCTGAGAAGCTTTAGTTAAAAGAATAGCAAAATAACAATCTTCATTGTATAGTTTTTAGACAGTGTTGGCAATATAATTACAGACAGAACAACTTGGAGCTATTATTGGTCAATGTCTCAGATTAATCCATCATTTCATACCCTAAAATCATTGATATTTTACATCCATATTATGATTTGAAGAATCCAGGTCTCATTTTCCACAGGAGCTAATGAAAACTTCATTGAACAAGAAAGATAATGTAATATGAAGAAAAAAATTGCTATGAAAAATTTGTCTAAATTAAGTCTGTAATTGATCTCCTCAGATGTCATGTCTTGAGAAGCTGGCCAAATTTTATTGTGCATTTATTGCTAAATGACTGATTACCAGATAGATGGAACATAGCAAGCACCATATGTTTTGTTTACCTAAAGGCTCATAAATTCAATGTCTGTTGGGTCTCTCAAACATGATATGTTAGCAGATTCCTTCCAGGAAAACAAAACCCAACTACAAAGTCATCAGGTTGAAGTATTATCCTTTCAGATGCTTTTTCAACCCAATTCATTCTTTGGCTTTAAATACGAGCCAGATGCAGTACTGAGTTCTGATTAATTGTTTGTCAAAATATGTGTAGCACGCTGAGCATGGAGGGATCGTGGGCATCTTGGGTTGCTAATGAACTATACCCAACAGTCTACACAAAATCTGTGTGTGTATAAACAAACTCTCAGGAAGAGCATATCATTTGATAAGCTGTATTCTCTTATAATTAGCAATGTGAACATCACAGGGGTGTCAGGTGAAGCATTTTATAGAAGAATGTGTATGTATTAAATTGTTTGAGTAGCTATTTTAAGCTAGCTTGTCAAAGGTTAGGAGAGGAGAGTGGGGTTATTGTGCTGCTTCTGCCTGGAGCAGGCCATGGAAAATGAGAATGAATGAATTCTTATTGTAACAATGTTGCTGCAGCCTTCTGAGGCAAACAAATAACTCTTCAGGTAGATAACTTGAAGCATATATAATGACTCGAGGCTGTATGTCAGATCACTAATAGAGTACAATGAATCACTTGCTCAGGCAATCCCTGTGTTTGGACCAGCAATCTACTCTGCTTAATGTACTTATTCTGGATGTAACATGTATCTAATTCCTCTGTCTATAGCAGTTGCCTCTTCTATTTAATCTTGTTTGACCGCTTCTGTTGCAAATAAAAAGTGAGCCTATTTTGTGCCTTTTTGGGGTCCTGTATGGCAGTATATACTGCCCACCATTCCAACTTCCCTGATCTACTCAGGAATCTTTCTGCAGAGCTGACAGAAGCTGTATGAGAGTTTTGCATCCTACAGAAATATGCAATGATCCAAATAAGCAAATGATGTCTCCTCTAAATTATATAATCTTTGAAGTGCAAAGTGTTAGCACCATTCCGATGAGACAGTATGAGGATTTTTCATTATGCTAGCTGAAAATCAGGTGAAATCTAAACTTCTAGAGTACTGCAGTGTAAACATACATGATGCTACAACAGAAACAAATTTAAAGAAAAGTTTGTATACCTACACTTATTTTCACAGTCCTGTTTTATTTGCATTAAAATTGGTGCATGGGGGAAATGTTGCTGCTTTTTTTTTCCTTAAAGGTAATTACTTGGAAAAAGTATTCCCCCCTCCTCCCTTCCATGTGTCCCCATGCCTCTTAGCCAAGGATTAGCACACTGCTCCAAACTTCATTATAGATCCAGTCTGCTCTTAAAAACTGTGTAACTTAATGAGGATTTCCACACATGGTGAGGGTGCCGCAGTTGTGCAGATCTGATGAAGTTCCCTGTAACAGCCATCACCTTATAAACTCCTGTAGTCATTTTTCTGACCAGACAATATGGAGGAGGGAAGGAAATCCCAAATATTCAACCTGCTGCCCTATTGTGTTTGTTTAACAAATGATTCTCACTTATGGTAAAGTGAGATTTCTGAAAGGCTGTGCAGTTTAAAATTTCCTGCAGAGAAGGATGGCTTTCTCTGTGGTTTACTGAAACTTTTGCACATATCACTCCCGTTTACTCTTACCACTGTTAGAGAGGTGAATGAGGTGAAATATCTATTCCTCTTCACTCTTTGAAGCTTTTTTTAGAGACAACATTGTATTCCTTCTGAATGAATAACTTACTGCCAGGTCAAGCGGAGTGTGGGGGTTTTTTTGTGTGCGAGCACAGATAAATCGTAGGATTGGATCCCCGCTTTCACGTAAAACTAGTGATGTTAAACCCTTCATGAGCCTGATTCAGTTCTCGCTAAGCTCAGTAGGAGTTTTGCCTAGGGGAAAAACTGAGAACCTTCGCATTAACTTTGATTTCATTCAAGCTCATTTTTGGAAAAACAGCTGATCCACCAGAATACTGTGAATACCACATCTGTGAATGCTAATGGCTGTTTCTACTGTGTGTGATTACCACAAAACAGCTTTGAAAAATCTTAACAGTAGAGAGTATGAGCCCTTGATTCCTCTCACTGGAATTAGTGCAGTTTTTTGTGGGCACACACAGAACAACAGACTTATTAATTGCAGCTGCTCCTGACATCCTGAGCAGTCTCCTGTCACTGGCATGGTGTGAAGGGGAAATATTTGGACTGCAACAATTGGAAATCAGGAGTTCAACCTAACTCCCTGCAAGCTGCTGTGTCAGTGGGGTGAGAGGAAGAAATAAATGACTTCTAGGAAAGTCAGTGATGGCATACTTGATCAGCAGAAGCTCAATTTGGAGATAGCAAAGTTAACTTGGATATGTTCTGTAGAACAACCTTTCCCACCAACGTGCAGCAGTGAAGAAATCTCAGTGCTGCTGCTGCAGAGAGTCATGATCTCCTGGCTTGTGTGAATATTCAGAAAGTAGCTGGATGGGATTGTCCAAAACTTTTTAGTAGAAATAAATGGCTCTGTGGTCAGCAGCATCATTTTCGCTCATTCTGGTCCTTTGATATATTGGAGTGTATCTCCTGCAGGAGAGATGAGGCAGCCAGGCTAGGAGGTGAGTCTCTGCAGGCTCCAGACAGCAGTGGCGAAAGGGGGATGAGAGTGCAGTTCAAATCAGGCGTCTAATTCAGATGTTCTAAAAAATCCTCTGAAAGAAACTTTTTTTTCCCCAGTGATTATATAAGAAGTGCAAGTTAAGTGACGTGAGTTCTCCTCAGGGTATTAGTCATAACACAGACACTGTCTTGAAACATCTCCAGTTGATACATCTGTACTTTTAACTTTAAAAAGGAATCGTTTGGCTGTGATGGGACTTGTGAGGACTGTAGATCCTCACTGGCTTTTCTGAATTTTTCTTATGTGAAACGTTTTGCAGTCCTGTGTTATGTATTTCTCCTAATTGCTCAGTATTGGAAAAACCTTGTCCATGGGGACTTGTTTTTATCTCTCTGAAATGACAAATATAAACTTAATTGAAAGGGAAATGATTTTTCAGATTTATAGATTTCTAAAGCTAAGAGTCTGCATGAGCAACTTTAATTAAATTCATTTTCCTGCAGAGCGGATCATTGTTTCAGTTACTCAAATTTCTACACATGTTGCTCCTCCTAGCTTTTCAATTTGCTTGCAAGACATTATTTAAATGCTTGTCAGCTGCCTGAGAGAACCTAGAGGAGCAGGTATAATTTCAAATGTTGCATAGGAGAGGGGAAGAAAAACCAAATTGTGGCCTTTCCTATTTTTGTTCTACTTCATATGGGCAAATCCAAGTCAACACCCATGTATGTGAGTTGAGTGATAAATCAAAACAAATAACAGTCCTGTTATTTTTCTTCAATTATCTTTGGCCTTTGGTTGTGTAACCAGGAGACCACATGGTAGTGATAAGACTTTGAATACTGTTAAGTAGGTAATTAAGAGTGCCTTGAGAGGATTATTCAGATATATAAGGTTAATGTAAGGGCTTAATATATGTGGAGTAGCATAGCCAAAACCAATGGAGAGGAAATGTCATTTGGCTACGGAGAAATAGTTTAGCTTGAGAGAAAAAGGTGAGTGAGAGAGAAAGGTGAGTAAAAGGGATAGCATTATTTTTCTTTTTACCAGGGCTACAGAGTATTTTCATAAAGTGGAGAAAAAGATGGCTTGGAAATTGTGTAGACTGACAGTGTTTTATGGAAAGGAGACGTGACATGAGTTGTCTAGCTATGACGTTAGTGCAATAGAAACAGTCAAACACAAAGAAAGAATTGTTTTATCAAAGAAGCAGCATGATCCCTATGGAGATTAAAGAAGGAATTATGGTCTCTGAGCTATTGGAGATTAAGAGGCAGAGGTATGAAACTTGTGTGAAGAGAAAAGCAGTTTTGTTCTTGCACAAAGGGTGCGCCTGGCACTTTCATTTCAGTCAGCAGTGACTCCTTTTTGATCCAGGAAAAATGCATGAATGAAGGAAATTAAAGTTCTTAATGTGTTTTCTTGTTTCCTTGTTGAGCCATTCTTAGACAACTTGTAATGGAAATATTGTAACTATGTGTATAAAGGAAGAGACTGCCTTGTAAAGAGATGGAGATCTTACTAAGTCACTGAAGGGAAGAGAATAGAATGATTTCCTGAAGCTGAACTTCTGAGAAGGGCAGCAGGTTTGGTGGTGTTGCATTAATTAAAACAGCCAAAAAAGGTGCTGATACTACTTTGTTTAAATAGGGAAGGTGTTTGTGCTCTCAGGCCTTTAATTCTGAGCCCTCACTTTAAAATATGAGACTCAGTCCAATTTTGGTGAAAATGTGCTATGTGGGAGCACATACACAGCTTGTGCCAAATGCCAGTGGACAGATTGCCAGAGGAAATCCCTCTTGCTTGGTGCATGGAATTTCAAAACTGGCAGCAGGTCAAAACTGTGAGTTAAAGAGTCATGGCAAGGATTGTTTACTTTTTTTTTTAAATTATTTTACTTTGTTTGAAATGAGGGAAAGAATTGTTTTGTTTTGTTTTTTTTTCAGGTTAAATACCTCTAAAATTTCTGCTCCATCTGGTATGAAAACTTGAGAGGAGACCAACAATAAAACAATGGGTGGAAATGATTTTTATTTAAAAAACATAAAATCTTCATGCCTCTGCCCATGGCAGGGGGGGTTGGAACCAGATGATCTTTAAAGTCCCTTCCAACCCAAACCATTCTATGATTCTAAAATAAAAAAAACCTTAGTTAAGTTCCTGAATAAGTCAAAGGACAGTTATCACTGATGTGTTAATATGTATACTATTTATCTGAGGAAAGACTGTTCTGGTTTTGGCTGGGATAGAGTTAATTTTCTTCCCAGTAGCTGGCATAGTGCTGTGGTTTGGATTTAGGATGAGAATAATGTTGATAACACACTGATGTTTTAGTTGTTGCTAAGTCGTGCTTACACCAGTCAAGGACTTTTCAGCTTCCCATGCTCTGCCAGGTGCACAAGGAGCTGGGAGGGGGCACAGCCAGGACAGCTGACCCAGGCTGGCCAAAGGGCTATCCCATACCGTAGGAGGTCATGCCCAGTATATAAACTGGGGGGAGCTGGTCAGAGGGCAGTGATTGCTGCTTGGGGACTGGCTGGGCGTCAGTCAATGGGTGGTGAGCACTTGCATCACTTGTTTTCCCTGGATTTTGTTCCTCTCTTTGTTGTGTTGTTTTCCTTTTCATTACAATTTATTATTATTATTTTACTTCATTTCAATTACTATACTGTTCTTATCTCAACCCATGAGTTTTCTTACTTTTGCCCTTCCGATTCTCTCCTCCATCTCACCGCAGGGGGGGAGGGTGAGTGAGCGGCTGTGTGGTGCTTAGTTGCTGGCTGGGGTTAAACCATGACAAGAACAAAGACATCAAACTGTGAAGATAAGCTCTGAATTATCATAAACTCCATTTCACATGAGAAACTGGTGTTTCAATTCAAAAGAAAATATTCATAAGCAATCTTAGTTTATAATTTGAATATAATACGATGAAACCTGTTAATAAGAGACTAGTGGGATTTCTTTTTTTTTTGCTGTCACAACAGGTGGCTGTGTAATACAGTCTTAACAAAGTAGCTCTTCAGAAATAATAAACTCATGAATTTTAAGAGGAAATTCAAATGCACATCAAGGATAAAGAAACAGGATCTTACCTTGCATGGTGAAGAAGTAAGAGTTCATTCCAAAGGCCAAGGAAGTTTGTGAGGAAATGTGCATTAACTTTGGTCGATGAGTTAGTTTGGTATTGAACAAAGCTACAAACTACGTGCAGTTTTGGGCTATGGGTGTTTGCATCTTGATCACTGAAAATGAATGTTTATATTATGAGGAGATGATTTGAACTCTTGTAGTATGCAGCTGGTAGGAAAATACGGTGTTTATTTGTGGGGTGGTGGGAAGTCCAATACTAAGTAATGTCATGAAACTGTGTTTTAATTGCAAGAATTCACCATATGCTTTTATCTAAGCTTTATCATACAAAGCCAAAGTGAAAGAGTAAACAAGTCACTGCACAATGAGCATAAACTTTGTTTCTATGAGAAATGGGTATTCTAATTCTATTCTGCATAAATATTTACAAACAACCTCGCCTGAGTTATGACTTTCTGACTGCATTTTATTTCAGTGAAGTTCTTTCTAAATTTGTGGCTGGTGTAAGAAACTATGTCCCTTGATCTTCAATTTGTGGTGCATCTTGCTTCCTTTAATTAGGTGATTCATTCACAGGGTAATGCCACAGTTGTCCTTGTTGAGATGCCCATTAAACACATGGCACAGCCGCTCCTTTTTATGCTTTTGAAAATAATGATACATTCAGATGCAGTGCCTCAGATGGTCAAGGTTTAGGTAATGTCTTTTTAAGTGAGATATCCAGGTTGGAACAATCTAGAGGAAAGAACATTTTTCAAAACAATTTTTTTAGCCATTTTTGCCAGATTTCTGATTGAAAGTGAAAATTTGCATTTAAAACTGGGATTTATGTTCACTTTTGTCTTTCAAAGAAGTTTTAAGCCTCTTTTTGTGATATCTCAGTTTCTACTATGTTGGTAAATATGCTGATGAAGCAGTTCTACTGCATCTGATCTACAATCAATTAAACTGGGTGTGGGAGGTAATAAGCTTTTTTAAATTTAATTTTGCAATATATAGCAGTGCTGTTGGAGAGGGTTAGTGAGTAATGAGTAATAGTAAGAAACAATCTGTGCTTTTCACTGTTGGGGAAGGAATATTGAGTTTTGAAGAGGCTTAATGGCTTTGGTGGTGCTTTGGGAATGGTCAGTATGTCAGACCTAAGCACTGAGGAGGAAAGGTCAGCAAGGTCACAGAGCAAACGATAGCTTGGGTAGGATGAAGCATCTGCTGCCTTTAGTTAGGCTCCTGTTTGAGCCCAAGCCCTGTAGCGCTCGTTCCTGTATGAGTTTACCCAGCACCCACCAAAGTCAGTTGGGAAGTTTTCCAAGCGGCTTTGGATCATGTCCAAGGTGGTCTTCTGTGGTTGACCTGTGGCTCAGCTGCCACTTCTGACCAACCAAATTCTGAGTTGTACATTGTATGCTGAAACTATAATGTTATGTTCCAGGGCTTTGAGTGTTGCCATTTAGTTTTAAATGACCTAAACAATCACTTTGTAGAAGACTTTCCAGATTCTGTTCTTCTTAATTTCAGTGTTGGTTTGGTGATTTTTTTTTGCCGGTGTTGTTCAGTGTAATTCCAGTATAATGGTTTTGCTAATGTGTTAGTATGCCTTAGTAGCAAGCTACTTAATGTATCTTGAACTGGTGTATTTTTCTTGGCATTACAGAGGACATGGAATTATATACATTATTCAGTATGTCCCCTGTTATTCCCTAAAGAGTATGAAAATAGAAATGAATAAAAAGTGGTTTAAGTGGATATACAGTTATGAATGAGATTAAGACTGTGTGTACACACAGGTTTGTCTTTTTCCTGCTGTGACTTTGTTCTCTCTGATGTAAATGAATGAGATGACCTTCCCCTTGCAGAATAAAGACAAAGTGGGTTAGAAAATGTGTATAATTTATAAGGTATTCTCTATAGATAAGAATGAACATCCTATATAAATCACATCATTGCAGAAGTCAGAAAAAATTTTCAATACTGTGAGATGATGCAAACCACAGACTGTCAGTTCTGTATCTTTTCAGAAGATGTGTGTTGGATGAAAAATAGATCTGCCACAAAATGAAGATATCACAACATATTTTATTGGCTTTTGGGCCAGAGAAACAGTGTGTGTGGAGGGAAGTGATCCAGCTCAACAAGCACAGAAATCCATAATTTCCCTTTCCTCTTGAATTGTTTCTAAAGCCTCTTTGTGTCTCTTATGCAACTTGACATTTAAATGCTGTCTTCCTTAATTCAGTGTGGGTCACCAAAGTATACAATATCTTATTTTTAATGCTCACAGTTGGCATCAAATCCTACAGATTTGCAGCTCAGGCTGAATATGTCCTGTTCCTCTAGAAGTTGTAGGCTTTAAGCAGTGCTGTAGGGAGAGAGATGCAATTTCAGGAAAACACACCCGAACGCCAGTAGCTGTAGCACTTGTGTGCAGACAGTTGTATGAACTGGTCAGCAAGACCAGCAGCTGACGGACCCCAGAGGGGTATGGGAAAGAACAATGTGATTCAAGCACTGGAATGTCTTGCTAAATATGTTTAAGTCTAAGCTATATTCTTCAGAGGCAGGAAAATAAATGCAAATCTGAAGGCAGGCTTATAAACATGAACAATGGGAAAACTGATGCTGGGCTGCCTCATGCAGTTTAGAGGTGCAAACTCTTTTATTGATATTAGCAGGGGGCCCGTTGGCTGTAATTACATAGCCACAGAATATAGAATGTTTTTCCAAGATGCCATAGTACTTGCTGGTTTGCTCTAACCCACTGGCACTCTTTTCTTCCTTATTCCAATGGAATACACCTGTGGCTGTTTCTTGCTCCATAGAAGTCAGCAAAAGGAGTTAATTGAATTAAATCCTGAATCTGAGTAGGTAGGAGTAAGGCAGACTGAAATCTGAAGCCTGAACTGCATTTGGGCTTGAAGACACTAGGAAAGTCTTGGAGTGCAAATCTATTTAGGCTGCTTGGAGACCAACAGGGTGTATGAATGGTAAGGTTTCAAAGGGGTATGGTGGAGGCCACTAAAAACTGAACAAAACATTTGAGAGGTGATCCTATAGTGCACAGGGTTTTGCAAATGGTCTCATCACTGATAACTTACAAGGAAAAAAAAACCCGTCTCATTCCCAGTCATGTATGATGAATTGTGTTATAGTAAAAATCTTATAAGCCAGAAATAATTACCGTAATCATGTTTTGCCATTTGATGGTTTCTTTTGCAGAAATTTTATTAACAAATTTAGTTCTAGAAAATCTTTGTGGAGGAAGTCATTATCTAAAACCAAGTGTGAAAATCTGTTGCTCATAATGAATTGGCTTAATTCTGAGCAAATTAAATGGTCAAAACAGAGTAACTCAGACTTTGCAGTTATTTTGTAAACTACTGAACACTGTTTTCTGTTCTACCATGCATACTTTTAAGGCAGTGAGTATGTTTCCATTAAAGTCATAAGAAAAGGAAAGCCTGGCAAGACAAGTGGGCTATATAACTTTTATAAATCATGATGATTGAATACGTGAAATATATTCATACAGCAGAAAATGAGACAATGACATCACAGACAAAAAAATTGTACAAACCAAAGAGAAGTTGAGAATTAGGTCATGGACAAATGGCATTTATTGGCAAAGCAAGTGTGGGAGGGATTATGTGCTAGAAAATCATAGAATTGTTTAGGTTGGAAAAGACCCTTAAGATCATCAAGTCCAACAGAAATAAGAAAGTAGATCATAGCATCATTGTTGGTAGTTCCTCATATCTTCAGTACCTGAATTTATACTAATTTTTTTGCAAATAATATTTTAATACATGGTTTCCCATATACTCTTGTTTCTCTTGACTATCCCCAGCAGGGTAAGAATTTAGATAAAAAAGTGACCAGAGAAAAAATCATGAGGCTTGTCACTAAACTTTTCTTAAATTGTTAGGGGGACAAACTATCAGTACATTAGTAATGAGTAGGGGGTTTGTTTATTTGTAGTCTGATGTTTATGCTGCATTAGTAACATGATTTCAGTGTTTGTACTCCTCACCTAAACATTCAAGATCATATTACTTCAACTAAAACAGAAGCAACTGATTAAAATTTGATTTGCTGGCTGTGGGGAAGACAGCTTATGCATAGGTCTTTATCACTACAGGTAAAAGGCGGAAGAATTTGCTCAGCTGCATGCAAGTTATTCAGTATTGCTTATCATTCCTTCCCAAATCTGACACTTAAATACTGTGTATTGGTTTTATGACAGTTCTGACCTAAACTCAGATTTTTATTGTCACTTTGGGAACAACAGTCTTCTGCTTAAGGCCTGCATTTCTGTGCTGGGTGTTATACAAAACACACATACATGCCAACTCTGCTTTAAAGATTGTGGTTTTAGCTTGGGTAGACACTAAATAGATAATTGCTAGCTGCTGTGAAATAGAATGTGTTGTTATTTAATGTATGCAGATTTGTAACAAGAAAGAAAGCTTGATGAATAACTTCATTTTCAGGAACGAAATGTACCTTAATTTGCAACTGAGCTTTTAAAAATGTATATTACTACTCCCCTGTGTATTAGTGTTGTGATGGTACTCTTGCTCTCGTTTCTCATTCTTTCTCATTCATGTGGAGAAAACAGGAGGCTGGCTTGCTTGTGGTTACAGGAAAGATTTTTGATTTTTTTTCCTCTGTTTAAGTTTTTAAATCAGTTGAGCAGCAAGTTTGTTTTTTCTCCTGAAGTTTTGCCCTCTAACTTCATAAGGGCTTCAGGAGGATTCTTCATCTGATATCAAATTCCCTGTTTTACACATGGCCTTCCTTTCTCCTCGTCTCCTGTTAGGCAGCGGACATCGCACATTTTCTCTCTTACTCTGCACAAAGTTTTCAGCTGAATGGGAAAGGGTCATGGGTATTTTTCAGATTTTTACTCATTCATATCAGTTTATCACTCTTTGTCTGGAAAGTGTCCCATCATTGTGCTGCTATCTGTGTTTCAAAACTTAGCAAGACATATTTCTGAGGTAGGGTGGTTCAGAGTGTGTTTTATTTACATGGTGTCACTCTGTGGAGAGTTTGAGATGCTGGATAAGGAACAGGGTACATCCCCTCGCTTCCCGTCTGTTATGCGGGTGCTCTTCTGCTTAGGATGTCCTCTTAAAGAAAAATTATGGTAGCTTCTGATATTGGTATTGGCTTGTACCTCTTGGAGTTTTAAAAGTTTTGTATCACTTTACACTTGTTTTTCAATCTGTCGGTTTTCATAAGCGCAGTGTATGTGGCAAATGTTTTATCTTGTACTGATTTCTGTGTGTAGGTTAAGTAATCAAGACGTTTGAGATCATGATATGCTGCAGAGGTGTTTTTTTTTCTAGATGCTAGGAATGAGAAATACAAAGCATAAAGATGTGTTGGGTTTACCAGAACTTGGGAGATTTTCCCCATCATTTATGAGCTGACACCAAGAGACGCACTCTTCTAGTCTCTTGCCTTGCTTCCCACCTCACCTCCCAGCTTTACCCCTGAGAGCAAAAGGGCATGTGGCAGGTGCTGAGAGGTAAATCAGAACTGCATAGTGCAAAGCAGTTTATATGTGAGAGTACCATGGGATTTCTGGAAACCCACGATCATCTCAGTTCTTGAGCATCTGTGAGGCATCTTCCCTCAGTGTCATGATCTTTGTTTCCAGAAGGTGGAGAGAGCTTTAGGCATTCCTAAATCTTTAGGAAGCCAGCACCTACTTTGGAGTATCAGCTCAACTGCTGAGCGCTGTGTGCTTCCCTTTCAGTGTCCCTGGACTGCTCCCAAGTCTCCTGCCCGTTGCTTCTTAGTAGCTGGTGCCTGCAAGCTTCCATTCTGCGTGGTTTCTGCTGCCTGCTCTGGGCCTGTGTCTCGAGCACTGAGAGCCTCCTTTGCTCCCCTCCGTGGTGACATGCTTCCCGAGTCCCTTGGGAAGATTCCTCTCACAGCTGCCCCTGTGCGATAGATCTGACCAAGACCTTTAAAATGAACACTCATGGCAATGTCTCAGGCCATTTATGAGATGACGTGCAGAGATTACATGAGTCTCCTAAATCTGGAAAATGTTTAATTTTGGTTTGAGCCTCCTGTCTTAAAGATCATATACCTGAAACACCACTAATTTTTGGGGAGGGGTTCATATCCCAAAATGTCAACAGATTGTCTTAAATATTGTGAGTGAGGCAAAGTAGTAGTGCTATTGAGAGCAGGTTTTAATCCTGATGCTGAAAAGTATTGTTGCTCTTAGCTAAGAGTTTCTGGCACAACCTGTTGAATAATTTCAAATACCATTTTCTCATCACCTTGCGGTACCGTAGCAGTGTTTTCCTGTAGAGCTTTGGCAAATGAAATGCTGTGGTAAAAGAAAGCTGTCACTTCTGGTTATTGTTGCCTTCTGTGAAGCAGATAGCTTCCTCATACGTGGGCTGGTACCGGGTGTCAGGCAAAATTACAATCTAAATCCTAGCAGCCCCAAAAGAAAGTACATGTGGAAAAACAGTGCACAAACTGCTCCTATAAATCACTGGCTTCAGTTTGTGCCAGGTGAGGAGCTGGGCTCTACATCTGTTTCCATCCTTAACTAAATAGACCTTGAGAGGTACTGATAAAAGTTTTTAAACTACAACCTATATTTCCAGCTGTCATCGTCGAGCTGCGGCTTGGCTCGTTCTGCCTTTCACTTGACTATGTGGTGGGGAATCTGAGAAACTATTTTCAAGGATCCTGGGGTTTCCCTAATCTGCTGCTGAGGACCAAAGTTGCCTCCCACATTGAGAAAACCTTATTTATGTCTAGGAACTAGCCCTGTGGCCATATGCAGATCTGGGGGAGAGGAGAACTGTGTTTCATCTGTGGCTCTGGCTCTGTCCTGTTGTGTTTGTGGCATTATCCTGGCACCACATTGCCATTACTTCTTGAGGATGGGCTTGGTGGAGCTGCCTGGTGAACATGGGAAGGTGGCCCAGGCCATGTTGGGAGGGCAGATGGTACCACCAAATGAGCAGTGCCTCCAGGCCAGGACAGTGGTGGGTGCTATCGCACCCCCAGTGCAAATCACTGCTCTGCAATGGGTGGCAGCAGCTTATGTGTATATACCTGCTCCGGTCTTTCTAGATAAAAGAGGAGTATTGCCTATGGACAGGTAAAATTTGCAAGCTGCTATTTGGATTGATTAATTTGTGGAGCCTGTAAATCGTTTTCTGTAATAATTACACAGGCTGAAAATGATTAAAATTCATCATCAGCTGCTTCTTACAGTCAAGCTTGTGCTATTTTATGTGGTAGGAGGAATAATTTATTTTAAAAACCCATTTAAAAGCTTTCTTGAAGAGATTAGCGACTGTCGTCTTTATTTCTACTATTCTACTTTTCTAATATTTGTATTTCTACTCCTACTTCTACATATTTGGAGTATGATACTTTGTAGGGAGTGAAATCGGATATAAAGACTGTGTTGTGCTCATTCTGCGGAGCACAGCTGCCTTGTTCCAGGAACTCCAGGCCACTGCATACCTTGAATTGTTATGCAGCACAGATTCCTTGAGAAGTAATTCGAATAGCTGTAACTCATTATTACACCTGAAATTTGGGCGTACTGTAAATAACTTTGTGTGCTCAAGGCTTTAATCCTGGATTTTGTAAAGAAAGGGCAGTACTACCGAATTGAGAATTTTGTCACAAAACAAGAATGGTAATCAAGTTATCAGTCAGCAACCTGAGAATAAACAAAAAAGAGTACTCTTATTACAAATCAATCTAATCTGTGAAGCTACTTGTTGTAGGATGACATAGAGACCCTGCGTGTGGACCTGCGGACTGACCTTATGCTGGCAGTTCTTGTGTTCTGAAGTCAAACTTTTGACTATAGATCAGCACTTAGCTTGAAAAAAAGGAAAATATCCCAGACATTCTACTTTGTCTGTTTCCAACTTCAAAACATAAAAAAAATAAAAGAAGAGTGGGAGTGGGACCTGCAGAGAACTTGCATTTTTATGTTTAATTTCTTGAAACGTAAGTAGGTCTGTTCAAATGGTTGTTTCATACTTCTTGACATATTTTCTTTAGATGCTATACTAAGCAGCGCTTTCCTTTCCCACCCCGTCACCTGTATGCCTGGAATAAATCTGACTGAAGAAAGATGCTGGAATGGGGGAAGGTGACTGACAATTCCAGCATTGTTGTTCAGCTGATCTCTGTGACGGTTTTTACTGTCTCTTACGGAATTAGAAGCAGTGACTGTATTTTTCACTTGGCTCATGATTGCAGCTCTCATTCTTAAAGAACCGGAGATCTGCTTCCACCTGCTGTTGTTGATGTTGCATTTTATGTATAGCACAAGTGCTCACTTTTTATTTCTTGGGGGGCGGGCAAGGTACCAGTTCAAAATCCAGTCAAATTCTCCAAGTAAGGTGTCTGTGGATGTGGGAACTTACACACTGACATATTAAAGTAATTTAAAAGTCTGTTTTCTGAGAAATGCAGGTTCAAACTTAGAGCAAATTTAACTATTTGCCAGAGCATGCAACATCTATTATTACTAGAGAAGCTTCACTCTCCTGAGCTTTAATTAGAAAGACCCCCCTGTAGGTTGTCACAAGAATGCCAAAGTAGCTGTAATGAGAGTTGCTGCCATTCATCATTGTTCTAACTTCTCTGAACAGTGAGCAGTAGTGGAGCACAAAATTATAGCTAACCAAGCAATGAGAAATGGCAAGATGATTCACAAGTACTATCCCCATGCTTGGAGATTAATTGAGTGAAAGATACTCTCTGTGCAGCTGGAGTTAATGAATATAACCAATCATTCCGGGAAAACTCATAACACACACATCTTGATTGCTTTCCAGGGATGAAGAAAATCTCAGACAGCTTTTGTTATGCCTCAGCTAGTTACCTACTGCTAGCTAGTTGTCTGTGTGCTCAGAGGTGAGGTAGATTACACAGACTTAATGAATTTGGGTTTTTTATGAACGCTATGACTTGACTAACCCAGTAAACAATCCGATGGCATCTGATTGCTATTCTGGCAAGCGATTTCTAAATCAAATGGGTAAGTTTGTGAGTAAAATGATTTTTCTTACTTCACTGATTAAACTGAATAAAAACTAAAATTCATGCTAACATTTTCCTTTTAATAATGAAAAAGAAGTGAACTTGACATTCAAGTTTCTTTTGCTGCTTTCCAATTTTATTGTGTCTAAAAGTTTCATTAGAACAGCTGTTCTCTTAGAGTCTGGTTGTTAATCCGTTTTTTATTATTATTTTATTTTTAATAAAGAAATACTGAAGAGTGCAGCAGAAGTGTTAGGTATACTTCAACAAAGCAGCAAACAAGCTTAGCTGGCCTCAAACGTGGATGAATGGTCAGGTAGGACTCTGTTTTATCCAAACAGCTTTGATTGTACTTCTGGGGGTGTTTTCAGTTACTCAGAAAAATTAAACTCTACCCAGTGTTTTAAATCTTTCCTCTGAGGTCCAAGGCAGGGAATATTGCCTCTGTAGGATTTTTTTTTTTTTTTTTAAATGAAAAAATGTTTTCAGTCTCCATCAGATCTGATGATCTGATGATTCCTAGATGAAAAGCACTTCTTGTTTGAATGTGCCTTCCATGGCCTTCAGAATCATAGGCAAAAGCCTTTTTCTTTAGTTCAATATATCTGAACTTTTTACCCTATCTGCTCTAATCTCTTTTTTTTTTTTTTTGAATAACGATTTAATTTGGGGGGAAAGAGTTATTCATTTTCATAATACCAGAGTGTTCCAGGCACCTGTAATTAATTCAGAAAACAATGAAGTAATACAAAATTGTGAGGCTATAATCCAGGTTTCTTTGATCAGTTGGCTAATGAAGAGCTGTGAAGATACTGCTGCTATGAAATTAGTCATTGATAGTGCTGGCAGCTCCTGGGGGGAAAGGCAGTGGCCCAGAAGCTCAGCAGTAAGCAGCGTGGGGCAGGGAGAGGGAGCTGCTGTCATAACTTTGGGGTTTTTTGGTAGCCAAGTATAGGATAAAGGAAGAAAATTGCTTTAAGATAGAGGCTATAAAACTGTATGTCAGGAGATACACTTGCACGTTTTAAATGTAGATGTCCTGCTCCCTGCCAGTTCCTTTTTGCTTGAAAGGGGGTGGTTGGTGTCCCGGCATCCGGCTTGCGTCTTCTCCAGGTTTGTGGCTGTGGCGCAGTGAGAGGGTACTGCTGTGATCATGTAGGCTGTCCTTCTGTGAATGCAGCAGGCAGGACTACCCTGAGCTACTTGTATTTATATCTTACAATATCTTGGTTTTTTGGGAGGTGGGGATTTTGATTTTAGGCTGTTCTGTTATTACAGCATCCATCACCTATCTTTGGTAACCATTAAAAATGTGTTTAATATTTAAAAAACAAAACCCAAAAAACTTTAGTGATGTTTATTGGCGCACAATCCTTTCATGTCAGTGTCAGAGGTGTGCGCTATTTTAACCTTTTGAAGTTAAGGATTACACTTGATGACAAACTTGAGTCTTTTTAGGGCTCCTCTTTTTCCAGAGCTCAGCTTTTCTTCCTGTTTGTATGAAAGGCTGTCATTTTCCTCAGATGACTGTGGTAGGCTTCCCTTAGTACTCATGGTAAAAGAGCTTTCTTCAAAGGATCGTATGAAAAAGCCATTTTCACAGTGCTAGGAGGAGAAGAGTGAAAGAAGCTACAAAAAAAAAAAATGGACACCTTTTTAATATGTTGGTTCCATGCCACAGATGAAGTTTACACTAATTAGAAATCATCTGGAGGCACCGTAGCAGATTGAGTCTTCGGCTGGAAGTGCTTCCTGACAGGTGGTTTACCACAAAGCAACATTACAATTACCTAACACACTGTTTGATTTGTGTAAACCCTCATTACTACTCACATTATTTAATGAACTATGTGCGTTCTCTCACCTCCCTGCAGAATGCGATGCTCCCTTCCAAATCTGCAGCACTCGCGCTCCAGGTTTAACCCTTCTCTTCCAAGGTAAAGAAATGTCACCATTAATGAGGAGGTGAAAATTGAAATTTAAATGCCAAAACATGTTACATTAAAAAGATGCATGATACTTTGAAATTTTAACTGTATATTCTGGGGGTTCATTTTAGTGAACCATGTAGATTGATAGCATTTTATATAGCTCTTAGTTATACTTCATTGCAAACTTTTTTGTGAACTGTAAAAAGTAACTGGTTACTTGAATGTCTAATACAGAAGTTGAGGTGATCACTTTGAAATTTTTCCTAATGTTTTTAAGAAGTCCAACACAGATTTCATGGTTACTATAACCATCCACAATAAAAAAAAAAAGAAAAATAAGGGTTCTGCTGGTCATGAAGGAATTCCTCAGCTTATCAGAACTTCATGTATTTCTGTGGGTTTTGTATAAAATACCCTCAGGGTTATGGACTCTCTGTGTATTTGCAATTCTCATCAAATTCTTGCTGTTTTAGCCCCACGGGAGGTATTTCATAAACTGAATTTATGTGGAGTAACACAGCTGCAGAATGGTCTGTGACCCATAGAAATATTCTCTTTCATGTAGTTCAGACTCTGATGTGATTACACTCTTCAGCAAACACATATATTGAAATTCTCCCTCTAAGTGAACTTGGCTGTTTGCTGTTTATTACTGGAAAACCTCTTAGTGAAGGAAATGAAGTAAAAATCTGAATCCACAGGTGTGGGGAGATGTGTATTTTGTGCTGTTTACTTACCTCGCAGAATTATGTTAATCAGTCACCATTTCTTTTTGGTTCCTTTTGCAAATAACTTGAACCTTAAATCTTTCAGAAAAAAATCAGAATAATTTCAACAATTCCAGAATTATGATCTCCCTTGTGACTACTAAATGGTGCACTATACAAAATGATACAGAAATGTGTTTCTTTAAAGGCAGTTGTTATCACCAGGTGGGGTTAACTAAACATGCATATGTTTTACTTGCGTGGTGTTATCAAAACTTCTGGGTTAAAGGGTTTTTTACAGGACACCTTTGGGGCATCAGCTCCCTGTGAAGAAATATGTTTTAACAGATTAAGTAAAAAGGGGAAAAAAAACCCCACCACCTCACAAAATAACGTTAACTAAGTTTGTAATTTCATGCTATATGTCGTGGATGATAATTAGCAGGTGTCCGGGGCACACTTAGGACTAAATACTGGTGTTGGACTAACTTGGAAATGTTTATCATAAGGGAAGAATAAAGTGTAAATGAGTGGGAGAGGCTGAGCATCAATTGCACTGGGAAGAAAATAGGTCTGGGAAAATAAGGGGCAGCCTTGCGGTCAGTCGGCTGGCAGGTCAGTGCCAAAGGTAGGAAATCACAGCAGCACCCAGGCGCGACTCTGCTTCTCCCGAGCAAAAAAACAGGCCCCGAGTTACAGTGCCGACATGTCCCCACAGGGAAGCTGCACAGGCAGGCACAGGAAAAGAGGCGAAACCCTAGTGTTATGGAAATAGTAGTTTAGTAAACATCATCATCTGTAATGCATGTCAAGCAGTGATGGTCCATGGAAAACAAATGGCTTCCCCTTGTAATCCTCTCAACAGAAATGTTCTTGTTGCAAACATTTTGACTACCTCTAAGTAATTGTCCTGTCTTCAGTGAAAGGTTTCAGGGGCTCTGACCCAAGGAGGAGTTTGGGAGACCTGATCAAGACACTGTGCTTGAAGCAAACCACTGAAGCTGAGCTGCAGCTGGGAAAGCCTGCTGCTCAAAAGGAGCATCGAACTGATCTCTTCAGGATAACAAACCCTGTAAGGAGGGAAAATATTGTTTATCTTTGGTGATTTTTACCAAGTCCTGATGATCTCAGTCAGGGGAGGACTGTGACAGAGGTCCTGCAGCAGAAAGGGACATGATGGTCCCCCTGGGCTGACTCTCCTCAGGTAGTGTTTTTACTCCAGGTCTGTGCCCTTACATCCCTTGCCCAGCTCAGGTATGCGTTTTCCTCATGCATTTCACTGATGTTAGGAAAGTTGTTGCTGCAATTAAGCCCAGCTAGGAACACTCAAGCTTTGAAATATGAACAGGCTCAGACTGTCTCTGAGCTATCAGAGGGACATGTATATTTTGAGGCCCCGAATCTACAAAAAGTGTGTATCTATTTAGCAATATTATCTGAGCCGCCCCTGTGAGTCAGTGAAATTACTCATAGTGCACACAAATACATTTATAGACCTCTGCCAGATTGGAGCCTGACAGTGTGGTGGGATGAGCAGCTTCTCAGATGCTGGCTATAATGTATATTGATAAAAAAGACTGTGGCATCTTAAACTATTTTCCAAATCTAAGTCAATTACATTCCTAAAGGAAAAAGATATTTTATAGCATTAAATTCATTAAATTACCTTTTTAGTGTATAGTCCTTCCAATCAGAGATGCATATATCCATATTTCCCATGAAACAGTAGTTAGTCTATTTTAGGGCAACAAATGTTCAAAGGTGTGTTGATACAGAGCTTATATTCTCAATCAGTTTTTCCTGTGTGACTTGCAGTGGAGAATGAATGAATTCATGGCAAGCTGATCTCTTCCAGTATTTTTTTTTTCTGATGTGTTGTATTGTGGAGGAAATTGCTCTTTGATTTTTGCCCTCTTTACCAGCTGCTCTTCTCACTGAAGAACTACTGCCTATCAAGTGCCAACACCAGCACAAGATCAGGTTCGAGTGCAACACTGCTGTTAATCAGGCTCAGTTAATTTGTGTCTCACATGGAGCCTAATCCACTGCCTATTGAAGTCATTGGAAAAATTCTTTTTGACCTAGGCAGGCTCTGTAAAAACTCAAGTCTGGGTTTCATAACTAAAGCAATTTACAAAATCCACAGTAGACGTGAAAAGTATGTGGAATTACACAGCTGGCAAATCTGCTTGCATTTGCTTCCACAAAACAAATGGATAATTTTCAAGAATAGTGGGTTTTAAATGCTGGCACTGTTTGCTGTCACTTTGAAATTTACACTGTCAGCTGGTTAGAGCGTGTTTTATTTTAAAAATCATAAAAAGGTGAGGCTTTCTTATGCCAACAGGAATGGGATATAAGTTGTCTGATCGGGGAAAAATGACACTGGAAAAATGAGAGGGATTAGCATACTGTGCCAAATGGATCAGTATAAGGCTGGGGATTTTTTTTTTTTTAATGCTTTCTTACTTATTCATGCTGATGTGAGCTTTGCATTTGGAGGCAGGTGAGCAGCTGAGGGGGTGGGAAGGCACCTGCGGGCTGGAAATGCAGTGCACAGGGGGAAGTTTCCTGACCACACCATGCGCAGTGGCTGCGCTATTGCAGTTACCCACAGAAAGATCAGTGGAGGCAGGTCTGTGATCAGAGCCTGCCTTCCATGGTGGCTGAGCCTTTGAAGACAGGCTCTTGCTGAATCCAGAGAACGTTTGAAAGAAATGACAGAACAAAATGTTAACTCTGCTCTGCAGATTTCACATAGCTCATGGTACTAAGATTAACTGTTCAAGCCACAATGAAAAAAAAAAAAAAATCCAGCCTGTGATGTGCTAAGAAGGTATAAGTAATCATAACCATCTAAAAAATTGTCATGCTCCACAAAAATATTGCTATTTCTACAGGTTGCTGCTGGTCTATTACACAAAGCTTTGAAACGGAAGAAGATACTGAGAAATGGCCAACATGCACTGTCATATAGGCTTTCAGTAATACCTGATAAATGTAGCAGGGAATTAGCATCAGCAAATATCCATGCAAAGCACATTCAGTCTTTCTGAACTGGTAGTTTATCTATGCAAACTGGTGCCAACTCCTGAAATGTCATCCTCCCTTCTTTAATGTGGCATTTAAGTGACTAGCTCATCAGAGAAGCTTCTCAGCTGCAATAGTAAAGAGAGACCTGTCAACAAGACGCTAGCTAAAACAACCTACTTCAGTATTTTTTATCATTACTCACTGAAGAACCTGTGCAACCAGAGGGACAAGTAGTGACTGAGGAAATCCACTTTTTGGGCTATGTGGCTATACATGCTGTACCAATCTGTTCAAATTTTTACAGCTTCCTGTTTGATGAATAATTATGTCCCACACTGTTCCCTATGACAGGACTGTCTCCCATTTAAGACTCATTTTTTTCTGTTCTGAAAAGAAATACATTAATATGTCTTTATTGTTAGGTAAGTAGTTTGATTGGTCTGTAGAGCTGTGAGAGCTGAGAAGCTCTGGTTCTCTTCACACCCAATGATTAACTAGGAAGGCAATTTTGAATTAAGCACCAAACTGTCTACTTCTGATTCTCTTCACCCTTTGACTATTTAAATGAAAAAAAGCAAAACTTTTTCAGTATGGATAATTTACCAAGAAATACTTTGCAATTAAACTTAAAATGTTTGTGAAGACCAGTGCGTTCCATGTACTTTAGTGTGTTTCTGCAATACCATTTTGGGATTTGTGTCATCTTTGAGGCTTGGTAAGAAAAGTGTTTTGGTAAAAACTTGATTCTATACCAAGTTTTATGACTCTATATTATAAAATCATGCAATGTGTGGACAATTTAGGAAAATCTTGATTTAGCTGCCCTACCAGTATAGAATGCTATTTCAGAAGAAGTTCTTAAGAGGAAAAAAACCAGTGGTGTATCACTAAGTTTGTGCAAAAATCTTTCATGCAGACGCCAAAAGCATGAAGTCAGTGACTGCAGAATAGCGTGTTTTATTCAGTTTGTCTTCCTCCGCCATCTGAGGCACTGAGGAAGGAAGTCAGAGTTGGTATTCTGAGCTTTAGTTAAGAGATTGCCCTTATCAGAAACTCACACCTTCAGCCCAGAAGTGAACACAATCTGAATGTAAAGGTGGTGCTGCTG
The DNA here is from genome assembly GCA_020745775.1 of Theristicus caerulescens. NCBI lineage: Eukaryota > Metazoa > Chordata > Aves > Pelecaniformes > Threskiornithidae > Theristicus > Theristicus caerulescens. The sequence continues at coordinate 6,587,611 of CM036565.1, read as the reverse complement.
CAGCAGTCGTGACAGACAGCATGACTGACACTGGCCAGACTCCAGTATCAGGGAAATGTGACAAGCGAAGGTTCGTAGTGGTAAAAACCTTCTTGCTCCAGGCTGAGGGTAAAAAAAAAAAAATAAAATCAGAATTTCAGACACTATAAGAAAGATTATTGGACTCTTAAAATATAGTCATCGAAGACAAAATTAGTAATGCATGCTTCTGCATTAACTAAGATGCAAGCAAATCATCTCGAGGCAGTTTCTGGGAACACAGCTTACCAGTTGAGTGCAAAAGAAAGGGAAGGAACCAACACCTGTAGAAAGGGCAGTTTGCAGAGCATGGGTCCCTGCAGGTGGCCCGGCACACAGCACGCTTCTGCACATGGCTTCATTGCAGAGCGTGGCAGCCGTGCACTGCATCCCTGCCAGCAGATAGATATCCGAATGATGGAGGGTCAATGATTCAGTGACCCTTTAAGGTAATGAGAGCTGAGAAACCAGCTGTGTATCCAGCTCTGGAAAAATTGCCTTAGACTGTTCAATTGCAGTATGTAATAAAAATTTAGTACATGCTTCATGCTGGATAGCATGAGAAGTTCTGCTTAGTATTTAATATAGGGCATTGTGCTGTTTTCATACAAATTGATAAAATACTCCAATTCATGAAGCATTTTCTTGGCAGAAGTAGAATAAGAGGACATGAAGGGGAACTGTAGCTAAGGACTGTTTTTTTGGGTTTTTGTTGTTGTTGTTTTTGTTTTTCTTTTATGTCTTTGTGATTCACTACAAACCAGCTTTGGAGAGCCTGCTTTCATGATGTGGCCCATATAAAAGGTGGTGTTCAATTCTCCAGCTCCTGGATAGGGATATTCTGCTGAATCAGCAAGTGTTCTTGCAGGAACATGTGGAGCAATGGGAATCTTTCTTTATAAGCTGTCAACATACCACAGCTAAAAAGCAGCAGAGTACAGGGCAGTTTAGTCTGCCGTACAAAGGCAGCATGCATTTAGGAATAACGGAAAATACATCTTAAAGACCATATATTCATAACAATCAAAAGGGGTATCTTTGATTTCCACCCTCCCTAATTCTCTTCTTTGCTGGTTTTGTGGGTATATTACAGAATTAGCACAGCCATGTTTATTCCACCCTGGGGCTGAGTTACTGCAAGGGTTAATACGCTTGCTTGGCAACAAGCCGATCTGGTCTTTTTCCAGTGAAGGCATAAGATAACATTGTAGGATCCCAGATATCAGCACAATTTTCAGGTTCAGTAGCTGTGCCAGCACAAGTCAGATGTCAGGGACAACTCACACTTTACTGTAGTAGTAGTAAAGACAACGTAGTTAAGCTGCATTTAACTGTGGAAGTTTCATGCCCCCAGAATACCTGTCACTGTTTAGATTGCTGTGAATCGAAGGGAATCCCCCAAATAGATGGAGTGGAGGGGTGGACTTTCTCATTAAAAATCTATGGCAAAATTGTAACTTGACTTGGGAACTCTCTGGAACAAATGTGAGTATTAACAGATTTTTGGGATGTGTTAGATATTTCTAATAGTTTTAAGAGATTACTTCTAAGAATTTATGCTTTTGATGTCTCAAGTTTTATACGCTTCAGTTCTTCAGTCACATTCTGTTTCACTAAACTTTTATGTATTTGCATTTGATGGAATTTTTTCTTTAATAATTTCAAAAATTCCGTATAGTCTTCAACATTTCCACAACAACTTGCATCTCAAGTTTGATAATGAGCCTGATAATGGCTCATCAATTAAAACTATTACTTGGCATACTAGATGAGAAAATTAGTAAATATTACACACCTGACACCTTGAAAAAATTAGTGTTTAACAAGATTAGCTTCTTAACCCTAAAAGTCACAATTTGCAGGCCCACTTCATATAGTTGTAATCACACATATACCCAAAGGATTCTCCAATAAAGCATAGCTTCATCTGGTCCTTGAAAAAGGCTACTTGTGTAAAAATTTGATACAAAGTCAGTATAATGTGGTAACACCACCACCACCCCATCACCCCCCACCCATATCAAATATCTTACAAAAATAAACAGAAAGGAACTATATAGTATGTAACACAGATGCTGAACTAGGTTTACTCTTGCAATTTGGATATAAGGGCAAGATTTACTCACGTCTAGGACATAAGGTGCCATTTGTTTTTAGGGCTCTGCTGTCCTGGAGTGCAGAAAAAAAGACGTGAGCTTAGCCAGCAGAGTTCTGATACAGGTACCTGTGGGACTGATAAATGAATTTACTCTTGGTGAGGTGAAAACAACGTTAAAGTAACTGAGCTGAGTCCCCATCCCTGGAGGTATTTAAAAGATGGGTAGATGTGGTGCTGAGCAACACGGTTTAGTGGTGGACTTGACAGTGCTGGGTTAATGGTTGTACTTGATGATCTTAAAGGTCTTTTCCAAGCTAAACAATTCCATGATTCTATGTATGACTTGTTGGTAAAAATAGATATTATCTTTCAGTGTGGTAGTGCTGAACTAAAATACTGTTTTGTTCTTCCCCCCTGAATGACAGCATTAGAGAGGCAAGCTTGGTGCGAGCATCTTCTGTTGAAATTGTCTTATTTGTTACCGACAAGTTAGAAAACAAGACAACAGCACATCACAGAGTAGCAAGTAATTATTTCCAGCATATGCACATGCAGTGTAGACTTAGATAGCATCGCCTTGCACACTTAAATTTCTGAAGAACATCTCTATTATTGTCTTGGATTGTCTGACAGCCACCACTAATTTCCTTTCCTGAAGAATTCCCTGCACCTGAAATTCCTATTGTCAATTATTGATTAGTAAAACTGAGGTTTCTTGTTTTGGAAAGCACAAGGAGAGAGGCAGGGAGAAAAAGAGATGATTTTTTTTTTAGGAACTTTTCCCTACAGAAAAAGGCTGTCTTGCTTCAAAGTCTTGCTTTGGGCCATGGGATACTCAAAAGTTGTCCAAGATTGTTAGTAGTTTCTTGACTTTTCTCATCTTTCTTTCTTTGCCATGCTTCATTTAAAATAAAGAAATTAAAATGATAATTTCTGGGAGTAGATTGTGACCCACATCTCAGTGACCGAGTATAGTAGTGTGGGCAGCAGTGTGAACAGCCAACTGGCTGTGCAAGTAGGATTTTAAAAATACCCTTGGAAAGACATTCCCTTGCTCATGACCTGAAGTGCAGCCAGTACTATCTCTAGTTTGCTCTTTTCAATAGAAAACTTGCTGCCATTCATGGGTTTGGAAGGGTTTTTCATTGCACTGTTCAGAAGCAACTGCTTTTGCCACTGCTAAGTGTGCCCCTAAGGAAGCTGTGACATGGTGTCATGAGGCTGCTGTTGCTGCTTTTCTGGTTGCTTTGGGGCAAATTGGGTTGGTTTTCCATGTAGCAGGAGTTGGTGTTGGGTAACTGCCGTTGTCCTGGTCAGCCAGGACTTTCTTCCAGCTGGTGGGACCGGAGGAGAGGTTGCCACAGCAGGGTTGTGGGGTTTTGTTTGTCTGTTTAGGTTTTGTTGTTTGGTTTTGCTTGTTTTTCATTTTCTTTAAAAAATATTCTGGAGATTCTACTTCACCAGAAGACATACTCTCTTTCAAGACTGGTGTGGACTGAGAATTACAACTTGAAGCTGAATCCATGTTGGCAGGATGCAGTTACTTTTACTCACTGAAACACTATTTGATATGTGAGCTCACGTTCCTTCCCAAGGTCATGTTTTTAAATTGCTTAATATTTGAAGAAAAAACAAGTTCAGAGATATGCAACCAAGTATCTGTGCTTCGTGAATAGCATGCTAGGATGTCTAAGATACTGTAGTGCCACCTACTAAACTATTAATTTTGCTTTCCTTTTTAATTAACAAAGTATAGCTAGATGGATACAGTTGTTTCTCCCTGGGATAGTTCATATGATACAGATTCAAAGAAGGGGAGTTAGTAGTCTGTTATTTATGTAAGTTATCTTTGACAGGAATTAGTATTTATCAATGAAAGGTAAATTTAGGGAGTTTACTGTCTTCATCCTTTGCACAGATCTGGGTGAGGAGAGTTTTGCCAGCTTGATCTCAAAATAGTTTGAGATCTGTAAATTCAGCCCATAATCTTACTATAGGGGAATATTACTGTTAATATCCAAAGCTTATTAAAAAGGGATTTCACATCTTTGAAATTTATTATCAAATCTCAAAGATGTGAAACACCTTTTCAATAGGTTTTGGACTTTATAGTCTCTCTGTCAGGAAATAATATTGTTGATATAGTTTAAAGATTGTGAAATAAATTTTTCTTCACTTTCATGACAGTTGTTTTAAATAGTGCTCTACCAGTTTTTTGAGGAGATTTGTTGTGTTCTTTCTTTCCTTTTTTTTTCTTCTTTCAATGAACAGGTTTTTTACGTAACAAAAATTTTGTAAGCACTGGAAATCACCTAATTCATTGGAGAGATCTACTATTTCATAAGAATAATTTTTTTCCCTCTGCCAGTCCCATGAGTATTCAATGGCATTGGCACCCTGTTTTCCTTCCTGTGTCTTCATAATAAATTCTGTAATATCAGTAATGTACTTAGAAATACACTAAATGTACTTATTTTAGCAACTGCAACTACGATTCATAGAGTTTCATACAGTAATTAGCCATGCTAATTACAGTTGGGATGTAGGATGGGAGATTGCGTGCTACATTAAAACTAGAGAAATTAAAACAGAGCCATTTTATGGAACTATTATGTTCTTTTGGGAACTGCAGATTTTAGTGAAGCATTAGCTAATTAAAAACATCAGGATAGTTCCTGAATAAACCATTAAAGCTAAAGGTTACTTTCACACTTGAGTGGTATATGTCAAAACATTTTTTTCCCTATTTGTACCCCTCATGGAATATAGATTTTAAAAATACCGTGCACAAAATTCTTCAGTGTTATGGTAATATTAATCTATTCTGGTTAAGGCATCTTGAAAAGACTTTTCCTGTGTTGTTGATTTTCAGTTTGTTTTTTGTTTGGGTGTTGTTTTTTTTTTCCCCCTGAAGGGTGGAGATATCTTTCAGGCATTGGCCCTGCAATTCTGTCCCCTTCCTGCTTGCTCCACTGCTCTCCAGCCAGGCTGAAGGACTGGATCCCCAAGCTAGTAAGCAGGGCTGCCACCCTTAAACATGGTCCTGAGAAACTGCTCTGAGATACTTTCTAGGATTGTGCTGCTCTACAGCTCCCTCTCCTTAACCTTACCTGAATCCTGGATACAGAGTCACTTATCCTCTATTACTGGATTAATCCTTTCCTCAGCAATAGGAGGAAAGCAAAGAAATTCAGGTCTTTGCAGAGGATTTTAAAGCTACAATGACATTGACTCTTGGGAGAAGACAGGTGATGTGCGAGCTGTAGTATTTGACAGCTCGTTGCAGAACAAAATTCTTTTGCCTTTACAAGATACTACATCAGTGCTGGGACTGTGTTTCCAATATCCATGATTAAAAAGTATCAGATTTAGGAGATGATGTGTACATAAAGCAAAGATATCTTTTTTTTTTTTTTTCCCCCACTGGCATCAGGTAGAGGTTTAAAAAAAAAAAAAAAACCTGCCAAGATGAGCTCTGTTCCTTCCTGCTTATGGCCTGACTGATGATATGCCTTTCCCTATGTAATTGTAGGCAGTAATCAAATCCCACCTTGAAAAACTTGAGTTTGCTTCTATTTGAGCAGTACAAGTGGTCATCTGTTCAAAGGTTTGGGGAAATCTTATTGATACGTGACTCAGGCATATTTTAGACCTCTGTAAAATGAACATCACTCAAATACTGGTTTATCTGAAGAAGTTCCATGACTTTGTTGTTTACATTGTGGAAAAATCTGTTCCTACAATCTGGATACTAAAATGCTCCTGCCTATTTTCAATGCTAATTCTTCTGTTCTTGCTTTAAATTTTACTGGGGAATAAATTTCCAACTGAGCACAATGCGGATGAGTGAGTAGGAGGGGCAGAGTGAAGGCTGTGCGGGTGGGGGAGTTACTTAGTTGCCAAACTGTCTTTCATGTCTTTAAGATTTCTCCACCTTTTTCAAAAGGACAAGTATATCTTTAAGAAAAGTGGAAGGGACCTTGCGTTTGGAAGGGAAAGGTAACAATTAAAAATATTAAGAAGAGGTGTACTGCAGCAAAAGAGATCAGAGCAGAAGTATCTGGAGATTCATGTTATAGAAGAGAAGACTTTGTGTTACCAAAAAGACTTTTCAGAAACTTCCTCTTGCATCATTACAGTGAATATTGTCTTTAGAAAATATATGCTACAGATTATTTACTTTTAAAAAACAGTGTAACTGACAGTCATAGAGATGCTATTTCCACCCTGCCAAAAAGTCTTCTGTTTAATTAGCCTTAATACTTTTTAATGTCCTTTCCAGCAATGTTAATGCTGTTAGAGGTCATATTGCTAACTTCTTCAGTCTTAGAACAAGTCGCCTCACATGGAGAAGTTGTAGTTCATGATTAATCAGCTTTGCAACTTTTCAAGGTTTCAACATGGAAGGTTTAGTTTTCTCTGACAATAATTTTTTTACTGTTAGAATTGGAAAACGGGCAAGAGATCAAACTATTTCTTTTAATGTTTTACGGGGGAGTTGGAAAGTTAATAGAGATAGCAAAAGCAGCTTTAGCCATCTCACAAGATACTTGCCTGCCCAGCAACTGACCAGAGCAGGGCACAATTTTCCATCTTTCCAAAAATGCACAGAAAAAGCTTTTGCAAGTCTTGTCTGCTACTGGTAACTTAAAGAATTCAGAAAGCTGACAACTTATACCTGGAGAAAAAGCATTGATATTATGAGATAGCATACAAGGAGCATGAATTTCAGTTGTCTTAATTCTTATTTGTGTAATTAGGTATTATGTATTTTTCAAATCATGTTTATAGAAGGAACACTCCAAGAAAGATTATTAATGATTAATCAGATTAATACAGCACTTCTGTTAAAATAATGTGTGAAATTTCTATGGAAAATATTCTGAAGGGTTTGAATAGAATGTGGTAGTGGAAAACTTTGGAAAACTTCCTTTTATTCTGAAGAAACAGATGGAGGAGCACGTACATGGTACTCATTAGGGTGTTTTGATTGTTCCAGGCAAACCTTGTACACAAAAACATACACCTCAGCTTCTGATGCTGCCTGGCAGGTGAGGAATTACAGTCTGGTGATGAGAGAATTTCATTATCTCACAGTACGAGATGAGGAGATTGCTCGCCTGAGCAGTGGCTCTGAGTTGGAGCAAAATATTGTGAGAGAGGGGATTTGAGGTGACTTGGGCACGGGGAGGTCGCAATCAGCATGGCTGTGGATTACGATGTTCCTGTCCATAGGGTCTTCTGTCTGCAGCTCAGCCAGCATCTTGCAAAAGAAAGAAATGGAGTTGAGAGATGAAAAAGAATTTTTAAAAAAAGGATAGCAGAAAAGAAATGTAATAAACTTATAATAGTCAGAGCTGATGAAATGGGCCAGTGTTGTTTCTGAGCTGCAAGCTGGTTGCTATATTATCCTTTCCCCCCTCTTTTTTTTTTTGGTGGTGTTTATTTGAGGAGATAAGTGAGCAAAGACTGTTTGAGAAGGAGAAGCAATTTCTTGTTTGAAAAAGAGAAGTAATGTAAAAATACAGATCTGAAAAGCAATCCTTCTCCCACTCTATTTGAAGAGCAATTTTATAGTGAGTTTCCATAAGGAGCTGTAGATAGGTGTTTGTTAGTATTTCCCTGCTACTGTCATTCACATGTTGGGCAAATGAATGTTAAGAAATGTAATATGCTCAAATAATCAAGAAACTTAAATGTGGGGTTTAAGCCACAAAATTTCAATCAGCCTGTAAACCTTTGAGGAAAACTCATGATCTTTTTTCAAGTTGGTCTCTGTAAAGAGACACCCTAAAATTATAAGGGGGAAAAAAAAAAAGTATCACATATTGTTGGCTGACTCAGCATTATAAAGCAGAAACTTCATTGCTGTCACCTGAGACCTGCCACTTGGTGTTTTTAAGGTAGGTCACTTAGCTGAACTGAATTAACTTAGTGCTTGATGCCTTCTGCTGACTGTCCTTCAGAGGCACAGAGTGGAGATGGGATGGCAAATGTGAAGTGCTGGAAGGTGGCAGGGCGTTTTAGTTCTGTATTATACAAAAGGATAAGACAGTGTTTCTGTTAAAAGCTTGAACAAAAACAAACCCCAACAAACAAACAAAAAACCCACAATGCAGAAAGGGTTTTCTCAGGGGTGCATGAGTGAACATCTAATCCTTGTCTGCCATTTAGGAAAGGGATCAAGGTCAATTTGTAAGAAAGTGCATGTGACAATTTAGATAAGTCAAAAAAAGCAACCAATCAAACAAACAAACAAAATAAACCACTAAAAAACCCTTCTGGGGCTTGGCCCCCCTCCTTGCTTCTATTTGTTTTTATGCAGCTGACAGATTTTATGGCAGTTTTAATCCAAACCCACCATCCAGGTACAGAAGAGGAGTAGAAATCTGGCATGGGTGGAGAATAACTACTAAGCCAGATGGTAGGAAACATAAAGCTACAGTATACAAGCAAAGAGAGAGTTTAAAAGAGATTGTATTTTAAGTCCATGAACAAATTGGCAAAGGAAACAGTCAGACCTTTGAAAATAGAGCGACATTTCTTCAGAGAAGGTAGACATTGTTTAAGAAACCCCATCTTGTCTGTTTTTCTAAAGACAAGCATCAAAAGGTATCACTAAATCAGAATTTCCAAAGGTGAATAACAATATTTGAAACAAAAATGAGATCATGATAGGAACGTGGATCTAAAAATAGAAATGACCCAAAACTATTGAAATATCTGCATCTGGCCAAATTTTATATTTTGGGGGAGGTGGTGGGTCTAAAGAAAGATGAGGGGGTCTATATTCAGCAGATGAGAAGAGTCCATTAAGGATGTTTCAAGGAACATTAAACTTTCTATCTTGACACCTGAGTTGTGAAGGCTTCAGCACTAAGAGGCTCAGGAAGAGGATTATCTTCAAAACTGCGATTACCTAAACATCCAGTTGTGTATTCATAACTGGTCATTTCTAGTGGATCTAAGCCTTTTTAAAATAAACACCAGAGAAGTACCAGATGGTAAGGCCTTTACATAGTTTACCTTCACGTTACAAAATTATCACAGGATTGTATAATGGTCACATGGCTAATAATTATGGGAAGGAGTTGAACTTCTTGATTAGATAAATAATTAGTTTTAGAGTGAAAGGCACAGATTTTCAAGTAAAAGCAGATCATGAGGGAAGAAAATAAATAGGTAGCCAAATGCAGTTCTAGAAGTAATTGCCTTCTGTATAATAGTGGCTTGCAGTTGGGAAGGAAGTTTATTGCTCCTAAGGTGTCAGGACACTCAGTATTGGACTGAGGATAAAAGGAGGAGGCAGCGGACAGGAGACTGAATTGCAAATGTCAGGGAACCATGAGGTGGAAACAAGGGAAGGAAATGAGCAGTAATTTCACTGCTTACGTGCTATGAAATGTTCGAGAGAGACGTCTAGGGCTCTGGGGACTCAAACAAAAATAAGATCCTTGGAATAATGCTGAACTGGGGACCAGGGTGAAAGGGGGAAAGGAACAAAATGCTTTTTATTAGCAAGGTAGTAATGGACTGTATTTGGCACTTTTTTTGAGCACTGTGCAAAGGTCTATTAATTTGGGTATGCACTGTAATTTGCACAGTGTTCAGTTTATCTCACTTTGTTATAGCATAACAACATAGACATCTGGGTGTTAAGGGTCTTTGGAGGGAAATCAGCCCTTTACAGGCACTCTGGAGTTAATTTCTTCTAAAAAGTAAAAATTTTCTTGTAATGTGGTGGCATTTTGTCCTTACGAATAGACATTTCAAGGTCCTTAATCCATTTCTCAGCTCAAACATGTTGAGAAAGGAAATACATCTTTTAGGAAAATGAGGTAGAAATGGGTTTTTGGATTGACTGGTTTTATTTATTGACTGAAGAGGATGAGTTGGACAAAGCTGAGAAAGGCAGGAAAGAATCAGCATGAAAGCAGGTTTTGATTTCATTAACACAAATAAAGGCACCGTAGCAGGTGACCATGCTTGTTCTATTTTTTGAGAGAGAAATCTTCTGATTTTTCTCATGTATTCTTTGGAGGACAGGAGAAGGATGTGGCTATAGAAAGAGTTGCCTGGGGTTTTGTTCTGGTAATGCAAGTGTCTGTGCTGAGGGACATACAAGAGATGTTCTATTAGGAGGTATAAAATCCTAGTGTAATCTCACCACTGAAAGCCCGGGCGTTTCTTCAGACGTGGGAATTTCTCATGAGAGGAAAGACGAGGAAGCATTAACCTAAGAACAAGCCAGAGAGCAAGGGACAATGATGCTTTAAAATCAAAACCAAACCAACAGGTGGAATTTGTTGTTCAGATTTTGCAGTCAGGTGGAATATGATGGCTCTATTGGTAAAGGGGTCAAACGAAAAGCAATCCAACCCTACTGATATGAAAAAATAAGGCCTAATAAAACATGAAACTGACATTTGAAAAACTGTAAAGAAATGTGTCAGGGATTGGTTAAAATGGGACTGTTTCTGTAGAGTTAAATGGATGCTGACATTAAATATAAAGGCTAGACTGATCATTAAGTGCAGAATATAAAACTGATTTTGTAAGTAGAGCACAAAATACCCACTTTGATTTACTCATCAGAATTGTGATCTGACAGGTTAAAATGGAGTGATAGCAAGATTACCTTTTTCCAAGGCAACATCTCTACTTCCTATAGAAAGCTTGAAACTAACCTTATTAGTCAAATGTAATTCCTGATATAAAATGTGGAGGTCAGCAATGGAGCATGGAGAAGGTGCATGATTTAATATTGCACATGTCTGAGATTTAAGTAGGATTTAAAAATAATCAAAGGATTAGGTAATCTGGAAACATCAAGTTAAACTTCTTTGGGAGTGATCAGAACCCATGGGGTTAAACCCCAATGGAGCTTAAGGAGTGACGGTGAAGAAAAAAGGGGCCTAAGAAGTGTTCTCACTGTAAGATGGGAGTGCCATCTGTTTTAAGGTTTACCACCGAGGTACTGCAGTCTAAACTGTCAAAGCATATTTAGTTTAGAGTTTATATCTTAGTATTAGTGGAATGAGGAAAGTTGCATGTGTACGTGAATTGGCTTGCTGAAGTCCCACAAATTATAATTTTTGGGAGGCAGTAGACCGTAAAATTGGAAAATTGATATTGCAACTTCATTCAAAGAATGCAAACTTGTGTGAGGAAATTCGATGTTTCTATGGGACTTGTTTTGAAAAGAGAACTAATGGCCTACGCTTATTTTATTGGGAGAGAGCACGCAAAGCATCTTGGGGCAAATCAATGAAGGAGGCTGTGGTTGTCCCTGCAGTGCTCACAGAATTATTGGGTGAATACCAGGTTCAGTTTTTAGGCAAATCCGCAGAAAGTTAACTCCTTAATAGCGTGAATAAAAGGCGGGTGTGCATATATATTTACATTTCCTTAAAAAAAGAAGAGAAAATGAGAATTTAAATAACTGGACTTCAAGCATCCAGGTAAGAAAAGATAATTATAAATGGAATTTTAAGGAGCCATTCAACCTGAAACAGAGGCTGGTGCTGCACGGGCTGACTGTTTGCTCTGGAGCACGTCTCTGCAGCAGTGTGGTCACCTCTGTCACTGGGCTGTGGCGGCACTTAGGTCACTCTGCTGACACCCATTTGTTTAGGTAAAGAGGTCAAGAGTATGAACGCATCGCAATAAATTTAATCTACCATACAAGGGAACCTAGAGCATCAGTATACTCTGCTTTTAGCACTGGGAATGGGTTATGAAGAAGTGTCTCTCAGTTCATCACAGTTTAGCCAGTTGGCAGTAGTGCTGCCATGGAAAGGGAAGCAGAGACGGGCCTGGGCTGGTTTGTCCAGGGACTGTCACAGTCTCAGAGTTGGGGCTCTCTCCCCTTTTGCTTAAGAAAGTGGTAGGGCTGTAAGAGTAATTAGGAGTCTGAGACATCCCAGAAAATTGTTTTGCATGAGCTGTAAATTGAACCATATCAACTTTCAGACCATGTACAATATTTCTTGTTGCGGAATTTGTTCTGCTCAGCTCAAAGATAGTGCGACAGATCAAAGTTTGATGTCAAAATCTATAGCTGCTGGGTTGGGTTAGTGGGTCATTTATAGCACACTTTGTGACAAGTCAGTAAGTTTCCAGCATCCTGGCAGTAGGTCTTATGTCATTAGATAGATTCTCTTAATAACTTCATCTTGAAGATTTAGCTTCATAAGGAACAATTAAGGGTAATTTAAATATGGCTGTTAAAGATGTGGATTTTTTTTCCTCTGCTGCTCCTTTTTTTGAGATTTGCTGCATTTTTAATTCCTCTTTGTCTGGTGATGTGGTTTCCAAAGCGGGGGGAGGGTATGTCGGTGCGTACCTGTGCTGGACAATTTAGGGCAATTTCTCTGAATTACAAAAATGATGTAGATATGAGACCCTTCAGGGGAGGAATTGAGTCCAGGTATTCCAGGGTGAGTGCTTTAATGATGAGATTAACAGCAGAAAATACCTACAGGATTTTTGAAAGAAAAATGTTTTAAGTTATTTTGAGATCTAACTTGAGTGCATAGCTAGATTTCTGCTGCTCTTCCGTGGTTTGAGTTCAGATAGATGTACCTGCATTGCTCTTCAAGTGCACGCAGAGCTTTGCTTGTTTTCTGTACGCAAATGTGGCTCAACTCAGCAAAGCTATTACCTTTTAAAGAAAGTCTGTGGAATTTCCTTGACTGGGACTGGATATTCAGGAATTATTGGACTCATCATTCAAGCTTGTGATAGATGCATAAGAAAAAAATGAAGAGTAAAAAAACATTCCCCAAGTTGGATCATGTTTTGTTAGACTAATGCTTTATTAGTGACGCATTATGGGAACTTCATTTGTTTAAAATACAGCTATTAAGTTTGACTCTATTCCATGAAAAATAGATTAATAGCTCTGCCTTAAAACAGATTGAAAAAATGTATTAATCTTGTCACTTCCTCCTCCCCCTCGCATTGCAATGTTTTAATGTCTCTGCTATGAATATTTTCATAATATTTATTTTAAATAATTAGATGTGATATAGCAGTCAGCTGCCACAGCATTGGCAGCAATATTTCTGTATTTTCAAGCTTACTTTTAATTTCTGAGTACCTGGTTCTGCTCTCTCTCCAATTTAACAGTCTAATGACTATTATAAAATGACTGTGCTTATAGTAACGCATAGGGAGGTAACTTTGTCATATGAAAAACGTGTTTCAGTTCTCAGAATGAAGCAGTGGAGGCTTCTAGTGCCTAATCCTGGAGAGTGGGTACAGTGCAACCTGCTTTTCTGCTCAGAATGGTCTCCAAGGGGTATATTTAGAATTGTCGCATGTGACAATTCTTGGGAACATTGCCCTGAAAAAAGGGGGAAAAGACAATATTTTAATGCAAACTCTCCTGTCATTAAATACGTAGTGTCTGGTAACATCTGTTGTCCTTAATGAAGTTCTGAAAGTTCATAGCATTTTCTGACATGGTAAGTTAAAAGAATCCATCAAAACAGGCTGGTAGATATGTTTTATTTCTACAAGTTTTTCTCACTGAAAAGTAAAACGTCCTGAATAACAGATGGGTGGAAAATATCAGTAAATCGTACAAGGCCATACATTAGCAGGTTTGTAAAGCTCTGCTTTATATTTGGACATTACCATTAGCATTTTCTTCACCTAATTGTCAGGCTGTATTCATCTGGAACTAATTTGAAAATCAGAGGTTAATGGTCACAAAAGATGACTTGTACCAATTAACTGGAATATTTGTATGTTCAGTCTCTATGTGAGTTTCTATTATAAATACTGTTTTCATGTATCTGGCAATGACAATAGTAATAATGATGTTTTAACTATTAAATTATTAACATATAATTTACATAACATACACAATAAAAATTTTTGAAGATTGCTATTCGTCAAAGGATGCCTATTCTCTAAAACATATTCTTTTAAACTTGTAGGAAAAATACAGATTATTTCAGGAACATCAAAGCTGTTGTAATCTCTGTGTATGGGGATTTATTCTCTTTTGAAGTTCCTGCAGTGGAACTCCCTGGCTTTGTTAGACTATCTGACCATTTATGTGTTTATAGAAAACAATAACAAAAATGTGAATCATTCTCCTTCATTTACACTTTTTTCAAGTTTCATTTTCAAGCTCTAAGATAGCAAATTAATTGGATGTACTGATTGATTGAAAAGTCAATGTCATGGTGACAACTGGCAATTTGTAAAACTTTCCCAAGTGCCCTATTGCTGAAAAGTTTTGAGGGTTTTCCTCTGCTGACATGATAAGGAAATGCATTGAGAGGACTGGCAGGAGGACGTCATCTCTCCTGCCTTGAACACCTGTTTGCTTTACCAGCATGTGCTTTTCTGCTGCAGTGAGTAGAACCGCACATGTGAACATTTGCAGTCTTACCTGTGCAGGCTTTGTAGGGAAGGAGTTGGAAATGCACTCCCCAGGTGTTACATGCTGCTCCTTAGCGTACTCAAATGTCTGGGCTTTACGAAGGAGATTGCACGTTTCAGAGGCTCAGTGATGAAGAACTGAACAGCCTCTTAGGATGTTGTTCTGTGGGAGACATGGAATTTGATTTGACTTTCGCACATTTGTTAGTTGCTAAAATGTAGAAAACAAGATGTGTCAACCATGGCTCTAGGCACATTTCTGTGGTTAAAAGAAAACCTAGATTTCACAGTGTTTACTGAAGCACTGAATTAAAGAAATCTAAATAAATGGATTATTATGACAGGATGGGGGGACCCTTAAGCCTAGGAAAAATACTTCAAGTGGATGTTGATACTCTCACTTCACATTGTTGATCAAGTGATGCATGAATGTTTTTCCATTTCTACTGCAAGAATAACATTAATTATGTTAAAGGAGGAAAATATACTATATATGTGTTGCTTTTCATTCTCTTAAAGTGTAAACAAGATACACTGTCTTCCAGTTCAATGCATCTTCATGTTTAAACCAAACGTGTGGGATTTGGCAATATTGTTAAATGGCTTGGGAAATGCAAGAGGCATATTTTGTTCAAGAGGTCAAATTATCCTGAGGTACTTCTGATGCATTTTCTTGGCAATGGTGACTGCCAAGATGTATTAGCATAATTGTATGCACCCGTCAAGCCTCCAGGATGTGTGCAACACACTTAAATTTAACCTGCTTGCCATTAAACCAAATTACTTCTTAGCAGAAGTTCTGGAGGACTGACTCCTCAGCGTCGTCCCCCAAGGACATGAGGCTATTCATTTTTCTTCAAAGTAGTGGTGCTGTAAGATGTTTTTCTTTCCTTGCCCCTGCAGGAAAGGCATTCTCACAGGGATAAATAAGGCCTGTAAACTGGGAAAAGTGTAGTGGGATTGACTAAATCTTTGTCAAAAATTTGCAACCCTTGCTCTAGTTTGTGGAGGATGTAGGATCTGGCCAGTTCAGGTTTTTCCTCAAAACAGAACAAGATCTTGCCTCCTGTGAAGCTACCCAGCAGCCTGGGTCTGCCTTGCTGCAAAAGCTACGTGTTGGGGATGTGTGCCTGAGCTCCTGGCAGAGGGAGAACCCCATTCATTGAGTCAAAGCATGATGAGTGTCCCATGTGCCTTGATCTGATCGATCATCTGATGTTGACTGCTCAGTGGCATCTGGCACGTAGGGTCTGGGAGCAAACGAGAGGTGATAGTGCTGTGCTGCATACCAGTTTGGTATGGACAGAAGGAGCCTGAAGCCTGTAGGACACCTCATGGTCCTGCACACACCTGTATTGGCTGTGTTTGGGCTACCATATTTTGCTAATGATCTGTCTGCAAGATTTGAGTCTCTAGGTGCAGAAATGCATGATACACTTAGAACAGACCTAATATACTTGTGAACAGGATGAGGTTTGGCTGGAAATCAGTCAAGCATGCACAATGATTTTTACATGCATGAAGTAAGACTCTTGAACTGGGGACCAAATAAGAAAAAGTCCCTTTATCAGCATAGTTGAATTAAGTCAGCAGGTCTAAAAAAAAAAAAGTAGAATGAAACTTGTCAGGTAGATTGGAAGGAGCCTTAAGTGTGGCTATTTATAATGTGAATATTTACATAACTTCTGATATAGAATTGCAAGAGTTTTGTATTTATAACTGAATTGGGAAAATTTCAGGTTGGTTTGTTTGTTTTTTGAGTATCAGCCTTTATAAGGGATTTTTGAGCATCATTTTAATGTTATGATGACTTATCAAAATTGACCTTAGTGGGTTGTTAAAGTCCACATACTTGAAATCCACAAAGCAGCTAGCAGAGCAAGTCTGTCCAGTAACAAGGGCAAGCTTAAAATATTGTAAGACAAAAGTACCATTACTATGATGGATTTTTGCCATCATTGTCGTGCAAATAGCTGCGTAAAGCACAGCGCTGGGTCACCCTTGAAGAATTTCCATTGACTTTCATGGGAGACATGATTATGTATGAAGGATTCCAAATCTCTTTATTCAATTTCTAAATATTCTAAGATATTCTGAATATCTGTATGTTGTCTCTTATTTCGTTGCTTTTCCAAGCTCATAGCAACTTAATAGTAGTCTGTGGTAGGAATTATTTGGTCCAATTCTTTGGTTTGGTCTTGATCCTGTAAAGATGACTATTGCTGTTAACAACTGTATGCACTTGAAAGAACTGAGTGTGCATTCTTTTTGCTGACAAAAATTTAGTACAGCAGTATCACGTTTTTGTACAGGTGTAGCACAATAGACCAGGACTTGGAGTTATTGTGACAATGCAAGTAGAAAATCATAATTTACAGGAAGGAAACTGAAATATTTTTGAAAGTTCAAAGTGCATCATTTTTCCATCAGTGTCTCCTCCTGTATCCATCTGTGTCATAGTGGTGACAAAAACACGGAAAACTTTTAATGATTCTTTTGCTGCAGTAATCGTGAATCATGGCATGTGACACCATTGGCTGTTACTTGTACTTAGATAGTGACTTACACTCCTGCCAGTAAGAAAATGAAAACTGATAAGAATTTTTTTGTTTGTAATGTGCTTTCATTTCTCCTTAGGGGAGAGAATCTTCTTGTAATTACCAAAATACATAGCTTTAAAGATGCATGATTTATTCATGATCCTTCATTTCACCTGTGCACACTTTCCCCTTGCCGTTTGCTAACGGTGCCCATTGATAGCATTTGCAGCTTGCTTAGGAAAAGCAATGTAGCACAGAAAAGGTCTTTTGCTATACCTCTGTCCCTCAGCTCATGTTTACACATTTTCTACCCAAATGTGGTAGGAACAGTTTTCAGGTGCAAGTGTTGAGCTTGATTAGGAACATTAAATTAAATTTTTATTTAATTTCAGTTCTCACTTACCAATCAAATACAGGATTTTGGGAGGAACCAGTGTCTGTATCTCTACTTCTGTTCACCTCACCAAGAGAAGAACAACTATTCATCCTGGAAAGCACTGCGATACTGTAAATTATTATATGTACAGTGAGTTCAATGTTGACATAGTGATTAACAGCCAGCTGCCCTTCGGTTTTGCTGTACAGATTATTAAGAAGTATAGAGCAGATTGGATTACTAAATTATTGAATTTTGAAGTATAATCCAGATTCTTGGACCATTTGCTTTATATTGCAAACAAAACCACGGGGTGGTAAATTTTGAGCATATAGAAGAAATAGTCCGGATGAGTGCCAGAAAGGAGATATATTAATCTACATGTCTTTTTCTGTTTCTTGGTGTATAATGTACTTCAGTCAATACCAAATGGTGTTTTCAATATCATCCAGAATGTGTCTTGGTTTTTGACCTCAGCTCATATTTCCAAAGCTGATGTCATGAGCACAAAATAAATTGTGCAGTGGTCTGGAATTAACAACCTCATCTTGTGAGTTAAATAAACCAAGAACATTTTATTGGTTATTCAGTTTAGACCTTTTCTATTTGAGTTCCAATAAGCTACAAATATGTATCTTTGCTGAACTGTATATTGTTTTATAATGTCTTTGGTTTATATAATCCTTTGATCTGTATTTTTATTTAGTATAATTGAATAGAGCTAAGGCAAGGGTTTTTTTTGAAAAAAAGGGGGGGGGGGATAAAAAGGGAGAGAATTCTCCTTTCTATAGCATTTCAGGTAGGTCATCCCCTCACCCAGGTTTACTATTGACTTTGTTAAAGATTGTGTTATGGAGAGCTGTTGCCTGTTTTTTAGGATGACCTTAATATTTTAAACTCTCATGTACCTGAAATTCCTGTCCAAAACAGAGCAATGTCTCCCTTCTGATATCAATTTCTTTTAAGGTCATTTTAGCCAAATGAACTCAATGTTTTCTGCTAAATTTGCATAGCTGGAAAAGCAAGTTTTCCTGCTGAATAGGTAAATCCCATTTACTCAGACTTGCACTCACGACTTTCTTAGCTGCTCTTTCAGACAAAATTTGAATTATTCAAGAGGGATGAAGAAGCCGTATCCTGAACACTGAAACCATGGCTAAATTCTCTAGTTTCCCAGAAATGAGTGAAAGTTTGGCAGTGATGGTGTCATTGTCAGGACCCCGACTGAAGATCGTTGCAGTTTAGAACAAAGGTGCTTGGGGATAAGTGCTTAAATCACCGGAGTATTTAAACTCCTGCCCCTGAATTACACTTCAATCTAGGTGTTTTTTTTTTCCCCCCCATGTCTTATTGTAGGTTTCAGATGAATGAGGACATAAATGCTTAGAGTCAGCTGTTTGTCCTTCTGGTATGAGCTCTTTACATCACGTTCATTCTCCTCGAGCATATTTAAACAGTCAAAAACCACAATTTTAAAAACACCCCCCTTCCAAAACCCAACCAAAATACCTGCTGTTGGGCTTCATACATATTTCACCTTTATTTATAGAAGTTATTTTAGAAAGGAAAAGGACCAGGGAAACATAGACACAAAGAACCTGCTCACTTAATACTTTTATCATTTTCAGTGTGGTGAAGGCCTGCTGTCAGCAAAGACTCATTTGGAGACTGGCAGGTCACCGGGCAGAACTACAGCATCACTTAGCTTTGTGATTTTATAAGCTGTAGCGTAGGTTTTACTTCGTGTCATCTTACCTGAGGAAGGAAGTTCTTAATCTTCTTGCCTCATTCTCATTTGAACGAAACCATGCATTCAGTGTTCTGTAGCAATAGCATCTGTAGATGCTATTTCTTAAAACTCGTTCTGCTCTCTGCCCCTTTCATACACTCTTTTCCATTTGCACTAATCTTCCTGCTTTTGTTAGAAACTTTTTCACTACTCATGTCTATGACATAAACTAGGCTGCTTGTTTCACAGCTGGCTATAGAGCTGTGTCTTCTGGAATATCTCATGGGATGGTCTCTCAAAGGCTGTCCAAAAACTATCTGCAGTTCAGAGGAACTGCAAAACTAGTGCTAACAATCTCTCAAATACATAGAGAGAAACAAGTCAGATCTATTCTATTTGGGTAAATGCTTCCCCATGAAAGTTGTTATACTCATCAAGGGAACTACTTGGTAGTTGCAAGAAATTACCTTTCCCAAACATCTTAAAGATCTTCAGTGACTTAGTTACAATAAAAAAGTTCAAGCAGTAGAGAGAAGTCATGGTGCTATCTTTTTAGCAGATTTCCATAGAGTGGAAGAAAGAATGTGTGTCGAAACGTAAAATACTGAGATCTCCAGTTCAAAGAAACACTGAGGCATATCCCTGATCTTGAAACAGAAGAGTAGTCCAGTTGAAGTTGGTAAATTCGGTCTGGCTTGGCAAATCCTGCAGTTACAGAAAAAGGCCTAAAAAAATACAAACCCAGAACTCCAAAAATGCAACTCAAGAACACTGACATGGGGAATATAAAATGTTACCAGTTGTAAAACTATTACTTTACTGTGTGTTACATGTTGATTTACTGAAGAGGAAAAAAATGCATTAGATTTCAGGTAATATCCTACTAGTTACTAGAGAAACTTTACGCTTATTAGAAACGGTTGATGTAGATATTCCTTATTTTATTGTTTTCAATCGTTTTTCCTTAATCTAAAGGAAAGAAGATGGTGAGCCAGGGAGCAGGGTAGGGTTCTGACGCGGCATTTGCTTCCTACTCTCCTCCTCTTCCTCCCCCGCCAATGAAGCAGTAGTTGTGGAGAAAGTAGAGGGGAGAGCAGCAAGACAAGCTGCAGGGAAGAACAGGGGGGCAGTGCAGGGAGCAGAAGGAAAGGGACTCTGCACAGAGCTTTTAGCTGTGTGCAGTACTCCAGCAGCTTGTGCTGGAGTGGAGTATTGAAGCTATTTTTAACTCAGAAATATCACAGTGCAACACATTTAATTCACCCAAAAAAGGAACAAAACCTTTTCTCAAGCTCCACGTCCCAAGTAGTATTCAGACAAGCTCTAGGGATGAAGTTATTTTGCCATTGGGAATGGCAGTTGTAATGCAATGACCTTAAGAAACCTTATCTTCCCATAAAAAGCATTTGCCTAAGCAAAAAACCCCAAACAAACAAAAAAACCCACCTCAGCATTTTTTCTTCTTTATCTAAACGGTTATATCATCTCCACTATGAGTAATTTTTTTTTTTTTTAATTCCATGCAGCTGCTGTAATATTACAAAGAAATGTCCATGGAACAAGCCATTAGCATTTGTGTAAGAGTGGCCATTGACTTCAGAAGGAGTTATAAACTAGGCACTTGGTATGTTATGTAGGTAATCATAAGGCTGTTGAGGACATAAATGTGTACAGAAATGCAAAGAATGCTTGAGTCTTTATGGTTGTGGGAGCAAATAGGTATTGGAGAAGTATTTTCTTCAGAAGTGGCAAAATAGAAGAGGTCTTGTAGGATTACATTGTTCCGGGTACTTGGAGAAAAATATGAATTTTAAAATGGAAGACTGGTTTGTCTTTAAAAACATTTTTGGCTAAGTAGTCAGTTTGTATAAGGGAGTCGTACCCCCTGGATGCTGTTTATTTTCCTGGTGTAACTTGCAAATATATCTTGGAAGCGTATCCTTGTTTCATAGCTGAATTCCATGAACTTCTGAAGTTTTGCCTGTGAGGCTGCGGTATTTGCTACTTTATGAGGTTTGTCAAACCCTGCTTGTTAGCATTGGACTCACTGCCTTGTAGTGACTATCACCATCGCCTTGTAATGGGCACACAAGAAGCTCCTGCAACCCTGCTATGGAGGAAACCTCACTGATTAGGCAGTGTAATGTACTCATTCATTCTTATGTTCAGAGAAATCCTCAAACAGATGGGAAAGATGAATGGGATTAGTCACTTTAAACAAAAAGCACTAATGACTAAAGTGTTTTTTTCACAGGCATGAATGTAAGGCCACCAGTTGTAGAATTCAGAGTGTTGTCAGCTCAGGAAGAACAAACTGATGCTGTAATTTTGCTTGAGGGACCAGTGAAAAGAAACATTGATTAAAATAATGCTATGGGGGTCCTGGCATTCTTGCAGTAGGTCAGAGAGAGACAAAGACTTCTGAGTCAATATGTTTCCTCTTTGCTTGTTCCTAAGACATCAGACTGGTTTTGTAACAGACTATTTGTTTTACACATTTGTGGAGGCTGAAAGCTTGGCATAATATATATACTGCAAAATGAATATTTTTCTATAAATGAGATTTTTTTTCTTTAGCCTTTCTTATTCCATCTACCTTTCCGTCATCAGTTCGTGCTGTATAATCTGAACCAGAGCTGTGCAACAATTTCCTCATACTATTCCTCTTTCTAAATGACAGACAACCCTATTCTTTGAAACTTGAACATCTAACAGCCAAGCCCTGCTTGCCTTCCCCAAGACTCTGCTGCTCCCCAGCGTCTTCACTTTGTGCAGGGGGATTTGTCTTGACTGTGATAACTCTTCTGTGGGGTTTCAAGAGCATTGCAGAGTTGTTTTACTGAGAGGATTTGTTTGCATAGTATTGATCTTTGGTTTTGCTTTTAAGCTTTGGGAACTAGTTTGATACTAAAAAGCCTAGTGAAATCAAATTAAAAATAGGAAAAAAGGTATTTGGAATAGGCCTCCAGTGTCATGTTTCAAAACTATAAGAATAGTTGTGCCTTTTGTAATTTTTCTATAACAATGGAGAAAAAGTTATTCTTACTATCTTACAAAAAAAAAACTTTTAAGTTTGAGCCTAAATACGAAGATAGGCTGGTGAACTTCTCTGCAATTATAGCTTCGGTTTTGTATTCTGTAGGTTTGGAGAAATACAAAGTATTAGAGCAGTTGAACAATTTTTGTGCTAGTTTAAACTACGACTAGGATATTCCCCCAAATAATTTCCAAAATGTATTTAGATATCTCATTTTGCCAACACACTTTGTGAACCTGTAGAGTTTCACAAGTAGAAGTCTAAGTTAGAGACCAATCTTTGAAATTGTGGCATGCACCCTAAATCAACAGAACAGGTACGCTTTAGCTGCTTCCTCAATGCAGCGTGTACTGCAAGTACTACGCTGAAAAGGGGCTGCAAGGGATTTGCTCTGGTCTCTTCTGGAATATTTTGTTGTTTCTTTGAGATGATATTTTATGAAAAAGATGACTACTATCTACTTAGGAAAAAAAGTACTTAAAAATCCTTCTTCCATGATTTGTGTTACAGACTGTTGTAACTGGTTATTGGTTATCTTTTAACAGGTAAAACCAAAGTCTGGTCTGGGTCACAGTGGAATAATACTTCAAAAAACGTCAGTCAGTTTAAGGCTTTTAGGACTTGGTAGCCAGAAATAAAACTTTACTTCCTTATTGAGATTAAACTTCTGGAACAACATCCTCATGCATGGGTGACATTTCAAACAAAATCTCAATCTGGTGATTTAACTTCAGAATGACTTCTTATTTTACTGGCTCTGGCTCTTCTGCTTGTAATAGTTTCCCTTTTGGTCAGTGGTGTACGTGTTACTGTTTACTACAGATTTGTTCTTGGTTGTACACCTAGTTGGAAAATTAAAGCTGCTTGTGGAAAGCAGTCCCATGAGACAAAACCATACAAATCTTGTATGGTCTGAGAGTTCCTGGGCTTGTTCCCCCAGATCTGCAGAGTGACAGGCACAGATCCAAAATGTAATTTCCAGCTAAGAGAGTTTTTGCAGTCTTGACCTCCAATGTGAAGTAGAAGAGACCAAAGCTGGACAACTCTGACCTCAGCTCTCATTCAAACTGTCATTAAGTTTAGAGGTAAAAAGTGTCAGTTGGGGAATGACACAGAGTTTTGGTATGAATCTGCATTTCCCAACGATCACATCAAGAATTGTGCTTCCATTAGCATGCAGCAGCCAGCAAACACAGCAAGCAATTACATTTTTCTGTAGTGACTGGGGTTTTTGGTTTCTTTATAGCTTTTGAGGATGCATCTTTAATGCTTCCATATAGAAATGCATTTAGTCAGCATCCGTGCTGTCCTTCAGCTGCCTCATTAGCGCTGCCTGTTGCAGTGATGCCAATAGCAAATGACCAGTGATTACAGCAGGGAGCTGAGGACTCTCACTGCTGTCTGTACACATATTATCATGTTTTCTCATGCAATCCTGTCTGCCTCCACCCGTTGGATCCTGTCTAATCCATAAATTATAAACTGCTCTGTGGGATAGGGACTCTGCTTTGTGCAGTCTATGCAGTGCTTTCTGCAACAGGTCCTAATCAATTATGAGGATTTATAAACATTATTAGAATTCAGGTCTGTGAATAAAGAACTTCTTTTGAATAAAAACTGGGACAAGTATGCTCAGTGGGCAGTACTGAGAAGGCTAGGCTAAATTCCTGACAAATAGATTATTTCAAATATCATCATGTCCTGTTTTTTTCCCCCCCCTTTTTTTTTTCCCTCAGAATGAAAATTCATAATGTCACTGGGCCCTCATCCACCTTGTCTCTGTGTAACATACACACCTCTGTGTGCTGTCAGCTGTCTTCTACTGTTTGGCCTCTAATTAAGCAGCTACAATAATGAAGATAGCGAGCAGAACAGAGGGTTTGGTGCAAGTTACGAACCACCAATCAATTAATACACTGACATATTACTGGCATTTCTTTCAAGGCTAGAGACAGATGAACTGAGAAGGCTGTTGCATAATGATTTTTCCCTCCTCCTACCTAGAAAAGGCTAATGCCCAGAAATTTTTAAATTAGGCTGCAGCTGCCTATCTCTGATGTGAAGTGTCAGGAAGGTTTCTCCCAGGTTACTGAGTATGCTCTTCAAAGAGCATTATCAGGTTTTAATACATCCATTGTTTTAGAAGACATCATCTATAGCCTTCAGGTTAAATGGCTTCTGGTTATTTCTCATGAGCTGCTTTTGATTTCACACTACTGGGTTGAGGGCATTATGCATTAATAGTAAAGCATTAATTTGCTGTGTTACTTATGTTTTGGTAAACCATTGTATTTGTACTTTATAAAATCACAAGATAATTTATATATGTCACAGAAGAAATAGGCTTTTGTGTCATGTTACTTCTCTGATTATATCATGAATTACACCAAGTAGGCACGGATTTTAGGATGCTTAGAAAATAAAGCAGATGATCTTTATCAAGGAAATCAGTATAACATTTGAGATATTACTTGTTTTCTTCAGCACAGGAGATACTTTAAAGCTTTGACCATAGGCCTTAGAGCTGTGACTGCGGAAGTGTGATTCATACATAGCAGAAACCATCAAAATACTAGGGAGAAGGTCCATGTCTAGCAATAGAGTCTGGGGAGTGAAGATTGTAACTGTGTTCCTCTGGCAGCTTGCTCCCTTTCACTTCTGCACTGTTTGTTTGGCCCTCGGAAAGGCACTTAGGATTAACCTACTAATAATGCTTTATAAACAAGGCAATTATTTTAACAACTGAAAGAATTAGAATGAAAGGTTCTTTCTATTGCAGTCCTAAATTAAAGGAGAAGAAAATCCTTGAATGTTATTGATAACATTTTATTTAAATGTATTTTAAACAAGCTGAATGTTTTAGTCACTTAAGGACTCATTCAGAATATCTTTACAAAACAGTAACAGTTTGTAAAATGTAAGCACAGTATTTCCTCTCACAATATTATACGTAAATGTGCTCAGTCAGAACATTTACTTAGTTCATGTGGTCTCAAAATGTGATTTAGAATATTGATACTAATAACCTTTCTTATTTAAAAGGTTTTTTCTTTTGTTTTTGTTAAGAGGCTTAACTACCGGCAAGTTTAAGGTATGAACTTCTGGCATCAAAGTATATAAAAAAACCTCTCTTACTAAAGTACGATTTTTAAAGCCAAAAGGGATTAAAAAAGTTGGCTTTCTCTGGAATGAGAGTAGCCCATTGACTGAAATAATTTCCCATGAGCTTGCTTAGAAAGAGAAATAAACTCAGTCTGCATTACCCCAAAATGATAAATCTATAATCCTTTTTGACATCTACATGGAACTGTAAAACAGTGAAATCTCAATTTGTGATAGGCATGAAACCTAACACTCATGTTATCTTTTTTTTTTTTTTGAAAAAAGTCTAGTAAAACCATAAAGGTTTCTTATTCTAGCTTTGACCTGAAAATACATGACTTTCAGTCTTACTACTGTCAGTTACATTAGTACATTAAAGGAAGAACAGATCTGTAATACGTTGAAACGCTTAAAGCTCGAACTAAAACGGCAAGGCAGAATTGAAATCGTTTAAACTTTCAGTAAAGGTTCCCTGAAATAATGTTAGGGGCCAGTTCGGAGAAATACTGCATCAGCATCCTCAGGAGCTAAGCCAAAGCCAGGAGGGATGGAGGGTCTCCTGGTACGGAGAATGTCTGCTTTCCTTTGACATGGCTGCTTGGAGTCAGTTACTGCTAACTTTGCCAGCTTTTTAGCCCATCTTCAGCGATAAAACTTCTGGGAAGAGCTTAATCTTTCCCCAGGCTGCAGCTGAGGGATGTGTGGTCCAGGAAAAGCTTGACTGAGGGAGGTCAAAGTAGCTTTGGAGATGGAAGCAACTCCTTGACTGACAGCTTCATTCTTGTCAGGAAAACGCATGCTGCATTTGATCTTCACTGTCCCTGTGACTGTGAGGAAACAGTAAAAAAACAGTCGCGTGTGAGAAGGAGAAATTGTGACTGGTGGTAAAACCTCATGCATAATCTATTGCTGCTGGGAAAGGGAGCTACTCCCCACTTTGCTTTCAGGGATTCAGCAATAGGAAAGCCCAAGAGCTGCTGTTTTACCTCCCAAGTAAAACCACAGAGCCCAGTTTCTTCAGCTCTGGGGTTCTTGTAGTTTGTATGGCTATAGAGAGGGAGGGGAAAAAAGGAAATAGGGGAGCTGGCCTTGCAGGTGGGAAGCAGTTCCTGAAGCTCTTCCTCATCCCATTACATGCTCTTCCGCTAAAGCTTTTCTCACAGCCAAAAGAAGGGGGTTTCAGTTTCAAGCAGGAAAAATGGTACCATGCTCCAGGTCTGGACAAGAGAGGCTTCTTGAATCCCTGCCTGAGCTGAAGGTCTCTCAGATTTCCTTTGCTCCGTGTCCATCCCTTTCTGACACGAACGTGCTTACACAGGCACTGCGCAAAATCTGCTGGTTTCAGGTGAAACTACCGAAAGGCTCCAGTGGGGGAATATAGGAGAGGGGTGCAGAGGAGTTTGAAGAAGGAAAGGATTTATTTGCACCACCTGATCTTTGGCACTTGACTGTATCTGGCTACAAGTAGTTGGTTGGATTACACCTAGAGCTGGGTATGTCAGTACAAACTCATTTGTTGTATGTTATTCTGAGCACATAGATGACTCTCCTGCCTGGAACCTTTAAGCTCCGTTGAAGTTCAAGATGGGGATTCAGTTGCAGAGGAAAGATTTCAGCTTCACTTTTTCAATCCCAATCACCTCTAACCACTCAACTGGATTATTATACACATGCAACCCTCACACATGCTAAGGCTACTATTATTCCCACTGCAGGATAAAGGTGTTTCCCATGTATACTTTATCCTCTGTGAGCAATCTGGCACTTTCTAAAAGGCTCTCAGATGAGACGAACGGATGCTAAAGCTTGTACTTCTCCTAAAAGTCATGGAGGCTTTTTGCTCCAAGCCATAGATCAGAGAAAACCAACAATGAACCAAAGTTGACAGATGAGATGAAATAATTTTAAATTCTACACTCCGCAGAAGTAAATTTACTGACCATCATCAGTCAGACTTTGTTTCTTCAAAAGGCTTGTTAAAAGTATGCATCTTAAAATACTGTTCAAAATTTGCTTCTTCCCTCTTGCCCATCAGCTATGTTAATTTATTATTATTTACCATAGTGTAATTCTAACTCCAATTAACTTATAATTAATAAGCACTTGACATTTTCAGAGTACTTCAAAATTAATCCTCTCAATGCGCCTCTAAGTAGTTGTTAAAGATGAGAGAACTGATTTCGGATTTCATATTTGTTGAAATGAAATATATCACAAGAGGAAGAAAAAAGAAAATGCAACAAGCAAAATCCCAGTTTCACTGAACTCAAAGCTGCACAGAAGTCAAACAAGTATGAATTAAAATGGTTTGAGAGTGTTTATAAACCTGGAGCAAGCAACACTGGCCCTATGCTGCCCCAGCAGGTCTGTGGTGCAAAGGAGGGAGAAGCGGTGCTGGGGTGCACCTGGGTGAATGCAGGATGGGAGACTGCAGTAGGATTTCCAACAGGGTGCCCGTACTGCACAGGCAGGATGCAGGTTTGCTGCAGAGCTCTTGGTTTGGTCTCTCCAAACCCTTGCTTACCCTCTCCCTCTCTGCCTGGTAGAAGGGACCATTAACTCACTCAAAAGGTAAATGGCCCATGTGCAGGCACTGCCTGTTGGGCCTGATTAGAAAGATTTACTTCAGTGTTGCCCTTCCCTCATCTTGACAGAGCAGAGGGTCTGAAATCCCGAGTCAGGAGGACCCAGGGTTTGCTGGAAATCATAGCAGTGAAAATGTGATTCTGAGCTCTGCAATAAGAGCAGACAGGCTCCTGCATGCAATTCTTCTTCACCAAAAGGGTAGTCAGGCACTAGCACAGGCTGCCCAGGGCAG
This sequence comes from Theristicus caerulescens, assembly GCA_020745775.1. Lineage (NCBI taxonomy): Eukaryota > Metazoa > Chordata > Aves > Pelecaniformes > Threskiornithidae > Theristicus > Theristicus caerulescens. The sequence continues at coordinate 6,559,497 of CM036565.1, read as the reverse complement.
TGGTTGAGTCCCCATCCCTGGAGGTATTTAAAAGACAGATAGATGTGGTGCTTGAGGACATGGTTTAGTGGTGGACTTGGCAGCACTAGGTTAACGGTTGGACTTCATGATCTTAAAGGTCTTTTCCAACCTAAACAATTCTATGATTCTGTCCTTAGGTGCTGCACGGCTGGAGTGTCCGTGTCCTGTGCTGATAGCACTCAGGCTTTACAAACCCTGGACTACGTTGCTTTTCAGTGTTAGCATCCCATCTGTGTCATTCTCAGCGCTACTTTTGGCTTAATGCTGGTAATAGCTTTTACAGCTGATGCTCTAAGATTTTTTTGGTATGAAATCGGAGTTGTTATTACATAATCTGTTTTTGCTCTCACACTCCTTATTACCCTTCATTTAGAATAAGCAAGACCATTACTTGGCATGTTACAAGCAAAGAGGTATTTGCTAACAAAGCTGAAGGTGGGTGCTGAGATGTAGCGGTCCCCTGGATGCTGGAGCCATTAGCAGGCACGTGTCACTGGTGACAGCTGGTATTGGGTTAGAGAGGGTCGACTGGGTCAGGTGGGAATACTGCAAGTCACTTCCTATTAACACACTGCAAAGACACAAATCTCGTGGTGTGGTACTGTTAGACAGCTAAAATAAAGGGGCATTCTGAGCTGCTCAGCTGTTAAATAAATTCTAGCTCTGTAAAGCAGACTGTATTATTTGCTATTATCTTTGGACTGCTCTTACACAGTGGTAATCAGACTCACACGGGAGGTGTGTGCCTAGATGTCTGCTCCTTGCAATGTGGCACTCAGGCATCCAGAAGGCCAGTCCTGTCCCTTGCCATTCAGTGAGGTACTGAGAAGGATGTCTTCATCCATACCAAACAATGGATAAATTATATGCTTGTTCACTTCTTTCCTAGACTCAGTGATAATTTTTGTTTTAACTACTCATCTCAATGTTTTGCTTTGCCCTCTGACTTTCTGTATGTGAGAGCCTTGATGTATCAGCAGCACCAAAATACGTTACACTGGAGTGAAAGACACTCCCTACCACAGCCCAAAGACAGATTTTCTTGGTGTCTGAAGCATTCCCAGCTCTTGTAGTAGAGGCTGCAGGTTAATTCCTTCCCTGTAATGCTGCTATACCTTTGTAAAATCCTACTACTCTCCCACACGTCCTTTGTAAGTTATTGCAGGTACTCAGCAGGCCGATATGCATGCTGTGGGTGCTTTCCAGGCTATAGCCTCTTACAGTTTTTCTGTAGGAGGAGCAAAACCATCTACCCCTCCCCGCTCCCCTGCCCAGGAAAGAAAAAGGGCCCTAGGAAATGGGGAACTGCAAATTTCGGCTGAAGCACTAGACAGAATTTTCCAAGTGTGGTGGTGAACGCCTGCTTTAAGCATGCTGTGCCTAGCTCCAGGGTCAGGAGCTGGACCCAAGGGCTTCAGCTTAGCTTTGCCTTCATATGAAACATATGCATGAATGTTTCCAATCCAAAACGTAAACACAACCTGACTTGACTGTGTAATTTGTTTTGAGTAACGGGACCTTAGAGAGATGCTTTAATCTGTAGGTCTGGATCTCAGAAAATATTCTCTCAAATCCTTTCTTTTAGCATCTTAAGTTTTGAGTGCTTTGTTGCTTCCTGGAATTTATATGATTAGGTACAAACATGGTCTTATGGGGTTAGAGAGTTGTGGGAAAGTACTGCTGCTGGCAACAATTTGATTTGTTTTTTTTTACATGTATTTTGAGATACATGCATCAGTTTGGGGCTTTTGCCACCTCCGTTTCTTCTTAGGTAGGTGACTCCTATTTGGTTTTGGCTTCACATTACTGCCCTACTTCTGTCTAGCTGTAATATGTGTGAACACTTACCAAATCCAGTGTCCCCACTGCAGTGTGAGTTCTTAACTGCTTTTCCCTACCCTTTAGTGGATGTTTCAGTAGATTACGGAGAGTGGACCGGGTCTGATGCCGTACCATTTCCAGCAGTGCTGAGAGGCTGCTGGTGTCATTTGGGTCACTCTGAGGCAGAAGGTGAGATGTTGCCTGACTCTCCTGTCTGGGTGTGTGTCCTGCTCAGGGTCCTCTGCTCCTCCTTCCCTTTGTAAATGGTGCCTCCTTCAATCTTTCTATTCTGTTGTTTCCCACCACTAAATGTTCCATAAATACTTTTTTTCATGACTGTGAAGAAAAAACAAACCACAAAAATCATTGCATATTTTAATTGAAGTGGGTAATTTTTCCAATTCTTTGGTCAGGCTACAGTTGACAAATCAGTTTTTCACACAACCTTAACTGAAAGACCAATTTATCACTTGGACATAATAGAAGAAAAAAAAATCCCTCTTATAAATCAATTTTAACAGGTCAAAACCGTAATCCTTTCACTTTTTCATTCCCTGTAGATACCCAATGCAGCTGCTATTTAAAAAACAAACAAGCAACCTGCTATTGACTTCAGTAAGGACTAGATAAGACCCTATCTATGCATGAGCAAGAAAATTCTTGCAGGAGATGTAGCATATAAGACAAGTAGATTATCTCCTATGCAGAGTTATTTCTCCTTTTAAATAATAAGAGATTAGTATGCTAGCTTCTAAATCAATAACACAAGTTTAACTTTCTTCCGAAGTTCACTTACCAAACCTTTCAAATATTTTTTTTCTGTCATGCTAAGCTAAAATGTTCAAGTTCCAGCATTTAGTTTATTTTGAAATAGTGCTTTTATACTTATTTTATAGGACCTGCTTAAATTGTTCATATCCTTCAGAGTAACAGGTGCTTAGTTTATTAATGTACACAAGTAAACAGCAAATCCATAGATTTCATAGGGGTTTTGATGTAATTCTTTCACGTGAAGAAAGAGCTCTAAGCTCACAGGTACCTGCCTAAAATGAAGGTATGAAACAAGTGTAAGTGATGTATTAAATAAACCTCAAAAATTGCTGCCTTTCTCTTCTCAACTAATTTTCAATTAAGTTGATTTAAGGTTTAAAAACAAATAATACTTGCCCTAGTAAGTTTGGAATGCACCTGTCTATACCAGCATGAACCCTAAAGGTGAGTTTAGTGCCTGGTCAGTTATTGCTTCATGCACTTTAGATGTGGAGAAGCCTCAATTTGCTCAGCAAATTGTGTTTTTTTTAAAAAAAAAAAGTTTTAAAAAATTCTCCTATTGAAGTCCTGAAGTAGGAGTTTCTTTATTGTGAATGACTCCCTCATTCCTGATTTCTCCTCTGATTAATGTGACTTAAAAACAAAAGCAAAACCAATGAAAAACAACACACAAAAAAACCCCAAACCAAACAAACAAGAAGGTAAAGAAAAAGATTTATTTGCAATGTTTCACTTTATATAGTAGGGCTAAATCTGCACTTTTTTAAAACTCCAGATGAATAACAAGCTGAAGGTATAAGTGGAAGCTTCTAGAAAAGTAAATAAATTAAACAAGCCCAAGTTCTTTAACTGTTGAGTCTTCTTTTTTTCTTTCTTTGGTTCAGTAAATCATTTTTTATGGCTGGCAAAGATCCAGAAATGTACATGATGTACAAACAATAAATAAGTAGGAGTAAAGACAGGAATGAAATCCCCATTATTATTATTATTATTTCTGGGTTTAAGTCAGTTGATCTGGTGAAATCATTTACTGAAACATTTGAAATAAAATAAGGATTCTTACAAATCTTTAGGAAAAATAAATTAATGATTGGATGGAAAGAAGTAAAATAAAGGGATGACATTGATTTCCTAAGTAAAATAATACTGGGATGCATTGTTCTATTTAGGTCATATTAAACTGTTTCAAAAGAGGAGAGTCTGCAAAAAGCTCACCACCACAACCCACTGAGCCTTTGGTGTTTAGCATACACAACATTTCACATCAGGGACCCTCCAGATTGATCCTCCCTTAGGGAATGGGGGAAGAATTAACTCAGATTTATTAGGGCTACTTCTGCATTTCCTGAGAAGGTCACATTGGAAACTTTCATAAAAATTTCAAGCTGATCTCTAACTTTTCCATGTATAATTCATATTTGGTCTCTTGCATTTCTTTTCTTTATGCTAGGTCCTAAACCTTTCAACTGATATTATAAAATCCAGGATGGAATGAGTGTTCTGAGATGGGAACCAATAAGATACGCTTGTTGCTGAGATTTGTAAAGATCAGCTTTTAATATTTGTACCTATTATCAGCTTTGATGTGGTCACTTAAAAAATAAAGCTGTCTTTCTCAGTGGACATTTAGACTTGCTTAATGCAATGCGGTAGGCTTCTTAAAATGACAGTGTTTGTCACAGGAGCTCAGGCAAAACCTTTTTTTAAAAAATCTGAGCTCATTCACATGCAATGAAAATGCTGGAGAATTCCAAGCTATATACAGCTGCTAATTTCTGCTCACTTGAAGCCAGAGGGATGTCTTCAATGTACTGGAATGAACCTGTATTTTGTAGATCTTTATATATATAAAATGAGCCAATGACTCAGAGAAAATTATTGATATTGCTTACACAGCTGTGTTTGCTTGAGTTCCTACTATCTATATTGTATATTCCCACAAGTTATGTTTTACCATGCTGGAGAGACTTAAAATAGGCAGATATCAGTGTTAGCACCTATGGTCACTTCCAAATTTGCACTTAGTCACAAACAAGTATAAGACTAATTGTCTTTTCTAAAAAAAACCAGAATATACAATAGATGGGAAGACTCAAAGGGTTTGTTAAAACAGCTGCAAGCTAAAGAAAGTGTCATTAAGAGGGACCATATTCAGCACCTATCTGATGCGTGCCTGGGTAAAGAGAGCATTTGTACTACAGAGGTGTTCTGAATCTTAGTTACTTTTGCATTTGCTCATTTCAAACAGAGCTGTGGCACTGTATTTTACAATTTATAGATTATACATACTATATAGTCATTGCCGAGGTACGTGCTAAGTGACAGCTCTTTGATGATAAGTTGACAGCAAAGCTGAGCAGCAAGCTTTTTGTCTATAGTCTCAGGTGCTCCTCAGAGACAGAGATATCAAACAGATGTCAGTAGTACATTTAGCTGTTTGCTAATAACTGATGTTGCAGTACTTTTCAAAACAACATTGAAAAGTAACTTCCATTTAATAGTAAGCTTAGAGTTTCCATAAAAGCATAAAATAAAATTAGAGGAAAGAAGCTCTTGTGAAGATGAGGTATGTGTTTGGCTTAAACTCTGAACAAAACAGGAAAGGTGTTTACTAAAATGTAATAAAAGATTTTTGTGAGTGGTATGGGAGATGTAGCAACTTTTGTACCTGCAGGAATAATCAGGGAAAAGCTATGTCACTTGACTGATGGTACTGTTGGGTTCAGATAGTGTAATCCAAAGCAAGATGTCTTATTTTCAAAGTGCGCTACCTGAGCCTGTGAGAAGAGTGCTCTGTCTAAAGGGATGGAAAAAGAATTGCCATTAAGTAGTATGATTTGGTGATAGCGGGCATTGTAATGCACCACAGATGTTCTCTTACCTGAGAACATAAAACAGAAAGCCCAAGGTCAGTTTGGTAGCCAAAATGAGTTTCTCCCAAAAATGAAGAAATGATAGCTGGTGTGGTGACCACTGCCACGTACAGTGACGCTTGGGTTGCTGGATTATCTGTGCGTTTCTAGCAGCTCTGGAGCATGACTGGTTGTAGTGGAACTAGCATAAATGGACACGCACACTTGCATGGTTTGGAAATGAATCTTCAACTTGAATGCTTCAGGTCCTCAAGGTTTTAAATGCCCCTCTGAGCGTGCTAACTGAAAAGTCATACTCTAGGTCAAGGTGGTTACTCAGAGACAGATGATCTCCTTGGAGATGCACAAGCCCGTGCTTTCTCAGAGCAACTATTTCTGTTGAAAAACTGGCTAGAGCATAATGATTTTTTTTTAATCTTAATTTTCCCACTCTGGAGATTTTCTGCTACCTGAGCCCAGTTCAGCACTTCCCTTGCAGCTTTTCAGCTTTTGTGGATGCTATGACTATGGTGTGGCATTATAGTGGCAAAAGACCTTGTTCCTAGCGTCGTGGTCCCTGTTCTGGTGCTCCTCTTCAGAGAAAGTGAAGCCTCCACAACAATCATGAGTCATGTAATATAAGGAAATGGTCTGGTAAGTTATTCAGGACATTCTTTATTCCTGGAGTTTTTCCTTTTAACTTCAGGATCACTCTTTGAGGCTGTCCTTTGGTTCATCTTGAACATAATAATCAACTAGAAATTGAGAAGCTATGCCACATTTTTCAAAGTGTTGGCAATTCAGTGGATTGTAAATTGACTGTGTTGAAATTACAGTTTCAGTTGGTTAAGCTATAGAGACACTGTTCATCAGCCATAGTTTTGCATCTTCCAAATGCGGCTTCCAGTATACTAGTTTCTTCTCATGACCAGATAGAAAAAAAAATCTCCAAAACAACCCGCATTTGTGTGTCTGTGCTGCAAGTGGTTTCCTGTTCCCACATCTCAGTAGGATGTAGCTCCTTTGAACATGGGACTGTTCAGGTTTCTCTGGAGCTCAGCTGAACTGTGCAGCTGCAGAGGAGATGGTGAGCTGAGTACTGTTCTTTGGAGCTAAATATGCTGAACATGTTCAATTGCAAAGATTGAAGAGGGAATCTCGAAGAATTCCCTTGCCCCAGGAAGAGCATATTGGTTCATTATATCATGGAGAAATATTTGGCAATTAGAGCTAGAATTTATCCACAAAGGAAATAATTAAAAATATTATTATATATTTATGCTAATACATTTAACTGGAGTGTATGTATAAGTTCTGCTCAGCTCATAATGACTATCTGTTGTGCAACAAAGAACAAAGTTATTCTAATTAATAAGAAATATGAACTGAGATGATTTGCTAGGGAATGTTTTACTGTATTTCAATATTACAAAGTGTTTGAGATTTGAAAATTAATTTGCTTAATTTACTGTTAGGTGGTATACAAATATGGATTCCATTACAACTAACATTAAATAATGAAAACTCAAGTAGCTAAAATACAAATTAGTAAGTAAAACTTGAAATGTAAAATAATGTATTTTTGTAATAATGCTATTAAGCAGCCATTAGTGCAGTACGAGTGTTATGTAGAAACAAGGAGCAGATCTATGTTATTTCTGGCAACCAAATATATAAAACGTCAAAGAAAACAAGTAGGAAATGTAAAGCGCTCTTGAAACCAGTTTGCTTGTATCATTTCCCACTTTTTCTGTAAGCGCCGTCATTCCCTGGGAGCAAATATCCCTCTCTTCCTCAGTAAAGCAAGGCAACGTTTTCTGCAGATTGTGTCCTAGATGTTTTGGATGGTCTCCCTGCACTTTTATGAGCCTCCAAACCCCGTGCAGTAGGGAATTAACCTGAACCCATTCTCTTTTGAAGTGCCAAGACCTTCTCTGCTGGCACAGTCCATAGCAGGGTACTTCATCACGACTGTATACCCACATCCCTGTATTCATAAAATGCTAAATTACTTACTCCACTTTCACTGCTCCTCAACTCAGCCCAGTTACACAGGCTTAACTGCTCTGAACTCCTCCTCTCTAATCTTAATGGTAAGCTGTGAAGGAGTTTTGCTAAAACCAGAAGATTGGTCTGCAAAGTTCTCGTCAAAGTTTTCCAGGGGAAGGTGGTAAATGTTGCTAGTAGCTAAAGGAGGCAAATAATCTTTAGTTGGTATGAGGAAAGATCACCTGTGTCATAATTGTAAAACAGATTTTCAAGGTCCTGGTGGTAGCATACTTGGTCTTCATTAATAAATTATTATACCCAACTGTAATGTTTAATTATTTGCAAGGGTCTTTATTTTTTTTCTGTCTCTAGAGCAATGTTCCCAATGTAATACGGTGAGGGGGGAATAATTTCTAGTTTCAGCTTATCTTTATGTTTAAACATAGCAAATCAAGTCCTAATGAATTTTGTATTTAAAATTTTATATTACCTGACTCTATGTTTAGCATTTCAAGAATGTGCCCTTATTTGGCTTACCTTAGTAAGGAAAGTGCTGTTTTGGAGGTTGAGAGCACAGCTGAAATAAGGCAGGGTTAGGTTCTCTTCTGCACATTATTTCTGATTGGCACAGAAAAGTCATTAAAGGAAAGCTTCAAGAACTGTAAGTTAAAAGTTCATCCAAAAAGTTGTTCATCAGGAGCAAGAAATGTCTCCTGAATTCTCACCAAATGAGAGTTATGGGGAGGAGAATCATAAAGGTGCCACAGAGGAAAGTTATAGTTCTCAATGTAACTGAGATGCCCCTGTTTAACATGCATTTTAAGGGATACAGCATACAAAAGTTTTCCCAAATCATAATATAGTTTTCATCCAACAATTTGGGAAAATAAGTTGATAATTTGAGAAAGCTATTGCATGGATTTGATAATATTAAACTGATAATACACGCACACACATGTGTATTTTAAAAGGGATATGCATGGGTGAAAAGTCAATCTGAGAATCCTTTCTGAATTATTTAGAATACTGACAGGAGGAGGAAACTGCTTAGTAGTTTCCACTGTGTCCATAATGCAACATGATCAATAAATACCAGCTCTTCTTAACCCTCTGATTTATGACTTCATTAATAAAGATGGATGAAAATTCTTTTATTCATTACTTATTCAAATAGTTTGAGAAAATATATATTTAAAATCAAATGCAATGGAATTTCTAATGAAGCCTCCAGAGAAACATGGAGTGAATACGCAAGGAAAGATTGTATATACACTGATTCTAGAATAGTTTAATATCATAGTAAGGAAGAAAAAAATATCCCAGCTCAGTCATACCATGTAGGATTTCTGATCACCTAATGTGATAGATAGAACTAGTGTTCCATTGCTGAAAATATTTTTAAGATAAAATATCAAGTATTAAATATATAGAGAGTTGTTTTCTGTGGGTGCCACATGCTATGTTGTCAATAAGAGCACGCATGGGATGATGGAAGGTGTCAGTATGAACAAATCCCGAAGGTGAGATATCCTGGGAGCATATATGTGATGTGCTTTTTTTTTTTTTTTTTTAACTTGACACTTGCCTAAGCTGGGGCATGTTGCCATGTCCATCTGCTGATCTCAGGTGGTCTGCCTTTAAATGGTGTTAGGTCTCCTGCATCTGGAATAGATCTGGAGCAGAAAATATTGTTCCATAGCTACAAAACGAGGAATTTAAAGTCTGAGATTATGGTTGTGCCCTCAAATCTGCCCAAAGGGAACTATGTCTAGGGAGATGGATGGCAGGTTTACCTAGGCTACATTTCAGCTGCATGTGAACGAAAGCTTATGCCTCCTTTCTTGAACAGCCACAGAGGTAATGCATCCAGGCCTGACCTGGTGGTACCTGGCATATAAAGCCAGAGTCCAGTGAGCAGTGAGTAGACAGACATGTAGTAGAAGCTGTTGGATCACTTCTCATTTGAGGACATCAATTTGTTACTTTTTTGGAGGAAAATTTTTATTTTTATAATTTCTTTTGATTAATTTATAGAATTATAGACAAATTCTGCAGTGTTAGTTCAATCTGAATTAAAGGGCTTTATTTGAGAGCTAGATGCATTTTCAGCAATGTGTTTGCCAAAAAATATCTTTTTAGTTTAAGACTTGAATGAGAACTCTAACGAACTTATATATCACTTTGTCAAGAACAGAATGGGAGGCTAAAGAAAGAGAATGTCAAACTGTTTTTTCCAGCTTTTGAGGAATAAAAATCATTCTTCCAACATTTTTTATAATATAATATCTGTGGTAGGAATAAAGGAGGGAGTCAAAAGCAGGTGGAGAACTCCTCTTCCCATGCCCACCACACTGCACTGCTGCAGTGGGGAAGGTTCCTCTGGCTCCTGAGCTAGGAAAAGTGGGGAGATTGTGCCTGAAAAGCCAGATTCCCTCTTGTACAAGGGTGCATATGTAGGCTATTGGGCAGTAGGAAGAAGGTGGAGAGGAGATGATGAAGTTGATCTTTTCTGGGATGGAGTCAAGTCTGGTTCCTGTGCAGTTCCTGGAGAGGAGTGTCCTTCAAGTGACCTGTGACAAATGCTTTCTTATGCTGTCATGGGAAAAGAGTAAAGAAACATTTATGGTTTTGGCTGTGTCCTTTGTTTAGTCTTTTCGATGAAGCTGAGCACAGGCCATACATTAGAGTGCAATCTATGGTTTCTGCATGTGGAAACCTTGTTATGCTGAGCTTGGGAACAAAATTTCCTTTGGTGTGAAACAGGCTGAGATTTTGCTCTAATTGTTCAGTGTTCTCCCTAATTCTTCATCTGTGTCCAAGTTGTAATTTTGTATATAATGACCTGTTTCTATTAATTAACAAAAAGTTAGGAATGAAATTCACAAGAGAAATTAGTGTCATAATCAGTTCATAGAAATAACTTCACCTTCTGCTTGATCCCATTTCTGTACTATTTTAAATGTGTGCCATTTAATTTTTAAAAATTCTGGCATTGGGTTTTTTAAACCTAACCGAAAGTCTGTTCTGACATACTGGCAATGAAAACGATATTTTTTAGTGCAGCAGCTAAACTGACTTTTCACTTAGAGAGGGAACTTCAAACAGGCTGAAATTCTATTTTTTTAATTGCATTCTGACTATTGAAGGTATATTTTTATGTTAGGCAGTGAAGGCCAAACCGAAGTAGCAGCTTTACAGCCAGCGTTGTCAGCCTTGCTATGGAGCCCTTCTATGCTTGAATATAAAATGGAGCCACTGTATTTTACTAGTGAGGAAGGAATTCACAGTTGTTTTGCATCGCAGCTTTTAATAAATGAATGCAGCAATATGTCTAACACTTTATTCTGACCGTTTATGACTTTGATGGAGAACGTTTTGGTATTCTGAGTTCCTGCTGGAACTTTCCTTTATACATTTATGGATGTTATATTTGCTTGTTTGTGGATTATCACCCCTTCTGGTGTAAATTTCAGTCTGTACTAGCCAAGGCATGGAAAAATGCAAATAGTGTCTCAGAAGTGATGAAAGTCCATGGACATGGGGGAGAGTTCCTTGGCAGCTTGATGGAGGTACAACTAGGATGACAGACAGTGGAGTAGCTGTGGAGATTGGAATTCCCTTCCTAAATCCCTTTTGCCAATATAATCTGCATTTCTGCCTCAGGTAGAGTCCATGAAGGCAGTGTGGGGCAGCAGAAAGATCTTTCCATTACCTGTAATGAAGCCTGGATTTTTTTCTTCAATACAGATCACTCTCATTTCTTCATTCTGTAAAATCTAGAGGCATATCCATTTTAGATTCCTTATGCTTTAATAAATGAACCAATAAGAATTGCACTGAGAAAACTAGAGCTTCTAGAAAGAAACATTAAGATCGATTTTAAAAATCTTTGGTAATTTTTGAAAGTGTTTTAAATAGTGAGACACAGTACAGCAGGACAGTTTTATTTTTTGTAACTGCTGATTTGTGCTCTTTAAATTATTTCCTTTTAGACAGCAAAGCTCTTTAAGGATGATTACTTCATTCATCTTCAGTCTGTGAGGGCCAGGCACTGAGTGAGAAATTAGAATTGAACATTTTTATGTATACAGGCTATCACCACGCTGATCCCAGTCCTTCTGCATATGCCATCAGTGGTGAAATAAATTTACAAACTTTGACTTGTTTTTAAAAATTATTTTGACAGATGGCATATGGATGGGTAATTTAAAATCTGACTTTTATTGTGTGTTTATGATTCTTTGTAAATAATTGCATACTTTCTTCTGAAGAAATAACATCTTAAAAGATGATTACATCTGAGGATGTTCTGCTTAGTTCAGTATATCACAAATCACAGTGTCTTTCTATTAAAGCAAGTCTTCCTGCTTATTGTATCTTATTGTACAGCAGCATTGCATATAATGATTACTTCCTTTTGTGTTGTACTATAGCACAGTAGTTACTGAAATCTACTGTGTACTTACCACCTGCCAGATTTCATGCACCAGCATTTTTCTTTTCCTTTTATTTTCCTCTTCGGCTCCCTATACTCCCCATGAAAGGATTGCACAGCTTCCTTTCCCATCTACTCTGTGGTTTGAAAGGAGACAGTGGAGAATCAGGGTGAAACTGAAGCTGTATAAATCCAGGAAAACTTCAAATATTTGTGGGCCCTCATACATATTCAGAAGAAAACTCCAGGTACGCTCACAAGGGTAGCTCCTGGCACTGAGCATTAGCTGATACCTGCTGTACCCCACCGGCATCTGTTTGTCTTGTGGAATGGTCTTCATTGACTAAACATATATGTATAATACTTATTATTCTCTAGTTTCATCTGTTGCTTATTATCTGCACTGTGCTAAATCTGTTTGCTTTGTAGCTCGCATTTCCATGTCTTTGCTCTCCATTTCTTCTCTTTTGATCAGGCATAACTATTCTGAATTATGATACATATATTCTGTGATAACAGATGCTTTGCAGTGGCCCTGATCCTGCAAGGTCCCTGCCTTCAGAAGTACCCTCTGAAGTCAATGTGAGTTGTGAAAAGTTCGTGCATGTAGGATAGATTTTACATTATTAAATGTCATTTACCACAAAGTAGGATTTGGAGTTTGGTCTCACTTATTAAAACATAATAAAACGATGCAAAATCAATACTGGAGAGGAAATTTAAACCCACTGTGCTATGTTCAGAGTTAATATTTCACCTTATTTATATGAGTGCTACCTCATATTGAAGGAGGAGTTATACATTACCCTACTCAAGTATTATATAGTGGGGGGAAGTGATATAAGTTATTTCCTTGTCCTATGAAACCAGAAAAATTGCAACAATGGTTTTGGAGAGTCACTTAAGAGAATAAGTAATGTTTTGGTTGGAAGTACAACTGGATGTTATCTGCCAATATTTATGTCTTGTGGGACCAAAGTTCCTTTGCTACTCTCTGGAAATATGGACTGCATGTAGAAAATCAGAGATTATTATTGTCTTCATTCCCCCTAAGCATAAATCCAACTGAAATTTAAGCACCTGGAACCTGACTTGAATGGCTGCATAAGTTGAAGTCCATTGCCTTAACTTATGGTGAACATCAGGTCCTTCTCTGATGTTTTCCTTTGGCCCTTGAGGTTACCTAGGTGCAAAAGCTCATCTGTTGCAAAGTCCCTGAAATGCCTCAGTCTTGATTCAGGAGCTGTCTCTCTCTTAGGCTGGAATGCTAGAGAGTCTCCCCTGCTTACCTGCCTCTTGGTGCCTGCCCCAGCAAACAGAGTGGGCTCTGAAAAGTCCGCAGCAGGCACGGAACGCTTTTGCACCTGAAAAAAAAAATCTATATTGTACAGATCTCCTCTATCCTGAGGGATGTCAGGGCCACCCAGCTGTGGACAGTGCTTCAGCAGCATGCCCTCACCTGCGTTTTGAAACTGTTCTCCCATGCATAAAATAATTAAAAACTGGCCTTGTTTTAGAGAGGAGGAGTGGAAGGGGATGATGCCGTAAGTATTGTTCCGGAGATGGTGCTTTGTGAGGGGTGTGGAGGGGTCCTCTGCCTCCAGGGTTTCCTGTGGCCTGACAAAAGCATCTGCTGGAAGTTGTAGGCTCCACTCCAGGAGGCCAACACATAGAGGTCATTTGGCTTTATTGCCAAAGAGAAGTTATTTCCACCCTGAGCATTGCACTGCACTTCACTGCTAGAAAGATAAAGACAACTTAAGCTCTCCTGAGATTTGTGTAGCTGTTAACATGTCCTGTAAACAGACTTTGCCTGTAGAACATGGAAGCAGGGTTGATAATTGAATTTCCAGGACAGAAACTGTGTTAATATGCTTTCACTGATGTGGTGAAGCTCCCAGATACAATCAAGAACAGAACAAGCATGATTTCAACTGTTTCTGATCTAATTTCTTTGCAGCATATGACTACAGGTACCACCTTGTGAAACCCAAATATCAGCAATTACATTCCAGTGCTGTTGATGTTGTTTGGAGCTGTAAAGCACTGCAAGAGTTTCTGTATGCGCATGGGTTTGAATGTTGATCGTGGCAAGGGGTTGTCAGTTCTGCCTTTTATTTTGGGCCTTCACACAGCTCCCCACAAAAACTAGGTTATCGCATTGAAAATGTGGCCACCTGGGGTTTGTCTTTATTAAGAAAGAAAGCGGAAAGCTTAGCTTTAGCTGGTGTCCTGGCTCCTATTTCAGATAATCTAAATTGTACCATACCTCTTGCCTCTCTAGAGTCGCACTTGCTTTTTGGAATATCCATTTGTTTGTATCTGAACTTCTTGCTCACTTAGATGCTTGGGGGGAGAGGAATTGAGTTTATGCAGGTTTTCCCTCATTGTATAAATGCAACAGCTGCTCACAGATCCTGCTTAATTTCCAGGTGATTTAAGGTGTCCAAGAAATTCCAAAGACCGTGGAAGTGAATAGATGCTTTTGAATTCCTTGAAGGAGTTACAGTGCCTTTTAGCCATGGCTGCACACCATGGTTTCCTTGACACCAAAGAAAAGGTCTTGTGTGAAATCAGTATGAAGGACAGGAACATTTCATTCAACGATGGTTGGACATAACGAAATTGTTGAAGCTTTTCAGCAGCTTTGAAGAAACTGCAATGTGATTTAATGGTATTCCAAAATATGAAACAAGAAATAAATCTTTGCTATTGTATGTGTTCATGGCAGAGGTGTGTAGGGCACATGTATCACCCAGGTGCTTAGGTCAACTTTGCAGGCCTCTACATCTGTGCTGCTAGCAATGTCTGATTAGGCAGCTTAAAACTAGCCTGGGAATGTCTGCATTCTCCTGTTGTCATACTAGTCCACATATAGACATACCGTTAAATGATGACATATACATTTCATTAAATTTCTTTAAATTTAATCACATCAAATGTGCTAATGCATAGTGGTCAAAATTGGTGCAAGTGACTTTCTGGGAAGATGAAAGGAAACATTAGTTAAGTGAGAGTTGGCATGAGTTAGAGAATAATGCAGCTTCTAATCACACAGCCATATAATCCAATAACTCCTTGGATTATTCTTTTATGACTTTACATCTTGTTAAATCCTCTCTTATCACAGAAACACTCAAAACATCACTTTAGTTGATGATCAGAGAAGTCCTAAAGGAGACTGTTAGTTACTGTAAGGTGATTAATTTGCATCCACTGATGTATGACTTTGGAATTTGTCCCTGTGTCTTCTCTGATTGTAATGATGAAAACATACTCTTAATTTGTTTCACATAGCACAACTTTGCTCCCTAAAATCTGATGTAATCCTTGACTGCTGATCTGTGGGAGCCTACAGTAATCCCCTTATGATAATATTATCTCTTGAACTGACCATTCAAAGGCCTTAGGAACTGCAGAGTGCTCCTAATTAACTTCTCTGAGACACTGTTTATTCCATTTGTCTTTTTTCTTTCTTATTTTTCAGTGTCACCATGGCATCTGTTTGTTCTCATCCTCTCTTTCCCTCCCGCTAATTATAGATAGGGGAAATAAAAATCTAACCTTGATGGAAATTCATTAATATTAAAATATTCCCTAGATAAGCCTGTAAATCTCTAAGCCGCATAGTTTGTCAGTACCTTGTTCAAGAATTCACCTTCGGAGTGAATGCAGATCTGCAGTACAAATTAGTAATCATTTCTTGGACATTTAAATTTACTTTTCAACTGAGAAACCTGAACAAAATTTCTGTTTTCATGCTGAGAATTGGCAGGGATGAACTGTTCCAATCTTAAGGCAAAATGAACAAATAACTTTTAAGAAATTATAATGTGAATATGTCCTTTTAACAAAAACTCAAAGTTATTTGCTACTGTTATTATAATCATTATTAAATATACATGCAATACTATACAAATACAGGGGGTACGGAGGTCGGTGTTCTAAAAACTAGGAATTAGACAGTGGTATCCTCACTCATTGGACTTTTCAAGATTATTTCTTTGGGACTTTTTAAGTAATATGAGATGGACATTTGACCCTTTGCTATAGGTCTGTCAGCTTTTCTTTTGATTAAAAAATACAAATTTAATAAGAAAAAATACAAACAAAATAACCAAACTGAAATTACATTCTGAATTATTTAGAATTGCACAGGAGATGAAAGCTGCTTAGAAATTTCCAGGTTGGAGATAATGCATCATGATCGATAAATGAATACTATTCTTCCTAAACCCAAATATATTTGGCATACATTATTAAAAAGGTATAAAATTGTCTGATTTCATTATTAATGCAAGGTTATGCTATAGCTTATGTGTATAGCTAAGGAGGTCATACAGTACAAAGTTAGCATTTGGATTCATAGTTTTTATTTTTTAATTATTTTAAAGGATTGTAGGAGACCAGATTTCAATCTTCACCTTCCCTTCAATCTTTCTGTCTCAGTTAAATAGTTCTTGTTCTTTGAAGACAAATGTGGGATTGGAGGGGTACTAAAGAGTTCTTAAATTTAGGAGTGGTTGGGGAGTATGCCTTTATAAAGACCATCCCTAAAACCCACTCCTTCCATTACAAAGGAAAAGGAGAATAGGTAGAAGAAAAATAAGTGTTGACACTGCACTTGCATTGTTTATGCCTCAGTGTATTCATAACAATACACTAATTTTTTTTAAATTTGCAAGTGTTTCTTTAGCAGCTCTGTTTTAACATCTTTAGGATGCCTCGGTTGGTTGGGTGAAGCACCTTCTAGCACTTTCTATATGACGTATTTTCCCCCTAAAAACCTTTGTTCTTTCCCTTCTATATCTACCCTCTTCTCTTCTCAACAGAGATTGTAAATGTCATTATGTCTTGCCGATAGTTTGCTCTTTGAGGCTACCTGATTCTGGGGTAAAATTCTAATGCTTGTTATGGCATGGCCATGCTATTTCATTGACTTTGCTCCTGTCATCAACTAATTCACTTTAAAGCTATTTTTACAGTAATATGAAATAGCTGTAGATATTTCTAAAGTTTTGGATATATCTTCAACTATTTTGTCTTGCAGTAAGTCCACAGACTCTACTGTAATGGGAATCCCACTGTGCCAGCATTTCTTGACGTAGCTCTGCCCAGACAGACAGCTCCTGCCCTGAAGACATTACCTTGTGAGTACAAATAAGAAAGTCATGGCATGCTGAACTTACTCAGAGAATGGTAGTTCCTTATTTTCAAAAAAGATCACAGGTCCAATGACTGTAGATGCAGCTGGAACTCTGACTTGGACTCTGTGCATCATTTAAGGGTTTCCACCTTTACGGGTTAGTGTTACTTTACAGGTTGTATCTTGTGTTTTCCTTGACTTACTTTCTCTGCCAAACTGTTGGAAGTCCACACATGTTTACTGCCCTGAAATATGTGTGTTTTCTTTAGTCAGACTGTTTGGAAGAATATTGTGGTATGAGAATGGAGAATTCTGTACACGTTTGTAATTGAAAGTAACTCTTTTAGGTAGAAGAGGTATAGTTGTTCTGTATTTCCCACTGTTCAAAAATAGTAGGTAGGTTACTTAAATTTTTTTACCAACTTTTTCTAAGTTGCACTATGATCTGCACTAATGTATCTCTAGACCTAGACATCTCTAGAGAATAAAGATACCTTCTTCTAATGAGGACAGCAGAGTTTACCCTCTTCTCATAAACTCCAAAGCAGTGAATTTACTTCATTCTTTCTGCTATGGAAATACTCACTGCTGCATGTCATTCCAAGAGAGACTGTCTTGAGATTCCAGTAGTTTATAGCCAAGCAAGAAATACTGAGAACTGTTTTTCTTACAAGTAACATGATCCTTTTATAAACTTTTCTCCTAACTTTCATGTCAACTTCTATGTTTTGAAGCTGTGCCTCAGGCGATTTGACTCCCACATTTTTTTTTTTTCTGCAGAGCATAAATCTTATGAACTTCTCTGAAAGATTCAGTTTCCAGGTCTCTCTCAGTGATAGTTGACAGACTTGTAAATCTTATCCAGGATTGTTCACACATAAACTTAAAAAGCAGGCAAAATGGAAACTTTTAAAGCTTCATACTTTACTATGAAACAAATAGGTACAGTGAAGCCTTTTGCAGATTTAAAAGTGTTTTCACTTCCTATATAATGTGTGAATTATCCTGAATCATTAAAAATAAATATATCTGTGCTAACTTTTTCAAAGACATTTAAGAAAATATGAAGTGAGGTAGAAACATATCTTGTAATACTTATTTTTTACTAGTGTATGCAGACTGATGCTTACTGTGTTAAAGAAGATTATGAAAAGAAAACAAGAACCGTTTATATGTCTGTATATGCATGTATATACAGCATTTCAGGAGAGATGGAGAACATATAAAAAGTGGCATCTCCATCATTAGCTTTCTTCATTGCTTGTCAGCCCCAGCAGTGGTCTCTGTGTTCCTGTTATTAGGTGCCCAGGACACTTTGAGTATCTTCTCTTTTACAGGCTTCTCGTATCCTTGTATCTGTCTTGTTTGCTAGAGAGGTGAGGTCAGAATCACCTCTTTACACTGGTAAAAGTCAGTTCATTGAAAGTCAGTCAAAATGCTGCAATTCAGTTAAGTATAATAGGAAGATTGTATATTATTATTTTTTATTCTATTTATGCAGATTTAAACCCAATCATTTATCATAGCACCATGATTAGATTTTTCTTAATGCTTTAGGTAGCAACGATGTGCTTTTACAGGGATAGGATTATTAATAGAAACACCAGCACTAGCAGAAATAAAGAAGACAAGATGCATCTTTCTTTCCATTATCAGCTAGCTCCTTTAAAGTACTTTCAGCTGTTCCATCTTCTCAGTAGTCACTGCCATCATCTAAGTCAAACATAAATACAAAAGAAAGAATAAGAAGCACTTACTTATCTTTTTCACCTAATTTATTTTGTGGTTCCTTTTTATAGTTGTGCATCCTACTTTTTATTTTGTATGTATTATTGAAACTGTGAAGTCATCGCTAAGCATGCGGATGAAACCAAATTTCAAATGTGATGGGTAAAATTGATTAAGTGTTCTTACCAGAGATAATCAGTTCCAAGGTCTCTGGCTGTTCTAAAGCCACAACCCTTGCTGGAAATAGAATGCAGCAATAAATTGAAAGAAACCAATGATTCAACCTTAAAATTCCAGAAAACCTGAGAAGAAATACACTTCAAGCTTTCAGCAGTAGCTGTGCACATAAGTTCCTTTCTTTTCATTAAAGTTTAAGAAGATTTGAAGCAGATCTTGTCTAAAATAGATCCCATTAAGAATGCAGATGCTGTAATCCTTATCTCTGTCAAAATTCATCCCAATCCTATCATCTATTAATCTGCTATGTAAACCATAGAATAAGATTGCCATGGTCTGTATTATTCCATCTTTGCCTGCTATTGGCCAGTCAGCAAGAGGACATTAGGGACATGGACCCTGGTACAACTCTTCATAAGTTACTCAAACCAGGAGGAGTGTGCAGTAGAGGAAGATCCAGTTCTGGATTTCTTGTCTGTGTGAGCTGCTTTTTAAAAATGAAATAAGATGGAGGTTCAGTCCCTGGAAAGCTGTCTGTCTCTGATAATCCATCTCTCTACATGCCTATATCTATGTATAGTCCCATAAATTTTTGGTATGAGAATAGTGTTGGAAATATATTCTAGGAGCCTAAATAAAATGCGAGAAAGATCTCTATACACGACTAAGATCTACCTTTGTGTAAGGATACCTTTTAATTTCTGTGAATGTTGTTCTTTTCTGCTCTTGTCCTTCACTTCTTGGGATGCATAGGTTTAATTGGTTGCTTTTAAAAATTCCTACTGGCATCAAGGTCTCAGAAATGTTGGCAAAAAATCCTACTTAGGTTCCATTGTTCTAAGATTGAGAGACTAAGTCTGGCAAATCTGTCTGCATAGCTAAAACTCGCCCAAATTCCATGTGAATTGATAGTTCTGACCTGCACCTGCTTGATTTCTGCAATGACTTTATGTGGTAATCAGAATTGCACATAATTTTCCAGATGAGCTTTCAGTAGCATCTTTCCCATTGCCAGGGTGCCTTTCCATGATTTATCCTTCATTCCCTTGTTTGCCCAGTGTAGTGCTTCTTACTACTGGACAGATGGTTTTATTATTTGCAGTCACCACAAGGTCTCCTGTATGATTTCTGTATTCAACAATGATTTCCATGTTTATTTTTGGTACCCAGATTATTGCCGTGCTTTTGCCAGCACTGGGCCGTCTGTATCCACCCATAAACCAAATCTACTCAATCACTGTGTATCTGCGGTTCTGTGGTATTTTACTATTTTTGTGTTATCGTTAAAAGTAGTCATTCTGGAAACTGAACGCTTCTCTGCCTCATTTGTATAATAGATAATTCCAACATGCTGATCCAGCAGCTTTCCTTTAGATAAATAAGCATTTTCTCTCTAACATTTTGCTGTTTGCCAGTACCTCCGACCTTGCCTAAATACAAGAATATTTTAATTTATCCATGGAAATTCATATTTTTCTGCTTTACACTTGAATAGCATATACAACTTTTTTAAAGTACAAATAGGACTCATGTGATGGCCCACCACCTTTTTTTCCTTTTGAGTAGTAAACTAGTTAGGTGGACTAGAGGAAGTATTTCTTTATTTTTTTTTTTTCCCCCACACCAGTAAATCTATGCCATTCATCAAGTGATGTGGTTCTATATTTGTGTTCACACAACCTTTTTCTCTTTTCATACCAATTTCTCAACCTTTGGGGTTCTGCTGTAGTACGGAATCCAGTTAGAGCACTGTCATCACTTGAAACGGATAATGTGATTTAGTCTATTAGTGTAGATGGGTACTATGTTATAACGCTGCCCCAGAGTCAAGTTACATTTTAGACATAAAAATAGGGATGATTAGCTAACATGGTTAAAATGCGATTTAGTTATACCTCAGTTGCAAAACATTTTTAGCCTGGGCAAAATATGATCTTTCTGGTGCTCAGGTAGAGTGTTTATTTTTGCAGCAGTGCTGACCCCATGTACTGAGGCTAGGATAGCATCTCCCCTACAGTCACTGTGAGTTATCAGACAAACATATCTATAAACTGCTTGTTTGCTCCTGCAAATGCTCTGAAAATTATCTATTAGCAGCCTTTATGAGTCCTCATATCTTCAAATATAAATTTAATCTTGATCTGATTAACACTATTGCTTCATTCCATCTACTGTTGTCTTCTGCATGAAGTGGAAATGACTTACACTTGAAGAATAAGTACCCACCACTTACCTCGTTTTCTAGAAGAGGCCTCTGTAAATCAATCTTTTTCAATAGAAAGGTCACAGGTTGTTTTATACATAATCTAGAAACTACTAGTAATTGAGAAGGGTGTAGGATTAACATCCAAGCACACTTATCACTAGAAATGATCAAAGAAATAAAGTAGATCTCCTATTTTATTTCTCTACTTTATATGTTTAATTTTTATGCTAAGAACTTCCATTTCCTCATTCTGTCAGACTGTGAAGTCTTTATTTAATGAATATTTGCAATGACTTGAATAAATTGCGGCTCAGAGTACTCCCTCAAAATTACTGTTCTTCATCAACAGGAAAATACAGTCTCACTAAATACCAATACATGTTTCTTGAACCGAGATCATGAAGCACTTGCAGTCACCTTGGTATTGATCTGATAAATAGACTGTTCCAATTAGTAACCCTGATACGTCTTTTAAAAAATTGAAAGAACGCTCATCCATGTAAATTACAGGAGATCGATGTCTTTTCCTGAGCAGTTCAGCAGTCCTTTCTGGAGTGTTAGCAATGATCAGCACTAATGGGAGTGCTGGAAAGTGAGAAGGAAAGACAAAAAGGCAATGTAGGGATTGGGTAAGGGAAGAGCAGTGTGAACTCTTAGGATATAGTTGCCTCTTTGGATTTTGTGTGCTATGAGATGCTTGTCGAAAAGCCTTTTTTCATCATCAGAAATAAAGCACTGAGAGTTGGCTCTTGGTTCAGGACTGTGAGGTTGGCATTTCTGTCCCACTCTGACCGTGCTTGGTGCGATTCACTAGCAATAGGTGATGGAACAAGTGAGCAGAAATAAAAAGTGTCTTCTGTGATGACACCAGGCCTCTGCGTTTTAGCTTTTTTTCTCTCTGTGATATGCTCGCAGTCACTAGTTGTGCTGCCTCCAAACTTGGGTTGTGGCATAGGCTTCTGAACAAGTGTTGATTTAGCAGCATGCAGAGACATGTACCAGCTGATGTCTTCATGGCACGGCTTGAGGTACATCTTTGCTGACTTTGGTTTTTTTCCTTTGGTTTCTTGTGTGGAGTAGATATTCTGTAAAGTATTTCTGGCCTGCTCTATCTCTAGCTCCAGAATATTGTTCCAGGTCTTTATTTTCAGTCGAGACATCCAGTTAACTTGTGTTCATCATTGGATGTGCCTGTCTTTTGATCTCATGTTTTTGGCTTTTTATCTGAGCACCATGATGAGATTGCTTCTTGAATGAAATCCAAGTCTTCTGTGCTGCACTTGACAGTTTCCAATAAGCCTACATTTCTGATTCATGGATACCACAGCTATAAAATTTGGCACAGGATAATTTTCCATAGCAGTAAACAAAATCAAAATCCAGAAATCAAAAAGACTCTTATAGGCAAAGGTTGTTGCCCCTTGTGCTCTTTTTATTTCTTTTCTTTTTCTACTTTAAAGGCAGTTGCAGAACTTGGCTTCCCTGTTACATTGTACTACATCCCAGTTTCATTTAAGTACAGAAAATGCCTTTTCATTCATTCAACCATGAAGCTATTGCTGTTACAAATGGATTTTTCTATAAACATCATCCCATGTAGTCAGGTCTGGATCACATCAAAACAATCTGCTTGAAAAAAAGCCATTGTAATGCTGCCTAACCTTTTGTTTCTCCTTTGCCATCAGAAGCTCTTCTACCTATTAAGTGCCTAAATAAGAAGTCCTTCTAAATCCTCAAATCTTACGTTTCTTTAGATCTGCTTTTTTCAGTGCACATAGTTTGCAGCTTCAGCTGCCTCTGATGTCTTTTTTTATATAGCTGATCACCACTTCAGAGTAAAAGTGTTTCACAGTAACATCCACGGTCTGGCCAGAATTATCCATCCTCTCCATTCATTTTGATGGCTGCTTACATTTTCATCTTCCTCCAGGAATATGCCATATTTCTCCTTGGAAAATTTCAATAGCCTTTCACAACTCCTCTTCTGCCTGAAC
Source organism: Theristicus caerulescens (assembly GCA_020745775.1). Taxonomy (NCBI): domain Eukaryota; kingdom Metazoa; phylum Chordata; class Aves; order Pelecaniformes; family Threskiornithidae; genus Theristicus; species Theristicus caerulescens. The sequence continues at coordinate 6,536,357 of CM036565.1, read as the reverse complement.
CACAAATCTCTTTTTGATTTATCAGTCTTTTTATTCCTTTGCTTCTTTCTCTCTTCTCTGTAGCCTGTGTAACCAACTTCTCTTTTCAGAGATATACTATAATCCAAGTGGTATCCAATCTAACAGTGTGCGGCTGTGGAAATGCCTTTTTTCCAATTGCAAAATGGGGTGTAGCATCCAGACAGAGCTGCTTTGCTTTGAGATTAAGCACTAATTCCAGTTATTTAAACTTTTCTTTGAAACTAACAGGAAGAGTGATCAGTGTGTGAAAATAAGGTATAGTGTTCCGTTTGTATTGTGTTTCCTGACTTCATGGAGTTAAATCAAAAAATGCCACTATGGTAAATGTAGATAGAGAATAAGAAAACAGAAAGTCCAAGTACAGTGGCAGAGATGAGGGCAGAACAGGGAAGGCTAGTGAATACAGGGACCTCATCCTGCTCCCACCAGGTGAAGTTCATGGTTTAATCCTTGCTAGGCTGAGATGAGCATCAAAGAGTTAATAAACCATTAAAAGACCATTGGCTTGGCAAAAGAAATAGAGATGAATGAATAGTCAGCAGCAGGCTGGTGGAGCAGTGGGAGCTGCTTGAAGAACATGCTGCTTCTCTCAACACAGCAGTGGTGCAAAGTCTTTGAATGAAACTAATTGAGTCTCTCTTGCAAGGAAAAATTCATGTCTAAGTAAAAAAAAAAAAAAAAATTAGAAAAGCCTTTGTTGTATTTTACTCTTTGTTTTGTTCAGTAAGCTCTGCAGTCTGCCAGAAGAGGACATTGCGGGGGCTGTTTCAGTTGGCGGTGTTCAGATAAGGAGCTGCAGCCAAGGGACGTGACTTGGGGTTAGTAAACCCACATGTTCCCAGTGGGTTCCCCCAACTGGGCAAATGAGCCACATCTGGAATGAGAGCTGCAAATGGCAGTGGCAAGCACAGGGCTTGCTTATCATTTGCAACTCTGTCTAAGGTGCTAAACTGTGAGCAACTGGAAGTGTAGTAGTAAATCAGAAAGAAGGATGATATGGAATTATGAGACAGTGATTTTTTTTTTTTTTTTTAAGCTGTTGGAAAGTTGAAAAGTAGCATCTGCCTTTCCAAACTAAGATACCACAGTTGTCAATTTCTATTAAGATAATTTATAACTCTTTATATGGGAACTTGGTTTCTTGGCCTGCCTCTTAACATCTTTTCCTCCTTATTCTTGACTATGGGAATTAAACAAACAGAATAAAACTTGCATCATCCAATTCAGTGGAAGTTCTTGCCAGCTGCTACCATGTTATTGAGTAATATATCATCAGGATGGTAGTGCATTTGTAATGATGTATTGCATTGATGCATCATTAGAGGAACTGTATTCTTTGATATATTAGTCAATAATGGTCCTTAGGAGGAAAATATTTTGAAAAGTCAAACGCCAAAATCTTATTTTAAAAATTATCCATAAATGCACTGTAAATGGAAGATATTGACGGCTCATGTTCTTACATTATCTTTCTGTGCGTGAAAGTCTGTATACCAGGTGACTTGTGAAATCACCAGAATCTGTTTTGCACATTTTCCTTACCACAGGCTTCAGTATAAATAGGTATACAAGGAAATAATGGTAGAAGGAGGGAGGAAAGCAGCTGTCTTCACTGAGCTAGGGAAAAGGGCAGAGAGAGGTCTTCCTAAAGATGGTGTTTTGCCAGCCCAATTCAGATGTCTGGTGGACTGCTCTCGTGGAAGATCCTTGCAGGGTTTAGACTTGAAATCTGTATCGGACAGTGTAATGATCCTTTTAATTTTCTATTTAAGTGATTTTTGAATAGAAACTGTCTTAACACACTGTCATCATCTGTCTCCTCTGTCTCTAATTAACATCCCGTGCTGATGATTACAATTTTAGGCTGTGGCACAGCTTTGTTACTTATCTAGGTAATTGCTATACCTATAGATGCATCTATTGGAAATAAATTGAAAGGGATAAATGGAACTTAATATAAAGCAGTCATTACCTCCTGTTGAGTAGGTGTGAATCTGAAGTATGGGTGAACAATTACGGGTGTCAAAAAGTACACATAAATGTGTTTTGTTTACCATTCTTGAAACCCTTGTTTGTACTTTTTCCAGTTTTCAAGGATAGACAAAAATACTTTTTACTGTATAGAGATAAGAATTTAACCTTCAATATGCAAATTATTTAATAAGCATCATGACCTTGTTAAACCAAAATGCTTTTCCTCTGTTTTTGGCTCTTTAAAGAAACTCCATTTAAGCAAGACTGACAATAAAATGATTGTTCCTCTATGGTCACGCAGGCAAATAAATAACTTAGTACATGACTAATCTCATCTCAGGCAAAAATCTTTTCTAGTGAGCAATTTTTCAAATACATTTCTTAATTGGCAAAGATGTATATATGTTTTTTCTAAGTTGTGTAATAGCTAGTGATTAAATGGGGAAACATGAAATACCAAAGAAGATAAATATTTGTAAAGTGCCAAAAGGTTAAATTAACATTTATTTGGGACTTCTAAGGAAAACATTTTTACAGTGATTTGATAACTATGAATGAAGATTTATAAGCTTTTCTTGTTATTAAGCATTTTGCAGTGCAGGGCTCCTTTTGCAAGCTGGTTCTTTTCCAACACCAGCAGTAGCTGCCTTAGTGTTCACATATTGAGTGATATCCAAATCTGCAAGGTTCATAATTGGGAGATGGTGATGTACAGTTTCCATATTTGATGTCTCATCAGTTTGAAGAGCATGAAAATGAGCTTTCACACTATATTTTGACCCACATAATGTTAAATAAGAGAAAAAAAGAATTAGCTATATCTGCGTATTTATTTTACAGTCATAAGACCTTGCCTGTGTATAACAGATATTTAGGCTGGAGAACTCTAATTTTATTGAAACCAGTTTTCATATGTCTGTTCTTCACTAGATGAACCTGAACCTATATCCAGGATCCAACACAGCCTTTCACAGGCAGGAAAGGTCAGGTCCAGAGCTAAATTGCAGTAATCCATCTGCCTTTGAAATCATATTGAAATGGACAATGGTTCAAAATTATGCAACTTTTCTATTTCTGAGGATTAATATATAATATCCAGAAAGCTGTCATCAGGAATAAATTGGGTTATGCTGCTGATCAAAAACCCAAAAGTTTACCTACCTATGTCAGGTCGGCCTGTATTTTCAGGTAAATTATTTATTCCAGAAGAAACAGAAAGGGAAGAATAAGTCTCTGTGGTCAAATTGAAGGTTGGACCTTAGAAGCTGCCAGCAATTTCTATTTGCAGTTTGAGCACAGCAAATGTTGTGATCTTATATCTTAAACCAGTTTTGTATATACTGTCTGCAGCTTTTCTAACTAGTATACTACAATGCATAGAACATGTATTTAGTCTGGAAACCCACATATAGTAAGTCAGGTGGACTTTTACCTTTCTAATTGATCTCTGTGGTCTGAGAACCCACTCCAGCCCCTTGCAATAAGGACTTCTTTTCAGCAAATCTCCCTTTCTCATTCACTATATTATGCTTTCCTTGAATTTCCTGGAATTATCACCTCCTGGACACAGAAGTCAGTAACAACCCTCAAACAATTCCTCAAATCAGAATGAAAGACTGGAATCCTAGGAAAAAAACTGAGATTGAAAAAGAAATAAGTCTCCTTAATTCATATAAGTGTCTTGCTTCGGTTGTCCAAGAACATTGCCATTCACTTTTGACACTCTCGTGGTTGTAGTAATTAGTGTGATTCCCAAACTGAAATGTTGTTTTACAGAAAAAGTCTGAGAAATTTGTCAGAACTGTCATGCAAAAAGTTTTGACTTGATAGCATCAGCATTTTCTGACTAAAATGATTTGTAGAAACAAAAAAATCCTGACACCAGATTTTTTAATGTTTTACCTTACTATCAAGCCATCAGGAAGAAAATTATGATTCGGAGAGATGTATTTGAGAGACAGTAGTTCTCAAGCTATCCCTGAGGACACTGTAGTTCTGCACTAGCGTAGATCTTTTCAAAAAACCCTAATGCAGCTACTAACATAATGGGTCACGTTTTTCTCCCACCTGAAGAACCACTACAGAGTTTGACGCAATAATATTAAAATTAATCCTGGTGAAACTTTCTTCTATTGACTACTGACCTGATAACTTAAATCATTTCTGAACTTAATTAACAAATTCTTTTAATCTACTTTTGTCTGTTTTATTTACCATTTAGCAGATGGGATGCAAAAAAAAAATTCATTAGGTTCAAAGAAAAAACTACATCCCTGATCAATGTTTATCTTTCTGTTTAATTTTGAAATTATCTTTAGTGCCTTGGCTCTCCAAAGCAGATGGACTGTAGGCTTGCTGTAAATCAACCTCAGAGTAGCTGTGTCTCTTAATGCTTCGGGTTTTAAAATGTAGGTGCTACTGGAATCGTATGGAGTCCACAGTGCATCTTTCCCATTTTTGCTGTCACTTCATTATTACTTTTTCACATCACTGTTTGTAACTTCAGTGTGACTTAATTTGGTTTTCCTAATAACTAAAAATGTGATCCTATTTTGCTTGCTAGATCTTTCACTCAGTACATTCCTATCACTGCTTCTGTTGCAGTGCCTGAACACAGTCTTTACCTGCTGCCTTTATCTGAAGCGTTTTTGATTCTACCTTGTTCCCATCAAACAGTTGTTTTCATTGCCATGCTTAAGTAGCAAACAGTTGCTATCCCAAATAAATCAGCAAATTGTCTGCTGTTTAACAATGCCAGGAGATGACAGCACCAATACAGCACAGGGCATGCAAATCTGAAGATGCAGCTAGAACTGTTCCCTAAGGTTTTTATAATTTTACTAATTTAAATACTTTTATTGTTTGTGAGTTTGTAACACACTACTGCCCCTGTTTTTGTCACCCCATTTTTAGCACTTTTTGTGGAGAAGTAAAATACTTTCTATAACCTGCAGGCTGAAAAACAGGCTGGGAAAGGAAGATCTGAGCTGCAGATGGGTTACATGAATAACTTGGGACAGAACAGTCTGTGAGTTGTATAAAGTTATCCATCTCCTGATTTTGCCAGGAGCTCATCATTCAATGATCTGTTACAGTAAAAGAACCGTATATAAAAACTTTGATCGAATGAGTAAGAACTTTCTGTTTCCAGCAGACAGAATGCAATCCTTAGATTATATTTAACTTTCTCATTTTGCTTTTGTTTCCATTGTGCCTTTGGTTCAACTTTGAACTTGGTGGTAAAGATTCTAATTCCTTATTTTTGGATATCTGAAGTTGCACAGTAATGTTTCTTCATCATGTCAACAAAGTCACCAGTTTTGCAAGTAGGTCTCCATTTGGTATTTTTAGGAAGGGCTCCATATGTGCAATATAACTGTTAGAACATATCAGGAAATAAAGAGGAAGCTTAAGTTCAGATCTGAAATTATCACCTTTGAATTTCACCTAAATTAAACAAAAAGATTCCTTTACCTATCATTTCCTCCACTTACCTTGCATGAGTTTCATCAGCAGGCCAGAAGCATCTTGAATGGCTGTAATTTTACAGAAACTGGGAAAAATACAAAACAACAAATAAGGTTTGTTTTTGTAAATATAACTAAGAAGCAGGAATAAAATTAAATAATTTGGGGGAAAAAGTCACAGGTTTGGGGTAGCTGTAAGGGAAGAAGTTATCCAGATCTCCAGCAAACTAATATGAATCAATCCTTTGCAGGCAACATAGGAACTGGGGGGGGGAAGGAAAGCATGTGCTTAGCCACTATTAAAATTGGGTTAAGCTGTTATAGTTTAGCTATTTTTTCATTGTAATTATTCAACCATATTTAAAAACAGTCTTTGGATTTTTTTAACTTTTGTAGCTTTCTTTGAGGAAAAATCATACTATTTCTTACTCACAGAAAGCCTCATACCAACATTCCTCTCTTTTTCCAAAGGTTTACCTGTTTTTACTTGCTCATGCATTGAGCCAATCTGCAGGGAGAATTAATGTATTAGATATACCAAGCCAGCTCATTTTTCTTCTGTCACTTTTGCCATGATTAATGATAGCAAAAGTATGTTTAACTCTGTTCCAAATGACACTTCTGGTATTGCTCAGTGCTTGGATTTTTCTGAGTCTGTTATCATTAACTAAAAATAAATTCAAGTTAAACTGCGAAGGCAGATAAAACTATTTCCTTCTTTTTCTTGTTTATTCTTGTTTTGTCCTTTTGGAATGACTGCATTTATGCATTCAAATATTTTGAACATTTCCAGCAACTGTAAAGATTATGCAATTAAGCAGCATTTAAGCTTACTCTCTTTTACAAATATAGGATGATATATTGATATCTTCTTTAAGTGGACAGTTTCAAACTCATAATTGTTAATGTACTAAAAGAGCTCTGGGCCCTGAGGTGACTGGGAAATGAAAATATGTCTCCCATCTTATAAACCAGCTTTAAAAAGAATCAATACCTAAATCTAGCATGTGCTTTTGTAACAATATGCTGCCCTATAATGCTGCACAAAAACGAGCCAGGAAACCATTAAGTACAGGAAATACTTCTAACCAGGTTTCTCGTAAACAAGAAAAAAGGGTCGGGGGGAGGAAGGATGGAAAGGGGTTGTTGATAGAATTGCAAAGAAAGAATTTTAAGGCTTGGAGGTGCCCTTGGGTTGACTGTAAATGCCCTCCTTTCAGAAGAGCCCCTCTGCGTCCCCAGGACATCTTGGGCTCTCTTTATAACCTTTAGATCCTCTCAGGATGTTAACAAATAAGAACGATGTAATGATTATCACTGATTTTTCCCTTCTTTTCTCTCTCATGAATGTGAAATGATTTTAAATTGTATTCCTACCAGTATGTGAGGGTAGAAATTCCCACCACTGATCAGTAGGAGAGTGTGGATTTCCAGTATTTATTTAGACAGTACTGAAAATCCTTGAAAGAAGTGCTCGGTAGGTGTATACTTTCAGTGCTCCTCTTAACAAGACCATAGTAGATTGATAGATATTATCTTTAGTGAATATTTACAACACATCATGAGTCTCTCCTGGTTTTGAGTCACTGAAAGCAAAACCACCTATTATCAAAGCATATTATTTCATAAGCAGCCTGCCCATCAACCAGCCAGAAAGAGGGGGGAAAAAAAAGCATTATTAATGCAGATTGGTAATATTGTGTGAAAACTGTTCAGCCACTGTGAAAACTGCTCATCTACCAACAGGCAAAAAGAAAATTTGAATTATTAATGTGTATTATTAATTCTACCCAAAATCCCTTAAAGGGAAATGAAAGGTTTCAGCATTTCTTTTGAAGAGATTTTAGAGTGGTGAAACCAGTATATGCATAGCAGCTGTCTACAGCATATTGAAAGAACATAAATAATGAATGAGTTATGGAGCATCATCCCACAAGAAAAGCAAAATATGTATTGTTAATGTATATTATTTGTATTAAATGAAATCCAAAGAAAGATAATTTTAGGAAGTGGAGAGTGACTGTCTTTTGCAGACTTACTGAATAATCAGTGGACAGAATGAAAAAATATATCATGAATGTGCTTTATCTGTGTTACCAGCTTGGCTTTGAGAATTTCAAAGTCCTGTTTGAAAATTGATTTGACTCAGTGGAAGTTACTGTTTGTGTTGCAGTGATGAAGGGTCAGAAATGGAATATGGTGCATTCAGTCATCCCTGCACCAAGTGTTGTCCATGCAGTTAGGGATGTATATGCTGAAAGGGGAAAGAAGGGGAAGAAAATCAGTGTGGACTAGCAAACACTTAGATTGCTCATCAGATTGATACAAAACTCAGCTGTTTGTTCTGCTAAGGGTGGACAGCTATATTTTTTTTTTAATGGGAAGATAGAGGAAAACAGATAGGAAGTATGGAAGTTGATGTAAAAGATGAAGGGTAAAGTGATGTACCAGTTGGACTTCATCCTTCATTAGTTTGTGCTTTTGCTCCAAAAAGCTTTTCTGTTTTCCCTGAGGTTTAGGGATGCGCCTTTGGCTTTAGCTGGAAAGCAGAAACAAACATGCACAAATGTCTTATTTACGTCATCTTTGAAACTGTAGCCCAAGAGCTTCAGCAAAGCTATTAAGACTATAATCTATGTCAAATATGCTAGGTCAAGAAAATAAATTAGATACATTTTATGTTACAATCTCTTGGTTTCAGGTCACTGAGCCAATTTCTTAAAACATGATACGTATTTAAGCCCATTTTATAGGATTTGAACACATTATCAGATGTACTCTGTAGATCAAGCCTAACTTATCTTGATGGTTTACCAAATAGTAATGTTTTTATCATTGAACGTCTAGTCTGTTCTGTCAACAGGAATTTTGAATGGGAAATCTTATAGGCCAGATTTGGTCTGGTATTCAGAAGCCTAAAGGTGGCAGTAAGTACGTAAAGCAATTTTTCAAAGCGTGATTGCTGTACTAACACTGGAGTCCATGGCCTAAAAGCCCACTAGAAATGTATGTAAGTAGGTCTGTGTAAAGCCCAGGTAACAACTGCATGGACTGATTCACTCATGTTCAAGTGAAATACGTTCCTAGATCTGGAGTAGTAGGCATCTGCTGTGTCTCTGCACATGGCCCTGACGCTGCACCAGCTAATGGCTGGGTGTGAGACTTCACTGAGCACTACCTTTGCCTGTAAAGTGGTTCTATTGATCTAGTAAAAGGATTATTTTGAGGGTGAATGTGGTCTTATCCAGCCTTGTAAACTTTTTACTCATCTGCACAGTCCCAGAGGAGATTATCTATCTTTCTGTCTATGGTACTTTTATTGTTGTCATCCTCACTGGCTGAGTGCTCGCAGTCTTCAGTGCCTTTATCCTCTCAGCCTGGGGGGACCAAGGCACAGAAGGAGTGAGGAGTACCTGTAGAGTACGGGACAGCACGTGAGTGAGGACCCAGCAGTGGGTTAGTGCAGAGGGATGTGAGAGGACGTGCAGGGCAGGGGAGCAGCACGTTCCTTCTGTCGCAGACTTGGGGGCTGAAGAGAGATCAGACTTTCTTTGAAGCTGCATTCAGCCATCAAATCTTTTATCTTCATCTTAAATTTGTTTTGCAGGTTTATTTTGGTTACATTGTTAAACCCCAGAAATTGATTATTATTTTTAAATATAGAAAGAAACTCCTTCACCCAGCAGATTGTCTAAGCTTTAAAAGACACAACACGTTGTATTTTGTACGCTCTTATTTTTGCAGACCCGAACAACTGCAGAACAGATGGTTCAGCTGGTAATGGAGGTAAAAGGCTCTGTAGATTAAAAAATTGTTGGCTATTTTTATTCCATTTCTGCTTTGACATTTTGCCTTACTTTTCCAGTATTGCATATCATATAAAATGAGACATTTCTGAATGTTCTCAACGTTTTAAAACTCCTCCTACTGATGCATGGTTTATTCTGTGTGGGAGATCAGACAACCTCAAAAGGGAAAGTTGACCCAAAGAAGTAAAGACACAGAGTTAAAAGTAACGGGCTCTCTCTGGAATTTCTGATAAAATGAGTACTTTGGCTTAGGATTTTTTCTCCTTCCATTAAAGTCACCCTAAACAGGGTGCGATAAGAATTTGCTCCTTGAAAAATATTTTTGTCTCAACATGTATTAACCAGTGTAATATGGACATAGTTGCTTTCTATGCCAGTTAGTTAAGTTTTGGTACCAAATTAGGATTTAAGTGAGTTAAAAAAAAATCATAGGTTATCTTCATGCTGTCACAGCTCATGGTCGGTGTCGACTTAAAGAACATTTGATTGCATTTGTTGTGTCTTGCTGCTAATGCCATCCTTCAGAAAAATATCTTGCTCTTTTCAGGCTTCTCAGGTAGTTCCTTACAAGGTACCTGTAAATAGTCAAACCCCCAAATGTTTACATACGTGGCGGTCTCACCAAAATCAGTGAGACTGTTTATGCCTTTAAAGTGAAATACCCACTTAAATGTTTTGCCGAATTAGTGTCTTGATCTGAAAAGCGATGAGGATGATCTCTGTCCTGGCAGTCCCTGTGTGCAGTGTTGTTCCATACGATAAAAAATCATAGCCACAAAAGAAGGCCTTTTCTGCAGCATCGGCTGCTCTGAAGATTGCACCGATCTTTAAGGTTCGTCAAATGTTTTTTTAATGCGTTGACTTGAGTGCTAGGTTTTCCTAGTGTAGCCACTGTATTAATGCCAGAAACATGGATAGATTTGGCAGCAATAATTGATTACACCAAAGAAGCTGCTCTTAAGTTCTGTAGAGATTAAGTTTAAAAATAGCTTACAACTTTTTTTTTTATTGAGAAGTCTTCAGCTGCCAGTCTTCATCTCTGGCTGTATACCAAAGAGATCCTTCTAATTTGCTGTGCTTGGAAGCAAGTGTCTGCTGGCTAAAGTTTAGAGGGCACTGTGGTTGGAGCAATATAGGCTAGAGATCCTCAAAAAAATGCCTGGTTTTCCTTGTGTGCCTGCAAAGAAGTTCTGGCTTGTCCTCAGCGCCCCTGCACAAATCCTTTACTTTGCTCACATCTTTTTCCCCCACCATCTGTACTGTCAGTTCTGTTTGTCTCCTCTGTTTTCAATGGGTACTCTTTTTTAATAATCAGTTTGATATCCACAGGGACAGTATTCAAGAAATCTGAATACTTACAACCTTCTTACCTTAATTGAGTGTTTATCTCAGCTATTAAATATCCTTGAGAGTTCCTTTATAGAAAAACCTTGAGGTACTCATTAAAATTAATGTGTGTGCTTTGTTTGTTTATCTGCCAGAAAAGGAAAACACACATAAGTGTTTCAAGTCTCCCTGCTAATGTGCAAAGGTGAGAACTAGGATGCAACTGTGATGGGTGTGATGAAACTGGAAGCAGGCACAAACTGCTTTTTTAATGTTACAAATGCACATATGCTTTTACGGTACAGCACAGGCTGACTTACTGGCTAACATGAGGAGTGTTTTTATTAAAGATATTCTGCAAAATTAACGAAAAAAGGGATAATTAAGGTAAATCTTCAATATTGAAACTGTAAGGTTAGCAAGACTTTTGAGTCATATAAAGCAAGCGCAGGCGGCTATTTGACTTGGTTATGAAGCCCTAAGTCATAAAAGATTTGAAACTGCATTAAATTACAGTGCTGACATAGTAGGCAGTAGAAAGGCCAAGAAAAAATAGATTCTGTGGGTAGGGATGAAATATTTTAGACAAGCTAATTACCTCATGCAGAAAATGAGTTACCACTTAATACTTGAGGCATCCTTATAAATTGTTTCCTACTTTAGGATTCATTTTCAGTTATTTTTTTTTTCATTCTGAATTAAGGTACTTTGCCTTATGAACACTGGATAGTGCACATAAGTTAAGCTTGCCAGTGTTAGAAATCAGACTTGTGGGTGCTGAAACAACATAAAAATTCTGAGATCACAGATCCTACACTTTTACCTAGAAAGTGCAAAAGATGAAAGTGGAGGCCTGTAATCTTAAATGTAAGATTCTGCCTAGGAACCACAAAAAGGTAAATATGAGAACTATGGTAATGGCGTGCTTCTCTACCTGCCTTATGTTATGCGTGTGTGTGCATATCTGAGATTGCAGTATTTAGTGATGAAAAACTCAGAAATGGTGAGTTATACCCTGAAATGAGAAAAGAGTCCGTAGCACAGGGGCTGGAGCAGTGAACTTCTGTTTCAGTGGCTTAGCTGTGCTGGTCCTCGGGTAATAGGGATACTCATTTGTGATGTCTGCATTTTGGAATATAACAGTGTAAAAATCACAGTCAAGATCATTAATAAAGCAAGTAAATGGTATCTGTTATTGGCATGAATCAGTGTTAGGTAAAATTTTATCACTTTTTCCTGCTAGGTTTTTGTCATGATATTCTAATATCCAGGTGATTGCAATTTGTTAAAGCACAAAACAGAAACGATAACAGTATCTTAAGGAACCGGACGGGAAAAAAAGGGATATTAAAAACTGACTTACAGTCGTTCCTAATGTACTGGTTTGTCTGGGTTCAAGGGTACTTTTTGAAGGAGTAATGTAATTATTACCGGCACTGATAATGCTGACAACAAGGCTGATTCTAGAATGATAGTGGAAGATAAAGGGAGTTTGGCGGTCATTTGAATAATTTGAGAAATGCAAAATAGGCAACCAACAGTTTAAATAAATGCAGATTATAAGTAGTGAGTTTGGGGATTTCCATTAGTCAGAATACAGAAGAAAGAGTAAAAGGTTTAAGAGGTTAATTATAATTTAAACAAAATAGTAAATGGCCTAAAAGAAAATTAGGATGAATAGAAAATTACTAAAGTATTAACTTAGCAAAATGATCTTACAGTGAATAGATTGACCTCTCTTTTAAAGTGAGAATATATGTATTACTTTTGAATTCTTATAAGAAAATGCTTTACTGTTTCAGGATGAATATATTGAATTGTTTGCAAGAATATGGAAACTCAAGTAGCATGGTAAAGGTTTAGCAAAATAAATAAAATGGAGAAAATTCACAAAAGTTGCAGTGTCTAGACTTCAGTGATACATTTATACAGAATAGCAATGAGATTTCATGGATTGAAATCATCTATGGGTCATAAATTTATGGGATGAATCCCAGTAATTGTCTATCGGGACCCAAGGAAAAGGTGCTAGGAAGGAATAACAAGAATGTTCAGAAGGCACCGCAACTACAATTCCAAGAAAATTTAGTTGTGTAATCTGTGCTCACAGTCAGTTGGACATATAGTCACAATAAATAAAACTTTATCCCCATTTTAAATACTTCTGTTGAAACTGCTAGAGCAGAAATGATGATAGGGTCATCATTTTGAGTGCCAGTGCTTCCATTAACCAAGCAGATACAGACTGCATCCTTATTCACAAGGTAGTGTCTCCTGGTTGAAGGAGTGAATGACAGATCCAAGGCCTTTGGGCTTCATTTAGGGATGTTTTGTGGACTAAGACTTCAGCTCTAGTACGCTGACATAGTTCCACTGAGTACACCGCATAACTCAGAATCTCAAGCAGTGAATGTGGTTTAACCTGTCATCTTCCAAGGAAGAATAGACGACTTTGACTTGAATCCTTGATTTTTGGAACTCAAGAGTTATTGTTGACCCTCTCACTGGGTCATTTTTTTTCCCTTTAATTATAGCTGGGATCTAACTGTAAAGGAGTGTAAAGCAATTATAAAAGCAATGATAAAAATGCTTCCTCTACTGTAAGTCTGAAATGTTGTTCGAGATCTCTGCAATTCCATGCTCTGAATTGTAGAAAAACAAAGGGACCGGTTGTATAGGTGAACTGAATAGCAAAAAGCAATTTTTAGTTTGCTGAAGTTCTTATGGCAATAGAACTAAGACGTTAGTAGTGGTTGTTCACTTTCTCTTAATAGACAGGACCTAAAAAAGTAGGGATGAGGAAGAAGAAAAGTCATTAGAAAAAGAGCTTTTTTTTTTTTTGTCTTCTGTGTTCCAGTCCCTCATTTCATCCTCTGTTCTTCCTTTCCTTCCCTTCTCTGCTGCAGTAAATATTGATTTGTGGGCAGGAACAACAAGGGCTTTGCCTGTGCACATTCTGATCTCATCGGAGAGAGAGGTGAATAGGAAAGAGCAATCCTTAATGACATTTTCCTGAGCATAGAAATTACTCTGATATTTAAAAAAACAGCATTATGCTGAAAGACAAAAATAGCTGTCATGGGGAATCAGAGGTAGACTTGTGCTGCTGAAGAGTTCTTAAAGGTGGAACTCTCAAAGAAGCTCCTTAAGTACTACATAAACTGTCTACTACTACTAAGAACAATTTTATTTTATTTTTAAAAAGTAAGTAATGGAGTTGCATATTAGAGTGTAGGGGGGATAGCAATTTAATTGGCAGTGTAAAACTTATGGTTTACAAGTACGATTCTGTAGTCCTGCCTACTGGAGAGCTCCAAGGTAGTGTTCAAAAATCGGGTCAGTGGCCTGACACTACTCTCAGTGAAGGTGGAAATGACAACATTATTTTAAGGTTTGTTGTGGGGCTGTTGCATGTTTTTACACACAGGTGGCCTCTCGGGTTTTTATCTTATTAAAGTACATGGCAAATAGACTGTTGCAAGTGTGAGCTGCACAGAGTGCATGATTTCAGTGTGCTGCACAGGGAATTGCTCATCTGTCATCAGCCAGAGAATGATCCAGATCAGACCTTGACAGTTCAGAATTATGACAGCATATGCTGGATAAATGGAAAATTCTTGCTTACAGCAGAGACGTATTTCATCTATTTAAATGTCATACCAGTGCTGTTAGTATTCAGGGGTTCAGGGAAGGTCAGGTTCTTGGCTACTTCTTGTCTGATCTCACAAAGCACAGGCTTGAAGTCAGTCTCACAGCTCAAATTCTCAACATGATTCAAATAGCCACGTACAAGGAACAGTGGACTCAAAACTTTCATGATGTAGGACATGATCTACTATTTGATTTCTTTCCAAACCCATATATATTCCTTAGAAGTCTCAGTTTTGTATCTTAATCAGTTTCCTTATCTTCATCAGTAACGATAAACTGAGGAAGCTTTCTCAAGAGAACGAGGTCAGTTAGCTTACAAACAGCTGCACATCTCATTTTGCTGTCAAACCAGAATGCACAGTGCAGCAATACCAAAAAGAACATATTTGGTTTAACCAAGACTTTAGAGTTATATTCATGAGAGCAAGCAGACCAGCACTTTACACTGGTACTCAATCTGTTAGAAAAAAGAAAGATTTGATTTAACAAGATAGTTAACTGTATTTCTAACTTTAGGTACGATGACATTGTTAAACTTGGGCAGATGCCCAGCTGCTTTGCTTACCAGCCCCCAGCTGCCAGTTGTTACACTTTGTTGGTTTTAATTTTCCAAGAAAGCATATACCTGTCTTCATGCAAATCTCTACTGTTCAGTTGTACTCTGTTTCCTTTTCTTCAGTTATCTGAAACTTGGTCTGGTGTCCATCTTTGTGTGCGTGAACCATCTCAAACATTTAACAATCATTAAAAAAAAATCAGAAACCAACAGGGAGAGCTTCATTACTGCCTGGATCAGGAGCTCCAATACTCAAAAAGAATAGCCAAGGTATTGGTGACTTAAAAGACAGGTGCTGATATAGCAGGCGGTAGGATCTGTATTCCAATAACCTTGAGAAATTAGTGAAGGAGGAAAGATAAAGCCACTGTTAAGGAAAAATTCATTAGGTAACGCTTTTGTTTCTGATGCATCAATGGACGCAATTAAATTTTTGGCAAGAGCAATGGTATTAAACATTTTGTCCAGAAGGTTATTATAGCTTGGATTGAGAGGCTGGACAGCTAAACAACTATTGTCATCAAAACATACGGGAGGAAAGTTGGCTGTTTAGCAAAGCGCCAGACAAAGTGCTGACCTCCCAGTGGGATACTTCAGGCTGGCTTACTGTCGGAGGTGGTGTTCCTGATCCTAGACTGTGCATGCTTGGAAGAACCTGCGTCCACGGCTAGGATACAGCCTGACCTAAAGAGACGAAGTGCAGACATGGTATATAATTATTTCTCTATCGTGTAAAATGTTTCATTCAATTATCCTGCATTCTACAAAAAAAACAGCCAGGAAAAAAGGGAAAGTAACACATTATTTCTGCATGCAATGAAATCAGATCCTTTTTATAAAATACAGACTCTTCATTTCTTATCTGATTTCAGCAACAGAGACCTTAGACAACACATAAATTATGCAGATTTGCTTTTGGAGACTGTTTTTTTTTTTTTTTCTATACCACAATTGTGTCTTTTAAAGAAAGCTCATTAAAATGATATGTATGTTGAGGAAAGGGTGCAATTATAACTGTTTCATATCCTCTTTGAACAGCCTGAAGACCGTTGTTTGCTGCCCACCAAGAGGTGGATCTCTACAGTGACAGTTTAGTGCCACTGCTCCTTGTGCAGCTGGGTGTAAAGTAAGTGAATTACGGAGTACAGTCATACTTCTTGTTATATGTTAAACATTTCGAAAGGAT
Source organism: Theristicus caerulescens (assembly GCA_020745775.1). NCBI lineage: Eukaryota > Metazoa > Chordata > Aves > Pelecaniformes > Threskiornithidae > Theristicus > Theristicus caerulescens. Next base: position 6,520,367 of record CM036565.1, on the reverse strand, counting down.
GCTTGGCTGTTTAGTGTGTAGTTTCGTTGCCCTTGCAAGAAGAAAGTGTTCCTTGTGTTAGGTTCATGTAGAGTCCTTAGCTATTTTCAAACCAAGGTAACGGATAATTAATCCACTCTAATTTATCTAAACAAAGGGTAAAACAAAGACTTTTCTGTTTTGTAAAAAGAAGTTACAAAGTACAACAAATAAATACATCGTTCAACTGAAACAGGTCTTTGTTTAGAAGCTTTAGGACTTCTCATTAACTTGAACTGAAGAGTATGTCCAACCCTTCTGCAGAGCTTTGGTTAAGAGCTTAGCTTAATAAAACAAATCATCAGGGTGCTGCACAGTGGTAGGTGGCTCTGAGCCTGATAAACATGTATTACTTGTCCTTTAGATGTGGCTTACAGAGTAACATCTTGCTTTCCTTTCAGTGTAATAAAAGGAAGGTATCAAAGCGTTCTTCTGGGGATTTTCCCTGGCTGCCAGACTAATTAACCAGAGTGGAACTCTTTGTATAGTGACTTTAGCCTTTACTGATTATATTTATCAAGGAAGATCAGCAGAGAGTTTTCTGTTGTTTTAGTTTGGGGCTTTTTACTTACTGAATTAAGTGAGATGGAAATCAGATATGTTCTGGTTTGGGTGGTCTGCCTCCTTCCATATGCAGGGATGTAAATTCTCTCACCTCTCTGTTACTCCCCCTGGTAATCCACTGTTTATTTTCACTAATCTTGCTAAATACTACTCCATACAGCTTCAAAACAAATAGTTACATGAAAGTAACTTCAGAAATATGAGTCTGTTGTTAAAAACACAGAAAGAGTAAGGGAGACATAATTGCAGCAGGAAAAGGACTGAAGATTGACCTGCCAGGAATGTTTCTCACTGAAAGCATTGGGCAATCATGTCATGTGTCACAACCTTGCTTCTTCTGAGATCAAAAGAAAAAAATCATATGAGTAGATTTTTGAGAAGGGCCATACTTTATGGAAAATCCCTAAAACACCACATATTTTCTTATTAAAAACCTAGCATTTATTAGACCTGCAGACAGACATCATCCTCACTTTGTACAGGTTGAGGCGTACAGATTGTATAACACTGCAGTAACTTCCTTTTTTAATGCAATGGGCAACGTAACTAAACAGTCACTACAAACCATCACGGCTTCAACTTCTTGAGTAGCTTGTGTGATAGCTTTACTGAATTGGCTGGGATGAATCCAGAGTTGCAACATACACATATCAACAAATGCACTGAGGAAATTCAGTGTGAAATACACTTGCAGAAATTTCAGTTTTCTCTCAAACTTTTTTTGAGAGAACAAGAGAATGAACTGACTTTCATGTAATTTATATCCTATCTCAGTCATTTACAATCTAGTCAGGAACTCATCCCAACAAACCACAAGGCCCCAAAATTTTCCTTCTAGTTAAGTCTCTCCTAAAAGAAGGAGATATGCCATCCATACCATCTTATCATCAGCCAAATCTCTCTATATAAACATATCTATTTCTTGGAAAGGTCATCTCTGCTGAAATGTTAATTAGATGTTGATGCCGTTAAGTATTAATAGGTTAAAGTTCAGCTACAAAAAGTCTTTATCTCAGTATCAGCATAAGTAACTATATGTTTTTTAATGCTATCTGTGTTCCAAAGATTACTGGGGATAAAGAAAATTTTTCTTTTAGTTTTCTTCTCAACTGACTGCTCACAAGAAAAGCAGACTCACAAGTTTAGGAAGAATATAAGTGCTCATTGTTGTCATGAAATTAAATTCTTGTAATCACGAATTTAAGCCCAGCAGTGCTGCTGAAGAAACTCGTAATACATTTAACACATTAATTTCACTTTACTGGATTATTAAAACACTTAAATATTATTAGCTAGATAGCCTAAGAGCAGCAGGCTTCTGTATGGAAATGTGTGCAGTGTAAGGCTTGCAAAAAATTGCAGTAGATGGAGGAAGCTTAGTCATTCTTTCAACTTATTCCTCATTCCTTTCTGAATTCTCTGTGTAGCAGTCTGGATTTTTCTTGAAATTAATTGTTTTAATTATGGCAAATGGCTTGAATGGCTTTTGTGTGAAGAAAGAATTAAAACTCTGGGACGGTTTAGTGTGGAGAGGGGACATAAAGAGGGCACATGATGGAGATATACAAATAATGAATTGCATATACAGAAAGTAAATCTGGCACTTTCACTTATCCTTTCTTATAATACAAGAACCAGGGGACTTATAATGAAACTGAAAGGCAGCAAAATTAAAACCATTAAAGAAAATAAGTATTTACACAAATGCATAATTAACCTGTGGAATTAATTCCCAGAAGAGTTCAGTGAAGCTAAGAGCTTAGTAGGGTTCAGAAAAGGATTAGACATTTATACGGATAATGGAAACATCTGTAGTTGTATTGGATGGTGTGAGAAGTATAAAGGGACCACGGGACCACAGCTCCTGCTGAAGCCAGTGACAGGGAGATGAAGTGTATAAACCCTCAGGCAACCAGCACCGGCAAGCCAAAGCTGATACAGGGAGGAAGAAAGTGTCTGAGGTAGGGAGTAACCCTTCAATATTGTTCATTTCACTTAGGTAAATGTGACTGTTTCATTTCCTTTTGAAAGAGATTACACTGTGATGAAGTGATGTGAAAATGGCATACAGTTGTCTACTCATTTTACCCCAACTGAGCCAAAGAATAGAGGTTTTAACATCAGGGGAAAATTAATTCAAAAACCGATTTCTGCTATCATATACAATTGTTATCACAGCATTCCTGAAGAAATGCAGAATAGATAAATTCATCTTTGAGAACCAGATTAATTTTCCAAGTCAGAGGAGATGTGGTGGGATGGGAACTGTATGGTGGCAGTATTGCTGGTACTGAATCACTGTGCATGCTGTTTTGCCCATCCGGTGCTTTAGTGTATTGAATTTTTCTGAGGCGCTAATATTTTAAATCCTGTAATAACATAATTTCTATAGACATAAGTTGTCCACAGTTCATTGAGTTCCTAAAATAATCCATGTTAGCTTTTCTTGTCAGGGATCCCTGCCAATATTCTGGAGACCAAGGCAATTCGATGACCTACATGACATTATTATTAAGCCTATTTTCCCCTTTGCTAATAATAATATTATCCAAACTAGGTTCTCGGAAGCTCTCTGTCCAGTGCATGCAGGGACTTGTTTGCTATAAACACAGATGTTGCAGAAATGTAGCAGACATATGGTAGGTTGGAGGTGGATTTCCATTTCTATTTCGTTCATTAACCTTTTCAGGATCTCTGCCAAAAGAACCCCAAGGTATTTTGCCCCCTCCTTTGGCAGTCTTCATCAACCCACTTGTGTGAGAACACTTTTTTGGTTGATCATTATTATTTTGAAGCAAACCAGGAATTCTACCTCAGCACTGCCAGACATTGCAAACGGCTTCTCATTCATGCTCGATTGATTTTGCAGCAATCTTAAACGTTTCCCAGACCATTTCTTTATGACCTGTTTCATTCTAGATGATACTTGAAAGCTCTGAAACATGACAGATATGATCTAAGGTAGGACAGTAGCTTCCCAACAGCTGTATGTCTAAACCGTAATTTGTGTTACTCCTTGAGTAACACAAAGTCTGAATGCTATCAGCATTTGTAAAGCAAATATTTTAACTTTGAGTAACAAATAATTTCTGTGCTGGAAAGGAAAACAAAAATCTGACTCACAATTTTACTGTAGATTTTTAAGATTATGTTTTTAACCAGTGTTTGTATTTATGGTTCAATTTGTTAGGGTAGTTAGAAATAAGATTCGCTAAGTACTTGGACCTAAAAGCCTTTCCCGAACTTGAAATGTCATGATTACAGACAAGATAAAGATAACATACTAAGTGAAAACTCCTTCCAGACATCTTGTACTTTATCCCTGCAGTCTGTAGCATTTCAATAGCCGCTGTGAGGACCCTTTCCACCGCAGACCTCACTCTTGTGCTTGTGGACCTTGGGCTGCTCTCCTGCTCTCCACTGCAGTGACAGTCACCATCCTGCCTGGGCAGGGTCATCTACCAGCTTCGTAGTCCATATTGCAGAAGGTCGCTTCTATGTCTGGAAGAGGTGCCTTTAAACTCCAAGGCATTCTTGCATACAGCTGCCAAAAGCGTACTGGTAACACCTCATTATAAGTTATATTTATACACAGACTGACATTGTCTGAGGGAGAATGCACAGCTGAGTACTCCTTTAGAGCATTGCCTTCTTTAAACTCATCTTTAATGTGTTCTTTGTTTGAGAGCTCCTTTTGTAATTTACTTGAAGCTGAATTATGAAAGAATCCTGATCTAAATGAGTCACTGTCCCACTAGAAAGAATGCGACAAATATTAAATATTCCTATGTAGCTTGCAGATCTGAAAGTAAAATTCATTCTTTTCCTTTAATGCTGTTTCTTCCTTTATATTCTGATGACTCATTTGGTGAAGCGTTATGGTGCCAATTTTTTTCTTCTTCCCAAAGCTAACAGGTGTTTCTTGGATTTGCCTCATCTGTTACAAATCACTGTTGAGTCCAACTGGAAATTTTCCATTCAATAGTTGCTCAGTGCCCTGTATATCGGTATTCTGCACCTGGTCCCACCATACCCAGTCCACCCCCAGCATCATACTTGATTCTGGCTGGTCAGTGCTTGACAGCTGGTTCATCAGATCCACATCGTTGTCTGTGCAGAGTGGATTTATTGTACCAAGAGCCCAGGGCACCTGTATCACATTATGTAAATGCAACTGCTTCTGCCCTAAGATGTTGTTTACTGTGGGAATGTGATTAAAAGCAGGTACTAGTCCTGAATTATTTCATTTTCTAAAAAGACCAACACTTCAAAACAGTAACATCAACAATTATCCTTAGGCAAGAGTTTGTTTTTTACAGTGCAGTGAAAGCTTATTTTAATAAGGTTATATTGTCCAAATTTTCATCTTTTTAAACTAAAATGCTTTGCCAGAGTGAGATGAATGAGTGGATTATTCAAAATACAACACATGTACAAGTTCTCATCAGTCTTTACTTTGGCAGACTGTGTTTACACACATCTAAAATCACATGGAGCAAAACCGTCCCCATTTGGTAGGAAATGCCAAACGGCATTTGACAAACATTAATTTGGGCTGATCTGATTGTAGTGCAATATTTTATTTGCAAGATGCTCCGACCTAATTAAAAAATATTTTTGACATATTAAAATCTCATGGAAAACATCAAACTCCTGGAATTGTGATCTGATAAACTAAGAACTCAGCGTAATCAGCCTCACTGTAATCTGATGCTGTAGGAGCAATAATTGCCATAATACTGAGTAAAGAAGGATTAAAAAAAAGATTTGAGTCCACCTTCTATTCTGATCTGTTTGCTTTTGTGATAAATTTTTTTATATTTAAGTCGTCGCTAGGAAATGTAGGGAAAGTTATTTCTTTCAAAATTACCATCTCAGAATTTTAAAAAGAGAGAGTAGGATATCAATTCATCCTCGTCTTGTGAAACTGATATTGTGATAAAAATATATTTCTGGTTTTGTTATTATTCACCATTGTAACAATTCACCTCCATTTAATAAAGCAGTTAACACCTTGACTTTGTCTTATATACCATTTTAAAGAATACACAGGCAAAGTCTTGACCCAATACCTCTTTTTCTCTTTGAAAAGAGAGGAGTATAGAAAAGTTAATAGTAGTTTTAAAATTTCTAAAGCTTTAAAAATTTCAGAAAACCAAATCCACATCCTTTGGATGCATTGTATTTTGAGAAGGCTCAAAATAAAAATAAAATTGTTGCATCCTCCATCTTTTAAGTAGACTAATAGGAAGACCAGACAGACTTGAAAGGAGTCTAGTGTGGTAATTGTCAATTTAACAAATAATTTCCATGCTCTTAGAGAACCAGTATGAATTAGGCTTGAAAACCATTGCTACACTACTTGAATTTCATCAACCGACAGAAAGGATTAAACAGGATAAAGAACTCATGTAGTGTATATGTTCACTACCAGTCTCATAGACAACATAACTACTGTTTCTATTATTTTGAGTTTTTTAAGTTGTTCCTATTTTTCATTTGTTAATATACTGCTGATCCTGCAACCCAGTATTCTCCCTGGCGCTGTGAGCGAAGGCAGTGGGATTAGTCTCAGGAGTGCATTGCTGTTGCACGGCAGTTGCTGTGACTAATACAGGTGCTTTGCGAGTTTCTTTACAAAATAAAATCACTAGCAAGGTTAATTAGAAACAGGAATATTTCACTGTAGGTTTAGCACTCTTCAAATGTGCTGATTCAGATGAGAACACCGACAGACTTATTACTATGGCTGATTATATACACCTTAATTATTATATAATTCAATTCAGTATAAATAAGACCTTCTTGGTATAATGGCTCTCTGCCATTTGTGATTAATATTTCATTAGGCATGATGCCATGGAAGCACTTAAGCAGGTGCTCAATTTTAGCCACTTTAGTCAATTATACTTAGAATTAGGCATATGTTCCAATGCTTTACTTGACGGGACCACTATTCCCCAAATCCTAGCTGACCTTTATGTATGTAATTTATAGCAGTGATCATTTTTTTCTGTTTGTTATCATTAAGGATTAAAAATAAGAAATTCTCTTATTTCATCTGCAAATTAAAAACAATTTCTAGGAGGAGGTCAAATCTTTTTTATAGTATATCATATGATTGAAAGGATTGTTTTGCTAAAAACCTTGTTTCTCTTATATCTTTTGACTAGCCAGGTGGCAATCACGTTAATACGTTATGCATTATTGGTCTGTAGAGAGACAAGCCTATGAGTTGTGTGTGCCTTTTGACAGAGGGTAAAGTTTTCTAAATATTTTTTTTTTGTTGTAAATACATTAAAATAGTGATGTACCTTTTCTACAATCCAGCAGACAAATCTCTCCCATTATCTTCTGTATGTGCTGGTCTTTGCGTCACCAGAGGGTTTTAACATCTATTACTTACTTTTGATTTGCCAGTATTTCGAAAGCTACCAGAAATAAGCAATTAAAAGTCATAGACTAAAAATGCAAGCCTAAAGTCTGTGGTCAGTTTAATACATATTTTTCAACCCTTTGGTGGGTCCTACTTCCTTAGAAGTTGGTGGCAGAAGCCCCTTGGAGAAATGCACTGGAGCAGGGCAGGCCTTTAATGATTTGTCTCGTAGCACAATGTTGTGCAGTCTGATGCTTTAGCTGGGGCTAAATAAACTGGCTTCATGACCTGAAGCAGTACAGTCATGCTGGTGGAGCTGATAAATTTGGGAACAGCAGAGCTGGAAGAAACCAATTACCCAACAATAAGGTGAAGTGGCACCAACTTGGTAGAAAAATCCGAATGGGTTTAGAAGTACCATACAGTGTAAAACACCTTCTGTAAAACAAAGTGTAAAACGCATCGTGATTGTGAATTTTACTTTTTTTTTTCCCCATTGGGAGCTCTGCCTGGTGCCCACACGGTGCCAGCTCGGACATCTGCTCTGCGAGTGACAGTGCTCCTCTGGCCAGCGTGACCAGAATGTCCAGAAACTGGAGCCATGCCCGTCCTGTCTGTTGAATTTTGTCATGAATAAAAAAAAATAGGATAATTAGGGTATGTTTGTAGAGTGAAAAAGGGAAATGTGATAATGTTGAGGGTAGGAAGTATTGTCTATAGTGAAGCATTGGCCTGAGGTCTCCTGAACCAACAGCCAGCCCTCGCTGAGCACAAAAAGTGAGGTCGGGGTGTGCAGCTTTCCTACGCAATGAGCAGGGCTGGAACTACCTCCCTTCTCAGGGGTGGCTCCCTGGGGCAGGGGAAATCAGTGGTGAGACTCCCACAAGCTTAAATTAACAATGAAATTGTTTTTCCTCTCTGATGATGAGCTACATTCAGATTAAAGTTTACCTATTCTGTGCTGTGATGCTTATCTGAACTGCATTTTACTTTACTTTTATTTATGATGAAATTCAATAAAGGGACAAAGAAGACTTGGATTGCTTTTTTTGGATAGAAATCCTAGCTTAAGTTGTTAGCCAGTCATTGACCAGCTCTCATGGCAGCAGCACTTAGATGCTCGGCAGCGCTTTCAGAAGGGAAGTAAAACAAAATCTGCTGCATTTTGAAAAGCACTTAACTAGTTTTCAAAAATGCCTTTTATAATAGTAATTTATTTTTCTATACCTGGTATTGCTTCCCTATAAAACTGTTTTCCCCAACATGGAGAAATTACCCTACAAAATTTAATATTAGTATTGACTGCAGGTTTTCAACCCTTTATGGATGTTGCTGCCGAGAGCCCTGTAGTGTGCCAGTGTGTAGTCAGGTCTGTACAGCAGAACAAGGAATGAGGAAGGATTGACGTGTCTCCTAGTCATAGCTGGAGAAACACTGAGTTACAAGACAAGTCTGTGAAATAAGAAAAACTCTTTCTTGAACTTACTTATGATTACATTCGGTTGAGTTTCTTAGTTACCTTTCTCATTATGAATAATTTCCAAAGCCTACGTTCTCATTACTGATCTGATTTTGCCTTCTTTATGCTTTGAAAATTACAGTGTTGCCACATCTCAGTTTCCCTGCTTTTCTCTCTTTCCAGAAAGCCATTGTATTAAAGGCTTGTCCTCCATTTGTACTTCCATACCCTGTGGTCCTGCTCTGCATCTATTGTTACAAAAGAAGGAATGGTGCCTTTTGAGAGATGGTCATTAAGTACATAGACGGTCCTGTCCATTTTAAAAAGGAGTGAGGTCTAGAAAAAGAGCATAATTGATTTGTAATTGTATTGCATGGGTGAAAAGTGAAACAAAAGACATGGATCAAGTTGCAAATGGACAATTTGTCCATGAAACAATTTCACTGTGGTAACAGACACGGATAGGGCTAGGTGGTTCAGGATGTATTTGCTGCAGCTTTAATGTTTTCAAATCTTTATAAATCTTTATGGTAGGAGGGGATGGTTCTATGAAGACAGCTTTTGAAAACAGAGTTTGACCAGTTTTATTTCCAAGTAGCAAAATCCCTAGAGATGTTCATCTGAAAGGGTTACTGTTTTTCATTCACTGGAGAAAGCAAAGGGATTTATCTAGCATTTGCATAATTTGTAGGAAATCTGGACCTGGGATTCCCCATCACATGCTGAGGACTTTGCAATCTGAAATGAAAGATCAAGATGCTCCTTGCTCAACAAGGAAAGCCTTCAGCTTTTATGGCAACTTTAAATATTGGAGAAATATCAATCACAATTTTCAAAAGTGAAAATGGATATAATTTTCCAGTCTACTGGAAGTTTATGTCCATGGTAGACAGGATTGTGTAACTTTATTAAGCCATTGTTGAAATGTTTTTGTTTGCTGTCATGAGTTAAAAGATGGTGGCTCAAGAGAAGAAAATGTAGGAAATCACCTAAGATGGCATCTACAGAGTAGCCAGAGAAGCAGATAGTTTGATCTGGATTAAGTGTTTTATTTTGATGTTTTCTTCTTTTTTTTCTGTCATTAAACTATAGGAAAAGTATACTATTTAACTTACTACAAGTTTCTGGATTACGTTTGGATTACATGAGAGATCATGTATTCACATAGTTTATATTTCCAAAAAAAAAAAAAAGCTTAGCAAATGTGTGGCAGTTTTGTACTGTGTTATTTTGTCGATATTGTATTATTTATATTATGAGAACAGGGAGTTATAAGAAGTATTTTTAAAATTCACATTAAAAATGTGAACTGCTATTTTTCTCTTTTACATATGCTCTATGTACCCATATAGCAAAAGATAGCCCAACAGAATCCATACAACTGGGTAGTAACAAAATTCTGCTGGATTCCAGCTCACCTTCAAAAGTGCTTCATAAATCCCTTTCCTGATAAAATCAACTCAGAATTCTGTGGGAATTAATGGAAAAATGGAAATGAATTATTAGTAAGAATAAGCACAAAATTCCCACTTGAGGTCAATATAAGGCAGAATTTTGTGCTGTCTCTTGCAGACCGTAGCTGTCTGTCCTTGCTGAGGACATCGATCCTTTGATGTTCCAGTCTCAGGAGCTGTCTCTTTGTCTTCCTTTTTCATCTCAGAACAAAGTAATGTGTTCTTCAACTTTGACCAATGAGATTGGCACTATTACAGGAGGACTAATCTTATCTGTCCAAGAACCATTAATACTAACAAAAATATGCTCTAAATGAGACATTTATACAAATCAATATACATTAAAATGTATGGTGTGCCAAGGCTAGCCAAGCAGAACTTGTTCTTTAATCTTCATTAAAAATAAAAGATTAAAAACTTATGTCTTCGTTCCTAATGCAGAAAGGTATGGTCAAGGGAATGTGACTCGAAATTTTAACGTAACAGCACTTAAATTACATTATCTATACGAAATAGGATTTTCAAAGTGAAGAAAATGGCTAATGGATTTAAAAAAAAATAACAAGCAAACAAAAGCGTTCATGGTCTGTATTACCTTATAATGGAAATGGCTTTTTAGGGCGAGATAGAGAGGCTATGGTTGGGAAGAATTAGGCATTTCAGCACCAGAGATGCTGAACCGAGGTCTGTATCCCTACAGCAGTATTTCTCTTTTTATCTGTGTGTCTGTAATGTGCTCACTTCCACGCCTTGGATTCAGTTGGTTACAAATGTCAAGTTAAATTCTGTGCATAAATATGGAAACTGTATTTTGATGGGAAGAGGAAAATAAAAGGAATTGAGGGGAGGATTAGGGATGAACTGATATCTTGCATTTGGTCTGCTCCCAGATAGTCTCAGTAAAATGAAGTGTTTGAGGTTTCTGCAGTAGCAAAGTGACCAGGCAGCAGCCGTTTGGATTGTGTTCTTGCTTGCAAGATGCAATAATAGAGAGGGATGATAGGAAGCTTGGTGGGGTCATTGTTACCAATTTGATACCATATATGTTTCTAGTACATGGTCTGACATATTCATACATTTGATATTGGAAGGGAGCCTTATTTGAGAATATTGACAGACTAAAACTTTAGCACCCAAGAAAATACTGCGATCGGTGGCTTGCAGCAAGCTAATGTTGCCTTTGTCCTTTCCCTTGTACGCTCATGTTGAAGACTGATTAAATATATTACTGCCACCAATTGTGTTTCATCTTGTAAAGTAGTATTTGCAATAAAACAACAAAAAAAATAATCAGAGCTTGAGTACGGTACTGAGCCTAACCTATAACCTCGGGCAATTTGCACCACATTGCATTAAATAAGCTGACAAGGTAGGCAAGATGGAGGCCGTGTGTGGCTGAAGCCTTCATTAATAATCTTCAAGTATTAAGTAGGAAAAAAGGCATGCTGCTGATTTCCATTCCCACCTCTGTGCCATCTGGGCGATTTTTTTTTTTTTTTTTTTGCTTTCCCCTTGACAGCTATCTGAATTATTTCTGCCTACGCCATGTCATTACGGTCACTCTCATTGCTTACTGTGTGTCAGCCAGCATCCCTAGGCAAAGTGCAACAATACAAACAGAAATGAATCCCTCTGTGGGCCCTGTAAGGAACAGAAGAGGACTGCAAACCTTTCTTTTATTTATTTATACTAAATTTTTAAGTGTATCTGCTCTTTTAGATGTGACCATCTAAAGTACTTTACAGTTGTTACTCTTCTCACTTTTTTTATCAGAGCAATTGCCCACGGGCATAAACAGTGTGGAGTAGGGCTTTCGTATCAAGGTTCAAGGACCTTTTGTATCAACATGCAAGCTGCTCACCTCACCCAGTAGTCTATCACATTGTTTGTTCTCTCAGATGCACTTTTTTCTTCTTTTCCATTTCTTAGGACTTGCAACAGTTTGCAGGAATTTTAGGGTGAGCATTAACAATACAGTGTCAAAAGGGCCTAAAATACTTTGTAACCATAAGATAAAACTGCTTTCCAACTAGTTTATTTTCTACAGAGGTTTAAACTAAAGAGAAGAGAGGGCAAAGAAGCAATAGTGGCAAATCGGGACAAATCCTCAGTAACTCTGAGGATTATAACTGATTACAATCCTCAGTAACTCTGATTGTAACTTCCCCAGAAGGTTATAATCCCGCTGACAGAACACATAGGAGGAGGGTGAGGAGGAGCAACAAAGTTTCCCTGGGGTTTTCAGGCAGAGAAACAATCCCACTTTCACCAGTACATTGAATGAATTTACAGCTCAATTGGCTCCTTAGGTTCATCTGCTAGGAGCCTGATCCATGGTTTTTTGGAGTTGAAACAAAGATATCCACTGAAGTATGGTCGGTCCTTGCTAGTCCTGCCTAGTTAGCAAAGAAAATCCTGATCTTTTAAGGAGTTTCACAAGCAAGGAAGGCTTATGCATTTCATCTTCCATTTGCACAAAGTGTTTTGGTTTTTTTTTTCCCTGTTTGGGATCCATGTTATTTTCTGCTCACCAGTTTCTCTACACCATGCTCTTATTGCACCCTCTGTTGCAGTTAGGACTTCTGGTTCCTTTCAGTGTCTTGAGAAACCAAACTGCAGCCCATCTATCAGAGGAGCGGATTGCCTGACAGACTGGGTAAGGAATCTGGTTGACCAATGCCATAATTACTCAACCAGTTATCCTAGTATTAATTTCTTTCCCAGGTCACAGGGCAAAAACCCATCCTTGGATGAATATCAGGGTAGTCTTGCTTTCCTTCCTTTCCAGCTCTTTCTTGCCACAAATTGAGAAAGCCAGAGAGCTCAGTATATTTTTTTTTTTATTCTAACCTCTTATCACATAGCTGGGTGCAGGCTTGGAACTCCTCTACCTATCAATTTTCTTTCCATGTTTCTTAATTTTCAATACATTATTAGACATAGATTTTAGCAACACTAAACCTAAGAAAACTAGAGAAGAAAAAAGATATTCTAGCCATATTTTGCATACAAATGGACAACAACATCAGTACATCCCTTCTTTTATGTGCTGGATTATTTTTCAAATTTTTTTCACTGTCAACAGCTAAGGCACCCATTTTTTTCCAGTAAAGGCAAGGCTTGCACTGTCACTGTACTTTTTATCCTCTAAAAATCCTAACTAAAAGCTAAGCTAGTCTGGCTCTTAACAGGAGGCAGAAATGAGCTCAACTTGTAAGGAAAATTGAATTTCTGTTCTGAAGCATGCAACTGTGGTGCGCTGCCCGAAATGTTACTTTTTGAAATGTGCAGTTAATACTTAGAACACTGGAGTAATCTTAGCTCCTCATCACTGAAGGCTAAGTAAAATCGTCTCTTCCCTTCTCGTGTGTTTTGGCCAAATGGATTAGAATCTTTGACCCAAATAATTTCTTTCCTCAGGCTCCTTTCGCTGCCACCTGAATGCTTTGAGAAAGCCCAAGGAAACAGTGAGCACTTTCATACTTTCAAAGTTTCTTGTTGCAAATGAAACAGGATAATTGAGGATTTATACCTCACATGCTGGGTCACCACACTTGTCTTTCTAATTCATTTTAGGGGTAAAGATACCGTGTGTGTATGTAACTACTATATCACAAATTACTTTACAATGAAAACCCAAAACTCAATAGTTCTTTTCTCCTTCTGATGCTTTCAGTGTTATCAGAAACCAGCCATATGATTAAACAGTACTGTATAATACAATGAACTCCTCTTGTTTTGATTGTTCTGTCTATCATTTTGATGGAAGTAAGAGATCGATTGTGTGATGAACACAAGCCTTGGTGTATTCCATAGAGTGTGGTAAGAGGGCTTATGCTGTCAATAACAGCACTCGTATGCACCAACTTTCATGTCAAGCTGGGGCTCCTTCCTTTGCCTTGTTTGCTCTCCCATGACCCCCTGCCTTGGGTCCTCCTTAGGGCTCTCAAGCCCTGTTACCCTCCTGACAATGGTGAGCAATGCAAGCAGGAGCTACACCTGAGGCTGAGGTGGGAGAGAAAACAAGTGTTGCTGAGCACTTTGAAAATTCAGCCCCTTCCAGGAACTTTTAGATAACTCTCAGGAATTCAGATGGGCCCTTCATTTTTCAAAAACAGCAAAATTATTATTTCTTATCCTGTTGATTTCCCCAGAAGCAGGTAAAGCTCAGTGAATGTAAACATTACTAAATGCAATAGAAGTTAGTCCAGTTTCTTTGAAATCCAAAGAGATTCAGAATATCAGGATCTTTTAAGATGAATTTTGAGCAATTAAGATGTGAATAGTCTGATACGTTTTTCTTCAGATTCAATAAGAAGGAAATATAGGTGACTGCTTGCTGGGAACTAGAGCAAAAGGCAGCATGCAGAAAAATGAACTTTCTCTTGGAAGTTTAGTTCTGAGAGGCAGGTAGGCAAGATTATCTCTGGGGGTAAAAATGAAACTCAGAAGATTTGCATGAGACTTCAGAATTTGCTTTAAATACACCAATTGATTTTTTTCCCAAAAAACCAAGAAATACTTGATTTCTGTAGTCAAATCTGCTTATCTCTGCTTAATACTAAAGATGCAGGCTAGCAGATAGATGATGTTTTGCAGTGTATCTTGTAACTTTTTTCATAGGGAAGCACATTGTTTTCTCAGTGCACGACTAGCTCAAACTGCAGTGCTTCTGATTTAGTGCATGTGAAATATATATATGTATTTTTTTTCTCAGAAAATCTATCCCCAAGGTGGGCAGAATAAAACTAGAGAGCTGCTCTACTTTAAAATCAAGATGCTAAGTATATCTAATACGTTATGCATGCTAAGTGATGATTCACATTTTATTTATTCACTACAATATGTTGACATTCGGACACTAGTTAGGATGCCGATACCCTAAGGCTCAACCACTGCAAATACTGGGGTAAGAAGCAGTTTTCGCACAAGATCAAATTTCAGAGTGGTAAGCTGTCATTTGGTGTCAGGAATTTGTACTAAAGTGTGTTCCTCGTTTATTGTTTTCCATAGAGATTGTTTTGTGTGAAGTACTGCATTAAAAGATATTAACATAGGAATGGAAAAAATTAATAACCATTTATCTATATTGGCAAACCATGATCACATATAGGGGGACAAAACTTAAATTTCAACATTAAACTGTTCAGATGAAGTAATAATAATTTTAAGCATTGACACAAAACAATTACTCCAAAATCTGATAAGAATTTTTGGAAGAAGGATAGCAGAAAACCCCTGAGATAGAGATGTTTTACCTCAATTCCTTTAGAGAGGCTCAAGGGCAGAAAGAATACGTAACTTAACATATCTATTGCATACAAATAATTTCACATTCTTCATACAATTGAGATACTGCAATATGAAGGAGGGAATTGAAAACATGGTGCTTATATAAAGATACTGTGGTTCCTTGAAGTAAAATGTTATACATCCTAAGCCCTGCAGTGAAAAAGCCTAACATACATTGCCAAAACCGTAAGTAAAAAAAGACATTAAACTGATAAAGAGATTGTGTTAAATGTCAGTAAGGAAACTCGTAACACTTACTGCATATGAAAAAAAAAAAAGAAGTGTTCCCTATTACTGGTTAAAAAATAAGAAAAGTTACTATTAATGAGAAAGACTTTATTATTACTAGATAATAAAAATAAATCAGAACTGTTACGGTGTAAATTTCATTGTAGGTGCTTCAGCTTTTGCTGTAACTGATAAGTTATGGCTCCATTATGCAATACAGTGTGATGGTCCACTTGTAGAGTGTTTCATGTCAGTTCTTGCATTTACTGTCCATTTTAATACTTGGTCTAGTTGATTTCAAGTATAGCTTAAGTTAATTAACTCTTTCAGCATTAAGATTATATCTCCAAGAGCCAAAATGTTATGTATCGGTGTTAATCACAGTGTAGTTAGACCTTTTTAATTTGATTTTTTTGTTATTGGAGATTCAAGACTAGTAGAATGCCCAGTAGTGCAGAGCATTACCAAGTTTTTAATTTAATCCAATCTAGTAATTATCTGCAATTCATACTGAAGGCTAAATACATAACAAATGATGTGACTGTACTAGGCTTATAGTTGAAAACCCATTCCAAGACAAACATTTTTATTTACAGTTTGAAATAAAAGCTTGTATAATAATAACATTATTCTGCTATTTTCCTGCACTATAATTTCTCCTGAAAGATTTCTGTGCTCTATGATTCCACAATGTTCATCCTCCTGGTTAGATTTTCTCTAGATTGCTATTAATGATACTGAGTTTTGTCTGATTTTTTTTGAAAGATATCTCTGAATCCTGTGGTAAGAGAAATACATTTGAGAGCTGAATTTCTTT
This sequence comes from Theristicus caerulescens, assembly GCA_020745775.1. Classification (NCBI taxonomy): domain Eukaryota; kingdom Metazoa; phylum Chordata; class Aves; order Pelecaniformes; family Threskiornithidae; genus Theristicus; species Theristicus caerulescens. The sequence continues at coordinate 6,504,159 of CM036565.1, read as the reverse complement.
CCCAATACAAGGACTAGTTCTAAATCTGCAATATTCATAATGGTGGGTAACAATATTTTAATATTACACAAAACTAGCATCAGTGACCAAATACCTCCAAAAATTAACCCTGCTGGGGCTGTGCTGATACCATTGCCTTGGGCTGAGCAGTGCTGCCAGAGCTGCCAGCATCAAGGCTGCAGCCAGATCTGCTGGTATTGCACAGGGTTCACCCTCCCAATTAAAAATATGAGTGTTATGACCTGGATCCAATCTTCGGTAGCAGTATGTTTGTTTGGCTTGGAGCAGATGTTTGGGAATCTATGGTTTGCTTCAGGGCCACAGGGCAGATCCTGCCTCTTCTCTCTGCACTCCCCATTACAGCAAAGCATCTCTGTGGAATTTCTTTCTGTTGAGAGTGATGCTTTGATTACCTCCTATGATTTCACACAGTTTGAAACACAGCTTACTGTAATCTTCATTTAACAGCCTCTTCAAGACTGGTCAGATTTCCAGCTAAGCAGCTCTTAGAAACCTCAGCTAATGCTTTTTGTCTCAGAGTGAAGCAAAAGATTTTGCCACCCTTGATTGTAAGATAAATGGATCAGATATTACTTTTTATGAGAGATTTCCCACGTTTTTCACTTGCATCTTATCACCGTATCCCCTTGATTTCAAAGGTGATGCATTAGCTTATGTATTTTATATTGCTCTATGTTATCTAGTCGACACATTCTCTCAATTTCTTTCTGGGTTTGGTTAATTGTGATTGTACATCTCTTATGCCTCTCAGTTACCTGCTGTGATTTTTTTTATCTAATCACAGAAAGATTTGATGGTTTTCAGGAGCACTGCTGCTCTTAAATGTCTAAAAAGATGAACTTGCTTGTATGTTTGAATGTATGTTTACCACTTCTGGCTCCATTATTTTACTGAATAACGGTCCAGTCTTGCAAAGACTTCAGAGCGTGTTAAATTACAAACTGCCTGTAGTTTGTGAATGTCCTGTTTAAATGTTTGCAGTGTTGAGACATAAAATGCCTAAATACATAAAATAATCTTTACGATAGAGATTTAAATAGTGTTTACTCTGAAAGCATACTGTGGTGAAACTAGGTCTTTAATTCTTAGCCTACAGATGAGACTAAAGTATTAGTCTTTAATTTATTTTAGACTGGAAAACTTAGTTTTTCAAAAGTGTTCAGAAGGTATACAATTCCTGCTGCATGATATCGGAGGTTTACACATTCCCAATCTCATGGAAGCTTGCTTTCTCCCTCAGACTTGTAAGCAGCCTTCAAGAATACTTTCTTTTTTTTTTTTAGTTTATCCCCCAACTTTCATCGTAGAGGTGGATGAAGTTGCATAGATACCTTAGGAACCAAGTCAGACCTCTGTCAATATTTTGAGACTTCAAAAGTTCAATTTCTGCTGCTGGGCTTCTTTTCCCCACCCGTTTGCACATCCCTGTAACTGGGACTAATGTCAAAGTATAGAAACACTGCGTGAGGCTCTTTCAGGAGTTCTGGCTTGGCATCTGTTCTAAAGCTGTTTGAGATAAAAAGTTGCCTTCTCTGGATACAGAATCCTGTAAGCCCAGAATATAAAACCTATTTTTTATGAATAAGAAAACTCTAATATTCTGCAATTACATTTAAGCAACTTTACACGTAACAGTTCAGTTAGTACAGAGAGATTTTCCATGATGTATTCTTTGTTCTTGCAACAGCTCCTTCTTCAGCAACCCCTCGCAACATCCTTCACTCCGTGGCTGTGGCCGGTGGCTACAGAAGTACACTGTGGCTACAGCATGTGGAAACTTATTTTAATACCCTTCTAACTATCACATGCGTTTTCAAAATACTGACCTTCATGGTAGCCTAACTGTGAGAGCTAAATTCACCTTTGGAAGGAAGTATGCATGGCTCTTTATATAAATAAGACATGTCTGTAAGTACAGCTTTTTCTTCTGCATGGAGAAGAAAGGAGGGCTGGATTTCTTCATCCTTCAACGTAAGCCTAGCGTAAAGATAGCTACTTCCTTCAGTACGTGAGGAGAGGGACAGTGCTATGAATATGATGAGGATAGAAAGGAATGGCAAATGACAGTACAGCAAAAATAACAGAATTGCTCCACTCTCAGGTGGCAAGGCTGATCACACCCGAAAGCACTGGTGTGGCTGTGGGCAGTAGCTGCCCTGCCGAAGGGCTTGCAGGCAGCAAGGCAAAACTCGTGGATCGTTTTGAGTCCTTGGTTCTCTCACTCATCTTTTTGCTGCATCAGGCTTTCTCCAACTTTATTGAAAAAAGATCTGATTTATGGTTTGTTCAGGATTGTGTTTCTAGAGATTGAAATACCACCTCTCTTGTCCTGCTGTTTTTAAATGCGAGTTAAAAACAAGAGATGATAGTAAACTTATTTTAAAATATATATCAGGAACAAAATAAGAAAATACTCAAACCATTTAGCAGCCAGCAGCTTTTGGCAGCAGTATATACCTCCACCAGTATGAATCACTACAAACATAAAGAGAAACACATTGAAACCAATACAAGGCCAGATTCAGACAGTGACTCCATTTTGGCAGCTACATTTTATTTTTATTTCCTTTTTCACTTTTTCCTGAGGTTGCTGGCACCTTACTAATGATAGATAACACTGATTTAAATTCTCCATCACAGAAACATGATAGACGCTGTAAAGAAGACAGTGATTGTGTTTTGGCAGTGTATTTTACTTTATCATGTTCCACTGAAGTGATAACCTGAAAACCAGAAGAGTTAGACCCGGCATGCTGGATACTGGGAGGCTCCATTGAGCAGATGTACCTGGATCCTGATTCTTAAAAATTACAGAACTTAGTAAACAAGTAAAACAACGTTTCACTGATGTGAATTAAGGAAGCTGAACCAGGTATGTCATAGTATCTGCTTTAATTTTGGAACGAGTAAAATTATGTGGACTAATTTAATATCAATATCTACACGTTCTTTTAGAGTGAAGGATGAACCTGGTCCAGTATTCTCTTGTTTACATTGCAATTAGACAATGTATGCACTTTTCCCCTATATGCCAGCCACAAACTGTCACATAACAATGTTAATGTAAATTCACGTAAATGGAACATTTTGTGGAATAGCATTTGCAATTCAGGATGTTTTAAAAAGAGATTTTGCATGTACTTACATTTTGGTCATGCAATGGGAACATGTGTTGGGGTTGTATGTCCCCGATCACTGCAAACTGACTGGGTCATTGAATTACATCACAGCTCCTCTGTTGCCTTCCTGCCTCGTATGGCTCTGCAGATGGTCTGGAGGGAGCAGTACTTGCTGCTGACTACCAATAGTTTTGTGTGGCCCGTACAAGCAATCTGTGCTTTAGTAAGGAGCATTTCCAGAGTCAAATTTTTACTCTGCATAATCTGTAATAAAGAGAAACAATTCCTGGTGAGGGATTCTCTGTGTATGTGCCTATGTGAGTGTTCACATTCAGCGTCATCTAAACATTCAAGAAATAATCCTTCCTTTTGACAAACAGAATTGGAACCACAGAGGGATATTGACTAGGACAAATGCAGCATTTATTCAAAAACTGTCTCTCAATTATCATTTCAGTTTTGTTTGCATGAATTCTGCCTGTCTGCAAATAGGGCTTGCTCACAATTCTGAGCCAAATTTTAGTTCAATAGAAATCATGGAGGTAGCCATGATAGAATCGCAGCTTTTTATTTGAGTAGAAAGCATTGAAAGAGTTTCGCAGCCAAGCCAAACCATTTGTTTGCTGTTTTGTAGTCAATGTTTTACAACCTTCCTTTAGTACAGGCTGTTCATTTAAAAGAGGAGGGGGGGAAAGGGAAACTGGTTATCGAATGAGTGCCAGTGGTTATCTGCTTCCCTTGTATAGAAAAGTAACTTTTTCTCTCCCTACAAAAGATTGTTTAAGAAACCTTTAGATACTCTGACAAAAGTTACCAGGTACTTTAGATTTGAGGTGAAGGAGTAGAGAAATTCATGCAGTTAGACTGGAAAGTTAGTGTTGATATTGCTGTTCCAGCAGTCTCTTCTTGAAATAATAAGGTAATAAAATGTTTCCTGGAATGAGAGTCCACTGAGCTGCACTTTGTATGTGTATGAATGCTGTGGGGATTCACCAGAAACTGGCTAATTTATTTGTAAATTCACTACCCAGTCCTGTTGACTCCAAGGAAAAAGTCTTTGGCATACTGAGCTTCAACTTCTAAAAAATGCGTAGGTGAGGATCACATTTGAGATGTGAAGAGCGATAAGTCACCTCTATGGTAAAGTTGATGAGCATGCCAGCACAGTTAAATGAAGTAGGAGTAAGTAGAACTCACATTTTTTCTTCCTTTATAGCTTTGGTCAAGCAATCTAGATTTGGCCACTGAGTAGGATTTGCTCCTCATAGCCTCTGCATGAGCAAGCTGGGGATGTCCTGGATGGCCAGATGTCAATGTGAGACAGATCAGGACACCAAAGTAAATATGTGAGACTTCTGGCTGCAGTGCCTAGCTATTAAGAGGAGATGAGCATCTAGGGGCTACTTTTCAGTGGCCAGAGATTTTGCATAAATGCCTGGGCTGAGATGAATGTTTGAGATACTTGGGGATTAATGGGTCTGAGGAAGTGGGGCCAGCCAAAGACAATGAACAGCTTTGTTCAGCAGAACCATTTCTGGAGTAACCAGATCCCAAATGGACCTTGGCTGGGTTGCTATTGCTTTGTTTTGGTTCTGAGGGGGAGGATTTTAATCCCTTAAAGCAAATTCAGTGGTTCATTTTTTTAAGATGCTTACCAGACTCTGCTGATTTTTTTCATGCCTGTTTAATAGTGCCTGCATCACCCTTCACTCTCAGGTCTTTTACACATTTTTTCTGGGACAAAGTTATAATTGAGTGGGATTGGGAGTAGAGGTTAAAGCAAGGTTTACTCAATGCTGTTGTGCAAAATGAAGCATATTTTTTTAAAAAAACTTCTGTCTTTCATATTCCTGTGCTAATACCCTTTTGGTGCTTGAAAATATATTCCATGTTGTAAGATGTCGTACTTCTGATGGTACTTCAGTTTACTGTTAGTTTAGCTTTGACTTATTCCGAAAATCTTCAGCATTTTCTTCTGTAGGTTTCCTGCTCAGCAATTTTATTGCATTGCAGAGAGAAAGACACCAGAAGTCTTGGCGCTTCTCTCAAAGATTATGCTTTAGAGCACTGAACTGCAATGTAGTTAAAGGCTTTCAGCTCACCAGTAAACAGACATATCAATGCTTTCTGTTATCACATTTGAAATGTTAGAATATGTCTCTAATCTCTATATCATCAACTTTCCTGCTTGCACACATTATTTGCCATAGTAATTAAGAGATAGGCATAACAGGAGTGTTTCATACTCATAGAAGTTTCCAAAGAAAATTTAATTTGACAGTGGTGGTAAGAATACTAAAGCTACTTTATTTAGGGTGTTGGATTTCAGTTTTTGTCTAGCAGCTTTCTTTCATGCTAAAATTCTCATTTTTGGGCTAATTACAGCGTTGTTTATCTGGTTTTTAACAAAAGCTACCCTCAGCACAATTGGAATGACTTTCACCTGCTTCTTTGGATCTGCGTTAAGGGCAGTGCGGTTAGAAAATGATAATGGCACAAGCAAACAGCAACAGAGAGCGTGAGGGTTTTGATGAGACAGCATTAACTGTGGCATTGGAACCCAAGGAATAAGTAGGAGCAGTGCAAATGCCCTCTCTAATTTCTTTCCAAATCTGGTTTGTATTGCTTCCTCACATGCTAGTCAGACTAAAAATTTAGGGCATCATTGTACATTCTTAGCACCTTTTGTCTTCATGGACTAAATAATACGGGACTGATAAATACAAAAGTGATTTTTTGAGGGGAAAATCCAGGATTATCATGTGGTTGAAGAAAAATATATGTAGAGTTTTGCCTATTACTATTCTTTGCCTATCAACAAAGCAACAAAGTTTCATGAAATCATATCTGCAACAATAATAAGCCTAAAAAAAGGGTAATAAAAAAGTAAAGAGAATACTTTCAGGTTTGGCGGTCTGTTGTGAAAGCAGGTGGCTGGTCCTAAATCTAATTCCTGGGTTTTTATAGCGTAGCAGTAAAGAGGAAAGCAGACAGCATTGTTACCCACCGAGTTTGAATTAAATTCAGATTTGTTTCAGCAGGGTATTAATGGGGTTCCTGTGAGAGAGAATCTCTGGCTTTGAGTTTGTTACTGGGTGGAAAATCATCTGGATAGGGTCTTTTCTAAGCTATGAGAATATGTTTACAATTTGAATTTTTACAAATTAAATTCATTATGCCCATTAGCCCATTTCCATGTGAGATGCAGCATCAATTATCTTTTTTCTAAAGCCTTTTATACTAACTAAGCAGGATTTCCTTTTTCTTTACTTCTCATGTACGTGTGGTTCACATGCATACGCTATAATTACTCATTACTGAATGAAAAAATTCAAGTAGGTCTACTGAGTTTACCTTCTGGAAAATACATTCTGAAAAATGTTCTGAAACATAAAACAGATCAGTTCCAGTAGTCCACTTCAGGTAACCTGACAAAATGCCTTCTCTAAAGATTTTAAAGACAGAATTTTGAGTCAAAATACCGGTTCATCAAAAAAGGGCCATCACAAACGTGTCACAACATTATGAGCTTGCTGCTTTTTTAAAAAAATATTTTTTATTCGTTTGTTATGTGTTTACATAGAGTAAAACCCATTTACAAGTGTTCATAATGTTTTATACAACTGTAAGCACTGTAGTACTGAAGTAGAATAGTTAAAGCTGTAATATTCTGCATTGACCCTACCCAGCACTGTAGGAGCACAAAAGCACTGGTACAAATAATGTTTCTGGGTTACCTGACTGACCCATGCTGTAGAGGGTATTTGGTGTTTTGTACGGCCTGCCTTCTGCATCTCCTTTTTCTTTTGTTTAAATGCTTAATTTTGATATATTTTCTAGTTTAGCAGGAAGACTCCTTTAGCATAGTCGTTGTCTGGCTTGAAGAGCAAATAGTAAAGGTGTGGTTATACAAGTCCAGTGACATTCTTTGTGGATTTTTGAACCTCGTTGTTATTTACTAGTATTTGGGGCAAATTGAAGTCAACAGTGCCCTTCAGCAGCTGCTTGTAGAGGCTGGTCATCTGTATTTTTAGCTTTGGCCTTCCTTAAGGTAAAATTGTTTGAATCGCTATGCCAATATACTTTCATTCCAGCTAATGACATGAGCATCTATAATCATTACTGTATTTTTGTCCTCACACTTCCCATTTTGTAAACCTTTGAAAATAGCATATCTATCAAGAGCTAGGAAGGAACACTAAAATGGTGAACATACTGTAAACTGTATTGGTCCAACAATAACAGGAGTTGATATGAGTGTGACACTGATAAATATTACCATATGGATAAATTGGTCATTTTTTAGCTGATATCCCATTTTAGTCAATCATTCTAATTTGGTACCTAGTATCCAAAGAAGACTGTGGATGAAAAAAAGAAGTGAAAGTTTAATCATAGTATTATTTTAGGAAACTGAATTAGCATGGATGCAGAGATGTATGTCCTCACAAAAGTAACTGGATAGCACTTATTTAATTCCATCAGCAAGACTGATAGCATAAAATTATTTTACAAAATTAAAATACAGACCAAATGTACATGAATCTATTACATTATGCAGACACTTGATTAAAAAAAAATCTTAGTTTTCCTTCTTAATTTTACTGGTCAGTGCCTAATTTGGGTTATCTAAATATGCTTAAAATTAACAGAGTACTGAAATTAATTCTTTCGTTTCATTGTTTCAGACTTTTGCAATGGAAGCAAAACATTTCTTAGTCCTAAACCAGAAGCTCACCTGGAAAAGGTAAGTGGATTTATACCCGAAGACAACACTTGACTTCAGATGTTATGAAAATATTAATGCCACTTATGTCTCAATATCTAGTAACAAAGCAGATACAGAAGATAAAATAGCCTGTTACTTTCCTTTTCTTTCTTCTACTACAGAAATATGTGTGTAAACAAGTTCATTTTAACACTAATGCAGTCTTTTTTTTTAAGAAGGCATATTTTAAGAATTTCTAACTGATGAATAGAATTGTGATCTCTTACCATTTTGAAAGCGATGCGATAGCTCTGATGGAAGTTTCCCATTCTCAGAAATTAACCATTTATAAAATTACATATATTGGATGAATTAGCATAAATGTGTGCCTTATCTGATTACCTGACATACTTATGCCCTGAACACCTGGCCTGATTTTCAAGTCCATTGGTTCATTCATTTCAGTGGGTATTTCTGACACTTAAAGAGGAGGTAACTTAATATGGATTTAAGTGTCAGTCATTTCAATCCCTGGCCTTGGATTGTAGGGATGATTAGTGATAGGTGAAAAAAAAAAAAATTGTATTAGTAAGAATTGGGTGGTTTCTAGGGACTGCCATGTCACTAGAATGTGTGATAGGACATCACTGTGACTGTTGTTTGTCCCCGTTGTTTGTGATGCCACTATGGGCATGTCACTGTTGTTTGTGATACATGAGACATCCCAGTACATCTGCAGTATTCGGTTTATCTGGAGAAGGATTGCATACTGGTGGAGTTACGCGTGAATCTCTTACACACATGGCACTGTGTATCTGTACATAAGTAGCAAAATGAGTTTATATTTGGAAATCTGATAAATGAATGAGCAGATGGTGGTTTGTATATGTGATGAACTGATTTCCAGTGATTAAGACAAGTGTAAAATTGGATTTTGAGTATCTTAAAAAGTGCATGGCTCTCTTACTTTAAATTTCATGTAAAATAACAGTAAGTTCTGTGACAATTCATAAATTTGGCAGAAACAAAGCCCTCAGTAACCCTGGTAGCTGTCTCACTTCTTGAGTGATGTAAATGTTACAATCTCCTGTGGTGGCAAAAGCAAGAATTTACCAAAAGTGTATTAGTAAGCGTACTTTTATCCAACTGGAGATAGGAGTTAAAAATGAACTTTCGTATTAATTGTTTAAAATTTTATTTTCAGTGTTATGTGAAAAACTAATTTACAGAATGAGGATTCAGGCCCCATCTATAATTTATAGTTAAAAAAGTTAAATACTGTATATAAATACGAAAATTTCATACCTATATGATTACACATGAAGGACTGGATGGATTTTCAGTATTTAATTAAGTTTACCTTTTGGTTTCAGCATTACTTTTCTAACTCTCTGGACTTTTGAATTCATTTTGACTGGTCTATTGTGAACTTCAGCTCTTGTTTGTACCCATCATAATTTGCGTAAAGGATTACTGTTTAGTTAGAATCATAAAATGCTTTGGGATGGAAGGGACCCTTAAAGGTCATCTAGTCCATCTCCCTGCAATTGGCAGGGACATCTTCAAGCAGATCAGGTTGCTCAGAGCCCCGTCCAGCCTGTCCTTGAATGTTTCCAAGGATGGGGCATCTACCACCTCTCTGGGCAACCCATTCCAGTGTTTCACCACCCTCATTGTAAAAAATGTCTTCCTTATCTCTAGTCTGAATCTACCCTCTTTTAGTTTAAAACCATTACCCCTTGTCCTATCACTACAGGCCCTGCTAAAAAGTCTGTCCCTATCTTTCTTATAAGCCCCCTTTAAGTATTGAAAGGCCTTTAAGTATTGAAAGGTTAGGATTGAATTAGATGGCACAAACCAGCCTCGACTCCTAAATGTCACCATCTTTGATTCCTTCAAGACATTGCTATCAGGTGCTCTTTATAAAGCCCTATGTATAGGACTTAGATATAGCTACAGCAAATACTGTAAGGGCACCAGCACGCACTTGTACCAGTATTTAAAATTCTGACTCACGAATATCAGCAATTACATATTCATCTCAGATATGCTCTTGTATATTTATTATGACTTCTCTCTGAACAAATAGTTCCAGCAGATATTATCAAGAGGAATGCTGAAATAATATTACATAGTCAACACATACTTTAACTTGACCTTTTTTTCAAGTCCAGAGATATAAATGTTGCCAGTCCGCGGTTAGGAAAATAAATTAGCAAACCATTAAGTAGCCTTAGCTCTGTGTTATTACAGGATTTTTGATAATGATTTTCTAGTCTAAACAAAACAATTTCCTGTAATCCAGAACTCCCACTCCCATCTGCAGGCCAGCTTGTGTGCAACACAGCTTTCCAGTTTAGGAATGGGACACCCCTTGCCTGAGGCACTGAGAAATGGTTAGATCTCAGTAATGCAAGTGCTTCTTCATGGATATGGGCTCTAAGATGAAGTGCAGCTGATGAAATCTAACTTCAAAAACCCTCTCAGAATTCCCAGAATTGTGGTCAATAAGGACTGGATCTTAATTTTAATTGTGCAGCTAAAAAATGCCATTCTAGCCTTTACAGTACAAAGTCTAGAAATTCAAGGGTTTTAGGTTTTAGTGGTAATCACCTTACAATTATGTAAGTTAAGATAGATTCTGGAAGTGCTGATTGAAAGTGACCTCTGAGTCAACTGCCCCATCCAGCTGCCTGAACACTGCTTGAACCATCGCTAGATCAGGTCAGCTGTGCTCTTGCTTGGTTGAATCTTGAAAACCTCCAAGGATGGAGGTGAGGTGCCAAGCAGCATTTCTACATTAACAAGCCCCCCCCCCAAAAATTAAAAAGCGATACACAGATGTCTGAATTAAATCATATTTTCACTTTCTATTTAAGCTAACATCTGTGGCCTTCCAAAGAATCTAGTGAAAGGGAAACTAGCAGGATTTTGCATAAATAAATTCATTAAATCTTGCGTTTGAAATTCTGAAGAAACAAACAGATGGTGAAATTGGTATAGTCTGAAGTGCCAGTAGGTGAAGTAATAGTAAAATACACATATTTGAGAAAAATACCTAATTTCAGTGTGCTGCCATCCTAGCAAAGGCAAAATGGAATTAATGTAACAATCATTTGAAACATGTTATTCTACATTTTGCTTATACAAATGCTGCTGACTGCATGCTACACAACATTTACGTTATTCACAAATGTGAATTTTAATAGAACGCTTTTATTTCGAAAAGATATTTGCATATGCACTCATTTTTTTTTCTGGAAGATAAATTATTCTTTTTAATACACAGGAGAAATAAACTGACTTCCCACCAGCATCCATAGAAATGTAGTTCAAAAGTCCTTGTGATGTAGAGGGAGATTAGCATCTCCACAGAAAATAAGAGGCTGTGATTTTTTCCTTCATTTAAAGCAGTTGTCTTTTTTCTTTGCCTTTCTTACCTGTAACTTTATTTATTGAATTTGCAACTAATTTAGTTTTGAAGAAAGTGTCGTAAACGGGTGGAAAAAATATTGATATATTTTGCCACCACTAAACATCTTGCATCCAGGAAATATTTATGCCTGTAAATAAGATAACATTTAAAATTTCTCTTTTGAAAGCCAGGAAATGTTTCTTACATTTGGAAAAAAAAAGCCTTTGTAATGAGATGTATCTGTACATGTTGCATGGGATATTAGACAATAATTTATACAGCTGAAAATGTGTTCACCTATTTTCAGTTTATGAGCACAGATATACTGGGAACAAAGATATACCTTCTGAGAAGATAAGTTCTTTTTAGAGATCTCTGGGGTCTCTGGGGTTTTAATTAGGGATTTTTATAGCTTTTGTATACTAGCTTCTAAGACTTTTTTACTTCAAAATAAAATTCAGAGTTTTTGTGTCCTCTCTTGATCAATTTTAAGGCCAAAAATAAAGGTGGAAAGAATCTATTTCTAAATACTAATGAGTGCCTCTCTAAACTGTGAAGAAATTTTTGACAGTGTATATAGGTAGGTGTATATGGATTTTATATATCAAATCATTCTAGAGCATTTGTAATTAAGGAAATCACTTAGTTATGGTCCTGAACATAGGCACTGGCTCGTAAACGCTGCGTTGTAGGACATCCTGTTCCATGCAAGTCTTACCATGTGAGTGATGTGTGTGTATATCGATATATCCTGCTGCCTAAAATGTCACGTTTCTTGTGCTGTTGATTAAATTGTTTTGGTTGGTTGTTGCTGAGGTGGTGGTAGGTTTAAAAAAAAAATAAATGTGCATAAGGACCTTGGCATTTAAGCTATTAAAGTATAAATGAAGACATAGCTTACTCCCTGAATGGTTGTAACAGCCTCCTGAGTCTCATCAATCATGCAGCAGCCCATGCCGAGGCTGAAAAGTGAAGAACCTGTAACAAAATGTGTAAATACATAAACAGTGCTTTACGGGAAGGATTCATGCTCTCCTGCCCTTCCCACACAACGCACATCAGTATCTGCCTCGGGAACGCTCGTCTCTCCATGAGAGACTCCACGCAGCTGAGCCCCTGTTAGCAAATGTCCCATGCTGTTTGCATGGTCTTCCTCCGATGCTCTCCTCTGTGGAGCCGGAACCGAGGCATTTTGGTGGCACGCAGGCTGTGCAGGAGACCGCTGTGCTGGCTCACCTCTCATGCTAGCTCACCACTCTCGCTGGGTGCTAAGGTGTTGTGAAAGGCTATATGTGAATTGTCTTGGGTTGGGTGAATTTAATTCTTCTGAGTTTCAAATGAATGCTCATTTAGATATCTTGAGAGCTGAGAGCGATACATTCAGTTAAGCAGTTTTATAAGGGTTGAAATTAAATGTCTTGGAATATCATTATTTGCCGCTGAAAGCTTGTGCCAGTGATGAAACTGGCTGCACGGGAATTACGAGAGCTGAATTAGATCACATGCTAAGTGATAGGTGAGCTTAATGGGTTTTGACTGACACAAGCAGAGCTGACACATAAAGACTGCATTTCTCAGCTGTGTACTCAGTCTGATTACAGGCAAGAGATTATAAATTCTTTCTTTGCAGAAAAGAAGTGGCTCTGCGAGGTCTCAGCTATTAAAACTGGCCTTTGTTGAAGGCACTAAGTGTTCAGGGCTATGCAGTCACCCTGAAAAACAAAGTTTGTTCATGTTTCCAGTATAATTACAAAGCTAGAAACATATCAACAACCATGCCCTTCATGCTGAGAATTCTTTCTATTACAAAGGCAAATAGTCACAAGGAACAAAGAAATAGGAAAGGGGAAAAATTGGCTGTACTCCCAGATAACTAACTTTCAGAAACTGCGGTTCTGCCCAGCACTAACACAGACTCAAACAGCTATAGCAGTGATGTGAGAAAAAACAAGCAGCTGAAGAACAAAAGAGAGCGTAAAGCTAACAGGCACCCCATAAACAAGAATCCATTTCCTATGGATAGTGCTAAGGGCCTGGTTTTGGCTGAAAATGTGAGGGAACCACCATTAAAATGTAAATTATGAAGGGATTTCTTTAACAGGATGAGGAAGGTGATTTAACAAGGTCGAGTGGAGCAGTTTTTATTGGGCTCTGAGGCTGATCAGGCACCTGTGGGTGCCACTGAAAGGTGCTGTCCCATTTTATTGAGGAAGAGTGTGGGGACGTCTCTGAACCGTTGGAAGGGAAAGTGGAGACTGGGTTGGAGGTACCTGCTCAGCCTGGATGAAATCCCCACAGAGGGGAGGAGGTCTGCCTTTGAAACTGGGTAGTCCCTGCAGTAGTGGAATCACTAGCACACAAGTTCATAAAGGGAGGAAAATTATGGGCAGCAGAGCTGATAAAGGATGTTCTTCTAACCTGAAAGGAACTGCAAAGGAAGTATATCTTTTCTAAAGAAAATGCCAAGTTTAAAAAAAAATTACAAGAGCATCATGGATACTTTAGTTTGATTATTCTGGGGAGAAAATAAAATAGAAAAGAAGCTGTAGTTACAGTTTCCTAGAGAGCAGGTGCAAGTCGTACCATCGTCAGAGACCTGAGATCAGCCCAGGCCCCTATGGAGATGGCACAGGGAGCCTCATGCATGCAAGAACTTGAGCTCTCAGCTCTGCTGTCAGATGTTTGGGAGTGAAGGGATGCTCAGACAGACAAGAGGTAGGTCAGTATCACTGCAGACACAACCTGATGCCCTCCTGATACTTTCTGTGGCATGGTGAAAAGTGTGCTCTGGTCCCAGCAATGCATTTGGTCATCTCCAAAGAAGGACTCACAGACAGCTCTGCCGTCAGAAGCTTATTTAGAGATTAGAAGGATGTAAAGTTCCTTTTGCTACAAATAATTTATGGTCTTCGGTTTCCATAGCTATTTTGAAATGTTGTCATCAGCTGGGGTTTAGATGATAACTCTGTCAAAAGCTTTCTTAGTCAGCAAAATATTAATAAATAGTTCATGGCAAATATCGTAACACATAAATACGACTTATACTTGAAAAAGAGCATAAATCAAAGTAATTGTTGACACTCTAATTCAGAAAGGCCTTTTTTTTTTTTCCCACACTTTTATGCATCATCTGCCAAAAGAAACTCCCAAGACTGTGGAAGTTAGACTCAGTGCATGACGCAATGGAAAACAGATGGCAAACTCTTAACAGATTTTAGGTTTAGGCCATGTTGGGTGTAACCCTGTAGCAAAATTCATTTTTTTAAATATTAGTGACCTCATTTCTGAACCTGCTGGCAAAGGGTGGTTTTTTTTACACATTTAATGCTTTATTTAATATAATTAAATACTTAAAAATAGGGATTCATGGGTTCTTTCACTGTTCTTTAGTTTTTGTCTTTTGACTTAAAAAAGATTTGTTCAAGACTTTTATTTAAAAAAAAATCCAAAATATTTGCTCAATTCCTGAATGTTCTTATGACTATTACTGTAGGATATTATTGTAGTTTTTACAACTTATGGTGTATAATTCTGTCTTCCCTATTAGAGCCTTGTATTTGTATACAGTCTTAAAACAAAGGCTCTGGCACGCATTGTGGAAAAAGGTTAGGACTTATAGGATAAATCTATGATGACAGATAGGAAAAAATAGGAAAATGAGATACTAAAATCATTTAGTAACTTTCATTAGACTCAAAGGAATGTTCTTTCTCCAAAAAGACCTTTACGCTAAAATATTTATAGCTGAACTGTCTGAACAGTCATGAAATCAACAGAAGAGCAATGTGCGGTATCTTCAGCCACAAATACATGCCAGAAGTCTTTCTGAATACAAAAAGAATTTGTGTTATATTGTTTTTTTATCTTTTATATTTGACTAAGTTATAAACTAGGAGACAGCTGCAGATTTCTCGGCTAAGCGTTCCTTGCAGCCCTGAAAATGATTTAAGCATCTCATCCTAAATCTACATACAGTTAAAATCTTATTTGACTTCAATATGCATTGGGCCTCACAGTTGCTGGCATCACCTGCTGGTTCTGGCAAAGAGTACCTACTTAAGTGAACTGAAGAAAATTTATTTCTTAATGTTGTAATGGAGATTCAATCTTCTGCCATCACAGAACCCCAGAAACTGGTACATATAGAGGTAATGTTGATAGTAAGATCACTGTATCTTGATATGTATTTTAAGTGTAATTTCTCTGAGAGGTGTGAATCAGCATCTTTACAGAAAAAAAAAAAAACAACAAAACCCAACAAAAATTAAATAACAAAAGTTACCTTAGTTACCTTTGTGGATTTTTTAGCCTTCATAGTGGAATTTCTAAAATGAGGGAGAAGGGTACGGATGTGATCTAAACTTCCCACAGAGTATTCTCCTCTGGTAGAAGCTGTATTTGTTTTCACAGATAGAAGTCTTTGCAGAGAGGAAGACGTTGGCCATAGGAAGAAAGTGAATACACATACATGGGAATATCACTGACTTTTCTTATAATTTGTGGTTTTTTAGAGGGTAGAGTTCATTTGTGGGAAGAGCTTTATACATGATGCTGTTTCTGCTGGGGCAGTGGTAACTGAAATTCAGAGTGGGCCTCCAGATTTGTTGTGATGTGGCGGCTGTCGTGCTTTATCTGCGTTGGCTTTATGAGCTGGGAAGTCTGGGAAGGTGCGTTGTCAATAAATCTCTTATTTCCCTTTTTGTTTCCAACCTAAACTTTTTAAACTTGGCAGCAGTTCTGAATGAAGTGTTTGTCTGGTGACCTGGGACCCTTGCAGATGCTGTGTCTGATTTGCAGCTCCATCCCTGATGCATTCACGGTCATTTTTGCTATAACCTCTGTCCATTTGGCCGGATCTTGTCTGTCGTGCCAGTACCCACCTGGCTTTCACAGAGGTCACTGCATCTGCTCTAAAGGGACTTCAAATGCTTTAATTGAGGAACTTCTAAAATCATGTTATTTTAATGAAGCCAAGGGTTTCCATTTGGCTTTGGGCACATTTCTATCAACTTGTAAGCATGTACTGCAGTTCTTTTTATTGAATGACAGGTGATATTACAGCAGTCAGTCAAGCGGCTGTTTTAAGATGCCTCGGATGATTTGTCTATGCTGTGATGATTCATAGCTCCATTTTTATTTCATAATAAAGAGAAAGTGAGAAGGATGCTGTCTTCTACTGCAGTCCTCACTGCGCTGGATTACCTACCTGTATCCATGACCTCTTTTATCCTATTTTAAAGTTCAGCAAAAAAATGTGTGAAGTATCACAAGAACTTCTTTATAAAATACATATCTCTCATTTATTTCTGGTAATTGACTCTTTGCTTGCAAGTTATCTTTAACACCTGGCTCTGTCTAGAGTAAGTTTTTGGCATCTTAAAAGTAAATGTGGTATAGAGCTGCCAAAAGCTTACTTTACCCAGACTTCTCAGTATTTGAACTGTTTTTCTGTAGTATGTCTGTGCTTCCTATTTCATGCCACACCATGGCCCCTTCTTTGGAAAAACATGCTGACTCTGATACATCAATAGCATCCAATAGCTAAGTACGCTAATGAAATTTCTTGTCCAGAACAAACCATTACTTCTCAAAAAATCTGTATTGTGCAAGCAAGCATAGTAAAATGGTGATGGATGTGAGACATTACATACAGTTTCACCCTTCTTCAGGTTCTGATTTATGAATGCTACTGATTTTAGTGGACAGTTATGTGTTCTGCAGAAATCCTAAGGTCTAATTGTCAAAGATGGTGGTACTCATGCACAACTCTGAAATGAAGTCATAACCTTTCTGAAAATTGTCCTATAAATGATTTGCCAGGTTCTACCCAGATTTATTGAATGAATCTTACGGCAAAAAAAATGGATTGGTGGTGTGTCTGCTTAGGACAGTCCCAAAGATCGTTAACTGTGGAGCAATTTGTGATTAACATCATTAGATCACTTAATGCAGCATCACAAGGAATATTAGGGGGCAAATATAAAATTAAAAATCCACGCTGAGCTGTAGATAACTCTATAGAAGAGAGAGAGGCAAAAAAAGGTAGGAATGCTAAGGAGCTTTTATGTGGAGGTCCATGTTTAAAGTGTGTATACATAGGGGGAATAGGTATATGCTCCATCAGGAATTCTGCCTCTGTTTTCAATCAAGTTGGGACTCTAAATAGATCATAAAACATGAAAAAACTATTGTTACCATTATTGTTAGCAGCCGTGGCTTAATTTCCTGATTTAAATTAACTCATGCCATTTAGAAAATATTGTCTGGATTAGAATATTTTCAGCTTTAAATAATCACTAAAATGTCATGATTAATTCTAGTCACTGTTTTCAAAATACCTCTAGTTTTAAGTATATTTTTCTATACCAGTGTCTAAAAACTGGATCTTATCTCTTTCTGCTGGCCTGAATAATATATTTTCAATCTTGTTCACCGTGTAGTTTCTGGTAGGCTTTTAAGTTTGTTTTGATTTGCACTGTGAGGAACTCTGAGACTCAAATATGGAATTTCTGAAGAATCAATCTAAGAACTGATCTTATTTGATGTTTTCTCTAGTCCTCTGGAGAAAAATGGGAGGATGCTAATGGAATTGGTTGAAAAAATGGGATATATTGTAAAAAGAGGAGGGCGGCAATATCACAGAGAAGTTCTTGAATGACATTTGACAAATAAATAGTAGACACTGTTTAAAACTTAAGGGGATGAAGTGCAGTGTTATACATTGAAGGATGAACAATTTAAAAATGAACAAATTGGAAGACTTTATCAGGTGAATATGATTGATGAACATGTAGATGCATCACTCAAACTGGGACAGGTGTAGGAGATAAACTATAGGGATGTTAGAAAAGGAAGGGGAGATGGGGAAGAGAGAGCAAATGAATATGGGCAAACATTGTAAGTGATCAATTTATCGTAGCTTAATAAATTACCACTCACCAGCTTAGTCACAGGAACTGTGCTGCGTGTGTTCCCTTCCCGCTCCTGTTGCATTGTGGAGTGTGGTGGTTCAAACTGTCCTGGGTGTGGTGGTGACCCACAAAGAGCCTCTCAGCCATGCACCCTGGGCAATCACATCCTGACTGATTGTTCACAGTTATTAGTCTTGGGAGATAATCAAGCTCATTCTGTTGTTTACCATGTTCATTTCTAACTTTACTTTTCCAAATGAAGCATCCAGGATGCAAAATAAATGTTTCTTATGTTTTCACCTTTCATTAATCAACTTATAATCTTACAAAGAGGCACCTCGTTAGATGGGCAATGATCTAGCCTTTATAAACTTGAGTTTGATTGGCATTAATTATACTTTTTTAGTTCTGTGCTTAATGAGCTCTGCATCAGTCACTCCCTTACTTGGCCTGGAATCATTGTCGGACTCATAATTATATAATTACTTTATAATTCTGTTTATCTCCTTTACATGTTGACAAAATATTGCATTTCTTTTACTAATCCAGAAATTTGCTAGTTTTTGAATATGCATTAAAAGTCAATGATAACAAATAAGACTTGTTTGAAACCTACAGAAGGAGCATATTTTGGCCCTCCTCATTTTATGATGCCTATATTCAATAGCTGCTGCTTGGCATCTTCAATTCATTTTTTAAAAGAAAGTGACTCATTGTCCCATGAACAGGGTAAATCACTTGGCTCTTAGCAAACTAACAAGTAAACTACTATACAGTGAATTTATCAGTGTTAATTTTTCTACCGTTTTTGTCTAGTGATGGAGAATCTCATTGTTGGAATTCCCTACATCTCTACCATGCATTACAGAGTTTTCTGAACTTTCGGAAGGATATTGTAGTTTTAACTATAACAGTTTTTTAAAGCAGATAGTCAGAGGCTTAACCCTATGACCCTTCCCTATCAGTTTTCCACAGTTTCCATCCTCTGCTTCAAATTCATTACATTGGTTACCAGTTTCTTCTCACAGTCATGTATGTTATATAACTGCTTTTGCTTCCCAAGCTTCTTTCCACATAATTTTTTTCAGGTTTGGTTGTATTTTTCTAATGTGGCATATTTTCTTTATTATTGGAGACACTTGCAACTTCAGTCTAAAAAAAAGTCAATCACAAGTATAGCTTACTGGTTGAGGCTTCATTCATAATGGGCATTCATAATGGGCAGAAGCATTTTAAATGCCAGACTATAAGAAAAAGCCTGAACCAGATCTTATACTTTGTGGTTTATAATCCAGATCTGATATTTGATATTGCAGGAAGTTGGGCATCCAGACTTCCAGTCTTGGAACCTACTGGTTCAGCCCTTTGCTCAACTCATTGCATATCAACAGGCTGAGATGAATAACCTCTTCTTTCCAGGCTACAATTTTTTGTCTCTCTCTTTTGTGTTACTGCAATGTTTTGACTCTGTAAGCAAATATTACTTAATTAAATCAAGTCTGGTTTTCTGGTACTGTTTAAGAAAAAAAGCCTTCTATTAGTTTATGAGCTAGTGATTATGGTTTTCCTGTTCGTTTACGTGACTTGGTGTCCTAAAGAACAGCAGCTACGAAACACTCTTCTTGTGTGTTAGCACATTGCTCCATAAGTACTTAGGGGCATTTTCTTAAGAACTGTGAGTTACAGGATGCTATTTCCTTCTTCCTTTTAGTTCACTGATCCTTCCTAAATTACAAATTTATAAATTTGAATCAATGACCTTCATTATTCCCATGAAGACTTTCCACCAGCATTTACTAAAACCAACTAGGTCAAAAATACTCTTTGAGGGGAAACAAAATGGATCATATTACCTAAGCTCCTAGCACTGGAATATATGTAACTGAAGTGCTCTATAGCCTTTGCTTAATTTTATTTCTATCATTGTGATTTTGTGTGTAATGGGCTTATTCATTCATTCCTTGTTCAAACCATACTGTGTACCAAACTTTGTATTGATTTTGCACATCTCTAAGCAGTCTGTCTCCTAGGAGGCTTTTCAGTCTGAATCAATCCTCGTTGTAGCGTATCTGTTTGGCAAAGATGGACTGGTAGCCTCAAAAGCAAACCCATCCACTTACATCACTCATCTAGCCACTACTTCATGTTCAAATTTTTAGCCTTCTGCCTTTCTTTGTTTATAAGAGTTGAGATATTGCCACAGAAGTCATTTAGATATTCATCTTCTACTGTTACAGAGTTAGTCTCAGGTAATCTACAGCCATTAATGCTAAGAAATCTTTTTTTTTAGTTCTGGAAAAATAGCATACCATCCCGCTGCCATCGTGTCCCCATTGAGGGCTATTGCCATTTGCAGTATGGCATCTCACAGGCACCACAATGTGTTCCTGCCTGCGGGTACCTCCGCGCGTACATGAGCATCTCACTGTTGTGCCTTTTGGGCCTCCCCAGCCATGTCCTGGAAACCTCTCCTTTCTTTCCAATCAAACGCATCCTCACAGGTCTCTGGGCAGGATGCTCACTAGATGACCTGGAACTGACTATGTAATGCCTGTGGAATTGCCTCACGTTCATTTTTCCTCTCGTGCTCATCCTCAAGTACTTCCAGACACAGACAGTGCTGCTGGTCCCTCAAAATGGTTTTGCAGTGCTTCCCAAACCTGAGTATCTCACTCAGTTGCCTTGCTCTAGGTCTGTCCTTGTTCCTTCTTACACAGCAAAGGAAGGAAGTGAAAAAAACTTGACACATCCACAGCTCACAGCCACTGCCATCACCCTACGTGGAGCAAAGCAGCCAAAGAAAAGAGCCTCTTTCAGTCATTTTTCAGACTCCTTTGTTCATTAGTCACAGTTTTGACAAGCTGCTAACTCTCTCTAAGATTCACTCCATCTCCACACTAGAGAAAAATGACAAATCACTCAAAGTTTAGGCAACAAGTTGATCAAAGACTCAGCAGTGATAATGCTGCAATTCTTAGTGGTGGTAACAACCCCAGCCTCCTACCAAAATAGCTTGTCAGCTCTGCTTCATTCAGGTATTCAAACCCCCCAAACTACAGACAGTCAAATAAACTGGCAGACAAATAAAATGCCTCAAACACGAGTGCGTTTGACTTCAAAGACTGAACTCCCCACATCTGCCAGTACATATTTTGTTTGCCTCACCCATTTGCTGCTCGTGCCACTTGCTGATTTCCTATCCCTGTCTCTGCAGTGGTGCACTGACTCAATATTGATGACTTTGAAACTTCAAAAAAGCAAACTTTATAGCCTTTCCAAGTGGTTATAACTTGGGTTTTAATGCATGTATAGAGCCAGATTTTGGCTACATAAATTCTTGAGTCCCAAAGTCACTTGAGTGAGTACCCGCATTTAGGAGAGAACGGCTTTCAAAGTGCGTTTGATATCCCTTGGCAATCTTTTTTTTATGAGGATACTTTTTGCTTGTTTTTTTCCACTGCTTATGTCATGCAGTGGAGGAGATAGCAGTGGTATAAAAAGAGAAGGTAATGCATAGTAAAATGGAGAGAGCTATTAAGTGATTCTCTTCAAATAGGAAAGTTTACCTTGGAAAATTCGCATAATAATCATAGCTCAGGGACACACACTGTTTTATTAAAATGAAAATATGTTACTGTAGAGCATGAACTAAAAAAAAAAGAAATCGTCTTGTGCTCCAGTGACCAGCCATTATGCTGTGTAAATACGCGATCCTGTATGTGCAAACTATTGCTAGGAAACATTTGTTTAAAAAAAAAAATTTATAGCAATGTAAGAAGACTTACAAAAAGACTAGTCTTTCTTAGCCAATAAAGAATCTATTTCAATTTTTATGGACTTCAATTGCAAGAGATTAGATATGCATATACTGGTATCACTGTTAGTACCAGTATGGGTTCTTTTACCCATCAACAATTAACCTTTCTCTGCAAATAACCCTCAAACCATCAGAGTGAAATTCGGATTTTATGTCCTACTACAAGCCGTGACATTTCAGTAGTTATTTTTAATCTGGAAATGTAAAAATGCTTGCTTGCAATTGAAGGCAAAGAGGATATTGGATATTTCTGGAATAAAACTCTCAGTCTTGTTCTGTTGACCACCTTTTGAGGTAAGCCAGCGTTACATTTTATTCTCCCATTTTATTGTTGTTGTGTAGGACAGATGCACTCAGTCTTGCACAATACACTGTGGACTCTCCCTTCCTTCTCATAGCATTTGCTATTGCCTTGACTCGTTATCCTCCCACACTGTGAACTCAGCTGACCAAGCGAGCTATAATAATAGCTTTCTTCTTTAAGTGAGCATTCATTTTTTCAGGATAATCATGATGATTAAATCCTACCTGTGTTTTCCATATGAAATAAAAGAATAGTCAATGTCACAAAAATCTGAAGAATGTCAGCATCAAAACTACAATAAGCAATAAAAACAAAGTTGTAGGATCCTGGTCCTCTGTTTTGATCCTTGATCTTGCAGTATCAGTTAGAATGCTGTGCTTATGAACTTACATATTTATGTAATTTTAAACTGCATTGGAATTAGTTAATGAAATCTATTCTGTCCACTTAATCTGTCATGTATTTGGTGTGTATCTAATGCCATATTAACTGATTTTACCCTTAGAATAAAGAGGTAATGTAGTAAAGTGACCACGAGGTGTGACTTCGTGCAACAGCACGAGTCACTGTTGTCTTACTGTTATTGAAGCTTTGGTGTGTAAAGGCTTAAATATAGCCTTGTAACTGTTATGCGCTGAGAGTGAGTAATATCATTCTATTTTTCATGTTAAAATAGGTAACTATAACATATAAGATGCACACTGATTAATTTAATTTTATAACTTCACAGAATGCCTGAAATTTAGTTCATAGTTGTATTTGCAGATGTTTATACAGGAATTTAGTTAGCAGTCCTCAGTTCCTTTCAAACTGTTTATCCAGGGAAAGAAGGAGAGGGAGTGAAGTACAGCCACAATATCATATCAATTTTTAAACTTTGCACAGCAGTGGCTTGGATATGAACTCTATTTAAAGGCATCTTATGTGTCCATGCACTTGAAGATGAAAGTTCATTAACTATATTGTAAACCAAGCTCTAATACTTTGAAAATCTAGTCCGGGATTTCTTTGTGTGCCATAAATTCATTATTTCAGTATCTTTTTCAGAACAAAGCAATGCAATAGTAAATCCTTATTTCCGCAGACAGTTCTTGATGTTGTCTGCTGCACTTGCTGTTTTATCACATGAATCAAAGATGTAGCGTTGAAACTCCAAATGACAACTCAAACTCATTCAGCTAAAAACTAATATACTGAAGAAAGAGGAGAAAATGGGGATGAATTGGACTGAAATAGCAGAACTCCATAATGATCACTCTGGTTTCATACACATTGAGCAAATATACATCAAAGTTAGCAGCTCTAAATGTAAGAGTAGCCTTCTCATCCACCAACCATTACGGCAAAATAGAGAGTCCACAAAACACATTTTCTCTTTATGGTGATGTTAATTAAGTATTTCTATTTTTTATCCACAGAATGCCGTTCCTCAATGATTGAGTGAATATTCTATGAAACACAATCCAATATATTTCCAGTCAATATAAAGACCTGATACCTAAAGCAGAGCTAAGGTGGAATTGAAGTGTTCAAGTCAAAAATTGCTAGCCCCAAAATGCATCAGTTACCATTTATATACTGAAACTGGGTAACTTCCCCGTGATTTTCAAGTTCTGTGGGGACGTGGAATTACACTTTTGTGCATGCCAAGACTACTCTGGTGTACACAACTTGCCACATAAACCTGCATAGACCTGACCCAGAAACGAGACATTCCTCTATTATTTAGTGTCATTGTAAGTCATTCACTGAGCACAGCCATCGGGACCAACTTCCCTGCAGTTATAGCAGCTTTCTTTCCAATCACTGCCACTACAGAAAATGTAGGTGATTGTGCACAACTTTTTCTAAAAGTGCAGTGATTGAACAGTCTGCCAAGCCGAGGGTGGGCACGGTTTATTTTTCCCAGGGAGCTGTGCTCACCTGTTCGCAGGCTGTGCTGGGTGGGGCAAGTCCTCCCACAGAAGCATCTTGGAAAGCACCATCAGATTCAGGTCAGAAACACTTTGTGGTTAAGGGCCTGTGGATGGGATTCAGTGGCTGTGGAGACTTTGGGATGTTGTGGGGGTGAACATTTAAACCTTCTGTGGTTGGGCAGGTCTTGGAATCTGAGCCTTCTATTTCTTTAGTGCCTGGCCCAACCACTGGTCTACAGTATCAAATAAAGGATGAAAAGTGGAAGAAATTGCAACTCTTCCACCTCTACTTTTTTGCTTTCCTTCTGGAGAAAACATTGTCAAAGTGTTAGACCTGCTGAGTTCGCAGGACACATGCCAGTATCCACCTTCAGGAGAGCTTTCCAGGTCCCACATTTACCTTCTGAATATTGGGTTCCTTCATTTGAGAAAGTGGCAGCAGCTCAGATAGCTGTTGGCATCCTTTCCTGACAGAACACCTAACTCAGTCACTCTGTTTTTTCCAACTTTCCCTTCTGAGAGAAGTCTTACATATTTCAAAGTTACACCTCAATTTTTAACTTCTCTACAGGCAAAACAGGGTTTGATGATGCACTTGTGAGCATCATTATACGGCTGCTGAACAAGGTTCCTTCTTTGTAAAGAAAGGTTAGAACAGCAACCAGACAAACATTACCTTAGTGGTTTCTACATAATTTTTATTTGAAATATTCCTTTCAGTCCTACTGTTCACTCTTCTAGGGTCTGAAAGGCCCAAATCTGTCTTTAATATCCCTGTTGCTTTAGGTATTTCTCTTTCCTTTCTCACTATATCGATGATGCTTTTTCTTCTTTTGAAAAGATTCTGCATCATTCTTTCATACTGTGATTTTGTAATGCTTTCCCATTTACATTTCTCTCTTTCAGGTCAATCTCTACGTATTTGAACAACAGCTTCCCTTAAAATCCTAGTGCAGCCCTCTCTACCTGCAGGTAAAAGAATTTATCATTCTAATAGACCTGAAAAATACTTTTATTTTCTAATCACATATTTAAATATTATCTCTTCTAAAAACAGCTAAAGTACTGTATGAATATACAAGTTGCTAATGGATAATGTTTTTGAATTATCCTCAATTTCCTGCGTACTAAGCCAAGTCCAATTTACTTAATTATTGGTTACATCTTATTCTGACTGTGCTACATTTAAAGAGGAAGAAGAAACTGAGACTTTGATTAAACTTTTGTAATAACTAATTGCAAACCAAAGAGAAGTAAAATTCAGTGTTGGAAAAGTAACAAATTGGATTTTGCTGTGATAGTTTTCTTGTGTGGTGCATGCTTAATACTGTGAAATCACTATGAAATTGCCATTATTATTTTTCAACACAGTGCCCAGAAATTCTTTAATACAATCTCTGCAGGTAATTTACTCCGGAGAACAAGTAGGTGTTACAACATGATAAAGTGAAATTTCAGTAAAAAACTGTTACCTTTTCAGGCCACTCTTGTATTCCCAGTGGTTAGCATGGCAGCTAAGGTTTGGCTTTTCTTTTTTTAAATAAAAGTGCACTTGATCACCATACCAATAACAACAAAAAAAAGCATCAGCAATGTGTATAAACTTATCTCAATTTTGCTGGAGCTATAGCAGCTTTTAGCTCATACTGAAGCTAGTTTTTGAGATAGGTAATTCTGTTTAAATAAAGGTAAACTATTTCTTATAAATTTGTAAATGTGAACTGACAGTGGGAAAGGAAAGGACACTCTTACTTATCTGTGTGTTGTGCTTGAAGCTGACTGAGAAATTAAGGAAATCCAGAATGGCTTATCTATGTCTGTAAAGAAAATCAGCTTTTTAAGTGTATCGTCAGCGCATATTAACTCCCGGCTTAATATAACACCTCACAGAAGTTGCATCTACATTGCATTCATGCTGGGAGGTTTCACTGGTGCAATCTGTAGGCCTGCACTAGAAAAAATAAATATCTTTTTTCTGGTCAAAAGTACAGCATTCTTAAAAAAATGACTAATATTTTTCCTTCAATGTAAATAAAACACGATTTGATGCTGATTTTACATTATGTTGCAAAAGTCTTGCTAAAATCAAAAGAATTGCATCACAGCAAAAACGAAATGGGGAAACAAGCCCGTGAGGATGTAAAAAAAATTGTTTAAATGAAACAGAGGAACAATATCTTGTGGCAAAACAGAGCCTGGTGTGACAAGTATAAATTAATAGAGCCAAGCGTTAAATAAAATCACACATGTCAAAGTCTGGTATCCCCAGTACTTCCCCAAAGGGACTTTGCAGGTTGATGAAAGGTTTGGGCTGTTTGGAAGGGAACTGTGGCTGCCGGGGGCTGCAGCCTGGCGGGGTGAGGGAGAGAGGAAGCAGAGGTGAGTGGTAATTTTACTTAGATCTCAGGAGCCGAAGGTTTCTTCCCAGCTCATCTAATCAGCTGTCCCTTCAGTCACTGGGAGTGAAGAATGACAGCAGGCCCTCAGCTCCCAGGGTCTGTCAGAGAGTTTAATCGTGCCCAACTGAGCCATTTTACTCGAGTCTTTCCCATGGATGTCTGGCAGGGTCAGATTTTCCCCGACTTTTCTGTAGGTTTGGTAGTGGTTGTACATGCCAAGGAGTGTGCAGCATCCTCTTCATCCTGCACTGCTTTCCACATCATGTGGGTTTTGCGGTATCATGTTTAATGCTGAGGTTATTAAAATGATATTTTATCCTGGGAGTGAGACAAGTACTTACTGAAGCATATTTAATAGAGTAACATTGCTTTGGATACATGGTAAGGGAAATCAGTCAACAAGTTATGTTAATTGCTTCACTTGAGAGGGGTACAGGTTATATTTTTGGAACAGCATGTTTAAGTCTTGATGTGCATTCATAATGCTGGAAGGAGAAGAAGCAAAGAGCCTTTCTGCCTTTGCCAGTCCCCACACGAGCCTTACCCAGCGGGGCAGGGGTGGCTGTGGGAGCATCAGAGAGTGCTCTGCCATGCAAAGTGAGAAAGCCACGCTGCACCACACACAGCCCACATCGGGGAGCTGCCTCACCCCAAGACAAACTTTTGGAAGCTCTCAGTGGAGCAGCACCTGAACGAGCTGTGGCAGTTGGCTATGTGACATCTTCCCCACTCTAAAAGTCACAACATTGGGGGATTTTAGGTGGGAGCTGATCCTAGAGCAGCCCCTGAGGTCTGACGTGCTCTTGCTGAAGTACAGGGGGTTTTGGAAAAGCGCAGTTAAAACGTGTTTCAGTCTTGCTCAGTCCCTCCTGCCTTCTTTAATCTATAGACTGTGAAAGTGAGAGTTTGCAGACATTCCCATGCAAATACTGTGTTTTCATTTTGTAAATATAGGGAAGTAGTTGTGTCTTTTGCCGTAAATATAGGCAAGTAGCGGTCTCTTTGAGCTTCTGACTGTGTGTGCTGGCAACACCGTCCCATCGGTAACACCCTTGCCTTCTCGCAGAAACATCCAGAAAGAGGTGAGCAGTGCCCAGCACTGTCAGGGAGTAGCGTGCTCACGTGGGAAGGGCTCAGACTCAGTGGGTCTTTGGTAGACCGTATATCGCTCTTATTATAGTCTTTCTCCTGTACTTGTGGATATGCTCATGAATTATTTACCTGTCTCTAATCCTTTAAATTCCTTACATCTCAGCCCCTCTGATATTTGTGGCTGAGAATGTCACAGGTTATTGATGTCATGCTGTGTATATAGAGACATGTATCAATTTACCGTTTTTGCCTTTAGTATGTTCCTGGAAGTTTAAATACCTTTGACTTTTCTTCCCCTTTCTTTCTTCCCCTTGTCCTTTCTCTCAATTCCCTCTTCTCCATCCACAGTGAAATTTAACTTAAGTGTTCAAGCATTAGGGGCTACAGTTGAGGGCAGAAAAAGATTCCTCAGAGTTCTGAGTTGAGGTAGGGTGCTAAGAAAATAGAGGGAAGTATACTTTGCTATTTCTGCCTTCTTGTGCTTTTCTTTAAAAAAATCCACCAACAAGCCAACCTCCGGTGCTGTTGAAACACTGTTCTTTCTTGAGGGACTTAAAAGAAAGAGAGAAGAGAGCGATACCTCTTCTTGGATGTCAGAAGATGCGGGGGAAAAAAAAAGGAATTTTCTGTAGCTTCAGCAATACTGGTAATTTCCTCCTACAGCCCAAGGAGATGCTGTAGCTTAGAAAGCAGTTGAATTTTAATTTACCAAGGGCTACTTTCTGATAAAGTAAAGATACTTTACTTTTCTGTTTCTGTTTTGGTTTGTTGTAACTGATTAGTGCCTTTTCAATGTAAATATCAAATTTTCATCACACTCATGAAATGTGTGTCTATTTGTGTACATGTTAGTTTTAATATACTTTGATAGAAGATATATGTAGCCACTAAGGTAATTTACATCTGTTAGCTTGTAGTACTTCCAGATGCAACAACAAAATCATATGATTTAGGGACACTAGACTAGTTTAAAAAAACCTAAAAGTTACCAAGTGTCTGCTACCTTGTAACAGTTCTCTAAAGTGATTTATATTTTCCACATTTGCTCAGAAAAGCTAAAAGGAAAGTGGTAGGAGATTTTATTTCAGTCTTTCTAATGATTCATAATTAACTTTGCAGGAAAACAGTATTTTTAACTTCAGATTTGCATTGCACGTCAAAACTGATCACTTAGTCATTATAGAACTCTATTATCAAAATCCTACAAAGATAGTGGCGGTTTTTATTCTTTGGTTTTCTGTATCTGGCTCTAGCGATGGGAAGAGGGGAGCAGTGACCACCCTGCAGCAGTTGCGCACGGCTGGCTGCTGAGCACGGGTGCAGAGAGGGACGAGTAACACTGCTTTGTGGAGAGAGGGAAAGGAGGAGAGTTCAGCAGTGTATTCTTTTTTGACATTTATATGAACATGGGACATTGTCATTCTCTACACATACTTTAATGACAAAATCTACAGAAAGAAGATTTAAAAAAAAACCAAATATAGTCTTTCTCCACTACAACCATCCATGAGTTTTGTTTTTCGTTTTACCTCTCTGCTGCAGATGATCTGAGGCCCAGAACCACAGTGGACTTCTATGAGGACAAGGAGTGAAAGGTGGTTCTCCCTGGTATTTGATTTCCTTGTCCCAGATGTACCCAAATCTTACAAAGCATAACACTTAGATAAAATAACCACAAAGGCAGCAAAACACGTCAGGTTTCTGTGCAGAGGCCAGCACGTACAGTCAGTTCTCCCTATAAACACGCACTCTTAGGTCAAGATGAGTTTAAATCCTGTGCTTAGAGGCTGGAAGAGACATACACTTGATTTATCACATATTTGATTTATTTAACCCCACTGAAATGAACATATTTACTCCAGAGGAAGACTGGAGTAAAAATGGGGTTTAATTAAACTGCATCTCACTTCTGCTTGAGCTCACTCCTGATTTTCTTTTTTTAGTACTGAATGCAGAAAGTCTGCTAAAATAATAAAAGGATGTGTTATTTAATACAGAGTGGTTAAAAACATTTAAATCCTGTCTGGATCATTGTGCATATTATTATTATTTTGAATATTACACAAGTGTATCTCTTGATACAAACAAATGAAATTGCTTTCATGTATATAAAATATAATTATACTCCACAAGGGATAAAGCAGTAAACACCATGTTTCAGCGCTCAATATACATTGTTTAACATTTAAACTATTGATTAAAGATGTGCATAATCTATTCTGCATCATTTTGTGATAATCACATTTCTTCCTAGGAATATAGCCCTACAGCCTATGCTCTGTGCTGTTGGCACGCCAAGGGATACAGTAGATTAAAACTACAAAAGACAACTGGTGGCATTATTAATATATATTCCCTGAAATGGAGGCAACTCTTTCTCAAGGTTTCTCCAGAAACTAAAGAATGAGTTTCCTGGACTACCTTTTTGTTAAAATCTGGGCAACTAGAGGGAAAACTGTATTTTCTTTATCTTTAAAATGTATGCTAGGATTGAGCTCAGGAGTTATAAACCAATGGGCCTTACTTCAGTATTTAGTAAATTAGCTGAAAAACAACTATAAAGTTATAATGAGCGTGATATTATAAGGACAAATTGCAGCGCTCCCAAAAGGAAAAATTTCTTTCCTTCAGGGTGTCAGCAAAATAACAGATAACTGAGAAGCGATACATGTAATTCATTTTGGGTTTTAAAAAGCTGAAGAGGCTATTAAGGAAACTAAGAGTAATCACAGGGTAGGACATAATGGACTTTCATGGACTAGCAACTGATTAAAGGAAGAAAACAAAGAATGGAATAAATGGGTTTAGCAAGTTAAAAATTGGACTGAAAACTTAATTCTATTTTAATATCTAATGGATTTTATGTATGGCATTGGGCGATATACTGTCATATATACACAATCAAGATTCAGATAAATGGGCAATGAAAACTCCTTTCTGTCAATCAAAACAAACTACTCATTTTGGTGTTTTGCGGCTTTACTCAAATACCAATAACTGTCATTCCCAGGAAATCTAAATAGCTGTAGATGGGAAAAGTTTTTATTACTTGATAGATGGATAACATTTCCAAGTCTACAGTTTAGGTGTTGCAGTCTAAAAAAATCCACCTTTATTTATTTGCTTTTATTATTAGAATGACAGCCAGTGTAATAATGAATCTGCATTTGGATATAAACCTGTAATTAAGAAAATCATAGATATTATAGGAAAAAAAATTACAGTAGATCATCCAGTTGATGTTCCTGTCCAAACAGAAAACTTTTCTCAGGAATGCTTTTGTGTATTTTGTGGAGGCAGCTTCTAAGTGACAGCATGGAGCATTTAATGAGTTTTGTTTTCTCCAGTCTCATGGATTGTATCGTTAGACTTGTTCATATTTGAGCTCTTCAAATTACCTAGAATTTCAACATGAAATGTTGTTCTCAGTCTCAACACAAGATGTGCTTCATAAAACAAGATTTCTTTCATTTTTAGTCTCTGGGCTGTATGTGTGCATGTGAATTCATGCATATACATGCATGGAAAGGAACTATACATGGGTATTAGTTGGCAGAAGGTGTTTCATGTGTTGAATGCACATTCCAAGGGCTGTCACGTCTTGAGAAAGTTACAGGACAGCTGTCAGATATATGAAGGGCTTTTACAAAAATAGACAATGATACATTAGGGTGCATAATTTTCAAGAAAAAATATTTTGACTGAATATTAGGAAGAAAGGCTTCTAACCCAGGGTAGTGAAATACACAGAAACGGTTTACAGACCGTGGTTAAAGACCCTGCTTCACTGGAGACTGTCAGAGCTGGAGAAACATCCCTGAAGGTAGATGCAACAGCAAAGCTAATTTAATTCAGAACGGTGTCTTGAAATTTAAGCTCAATTATGTTAATTGGTGAGACAGTTCAGGATAGGTAGTGGTTGGAGTCTCTACTTTGAGGGTTATCGAAAGAGGCAAGTGTGCTCTTTGGGACAGTAGTACCTGTCTGAATTTCTGTTATCAGTGGACTCGAGATTTATGAATTTCAGTTCCTTAATGAGCTTCTCAAAAGCATTTTTATGGCTCAGAAGGCCCTGTCCCAAAACCCTCCCTTGTTTATACAATTGCACTGTCACAACAACTCTGTTACTCTTATTCAAAGCTCATCTAGGTCTTGGTGATCCTGTGTCAGTATAAAGGAGTGTTTTAGGCTGGGAGCTTGACAACTATATGTAGCTGCAATTTTTCTTATGAAGCTCCCATTGTCATTAGTATGGCAAGGTCTCATTCACTGTGTTAAATTCCATAAATCTATTGATTTTTGTCATATGTTTGAAGGTGGTTCTTAGTCTTGTAGATCTTTTTAGGTTTAATATTGGACAGTCTGAACTTCTGTTTGATATTGTGTAAAATTATGTTTCTATGTATCTGTGAGGGTTGAACAGAGGTGAATATGTTCTGTCACCACCTCTCAGGATGTTTCTGTTTAATGATGCTAACTCCCTTTTACTTGATTAGGGACTTAGTGCTATCAAAACAGTCATGCAGATTTTATTACAGGTGTACAGAGATGCTGTTTCATTCTCTTCCTTGGATGGATGGATAGTTTTTGACACAAATCTGTGTGAACACCTTTATTCTTCATTATTTTATAAAGAGGCCACCCAGTGAGCTATTTCAGTGGAAGAAAAAAAAAGTGTTTACATGTACCTAGGGAGGATGATTTGATATAACAATAATAATAAAATATGCTGATGCGATCATAATATCATTTTCATTGCGTGCGGGTGGAAACTGAAACTTCTGTTACTGATGAGATACTGATGATGAATAATCAGCTTCACATCCTAGAGAGGTAAACACAATCTGTGTCTGAATGTATATCAAGGGAAATCCTTCATGTATTTTCATGAGTCTTTGTGTATGGATGATATTCTTTGATTCTTTTTCAGCATGATGCTTTTTCATTCAGCCCACTCATTTCATTATAGTGGTTGCGCTGGAGCATCCCTTTGCTGTGTGCAGCTCTGGTTGCACTGTGGGCAGGGAGGTGGCCATGGCAGGGGGGCCGGTCATGCAGCATCCTCATGGCTGGGCACTGGGGAAAGCCAGAAGTGATCTCAAAAAAGGAAAGTAGAGGAGCAG
This sequence comes from Theristicus caerulescens, assembly GCA_020745775.1. Lineage (NCBI taxonomy): Eukaryota > Metazoa > Chordata > Aves > Pelecaniformes > Threskiornithidae > Theristicus > Theristicus caerulescens. The sequence continues at coordinate 6,471,334 of CM036565.1, read as the reverse complement.
AATCAGATGCAAGGGGAGAAATAACTGCAGAATTTCACAGTGGGGAGAGATATAGCAAAGAGATATCCCAGCAGAGGTCGTGGAGAGGCAGTTCTGCCCAGGCTGGCAAGGAATAGATACAGAAATAATGTCTGCAGAAAAATTTTTAATATTAAGAAAGCAATATTATGGAACTGGGCACTCAGCTGCCACTTTACCTGGAAAAGATTAATGGCTGCAATGATGCAGATACAGGTTAAGCATCATATCATCCCAATTTTCAACACAGGCATATTTCTGGAAAAATGGTAGATACTTACTGAAAAATCTTTCTGTATTATCTTTTTCAATACTAATTATTGCACTAAGCATTCAATAAATAAGGCAACTTATCTCTTTATCTCACCTCCTAATATGTGCATTTTATCACTGATGTGTAATAAATGAAATTATGTCATATTGTAGCATAATGCAAGAAGGCAGGATGTCTAAATAGGTATTTTAAGAACATGATAAAAACAGTTGGAATGGTAGAAGCCATTTATAAAGATCAGCTCATTAGTGGAACTTTGCATAACTTTATTTTTCCCTCTCTAACTTTCTTGTACAGCTGTGTGGGCCTTACCTTGTGTTTACCAAGTAAAGCCCTTGTTTCAGTAGAAATCCCTAAATGAGATTTGTTAGTTTTAAAGTTCTGAGGTACTCACTAACCAAGGGTATAAAAGATACCATAAGGACAGAAAAAGACAGACCTGAGAGTTTCTTCCTAGTAATGAGTCTACCACTAAATGCTGCTGTCAATACAGAAACTGGATTAAGTTACAATGATGTGCAAGTTAACTATGAGAAGTGTTATAGAGACTTACCTGGTATTGGAGAATCAATTCTTCCAAAAGGAATTGTTCATTTTAAAACATAAGTTTCTTTTAGTTCTCGTTTAGGGATCACTAGACAGAGTCACACCAGCTTCAGAAAAATACTGGAAAGTAGGTCAGAATCTTAGTCACGAAAATGCTGAAAAACTGCCAAAAAATTTATACGTTTAATTTTCTGTTTCATCCTATACCTGATAGTCCTAAGGTGCTTTTTTTCAGGGCTACTATTATGCAAATAAGCATGCACTCTTTTAGTTCAAATTAATCTGTTTTTCCACTGTGGGAGGACTATGGAGTAATAAAAAACAGACAAACCGAATTGTTGAGTTGTTAGTGGTATGAGCTTCCGCATGGATTCTGGAGTTCTGATTCAAAACAAGATTTTCTGTTTCAAATCAGTTCAGGTTTTCCTAGGTGAATGTGATGTTTTCTTTTTTAATTACATATTTAACAATAAAACCTTTGCTTATTGACTTACTGCAGCAATATTTGCAGCTAATAATACTGATGCTGAAGAAATCTCTCTTGTGCTTTTTATCTAGTTGTTATCACAGTGTTTAGAATGTAAGTAATTAAAATGTTAATGTTTATGGATTTATTTGTTTGCTTTTAGTTATCTGTTTACAAAGCTGTTGGAATTTGGTCATTTTGTTCTGATGCTGTTGCATAGCTTACCTTAGAAATGAAAAAATTACTTTTATGGGTATTGTAGGCTTCTTTCTTGAATTATATATTAATAACTTAACCTCACTTTACTTAAAGGCAAGGTTCTAGCACTTAGGTTGCAAAAGGACAAAAGTTGAAATAAGTACTAGAATTAAAACGACATCGAGTATGTGTTCACATGGTTAGTAGTGGATAATTAGTGGTGTATGGGGGCATTTGGAAGATACCAGACAGTAAAAAGTAACTTTATTTCTTTGTCACATTATGATTCACCATAGTCAGGATATTTTTGTGGGTAGTGGTAAAATTCTGCAGACCTATAACTTTTAGATATACCTTGCATAAACCTAAGGTGATGAAACCAGCTGCACAAGGAAAGTAGATATCAAGCAGTTCTTCCCTTTGACATTAAGTTTTCATTTTTCGGTGGAAATACACAATATTTCGGTTTCTTTTTTTTGGAATGTACTGTGATTTCCTGATAAAATGCAAAAGAAAATTAAACAACGTAATTAAAACATTAACAAGGTCATCTGTAATATGTAGAACAATTAGAGTTTACCAGTGAAGGATGGCAAAACTCTCAATGATTTCTGTAGCACAGCTTTACCCCCAGTGGTACCTCCTCCAGAAGGCAAACTGTAATCATGAAAGAGTTTGTGGTGAATGTTCACTTTCAGGCTGGCTAACAGATGGCATTTGGCCACCTATGCCTAATACAGATAATTTTTCCCTCTTGATACTGTGAGTACAACATATTCAAGAAAACCATTACGCCTAGGAAAGCAGCTGTGTTGCACGGAGAAGCAGGTCTTCCGCAGACCACTAAGCAACTGGTGTGTATTGAGTACTCTGCTTTAATCTCTTTTCCGACTTACATCCGTTGGTGTTTGAATCTGGCATGGCTTGTTCCTCTGTCTTCTCTAAAATCCTTCCTGATTATGAGGAATTTCTAAAAACCTGGAATACACAGACATTTTGCATAGTCTCCCACAGCTCTGTAGAGCCAGTCCAGTTCAGCAGTGCTCAGGTTTTTTTTATTACATACTAGTCAAATAAAACACATCACACTCAATTAAATCCATTCTCTCTCATTCCTGTAAGTCAGAGCCTTTAAATTGTTTTCTGGTATTATTTGAGATGGTAAGTGCCAACAGTGACTTTGGTTTTAATGACTTTGCAAAAGCAAAAGGATCAGTGTTTTAGTGTAGGTAATGTCAGTGTAGGGTATGAACCAAAATCTTCCTGACTGGAACTTCTGGTTTGATCCTTCAGGTCCACAAATGTCAAAACTGTAAAAAACAAAAATGAAATTCATAAAAGCATGAGGTCACCCTAAGCGTGCAAGTTTTCCTGTACTTTTAGCCAATGGTAAATTTATGCTTTACACTAAATAGTAAATCTTCAACAATTGATACAAAACTTTTGTACAGAAACAGTATCATGCAAAAGTCATGCTGAGAAAGGAGAATCTAAAAAGTTACATTAAACCTTGAAAATTTTGTTCTTTTGTGCTATTGTGGGTTATCAAAATTGTTTTGAAAGGCAGAGGGTTGCAATTCACATCGTAAAAAGACCTTATTCTCCTCTTACAGATAGTAAAGCCTGTGATGGTATTGTAATGTGAGTAAAGAATTATGTTGATACAGTATTTTTGTACTCTTATTCTATCCTCACTTTGTGCTTCTTTCATCAGCTTTTTTTTATTATCCTAGAAATAAGATTTCTGTGGGAAACAGTTGTGGATGTTATTATGGGGAGTTAGAGGGAGAGAGGGAGATGGAGAGCTGCTTTGTTTTATTTTTATCCTATTTACAGTTCTTAGTACAATTAAACTTTGACCAGTGAATGGGCACACCGTAAGGATATATATGGTTTTATTGATAACTGGTGTTCTAAAAAGGAGCAGTAACAGTTGCTTCATAATGCATTCATTATGGAGCAGATTCATTATAATGGTGCAGATTCATTATAATGCATTTGTTATGGAGCAGATCATCTTGAGTGCCATTGTGTGGCATGTACAGGACAATCAAGGGATCAGGCCCAGCCAGCATGGGTTCATGAAGGGCAGGTCCTGCTTGACCAACCTGATCTCCTTCTATGGCAAGGTGACACACTTAGTGGATGAAGAAAGGCTGTGGATGTTGTCTACCTGGACTTTAGTAAAGCCTTTGACAACATTTCCCAGCATTCTCCTGGAGAAACTGGCTGCTCACGGCTTGGATGGGTGTACACTTCACTGGGTAAAAAACTGGCTGGATGGCCAGGCCTGAAGAGTTGTGGTGAATGGAGTTAGATCCAGTTGGTGGCCGATCACAAGTGGTGTTCCCCAGGGCTCAGTATTGGGGCCGGTTCTGTTTAATATCTTCATCAATGATCTGGACGAGGGGATCGAGTGCACCCTCAGTAAGTTTGCAGACGACACTGAGTTGGGCGGGAGTGTTGATCTGCTGGAGGGTAGGAAGGCTCTGCAGAGGGATCTGGACAGGCTGGATCGATGGCCTGAGGCCAACTGTGTGAGGTTCAACAAGGCTCAGTGCCGGGTCCTGCACTTGGGTCACAACAACCCCATGCAACGCTACAGGCTGGGGAAGAGTGGTTGGAGAGCTGCCTGGTGGAAAAGGACCTGGGGGTGTTGGTTGACAGCTGCCTGAATATGAGCCAGCAGTGTGCTCAGGTGGCCAAGAGGGCCAATGGCATCCTGGCTTGTATCAGGAATAGTGTGGCCAGCAGGACCAGGGAAGTGATTGTGCCCCTGTATTCGGCACTGGTGAGGCCGCACCTCAAATACTGTGTTCAGTTTTGGGCCCCTCACTACAAGAAAGACATTGAGGTGCTGGAGCGTGTCCAAAGAAGAGCAACGAAGCTGGTGAAGGATCTAGAGCACAAGTCTTGTAAGGAGCAGCTGAGGGAGCTGGGGTTGTTTAGTTTGGAGAAGAGGAGGCTGAGGGGAGACCTTATCACTCTCTACAGCTACCTGAAAGGAGGTTGTAGCGAGGTGGGTGTTGGTCTCTTTTCCCAGGTAACAAGTGATAGGACAAGAGGAAAGAGGAAACAGCCCCAAGTTGCACCAGGGAAGGTTTAGGTTGGATATTAGGAAAAATTTCTTCACTGAGAGGGTTGTCAGGCCCTGGCATAGGCTGCCCAGGGAAGTGGTTGAGTCCCCATCCCTGGAGGTATTTAAAAGACGGGTACATGTGGTGCTTAGCAACTCGGTTTAGTGGTGGGCTTGGCAGTGTTAAGTTAATGGTTGGACTTGATGATCTTAAGGGTCTTTTCCAACCTAAATGATTCTAAGATTCTATGATTCTGTAACAGAGTGAAGGGAGGAAGGGAGGACAGAGAATACCTCCTACAATAACTGCTTTAAAATGTAAGGATAATTTGCTGGAAAATGAATAAGAAATTAAAAACAATAAAATAAGGAAACATTCAGTTGTTGAGATCTAATAGCCAGTATGCTTGAATGAGGTAATCTTCTGCCTTTTAACAGCTTCTCTTGGAGATTCACCATTAACAGCTGAAACTCCTACCAGCCACCTGAAAATAGGGAGTATTTAGATATTTGCCTCCCAGGATGGCTGTGTTACGTAGCAGCTCTGCTGCTGGCGCTGTCCCAGTTCTTCTTGTAGCATCTGTCTCCGTGCTGGGGTGTCACCAGCCAACATCTTCAACACATCTCCCATGCGCTACCATAGTGCTGAAAGGCATTGTAGTATCCTTGACACAGCTTCTGGAAGTTGTCTGGTGCTGAGTTCCTGCTGAAATGACTGAAGTCAAACGCTGCTCAGCTGCATTTAAGAATTACCTTCTTCCTTAAATTCCTTTCCTAAATTGATCCGTAATCTCAGTTTAAAAACCTCCTGCTAAAAACTCATGGCTGCTATCGGCTATGAAATTATAGAATCCTTAGTTTAAATTCATTAAATAGTTATGTGGAAAGGGGAGCAAGCCATCTGTAATAAGCTAAAATTGCTGACACAGTACTCATAATAGGTTCTTTCCCAGAGGTTTTTATTGCAGTTATATAAGAAATCATCGACTTAGGAAGTTCAAAGAAACTTTCAAAATAGGTCTTTTTTCGTTATATTTTTGAGCGATGTAGCAGGAGACCATGAAGATATTGCTCATAATAATTAGAGCTATGAAACCTTGGGAAAATATGCCTAGGGACAAGGGAAACTTTTTTATTTATGGAAAGTTTGAAGAATACTTTAAAATGGAGGAATGTATTTAAAATCCAAGTTAAAGTAGCCACTGACTGGAGATCACTGCAGTTAGGTATGTGTCTTTTCTCTTAACAGTAATTCATAGAGAATAATACGCAGACCTCAGCTACAAAATTGTGATGCACCTGTGCAATGCAGTCTAGATTTTGGGTTCTCTTTCATCATACAACAGGTAACTCCAGGATGAAACCAGTGGGATCTACAACGTGGGTAATTCCAGGTTGTAACTAAAGAACATGGAGCTGCAGTCTGGAGCAGGAGATGGCTTCCTCAGCCTCCAGCATGGGCACCGCGTCCCAGTAAATAACACAACTGACAGTTTCTCACATGTTGGAACAATAGAATAATTGTGCTGGCCAAGGCCGTGGAAATGAGATCTGGGAGCAGAAGAGGCCTGGAGGGTTTATTGGAGTTGTTTCAACTTGAGATAGAGGACAACATTTGAAATGAGCTGGGGAAATGAGCTGTTTCATAACTCTTTTACCTTTCTTAGGGAGCTAGCCACAGAAAAAATACCACTCTGGGGACTTGATGTACCTTGTTTCATTATTTTTGTTACAACAAACACTTAAATAATGTCTTTTTTTTAGTTCAGCTATCTCCCTGACTTCAGGCGTTTGTTGCCTTATATTCCAGTCTATACTTTCTAACCTCTTGCTCATACACCTATTAATAGTCACGCTGGACCAATGCTACAATTCAGTGTGAATAAATGCACTGAGAAATAATTTCTTTCACAGTCTGCACAGTACACTACAAATGACATCCTGACCTCTAGAGCAGCAGATTCATTAATTTTGGCAGAAAATCACAATTTCTACTTTGAAACTATTGATTTCCCAAGAAAATACTGAAATGCCTTGTCATTAACACCTATTTAGACAACTACAGCAATGCTACAGCTAGGTCATTTATACAAGACTAAGTAATTAATGCTGGGGTTTTTTGGTAAGAGGAGGCCCTGTGAGCACGTACACAATAACCACTGAACATCAGCTAAATTTTTTTTTTCACCAGCATCTATCTATAAATAAAACTCCTAGCCTAAGGGAAAAAAAATCTAATTTTCTCTGTTTCAGGAAAAAGTCTGAACAGTCAATGAACCTTGCACCATGCCAACCCACATTCAAGATCAGTTAAACCAAATCCTGTAACAGTTGTATTTTTACTTTTTTTTTTTTTAAGTTTGGATCTAGAAACGGAAGCAAGCAACTTCACAGGGAAATCAGGATCTAATAATAGTAAATATAATTTAAACAGCAGTTACAAGAACACAAGAAGTCAGAGTTTACAGAAGAAGGGAGCTAAAAGGATCTATAGTCATTTACAGTTGCAATATTCGAGAAGATTTAACAGATACTTGACTCTCTATGTGATCAGGTACCTACACCTTGACTGTTTAAACTTAGTTCCATCACTGCCTTGCTGTTAACATCACCCATGGGCAGACTTGCCAGAGGAGTGGCTGTGCTCCTGCCTGATCTGTGTTCCTTCCATCTCCCTGCTGATATAACTGCCAACTTCATTCCTGCACCGCAGGTTTTTAATCTGGTGTGGACATCATCACATTTGTTTTAGAATGCACATTGCCTAGCTGCTGAATGACTTTATCCCTGCTCCTTGGTACCCAGGCCATTCAACAAGCTTAACAGGAATGCAGAGGCATGACGGATTTAGTCAAAGACTGCAAACTGTTTCTACTACAACCAGTAATGCTCAGTATTTACTATTCTGTAACAATGAATTAGTTACTGTTCCTTTTTTATTCATGAAATTATTTCTAGTTCCATTCTGTAATGAAAGCATACGTAACTTAGTTTTAACCAGATCTTATTTTTTTTTTTCCTAAACAGTTTTAGTTAGTCTTAGTTTTATCTAGTTTTAGTTAAGAAATTACAATTTTGTACAATTCTGGTGTTTATGAAGTTTCAAGTGCACCATCATTTAACCATTACGTGATAATAGGCGAAACTTCTGGAAACGTGTGCTTGTTGATTTATAGTTGTATTTGTATTTGTGTTAAGACTTCAAGTTTAAAACACGCACAGTTGTAATCAGTGTCACAAAAATAACTTCAATATTTTGTGTCAGTCAGTATCAAGTACTGGAATGGCTATTCAGTGGATTAAAAATTCTTGGCATAAACTTTGGGACATGCTGAGGATCTGGAGAAGTTAATCTGATGGCTGAGTTATGTTAGCTCTAGGCCTGCATTATGCTGAATTTTATAAAAGAGAAGAGTACTATTGACTTCAGTGGGATTATTCATAGTGCTTGACATTTGAAGAGGTGAAAAAGTCTTTGAATAATTGGAATTGTAGTTAGCAATAATGTGCATGTCCTGTCACTCCTATTGATGAGTGAAGATTTGAAGGACAGTTTTCTTATCTGTGACTCCAACATTTATGAAGAAACTGCCATTTATTCTTTCCAGTATCTCTCCGTACCACCTCTGATGTTTTGTGAGACAAGGAAAGCTCTTTCTAGTCCTCCTGTCCCAACTCCACAGTGAGACTACTCACATATGTGAAATAAGCCATGGGTTCGAGTGTCTTTCTCAGTGCTCTTACACTAATTGTGCAAACTTCCCTCCTCTACAATTCAGAGTTGTAAAATGGGAATGGCCGTGGTGGCGATGCACAGGATTTGAGCACTAATAAAAAGTCTGACTCTACGTTAAGGAGTTAAACAGCGTAGTGATTTTAGTCCTTCCCACAAGAATTCATGAGGTGTGTAAAGATGGCATAAAGATAGCTTCTCAAAATTATTACAAGTCTACATGAGGAGTCAGGAGGTCTGACTTCTGGGGAGTGTTGTACACAGCTGGTTGCAGGTGCCGTGATGTGAAGTAGCCTCTTGAGCAGAATTCAAAAGGTCTTCATAATCCATCGTAACAAAGATGATCTGTAGTGATACCTTCTTGAAGAGTCATGCTAAAAAAAAATGCACCACACACTAATGTATTTCTTTTAGCTACATATTTTTTCAAAGAGATATTTTAGGAATACTGAAACTATTAAATTCTACTTTAGGTACCTGTGCTAAATATGTTTGACTAGCTCTACTTACTAAATTTCTTTTCATTTATGACAGGATATAGAAGATGGGGAGGAAAAAAGGGAAAGGATCTGTTAATCCTGTAACATATCTTGTTGAAAAAAAATGAACTTTTTTCATAGATATTTTCAAATTACTGAGAAAAATGTTGTCAATTTCAATATTTTAAAAAAGGTTTGGCAAAATATACAAGAACAACTACTCAAAGATTGGGTATGCTTTCTGTATAAATTGAGATGGTATAGGTGGGAGGTCTGGTATATAAATTTGTCAGCAGCCTGTATCCCATCACTCATCAGGTCATAGACTTATATTAACATAGTAACTCACTAAAGACAGGCCATTTTGTTTTGCACAGAATATTGTTATATTGAAGCGTAGCTGTGTTTGCAAACTGAGCAAACCCCAAATTTTGGAGATCCTCGTGGAAGAGCAGGCAGCCCTTGGGCAGCGTGTGGCTGAAGCTGACTCATCGGTGGGTGAGGGTGGCTGCTGGGGAGGGAGCTGGTCAGAAAAAATTGCTGTGTGAACTCTGCCAGCATCAATGACACTGAAATATCTCCATGTAATAGAGGTCAGTAAACCCCAACAAAATTGCTTTATCATAATTTTTCTTATCCGCTTTCTAGTCTTGACAGAAAAGAGAATTACATTGCCCGATCTAGAAAATAGAGATGTCACTGTTTTAGGGCCACGTAATGTAGTCTTTGTGCAGTTATGTGATTATAGTATTAATGCAAAATATAGTTCAGGCCATTAGTTAAATTTCATTTAAATACAGTGTATTTATGCTAAAAGATGTGAATTCAAATAGGAACATGTACAGAGATACAGAGAAAGACTGTTAGGGTGATAGGGAGAACAGAGAACCTAATGTATGGTTTACTTAGCCTACCAAAATGAAAGGTGAAAAAGGATAAGACTTTTACCTGCAAATACCTCAAGGGGTTAAGAGTTGGGAGAAAATAATTTAAGATGCTGCTGCTGGCACAATAACCAATGGGTCACAAATAAACAGAGACTGGAAGGAAGATGAATTTTAATTGTCCAAGGAGAGAGGTTTCGGATGTGTCTTCTTGTCATTGTGGTATTATAAAGGTTTCCACATTTGAACTGATATGTTTAACAAGCGTATGAAAACAGTTATATTCTGTATCTGTAAAGTCGATGTGGGGTTGCAGATGCTGATATGCAGTAGACAGGAGAAGAGAGAAATCGCAACATTTAGCGATGGGTGTGGAGTTTTATTTCAGATCCTGACAGCAAAAACAGCAAGGCGATGTAGTGCTTGTAGAAAGCCCCATCTTCTCCTGTAACATGTTTACAGCAGACCGAGAAGCAAACTCTTCCAGAAGAGCCACCCCAGAAAGCCATGCAGTGGTTAGAGCAGGCCCACGTGGCCCTGGTGAGACCGCTGGCCCACAGGCGCTCCTCACTAGTCTTGGCCTCAGGAGGGATGAAAAGATTTCAGGTTTGCTGTGTTGAGCAGGAAAAAAATCTTGGCTTGCCAAGGAGGCTTTGAGTTCACAGGTGGAGGCAGGGGGATGTAGATCTAGGGGATGAAGAACAAAAGCCCTGATGGACTATGGCTTGAAAAAAGAGAGAGAAGCTTTTCTTCGAGAGACGGATGCAGATATCCTTATGGATCTGTGTGGCATTTCACTTGTGCCAGCACCCGAGTTGTCCCACAGGGCTCGTATTTTGCGGCTACCTGACTAAATCCAGCTTTGAGCCCAGCCATGTTCCTACAGTGAACCAAGTGACTGATCTACCATTATTCCTGTATGGTCCAGCTCCTACTGTGGGTAAGAGCTGTCTCAGCACTGCAAAGTGACATCTTGGTCTTATATAAATCTGGGGAAAAGATACAGCCTTGTCCAGTTAGTAAGGAAGTGAGGTCTCTAAAACTATGCTGTCATCTAAATGCTTAACACTCCTGACAATACCCCATCCATGGTGTTTCTTTCCTTGCAGAAATATGCCTTTTGCCGTTCACAAGACTTGCCGTGGTTATCTGTGAGGTTTTGGTATTGAGAGTGAGAGCCACCAAGTTCCTGGTGGGGATGTGGTGACAGCCTGCACGTAGCTGAAAAGGCTGTGATTAGCAAATGTCACTGTGACCTCTGCTATTCATAAGTAGTTTCTTGGATCATCATCCAGATGGGTTGGGGGCTCCTGAGATCCTGCCCAGTATACTCTTTGGTATGCTGAATATAGTCCTACAGGAACTGAGGTCAGTGGTGAAGCCTGAAGCATCAAAGTGAAATTGTAGTATCATGTTCCAAAATGGCTCTGTAAAAATGAAAATGATGTCACAGCATTCTGTATTCCATTTTTCCACTTCAAATGCAACCACTTTATAGATTAAAAGAGTTATTTCACTAAAACTAGCCCTACTAAATCAAGCTTAGATCTTTAGCTCATACTTGGATCTGAAAGTCAAAGAGTTTTCTTTCTGGTGCCCTGTCATCAGTAATAAATGTTTTGCAGCCCCTAACTTGCACCTTTCATGGCCTCATTGCCTTCAGTGGGTTGATCAGATGTAATTAATTCACTCTGGAGTTGTTTAATGATGCATAAGAAGGAATAGATTGTAGCTCAATCTCGTAACTGCTTTGCCTCTGAAATCTAACAGGATTAAAGCACCGTTAAAAAAAAATCAAGTGGTTCTGTGAGCAATGAATCTAATGAAGCCAGGATTCCTATGGATTTGTGTCTCTTGGTTGATTGACTATTTAACTGATTTATATGAAGAGTGTGTTATCTCTGCATATACCTATAATCCCTTTCTGCTGAATATTTTGGCAGTGATATACTGGTTGCTGCAGAAATTCCCCAGTAGGATCAATAGTTATTAGGATAAAATTGTTCGAAACCTGGTTTCTCTTTTACCTAACCCCCTTGTTTTACAAAATTGGAACAATTTAATTTTTTCTTTGCATCTTTTGCTGCTACTTTTTTTTGGGAAAAAGCACACAGACATAGTCATGAATCTGATAAACCATGATACCATGAAATAAATAAATAAATAAATAAATAAATAGGTAGATAAGACCAAAAAAGTAAAATAAAGAGTATGGCCTTCAATATAATTTACAGGACTGTGAGAATAACAAGACAATCAAGAGATGTCTCACAGAGCAATCTTGAAAACTACCAAAAGGATAACAGTATTAGGAACAAAATGCTTATGACTAAGACAAAGAAAATTATTGGAAGTCAGATCAAGGATTCATGTTCTTCTACAGACTTTTGGAAAATGGTTGTACCTAAATGTAAGAGTAAGATTTGAGGTCACGTTGCTCATGAATAGGGAACAAGTATAGGCACTCTCTTTTTTCTCTGAGCTACCTACAATACAAAACAATTAATAGGAAAATAGTTACTGGATCTTATTCAGCTGTCAAATTTGGTTGAAGTTGACCCGTGAGCTCCAAAGCCATTACTAGAATGCTTATGCAAGTTTTGTTCATTGTGGGAAGGAAGCTAAATCCAATCCTCAAATCTTTGAAAATATTTACTTTCACTATGCCCTTGGTCCCACTCTCTAGACTTCATTCATTATCTAGTCCATGCCTACCTGTCACTGCCTTGGTGTTTGAGGGAGTGACATCTTGATCTCCAGTTTGGTAATTCTTTATTTTAAGTAACTATGCTAATTTCTTCAATGGAGGGATTTTTTGTAAGGACTGATTTTGATTAATGTCTCATATGCACATATTCAGTCAACTAATGGTGTTTAAAGTTTGCAGAATTATATATATGTCAAAAAGGAATTTCACCAAAATGTATAGGTCCTAGAAAATACATTAATATACCTGGCTAAACAGTTACCCGGGATGACAAAAACTATATTAAATCTCTTTGTTTTTGCCAGTGGTAAAAGTCATGCATGTGTAATTCAGGAATATAATAAATCATATTTTAAATATCATGTCACTTACCATTCACTAAGTTTTAGAGTTGTGGGGTTTTTCTGATTTTTTTTTTTTTTTGTAATTCTAAAACTAGTCTTAAGCAACACTTTTCATATCTAAGAATCCCAGTCCTATAATTCCATAACTCACTAAAAGAGACTCTCCAAGTGTAACCATAACTATAAAATTAATCATATTAGAATAATATACTTTATCATATATGCCATGGATATTGCTGCTGCATTGCAGTGACAGTAATACATGCATTCAAACTATGTACATCTGAAGTAATTTGGGGAATATTATTTTTGCAATCATAGCTGAGATCTGAACAGACAATGCATGTTAAGTTCAAAGTAATTTGTCCATTTTGCTGCTTCTGATTCTTCACCACAGGAGAAGTTTAGATTGCATTATTGTGCTTTTTGTTCAGCTAGAGGAAAATTCATTACAGAAGAATTCAATAAAAATGGGTAATTTTAATCAACTTGATATATTTCTCCTAGGCTACTATATTATGAATCAATAGTAGTAAATCCATAGTTAAGACTATAACTTGCAAGCCATTGCATAAGGGTCCAATGACTTCTGTGTTTCAGGGTCTTGAAGAAAAATGCAGACAAAGAGTAATGGAAGTTTAATATATGAAATTCTGATATTTTCTGTTTCTTTTCAAAACCTGTGATTAATACGGAAATGCTATATAGAATTTTTTCCTTTAAACATGCAACATAATTCATTTATTTATTCCTCCCTGATTATTTCTCTGTTCCTCTTTTGATTGGGCTTTCCATGATGCAGATTTCTGTGAATGAAATATAGTGGAAGAATTCATGGACTGGAGGTGGAAGGTGAAGTGGTTGTGAAAGGTAGCTGCATAATAATGAGTTCACACCCTTTAGCTCCCCTGCATTGGGAAGCTGTTCCTTTAGGCAGCTCAGATGAGCAATGGATCTCCCTGCCAGACAGAGGAGGATTTGAAGGCATCTTTCAAGATAAATGTAAATATGCAAAACGAAAGATTTTGTTTTATCTACATGAGACAATTTCTGAGAGAACAAGTTGAGTATATCTCTTTTGCTGATGTAAAGGATGAAACCTAAGGTGAAACTAGGAGAATAGAACTTGACTAAAATACATCTCTTACAGAGAATTTCCCTAATTAAATTGAAAAGTTGGCACATTTGTCAGTCTTAGACATTAAAAAGAGAATAATTTATGATTCATGGCAATTCCTGTTTAATGGTACAAGTTTCAGATAAAACATTTCCTAGACCTTGTGAGATCAGATCTCAAGAACTAGGACCTGGAATTCTTAAAAACAAGTAACACAAAGTTATTTTAAGGTTGGCAGTATTTAATGATGAAGATCAGGACAGTACAAGGCAGATGAGTTATGTTCCATCTGTGTGTGTGTCCAGGAAGTACTAAATGAGTTGGATTCATTGCTTATTGCTCGTGTCTCTTCCTGTGTGAGTTTATACAAGTAATAGCCATATTCCCAGCTATCCTGAAAATATAGGAGAGCCAGATTTTTATGCTATCCATACAAATCATCAAAATTTATTATATAAAGTGGAACACCCTCTAGTCAAATCTATGTATTGAATTTATTTAAAACAGAGAAACCACATGCGCTTGTGAGAGGTGAGGTACTTTGGGATTTTTTGACTCAGTTCCTTGATACTGAATACCAAAAGGATCATTCTACATTTTGGGTTTGGAATAAAGCCCAAAACAATTTCTAGACAATAGCAGAAGTTTGTTTTTTTCTTAATTAACGAGATCATTCAAGGGAGTACTAAAGTCAGAAGCTACTGCTGACAATTAAAAAATAGACAAAGTAACATTGGGGGGAAGAAAGAGCAAAAAAATATTAAACTGAATCAGTTAGAAAATTGCAGCCACCCTGATTTTGGTGTTATTGGCTTAAGTGTTTAGCCACCTGTGAGAGGAGGCACTGAAGATCCTATCCAATATTAAGATGAGATACTTGTTTTTCAATAACTGACTAGTATTTATCACTGAGGTCAAAATCTTTCTTGTAAGGGGAAAAAAATCTTAACAGATTCAAAGATCTATCTCCCTTTAAATCTCTGACAAACTGAAAACTTTAGCCTCTGTTCTTCATCATCTATGAAAAATGTATAATCCTGGACACGAAGCTTGAGAAATTCTGTTTGACTCAGTACAAGTAATCAAATTGCAGAAATAGAAATATTGCTTGGCAGCTAACAGAAAAGGAAACTGGTTTTGGTCATTATTAGTGTGTCTAAATATTGTCAAAATCTCACTTGTAGTATTAAATATGATATAGAGCAGGACCATGTCTCTCCATAATTGGAACAGTAGCTATTATGGGTGAGTGTAAGGCGGATCTCTTTGGAGTACCCCTGAAATGATTTTCATTGCAGACAGGGTGGTCCCATACCAAAGAATCAGATAACACCACAGTCCCAGTGTTCATCCAGTCCTTTAATAAAGCCTTGCTGGCTAAGACGAATTAAGATACGCAATATTGTTTTCAGCCTAGTAAATCATTTGTGGACAAAAATGTTGAGATCACAATTTATCAGTAGAATTAGGTAATAAAGAAAGTACATACTGGTAAGTTTATCAAACTCCAAGTAATTGGAAGGAGCAGTGGTTTGATAGGTGGGTGGCAATATTTCACTGCGTCTTTGATACAAACTCAATTCTGCTGCTCCAGTGGTAGTGATTTTTACAAGGTTTTAATAAGGGGGACATCTGTGACTGAAGCCTTAGTAGAGTTCATGTCCTTTATAGCATCGATAATTTATGATAATTTAACAGGTACTTGCAGAATATAAAACAATCCTAGTGGAAGATGACTTTATTGAAACCATCTTCTATGGCTGAAGATTCTTTTAAGTATCTAGTTTAAATGAAACACTAAATACATGTCATTTATACTTTTACTGTTGCGCAAGAAAGAAACCTTGTTCAACAGTCTTTTGGTGAAGAGGGCTATTACATTTCACTTGTTTTAGGTGTGAAGAGAACAATTTCTCATCTCTGGTCTGCTTCTGAAAAATTGCTATTATGACTTGAACAGAAAAGCATTTAATAATTAACATAATATGTGGTTTAAAACATGTGCCTAAAGAAACAGTTTATATGTTGTTCACATAGTGTTCAATAAAATGCATACACCCAGTTCTAATCTTGATCACATCCTCGATCCTCCTAAAAACACCAGAATACTACTAGTGATTTTAACAGAATAAGCTTTACAGGGCTAGAATTGGGAGCTTAATCTGAGTTGCAGTACCCTAGCATATGTTGAGTACGTGACATGGCTGGAGGGGCAGCCTGTGTATTTGAATCTCAGAGGTGCTGAAACTGACGTTCTAACATCATACCTGATTTTATCCTGGTTTCTGAAGACTTATATGACCGTTCTCTACAATTTTTTGTCTCTATATCTATATGTTAACTCCCTGCCTTCAACAGCTTTGAATCTGTTTATCAATGTTGTGTCAGAGAAAGCTAGAAGCTTATAGATCCCACTGTGATGAAGGCTGTAGTTGCGTTCACCCTATTTTGTTCGTCAGATAATCTACATGGGAGATCATCCTCAGACAAATGCTTGGTAAATTAGTTTGTGTTATTTCTACTGCTCATCCTGCTCCTTGCTTTATGATTCTCATTTTTTTTAAAAAAAAAGAGTAATACGAGAAAACAAAGAATGAGCAAAGTGTTTTCTGGGGTCATATTATTCTTAGTTATTTGACATATATTCTAATCTATTCTGGATCTTTAACTTTGGCAATAATTCAACTGTCTCTAGACCATGCAGCCTTTCAGGAGTCTTTTTTGGTGTTATTTCCCTTTGAAGTCAACTGAATTTGGCTAGGGAATTCTGAAGGTTGTAAACCCATTTCTAGTCTCCTGGAAATCTTTCCGTTTTCATTGTTGTCACAAGACTTTTGCTACATTACCATTACATAAGTTAAATTAAGAACATAGGTCTAGTCATAGTCATAATCAATTTTCTGATTATGTAGAGAAGGAAAAAATGCTGGAGCATTAACAATTTTTAAAAGTACATTTAAATCATTATTCATTTATAGGGTTGCATTAATTTCTGAATAATGCAGCACTGTAGATGGATGATTCACAGCGATGTAAAGTCTTTTGTAGTCATTTAGAGGCTCATTATATGAATCTATCACTCACTGTTTCCACCCACAGACACTTCTTGAACTGATGAGGCAAAATCATTATCATGTAGATAAAAGGGAGAGCCTGACAAAACAAATACAACAACAATTTTAATTAGGCTAATGTTTTTAAATTCCCACAAGGTTATAAAAGTATACTTCCAGCCATTTCAAATACAAATGGATGTGGACTCAGTTCTTCCCAGTTTGAATAAGGGACTGCATCCAACTGCAGCACCCAGCAGTGATCACAGCTCTTCCTAAAATGGGCCTCTGGTTAACCAGCAGCAAGAAAAATGGCATATCCAGGTTGACTGAAGAATACGCTGATTTAGCTGCCAGAAGTCTTATTTAGCCACGGAAATACATCAAAATGAAAAAAATGAACACAAAACAGTAAAGACAGAAAGAGTAAAAACCTAGAGACACCTGCAGACACCAGAAACTGCAGACAGATGGAGATTTGGCTCCAAGCTGCTGACTCTTATGTTGCTTTGCTTTATTTCTATTTGATTAGCGGAAAGGTTTTTACTATTTACTTCCTCAAATAATGTCACCTATGCATTGATTTTTTCTCTTTTGAAAATATAATCTTTTGTTAGAGGTAGGACTGTGTTATTAATGGAAATATGAGCCTGTTCAGGGAGGCTAAAATGCTTCATCAACCAGAAACGATGCATTTGGTTTCATTTACCTCCCCACGGATAAGATTAGAGAGATGAACAAGTTCAGGTGAAGTACAACCAAGGGCTTTGGTGAAAAGAAAGAAAAAAATCTCCTAAATTTAATATGAATAATTTTTTACATCTTTATGACTTATTTTATGAGCCATTTTTAACTTATTAATTTTTGTGCAGTTATCAGTTTTCACATTGAAACTATAGAAAATAGGAATTTCTATGCAACTACCTTTGAGCAGTTCTTGTTTAAAAGAAATTTTATATTTTAGTTTTTTTCAATTGTATGCATTTTCTTAAAAGGTGGAGGATTTAATTCTTTAATTCTGAGTTAACAATTCACTGTTTCTTCCTTTTACATTTAGAACATCTTGATGCTCAGAATCTGCCATAGTCTCTGTGGCTAGTGCTTGTTTTGTAGCTATATTTAATCTTATATAGCCTCTATATCTACTGGTCTGCAAGGTTTCATACCTTCCCCTGCACTTTCTCTCCAAACAGCCCTGTTAAGCAGGAAAGCACTACTACCTTTTTTTTTTTTTTTTTTCAGACGGTGAACTGAGGCATTAGAGATGCTGGTGGTCAGAAGTGGTAGGGTCCCTAACCGCTCAGAGAAGGGTGTTCAGGAGGCTGAACTCTGCCACTGGAGGTAAGGATGGAAACCTGTTTGTTTGCTTAAGGCACCTACAGTAATCGTGAGCACAAATGTTCTTGTCTCTATCTGTTTGGTTTGAAAATTAATTGGATTTCTTGTTTTGAAAGTGTGCGTCTAGCAACAGCTGCAACTCCTGGCCAGAAAGGTACCATTAAAGGAAATCCCGTATTCTGTCCATGTTCAAAAACATTTTCCATGTCAGGAAGTGAGTTGGCAATTGTGTAACTAAGGTTTCACAGCATAAATTCCTCTCTGGATTAACCTTTGCTAGACAGAAGCTCTTTCATTGCTGTGCCCCTCAGCACCTCTCTCCATTCAAAGCCTACTTTGGAGCCACGGCTTCTTACATGAAGAAATGCTTTCTCCAGGCATTATTTTCTCCAAAGTACAAAAAGGATATGCAGTAAAGCAATGTGGCAATTTGTGGTACCGCCAAGTGTCTGTAAATTTACCCAAATACCTGCTCCACAAACACGCTTGAGAACCTGCTCTACATCTGCTTGTAGCAATTGCTGTAAGGACTAACTTCCACATCCTTGGACAGTCACGAAAGGCAATGAAGAGACACATTGGTGGTGTTACACATGCTAGTAGGGCTAAGAAGCTCTTAGGGGCCTGCTTTCTTGATATGATGACCTTTTAAGATCAGGAGAGATCAAATCCACCATGTGACTATAAGATGTGCAAAAGCAAACAGAGCAGGCTCACTGGAAATAGCTATTGATACATTTGTTCTCAGTGTTATGCGCACAAAGGGTCCACGTTGTTTATTTATTTATTTGCTTTAGGTAATTGGGCACAAATATGAAAAGGTGGCATAGTACAACTCACTTTTGAAGTCTTACACTCTGAGAGCATTAGCAGTGCTGCTGAGATCAGCACTGAGGATCCCATGTATTAATTCAAATGTTCTCATAAATAAATTTCCTGCATGTTTATAATTTTTCCTGGAAGTTTAATTCTTTTAGGCAAAGAGATTTTTAGTGGCTGGACTGAAATTAATATAGTACAGCTTGTGCATTCAGGAGGAGTGTTGAAGGCTTTGTGTAATGCTGGTTGGAGCCTCTTCTTCCTTCCCACAGCGAGACCCCAAGCGTAGCATCTTGGACCCCAGGCAAAAAGGACAAATCTGGCCCTTTTAGCTCAAACCTTGCTGCAGTGTGTCCTGCAATCCAGAGGGAGTGGGTTATTTGCTTCATCAGCAAGACTGTACCTACTCAAGAGATTAGCAGCTGCTTTTGCAGATTGGTGGAGATGACAGAAGTGCTGTCTGCTAATAATTCCTGTCCATTATTATCCCTAGCTGCCATTTTTTTCCACCTCTGAGCAGGAAGGGACAAGCAGTCCATAAGCAAAGTGGCCTCTTGCATACCTCACTGTGAACAGGCCACTTTCTCATGTTTTAGCCCAAAATGATCACTGAGTGCTACAACCTTGACATTCCCCATTGAGATCAGGGAATATGAAGCACTTTGCAATTAACTGCTCCTACCAACAGTCTCCCTCCTAGCTCTCATCATCTTTTAAATGTTTTTTTTTCTGAGTGGTTTATGAAATAATACTATAGGGGGTGGCATGGCTGATAAGGTCTGTGTGGTGTTTGTGCCAGTTACCTCAGATTATTGAATCTGGCCAAGGTCAGGTACTGTGCAAATGAAATTATTATTGCTCCTCCAAAAATAATAAGGTGTACACAAGTCAGAACCGATACATGAATATGTAAATGATGCAGAAGGCCGTTAATATCATAAAGTTTTGCAGCTTAGTGATTTGCTTGAAAACCACAGTGGTTTTATTTTGTACGTATCCAAACAGAGACAGCAGATTGGTTTCCCCAAGGAAAGGCAGGTTATGGAGAAGTTATATTTCTATTATGCAGCATTTGCATAGAAATGATTGCTTCCTATGGGGCTTGATGTAGAAAGAGAGCAGGAGAAAGAGGAACTGCAATGGTAAAACACTATGATGCCGTGATTATTTTTTAAACATAGAAAGGAGGACTTGTTATACCCACTTGTAGTGGTAATGACGGTATCAGTATGAGGCTCCTTTAAAGATAGCCTCAGATGTAATCACCTTGAAGTAATGTATGTTATTTGTCTGACACTTACCAAAATCTGATAATGGTTACTGATATATTACAAAAAAAAAAAAAACACCCACAACACAAAAAAGTCTGTTTTCTAGTTCTTATGGAACACCAAACTTACTTTTACATCCTTGATTAAATGCACAGTAGAGAAGCCAAGAACAGAATAAGACACTTTCACGCTCAGAAGCCACTTTTCTCCTGGGCATATTTGAGGTACATTAGTAAGGAAACACTGGGAAGCTTTAAAAATGTTGCTTTTCACATGGGATGAAAATCATTAGACACGTTTCTAACAAGGGTTGTTAAGTACAGAAATGCCATCTGGGACTCGGGAAGTCCTTAGTGGAGCTCATTGAAAGCTGGGCAAGGAGGCTGCAGAAGTCACTTTGGTGCTTGCAGGGTTGGTAAGTGGCAGCTGAGCACCAGTTTGACGATCGCCGGAGCAGGATGGAGCTGCTCTCCCAGCACAACCCGTCTGTGGCACCTGTGCAGGAAGGGATGGGACTCTCAACTCCAGGGATGTTTGTCCAAGGGTGATCTGGGTTTTGGAGTGTTGCAGAGATAAAATAAAATCTTGTTCTTCTGACAGTTTCGCTAATGGGCATGCTTTTAATGGTGGATTTAAAAATCTTGTAATTTAGATAGTCTTGCTTAGCTTTTATTTGTAGTTGTTTGTGCTTCTTTCCTAATTACTCCTTGCCCACTAGAGAATTTGGACGTGTGTGTTACAAACCAAGGGGGAAACAGGAGTCATGGCAGAGGGCATCTGGAAGCCATGCCAGATGATTCAGCACAGTTGTTTTCATAATGGAGAAATGACAGGAAAATCAATTGATGATGCGAATTTCTTGAAATGTATAATGTGCAAACATGAATCGAATCCTTCATGGTCCCAGTAAAGAAGCATATTTTCCCTTGTTGCAGAGATTTTAAAGAGGAGGAGAATATTCTCATTACAATTTTTGTCGTGAGGATAGATTGCTTTCTCTTTTTCCATTCTCATTAAAACCTCTGTCAAAAAGAAGCCATTTGGAATTTTAATGCTTTATATTTCTTGTAATTCACGATGTTTAGGCTGTAAGAATCTGACCTTTCCACTACTCTGTGATTTGACTGACTGATTACTACTTCTTCAAGCGACAACCCATTTTTTTCCACGTTACAAAGAGAGGTAATTAAGAAAGATTTACATGTCTGTTCATCATTTCTTTCAATGGTGTAGGTCAGACATGTCCTATTGTTGCATTGAAGTAAAGAGGTATTAATCACTTTGGGTGAACTTACAAAGCATCTGTTCCTTTTTTTGGCGTTTATTGTTCTCAGGTATTCTAAATGAGAATAAAATATGCAAGACTACATTCAGGCATGAAAATTAACGATCAAGACAGAAATTCACTATAGTGGAGACTTTGCATGGAGCCCGGGTGTTGGCTGTGATTTCAAAATAGCTGTTTTCAACAACTTAATGATCTTTCCACTCCAACAACAGATCCCCTCTCTTTCCTGAATAATTCACAGAGAAATTTAATGCATTTTATAAACACCTTCTAACTGAGTTTTCAATTTATTAAAGTTGCTTTTCATGATTCTCTGTTCCAGGTGTTTATACAGCCATTGTACTGGCATTAACAAAGTATCTCCGTTGACATATTGTCCTAACCTTTGAATATTGCTAAGGTAAAATCCTCTCCCTAGCTGACATTTATATTAAACTATTTGCAGCATGCATTCCTGAATAAAAGTCCTGAATAAAATCTGTTCCTGTTGGGCTACACGGCATCTGCTTTGGAAACCACAGTGTCCTAATAAAAACATATATCTAGAAAGGAGGTTATAGTTTACATGCAACTATTTTTGAGCTTATCAAGTTTGTTAGATGCAAGTGCTGTAAGTTAATGAAAAACACTACCAACATTCTGTGTGGACAGAATTTTTATTAATATGGAGAAAATTTATTATGAAGCTTAGTTCATCTTGCATTTGCCTGATACGTCCTCTATTCAGTGCTCTTTGTTTGGTAGAGAAACACTCTCATTTAAAAGGGGTTCTCCCCTGTGTTTGAACAACCTGATTGACTATTTCATTGGACAAAGGTATTTTAACTGCTTCTTTTTTTAATTATGATTCTGTTAACATTTTGGTACTAACACATCTGTATGAGAATATCAGAAATAAATGCCAGTAGGGTGGTGGCACCTCTGGCATCAGAGGAGGGAGAAAGCCCTGTTTACTGTTCACCCCCAAGGCTGAGTGTGAGACCAACCTTTCTTGGTAATTATGTGGGAAATTTTGATGTGTGGGCTGGCAAACATGCCTAAAGCCATTTGTGTGGATTGCTTCTCAGATTCTTACCAAATCTGAACCCACAGGATCCACACGAGCGCCGTGACGACCACCGCCACAAAACTCACTGCTGCACCAGGTGTTTTGGTTGAAATGGCTCATCTGAGCTTCAGCCTAGATCACCCTCATGTATCTTACGTCGTCTGCCAGGATCACATCGCAGAGCTACTTTTACTTTCTTCTTACCAGTTTTAAGATTTGGTAGAGAGGTAAGTGAAACATTTTTTGTAGGCTGATTTAATACTATATTGCTCTGCCTGCAGCTTCTTGAAAACTGCATTTCTTCACATTTAAAAAACAAATTACCTCAATCGTTCTCGCTTCATCTTTTCCCAGAGTTTTCCGAGTGCTTCCTTGTGGTGCTGTTGTCCAGGCCTGTGACTGTAGGTGGACAACCTGTTGCTAAGCTGTGTGTTAGGCTGTGCTGGTTTTGGCTGGGATAGAGTTCATTTTCTTCATAGTGGCCAGTATGGGGCTATGTTTTGGATTTGTGCTGAAAAGAGTGTTAATAACACAGGGATGTTTTCATTACTGCTGTGCAGTGCTTGCACTGAGCCAAGGCCTTTTCTGCTTCTCACCCCACCCCACCAGCGAGTAGGCTGGGGATGCACAAGGAGCTGGGAGGGGACACAGCTGGGACAGCTGACCCCAACTGACCACAGGGATATCCCACACCATATGATGTCCTGCTCAGCATATAAAGCTGGTGGGGGGAAGAAAAAGAAAGGGGGGGACATTCGGAGTGATGGTGTTTGTCTTCCCAAGTAACCATTATGCGTGACGGAGCCCTGCTTTCCTGGAGATGGCTGAACACCTGCCTGCCGATGGGAAGTAGGGAATGAATTCCTTGGTTTGCTTTGCTTGTGTGCACAGCTTTTGTTTTACCTGTTACACTGTCTTTGTCTCAGCCCACGAGTTTTCTCACTTTTACTCTTCCGATGCTCTCCCCCATCCCACGGGGAAGGAAATGAGTGAGCGGCTGTGTGGAGCTTAGGTGCTGGCTGGGGCTAAACCACGACATACACCCTGCCTTCATGCCTGATGCATAGGTCTCCTGTGTATTGGTACCAGTGCTGGCACTGGGCATCCTGTGCTCAGTGATGTTTTATCGGCTATAAAACTCTGGAAAGCCAACTTCTTCATATGCAGAGGTAGGAAAATCTTCAGTCTTCCTTCTGTAGGATCCTGTAGGTTTGTAGAAGTCTGATAATGACGAGGCTGCATTTCAATACACCTTGGAAAACTGCAGTTGTGACATGACATTTCTTTTCCCTTGACAATCATTGTCACAAAAATAGCTATGTGCTATCTGCAGAGACTTGTGGGGTGCATTTTCTGGTGGCTGGCTGGTGACATTATTACAGACAAAAGGTTTAATGGAGCTCGTGCCAGGTGCACACTTGAATAGAAAAATTAATTGAATAATCAAAGTTTATTGACCAAATTCCTAAATGTGTCCATGTTCAGAGGGAATCTAAACAGAAGTAGCTTGTAACTCATGCCTTCTGCTAATCCCCTCATGCATACGAGATGTTAGCTTCCATTTTCATAGATAGGTGTGGACTCACTCTCACCAACACATAACCATATTTACAGTCACCTGTTTTGCCCTTTTATGCTAAAAGAATCCAAATTTAACTCTGCTTGAATATAAAAGGAAGGAGCATAGTTGCTAAGGCATTTAATATGGTGGGAAATGCTTTGAAAGTTTAAATTGGTTATTTTTAATGTAACTTGTGCATTGCTCTGCTCTGCAACATACAAGTTATGGCACTTTAGCACCTGTGTAATGCTCACATCTCCTTTGGTTTAAACTTAGAGAAAAAGATGAAGTGTTGTAAATTGGTCTTAAATCTGAAGGTTTCTAATTTCAACCACTTTATCTTCTGAATTTATTTCACCCTATAACTTCTCTTCAAAATTCAGTGAAGAAGCTCTGAGACAGATAACGAGAATGATCAATCAGTTTGTCAGCTTGGGAATGAAAATGCTGTTTGGGAAGTGAAATGACAGCGTATTTTGAGGAGAACAAATTAGAAATTATTCAACAAACTCATGGACTTTTGTTACTGAAATAAAATGTTTCTGAGGGACCACCTTCTTTGGACATGTTTGGCTATGAAAGTTTCTTTTAATTCCTCTCTGGGCCAGAAGGATAGGAAGAAACTGAATTAAAAGACCCTTTTGGATAAGACATTCGCTGTGTTTGCTGCTCAGAGGGTTGAGGGGTCAGAAGGATGGTAGGGGTGAGGTATCTGCTGGGGGTGATAGTAAGGAGCAGCATAGGGAAGGGCACCAGAGGTTTTTACTTGGGGCGGGAGATTGGGTTTTAACTTCTTTGATACACTTGTGATCCTAATTGACCTGTGCCGTCTTCTACCTGGCATCAGCTAATATCCAGAAATGCTTAGAAATCCATGTTTCCAACTAAAGTTTTGTTTGCCTAATACTGCATTTTCTCTCTGATTGTGCAGCTTTGATGATAGCCCCTCTTTGTGTTGCCCCACTAAGTATGATCATTTGAAAGTCTTCTGGGAAAAACTGTCTAGATCACTGTATCGTCTGAAAATTCAGGAAGAATTCAGACAAGTGAGATATCTTGCTTCTGCTTTTGCTCGGGAAATTCCCAATGAAATCTGGCTGGGGCAGGTTTGTCACCTGCACTTGTACTGAATCTTCCTGATAATTTGAGAAGCATCAAGAGACTTGACTTATCATTTTCATCTAAGTCTCTCGAGCATCTGAAGAGACTTAGATTAATCTGCAGGGGGAAAACTCTGCTATAGGCAAGGGAAAAGCATGAAATAGTACCTGGAAAAGGTGAATCTTTTGGCAGATGGAGTTTCAGAGACTTACAAAGTGGGACTGAGTTTAAACTTTTTTGTAAGATCAGATACAATCTGTACTATTTAATTCCAGCCTTGGTCTAGCAGTAGCTTTCTGAAAAATAGGATAAGATTTAGTGTTTTCATTGGTTTACTTACATGTTTAAAGCAATTTATTGTTTAAATGGCTATAGCATACATCT
Source organism: Theristicus caerulescens (assembly GCA_020745775.1). Lineage (NCBI taxonomy): Eukaryota > Metazoa > Chordata > Aves > Pelecaniformes > Threskiornithidae > Theristicus > Theristicus caerulescens. The sequence continues at coordinate 6,445,629 of CM036565.1, read as the reverse complement.
TTTCTTCCCTTGCTGATATAATTTTCTTAAATTGCTAGCTGTTTTTGCAAGTCTGTGTCTTCACATTTTTCTTTAAAGCTTATATTTCAAATCTGCATAGAAAATTACCGATGAACTAAAGATACTTTCTCTGGAACTTGCAAACTTTGCTGTGTCTTGATTCCTGCAAGCAACAGCAAGGGCTGTTTCCCATTTAAATGAATGAGAGAAGTCATCGTAGAAGATTTATTTCTGCTGCCCCATTTTTCTTATTTATTCCTAACATTCTGCCCGTTTGCCATGAGCTTCTTCACATTTCAGAAACAGCTAGTCTTCTGTGAGAACAAATTGTGCTATTTACTTCTGTCCTCAGAGGAAACTAATGGTTTAGTGGGTGAAATGTCCAGGACAATAAGGAGAACTGGTGCTGCGTATTCCCAGCTGAAGAAATACATCTTAAGTAAATTGCTCTCAGCTGAAATCATGGGATGTCATGGAAGTAGGAACTGATTTGTATTCTGCTCTTTGTGTTTCTGAAGCATCAGAGCCTGCCCGTGGGGAGGAAAAGGACGGCCTGGGCATCACTATGCAAATAGTTTGCTTTTTGTGGGAGGAAAAAATGGCAAATGGATTTTTATTGCATTTTTCAAATGCAATGTTTAGCCTTCATTTTTTAAGAGGATATATCTCTGTTATGAACCAAGAGAGAAACAGCAAATTTAAAAGGAAAAAAAATAGAGTCGTTTGAAATTGCAAGTATATCTGTGCTGTCAAAAGCTTAGCTCCCTGGGTTGGTCCCAAGCCCCAATTCTCCACACTTATCTGTTAACATTCGTGATTTTGCTCAGTAAGGCTTGGCTTGTTTCAAAGTAAAATCAAATCTAGGCTTTTTTCCCTTCTATTTTTTTTTTATTGACTGACTCTGTGTAGTGCTCCAAAGCCATCCTGAGACTCCTTGATGACACCCATTGCTGTTTGACCCATGTTTTGGGCCACTCTGCCCAGCTGTAGTCCAGTCCCCTCATTTCAGATCAAGGCAAAACATCACAGAAGCCTTTTCTTAGAAACACAGGGGGAATACCTGAGCCCTAGAAATGGCCTGGGTTGGGAGCTGTGATATGGTAGATGGCTTCAGAAGAGACCATCTCTGAGCCCTGCTGCCTGCTGGCCACTGATGGCTGCCTGGAGCAGAAACCTCTGTATATATGTAATCCAGGTGCCCATGTACATGCCGCTGAAGTTACTTCACTGTTCTTATTTTAAATGGGAAAGGAGGTAATAAACAAATGACGTGGCATGAATCCTAAAGCTATGTGTCTTATCTGAGTCCAGAAAATATATGTGCCAGGAGCCAGCGCAAAGTGGGGGCTACAGGTAGATTCATAGAAATTCCAGTTCTGCCTTTTTTTAGGCCTAGTCTGAAGGCAGCTGAAGTCAGAGGAGATCTCCTTTAAATGCTGCTTTAATCTTGAATATGCATAGATGGCATTGCTCCTTGGAGCTGCCTTGGTTCATTCCGCAGCTTCAGAAGGGTATTTTTTGATTTGAAGGTAGAAACATAAAACAATCATTTCAAGGGTAGGTAGGTGCAGCGCGGCACTTCCCGCCATGTTTCAGTACTGCTAAAAAGGCAGTTTTAAAAATCTCATTAGGCACCTCCAGGCCTTTGAAATTTAGCCTTTTAGTGTTGCTATGTGTATTTAACATGATTAGTAATGTCTCCCAAATGATCTTTCCCTACATTTACTTTGCACATTGCATAATTTCATTTGACACTTTGTTGACAGTCACTGGTATATTCTCACACTGAGTCTGGCAGCAGGTGAATCCTGATTAGAAATTTGCCATTTCCTTTGCAAATATGTACATCTGTATGCTAACATAAAATGACTCCTGATGTCACTGATACATAAAGAATCTGATAATCAGGAAAGTAATTTCCCCCATGAACATGGTTATTATGAGTCTTTTTTTTTTAATTGTTAGAATAAGTTGTGGAGGGACTGTAGCTATGAAGACATTTCTTTTGAACAATTTCTATTTGTTTCTGTTTCCTTCAACTTGCTTTGCAAGAGGAGTGACCTGTGTGGTAAATATAATTCTCTGCTTTCCACAGAGCAGATACCCTATAAGCCTAATGTGGATTGTCTGGATTTGAGGACAGTCCAGGCGAAATTCATTTCCTAAATCCAAATAGACTTCTGGATGACTTGTGGTATCACAATGTATCTTTGAGAGAAGTTTAAAAGTTGAGGGGCAGAGTTTTGCAGAAAAAATCAACTGACTGTCCTGGGTGGGTATTGAAAAACGAAAAATTCCTCAGAGTTCTGCACAAGAAGTGTGATTTACTGCCAAGGCAGCAGAGCAGGAGGTTTCAGTAAATGGCTACTGTGCAATACATGGTCTAGATTTTCATTACAAGTTCACCCATGATGTGAAAAAGCTTACAGAAAACATAAATAGCAAATTCAAACATAGTTTTGAAATTTCCAGAACTGCGTAAGTCACAGGAGTTCATTACATCAGATGCTATACTTTTCCCCCAGCATTTAAAAAAGAAAAGGCTCCTAAAAAGTAGCAAAACCAGAGTCTTTTAATTAAAGTTGTGAACAGTGTAATTACTTCAGTTCTCACAACATTTGGGAGAGAGCTGAAGTGTGATATTTATATATATACCCATACATACACATATATATAATCTAGACTTTTCAATTTTTTGTTAGCATTATTCATCTTCATTATGTGGTATAAGAGTTAAAAAAACCCCCATCATTTGAGCTGATGCTAATCTGTTCAGAAAGTTGGTGGAACACCTCCTGACACAGCCAAAATTCACTGTTGTGTGCTTGCAGGGAAATAAAAGGTTCACACTGCAGCAGTATCGGGGTCCTGAATTCCCACACCCACAAAATTTGCTCTCATTTATACACTGTGTTGCTAAGGCAGATGTGTTCTAGGAATGTCTCTTAGGTAGCTGATATTTCCAGAACTCTCGCTGTTTTAAATATTGGAGGATGAGGTACCTGGATAAGCAAAGCAGTCGTCTCTGTTACTCTGTTATGCAGAGCAAAAAACACCACTCCAAGCTTTGGCTTTGCCATCCAGAAAGACATCTGAGTCTCATTGGGTCTAGGTAAGATCAACTGATAAACTGTCCTGCTCTCCCACAAAAATCATCTTCTGTGCTTAGCGTGTTCTGGCCATTACCTGCCAACTCTCGTACTTGTACCAGGAGCTGCAGCTCCCCAGCTAAATGGATGCAGCTGATGGCACTGACCTTGTCCCATCAGCCTGCTTAGTGGAGAGCAAAGCGGCCAGCAAGTCTACCTTGCTGCTGTTCCCTTGGATCAATAACAAATATCAATAAACTAAGGGTAATAGTTGAAGGCAGTATCAAGATACACCCAGTGAGACTCAGAGAGGCACTGGCCGATACATTGTGTGTCTGCAGTACCTCCGCCTCTTTATGAGGTGCTGCTTCCTTCGTGAGTTGCACTGCAGCAGCAGAGTGCTGCCACCCCTGGCACATTTCTTGTCTGGCTGGGAGGAGCGAAAGCCTGATGGCGATCCTGATTCAGAAAGGAAATGTTGCTTTGCATAACCCAAAACAGAAAAACTTGAGTTAAATGGGAAATTGCATCTCAACAGAGAGATTTTAAACTTCTCACCGACCTCCTCTGCCAGATTACTCTGTTGCAAAACATTGGGCAGCGAGGGCAATACTGCAAACCTTGAGGCCGGTGCCTGTCCTTGAGCATGTCAGCAGTCAGGGGATTGATGGATATTGGTTATGACTGACTTATTCTGAGACCTTGTTCAAGTCTCTTGTTTTTCCCACTGCGGAGCCAGATTTCAGAAGGGGCAGCGCTGGGATTTCAGCAAGCCCTTGCTCTGCCTGTGCAGCTTGTGGGCATCCCTGAAAACCGCCCAGCTCTGCCTGCCCCATCCGCCGCCGTAGCTTGGTGGCAATGGGGCTGTGTGAGGCTTGCAGATTTTCTGGATTTTTTTTTACCTTCTTAGGCTTAAATATACAATCAGATGTATACTATTAGTTCTCTGTTATTTAACTATTTTCTGCAGCTACCTCTGTGTAAAGTGGCTGTAAGAAATGGAAAAGGATTGCTCCGTTGAGCTGTCAGACCTATACTCAACACTCGCAGTTTCATCTTTTGCTCAACTGAAAGCATCTTTTGCCACTTTTAGGATGAGAAAATAGCAATTCCTATTGTTCATAATTTTTTTCTTTCTGTTCAAATTACAAACTATTTGGAACAAAGACTGTCATTTGTTATGTGTTTGAACAGTTGCTCCTGTAACGGAGTCCTTGAACATTTCGGGGGGCTATTTAGAACATAAATCATAACTATACATTAGGCAGAGGGAAGAGAAGGTTTTATTAAATTTTGCATATCCCCAGATCTGTAAAATTAAACAAATTGGAAAACAAACCCAGAGCAAGCGTTCTCGTGATATTACAAAGCAGTAAGCATGCCATCTGTTACCCAGCACTCTTCTGTCTGCTGGAGTCCCACAGCAGTTAAGAAAAATGGTCTTTGTGAGACCCTCAGAGAAATATGTCCCGGCGACTTGAGAAATTGAATCAGAATAATATCAGAATGTGAAGATTCTGCTATGGAAATCCAATTATGATCTCTTACAGGATTTATTGTGTTGCCTCGAGAAGTTAGTAGCTCTATGGAAACACGTCCTTCCCAGAGAGCTCTTGTGTCATCCTGGTTTCCCGTTCTCGATGTAAATAAGATTGAGAGCTTCGGTTTTATTTCTTTTTTTCTGGTCAAAGTGCTGCTTTTTCCAGTGAGCTTTAAGGAACTCTCCATACAAATGCCTGAAGTAGGGTTTGTTGTAAAGACCCAGTTATTTTTTTAAGGTCTAATTCACATATTAGGTTTAATCTTATGGACTTGAAGGAAAGTCTGTTACTTAATTTTTCTTCTCTGGTGCACTCTACTGTGAATTTTGGTCTTATTTCATTTTATGTTTTCAAAGTAATCATACAACTCTGGAATCTGTTTTCTGTTTCCTAGATTTGGTGAAAGATATTCATCTATTTCTTATTTTTTATATGGTTGGTTGGTTTTTTTCCCTTAGGATAGAGTTCTCACTCCTTAATGCATTTATGCTTCCTCTGCCACTGAGAAGCAGCAATGCCTTTTTATCCCTGTTTGACTGGTGGCCCGTTAAAAGAAGAGTTTGTTACAAAAAGTTGCTGTTAGTTCCCAGTCCAGCACTGCAAACACAAGAGCATCCTTTGGGTGTGGTTTTGTTCTCAGGCTTTTTTCAAAGAATAAGTATGCTAATGCACTAACTTTTTGAGGTTTGGAGAGACGGTTTGGGTTTATATCTATTATTAGAAGTCATGAGGATGAATCTGTCTGACGACACATTCGCTATCATTTTGAAACACTTACCTGTTGAAAACAGAGGTTTTGTCCAAGTAGCTTTTCGCCTGATTGCTAGCTAGAGTGCAGGCAGAGCAATGTCATCTTTCAAGTTTTGTCCCAGTGTTTTACAGGGTTTGTGAATTCTTCAAAACAAACTCCACCTGTTGAAATTGTGATCAGGATGGAATAAAAAAAAAAGTTGTTAGTAGTACCCTATAAATTCTTATAACATTGCTTGAGAAATTCTCTTAATGAAGATGACCAATGGAATGGTTTGTTTCTCTTGTGTGAAAAAGAATAATGCTAAAATCTGATATGTTTCACAAATATTCTTTGTTTGTGGTGTGTGGTTTAGAAGCCAAGAATGATGGGATTTGTACCTCCAAAGTAAATGTTTAGAAACAACGTGACATAGAGTTTCTTGTGTGCTGTCTAGCCGGGGAAAAGAGCTGCATCTCCTATGATCAAGCTGATGGCTTTGTTTGAGGCAGGCAGGCAGACTCCTTCCCAACAAACAGGTAAGCTCTTTCCTTAGCAAATAGGTCACAGAATCTTAAAGGGAGAAACGAAATATATAAAAGAAAGGAAAGGAAATAAAAAAGAAACAAACACCATTTCAGCTCTTAAACTACACTATCTACGTTTCTGGGGCCAAGCCAGCGAAGCAAGCAGAAGCTTCAAAAATGCATACTCATTCTCAGTACTTTAGTGTCTTTATATAAAAATGCTTGTATGAAATATATATACTTATATATGTAATTATAATACACAAACATAATAAGAAATACACAATGGACAAGTACCATGTATAATTGCTCACACACACAAGCACACCAGAAGCTCTGAACTTTCAGAATACGCCATCAGGCTGTTGTTTGCATGCAGTCATGTTGACTTGAGTTATTTGATACTAAATCTGTAAAAAATAAGAAAAGTAAAATGAAACTTTATTATAAGTATACTTTGAGGAATGGGGACACATGCACGTTATAATATGTTATGTCCATTTGACTGTATTTTATTTATCAAGTGATGGGATATAGTTTCTTATAATTTCTTATTTCATTTGAATTGTGAAGTTATGAAACAATATGGTTAACTGATACTTGTTTTGCTAGGTGAGCCAAAAACACCTCAGACAGCTAGTGGCTTGTTTTATGTTAATCTAAACTATTTTCATTAGCTTCTCTAACAAAACAAAAATCTTAAAAATGTCTTTATGTTTTACTCTTTAAAAAAGAAGTACTTTGAAATGAAACATTGAAAGTAAAAAATAGAAACAATTTTGCTTTGAAATGTTGAAACAGAAAAAAACACTTTGATGTCTACTAAAACTTTTTTTCTCAGATGAGACAATCTTGTGAATTAGATATAAATAGTTCTGTTGACCTGAATCTGCATTTTTCCACAAATACATTCTTAGACCAACACTTTGTCCATTGTTAGCAATGTTAAGAATACCATCTAGCACAGAGGGAATGGCACATGAGTTTATAAGACCTCTCATATTACTGTTAAAGGATCAAATATGTTAATATTTGTTATTCTAAATACAGCGGAACCACTGAATCTTCATGTTCACTGTTAGTGAATTGGTTTGCTACTGTTTCTTTCTGTTTGCTTTGCATTAGAAGTTATTTTGAAGACATTTCAATAGGCAAATAGAATCCTGAAAACTTCTGAATGTCAAAAAAAGCCTCTTTATTCCCAACATCAGTGTGGAAAGTAATTCCATTTTTCCATTACTCTTTAATTAATACCAGCAAACTGTGGGTTTTCTAATGCAGTACTTCCACAAAAATGATTTTCCATCATATTTTGTGCCCAAATATTTCCTTCTCACTGCTAGTAATTTCCTTTCTTGCCTGATTCTGTTTAATTTCTTGCAAAGCCACCCACTGAGCTCTAATGACAATTCTTTGTGATTTTATGCAGAAAAACCTCACATGCTCTTTGTGATTTTATGCAGAAAAACCTCAAATGCTCATCTAATCACATGATTAGATGATCATTAGATTTAATCCTGAGTTTTTAAAGCGGTCAGTGGATGTGCAGTTTGAGGTGCCCAGTTTTACTTGAAAAAATATGTCAGGAAGGCAGGAAAGTGATTGAGGAAAACCTATGGGTTTTCTCCCCCTGTGGTTTCCCCACTGACTTAGGCACCCAGTGCTTTCAACCTTGTGAATTTGAAATCATGGGAGCTCTAAGTAATCCAAGGTGCTTGGGTTTCTGCATTTTCCTTTTTCTGGTTGGTTTTTTTTTTTTTTTTTTTTTTTTTCTGGATCCTCTAAAATAGCACTGTAGCTGAAATTAGAGGTGTTGCATCTCTGCATGTTCTGCAGCACTCTGTGAGTCTTCTGGTTGTGATGCTCTTTCTGAAAGGACCGAGTTCTCAAATCAAGACGTGTAGCAATGCTTCTGTCTGTCTGGCCTTCTTTTTCTGCCTTTCTTTTTCTCCTTTTCCCTTCTGCCAGTCCCACTGGGAGACTGGTGCCAGACTGTGCAATATGTGCATGAGTTTTCCCGGGTCAAAAGAACCGACCAGCTTCATGGATAATGAGGACATGAGTGTACTAGAGGATACAAGTCTACCAGGATGGTAAAAATTTCTTCCACCTAATTAGATGCTGCACTAAGTCAAATAGGATTCAAAATTATTTTATTTAGATATAGAAATAAGTTTATGGAAAAAAAATTATCAGATAGTGAACGTACTCATTTTAGATGCTCTCTTCAGACAATACTCAGTGCAGAATTGATTGGTTTTGATATTTTAATTTGTTTTTAAAAACAACATTTATAAATATATTGCTGTAAACAAGCCTCCACGTTGTTCTGCAAAATTGCTGCACACAGTAGTTTCGTGCAGCGTGACTATTCAGATGTACATTGTGAACTATATTGACAAATCCTCTGTAGTTTTTGAAAAATCCTGTACATACACCTCTAATTAAGGATACATATGCCATGATAAAAGAATCATTTGTATTTATGTATATGAAAGCAAATCTCTTATTTCAAAGCAAGATATTTGCTTGCTTTCTATTTTTTGATTTATTTATTTTCTTCTATTTTTAATATCCTTTTCTTCTGGTTTTATATAATGTATGTATCTGACAACATACTCTGGCTGAGACTAATTTAGTGGGAAAGGCAGACATTTTTATTTTTAGATACTTGATCTGAGTAAATGTTGAAAAATGTATGGTAACCCAAAGTTTTCTTTTCTCTTACAGCATTTCTATTCTTGTGCTATTTTATAAGGTTTTTCCTTTCCTTGCTTGTTGTGAAGCTAACACACCTTGACATTTTGACAACTTACAGGGTTTTATTGTTAAGGGGGACACCAAATGACAAAAATACACACTTAGATATATCTTCTAGTCACTCCCTATTAACCTCACAAAGTGTATTTTTAATGTCACTGATTGTATTAGAAGATTTGGATCTGTTGGATTTCTTTTCAATATAGGCAAAATGACTTAAAAAATAGATTCATCAAAATAGTGAAAACCATGCATAAGTATGCACGAGAATCCTGACTTGAACTGACAAAAGGCAAGGGATCCCAGTTAAAGCAGCTACAGATTTTCCCATTTTGTAGCACATCTGTTTCTGCAGCCATCACGCATTTCTGGCCCCATAATACCTGTCCTAAATTGGATAAACATAAGGTAGAATGAGTTTTGCACAACTGACTCCAAATAGCAAAATTTTAGTTTAGCTCAGGCCACGTCTTTCAACAGCTCTGAGGAGTCAAATTTTTTTTTAATCCAACTGCATTACCCAAATTGTAGTTATTTTAAAATATTTCCATTAACATATTTCCATTCACAACTTTTTTATACTTTCAGGGTGTCCTCAGCAAAGCACATCCCACTTTTTGTGCCTGTAGAAATGGAGAGGGAACAGATTAATAATATTATATATGATTTGCTATGTGTGAAAAGTTTAATTCACAACAAATTGTAAGGAGTGAACAAAAATTTTGCTGCTTTATCCAGTAATGTGTGTTTGATTATTTTGGCAATTTTAGCCACTGTCATCCAAGAAGAGGATACTCTTCTTTTTCACAATTTGTAATAGAAAAGGCATGTTAAATCCATTTTAGCCCATGTTAGGCAATGTCAGTGTGAACTACTCAATGTTACACCTTTTAGTACAAAGGTATAGGGAAATTGAATAAATAGGATGCCTTACCTCTATTCTTTTCTCTTATGAGTTTTTTTCATATAATTTTCTTCAGAATATTATGCAAAGTTTAGCAAATTGCATCCAGGCTAGATCCAGTCTATACCTACTGCTGCTGGAGTAGCAGTGGGATATCCTCTGAGCAATGTGGAGAAGACAAGCCACCAGCAAAGAGAGGGGGCTCCGTGTTAGGTTTAGCTAGATGATTGATTCCAGATTCTAAAATTCCCATCATACATGTATATGCACACATGTATGATATTCATACATGCTTATTTGCTTTTATTTGTACAGGTATAGATTACATGAAATAAATAATCTTTTCATATATTCAGATGACCTGTCTAATCCCAGGATTCAACATTTCAAACTCTTGCTGCAAAAACTACTGTCTTATCTTTTTAATTTTCTTGAAATGTCCTTTTTTCCTAACAGCAAGAATGTGCTAAAATGTTTGTCAAATCTTGCTCTTTTCCCTGAGAAACTCAAAGTATAATTACATTTCATAATTATCCACCTTTGCCTGTAACAGCATCGTTCACCCTCCGGACCTGTTGTTCTGTTGCTATTCTATCTCGTGCAGTGAAATTCTCTTCAGCTTACTTAAACAATATTAATCCCATCAAAAGTGACTCAGATAATGTCATCACCTATGACAAGCATTCTCAAAATTTCTTGCTTATGCTGTGGTATAATGTCCTCTTAGGTGTAATTAAATTATGTCAAGAGGATTTTCTTAGTGTGAATAGAAACAGAGCATTTAGGTGCAAGATTGTTTAATTTCAACCTGAGCCTTGACTGCCAGCTTTAGATGACTCTTTATCTTCGCCTCGTTGTTCAGTGTATTATGATAGTTCTTTCCGAATTGAAGGTGCTGATGGCTGGGACAAGGGGTCTGGGCAGGGAGCAGCAGCCGGAGCCTTTTCTCGCAGGGACAGAGCTGCCCTGGCTGGGGAGGGAGGCTTCTGCAGGACCTGCAAACGCTGTCCTGCTTTGGGAATGTTTAGTGCACCATTCCTAAGGACCTGACCATCTCTCCCCATTCACAAAATCAGTTATTCTTCACGAAGGGGAGTAATAGCGTTTTGGCTTATATTTGGCTCTAATGGTCCAAAGTTTGCTGTTGTCTTATTAGTGGGAGCAGCCCCGCTAACTTCTGTGGGAGAATATCACCCAGTGGAACCAACAGTGTGAGCAGAAGAGCCATAATTTGGTCATCTGTTAGTTTTATTAGCATACTAAATAATGCTGCCGTAACCTGTTATTTATGTAGTACTGAGTGCATTAACTGCTAGATATATTGCGTCTAGTTACTTCATTATCTATTTAAGATGCAAAGCAAACCATTACGTTTGTTGTATTATCTTCTTCAAACTTTATTACTTTTGTAGTTGGCAAGAGCTTTAAATGTGTTACACCACGTCTTTGTTAGCAATAATTCACTTTTTTTCTAGCCATCTACTTTTTTTGAAATGTTGTGGAAGAGTAATAGCAGCAATAGTCACACTTACTACATCATGAATTTGATCTAAAATATTATAGAAAGAATGTCTTCATTTTAACAAAGTCTTTGTCTTTTTTTCTGTAGGCAGCTTTTGTTTAAAAGCATTTCAGAAAGGATATACACATTTATGAGAAATTAGATCTGTTTAAGTTTCACTCTGCAAATGAAAGCTGTCTTCTCTGGTTGTCTTTAGATTACTTAAAAAAGAAAAGAGGCCATGAAATCTAGATGCAATCTAGATAGATATCCCCAGAATTCAGGGTCAATCTAGGGGTTGAGTTCCTTCCTATCCATGTTATGGCTAATCTTTGTAAGCGGAATGAGTCTGTACCTGATGCGTTCACCTTCTCAAAGTCAGCCATGATTTCTGCTATGAGAGCAATTTTTTGAATTTGCAATGAAGGCAAACAAAAGTTCTTGGTGTATGATAGACTCTGTCCATCTCTTTTTTGAAAGAGAAGTTTTTATTCACCTGAAGTGTTCAAGAACTACCTGAACGTCTGTGGGTGGCATTTAAAAACAATGTACTCAAAACTGAAGTTAGCTTTCTTTATTGTTAATTGCCTCCCACAGAAGTTCAAGTGGGTTTTGAATTGTGTGAAGAAGGTACAAGAATATTTGAAGTGTTCTGATATTTAAAAAAAAAATGATTGACAAATTGCATTTGTACATCGAGAGCCCTAACATTTCTTCATCAATCATGTAGACTTGCTCTCTATTGTGCTTTTCAGAAATGGAACTTGGTTTTTGACTGTCAGTGTAATATTGCTTCATCATCTAAGACAATTCATAATTCTTTCCTTTCAGAGTAGTTTATTAGAATGATGGAAAACAGTCAAACACTTAGCATATTATGACTATGAATAGGGAAAAACTATTAATACTTGATGATAATATTTCTGCAGTAGACCAAACAAAATACTCTGCAAAGTGAAATAAAATGTATGATAACTGAGCCTTCAAAGGAAATGCCCTGAACTCAGTATGCAATTGTCTTATTTTTAATAACTTGTTAAATTGTGTGATCACTGTAGCAAATAATGTACATGGCAAACTTGAATGCTCCATACATCATTTTTGGATACAAAATATATTATTTGGTGGCCTTTTACTTTCTCATGGCAAAATCATCAAAACTACTCAGGGCAGCTGTGGTCTACAGAGATTGCAGGCACAAAAAGAATGTGTCAGCTTTCCCATAAACAAGGTGTATTTTGTAGCATTTCTAACATAGCAATAAGGGTTGGTTGTAGCTTGAAACTTAGCACTAAAGTTTCCATCAGTGCATTTTATTTTCTATTATTGTCTTCAATGGTGATAAGTTCATGGAGGATTGGTTTTATGGTAGAGAGAAATAAACGTGTAAAAAAAAGCCACTGGACCAGCATTCTTTTATGTAAAATGTACAATTTTTAAGAGCTCTCTCAAAGAGATAGACAAGGTATTACTCTTTAGTTCAAGGAAAACAAGTAGAAGAGCACAAGGACACTTGTAAGATAAAGTCATACAAATCTACCTCATTAAAAAGTTTGAAGAGTGAAAATGCAAAAAGAGCAGAAAATACAACCTGATTCAGAAAGGTCCATATGCAGGCATCTGTACAAACCTGCCACTGCCTGGTCGTGAAAGGCTGGGACGAGTAATCCCTGTTGCCATCGATGGAGTAGCATCACACCTTGAGCAGTTTTCTTGCTCAGAAAAGGGCTTTTTGCTTCTAGATTTTCTCCACTTGGACTAATAAACATCACACCTTTCTCCAGGAGGAGTTATTTCAGCCATCAGCAAAGACTCTCAATTTGCCAAGTGGGATGATGATCTCGTGGCAGAAGCAAGTCAGGCAGCAGAGCAGGAAGATAAAAGTGTCCTTGTGAAGCAATCTGGTGACATGTTTTGTACATATAAGGTCTGTAGCATAGATAAAAATTCAAATTTACTTGTAAAAAAATTATTTTCTCTCAGATTTAATTTCCTCAGAGGGGCACCTCTTCCATGTATTTTCTTTTCATTATTTAAGAATATCTAGTAGGAGACTGCCTTTACTCTTACATTTCTTTTAATCTGATTTGTAGTCATTTTAGACAAAATTTCTAGCGTAGCATGTCTGTCTAAAACCTAAGGCTGTTTCATGATTGCATAGAGAATGCATTCAAAGACGGTTAATATAATACCCGATATTTTTCAGACTTTGTGCCACTTACAGAAGACAAAAACTTTTGGCAGCTATAATAGTCGAATGATTAAAGAGCTCTAGAGCAAGCATATCAAATAATTGCTGATAGCACAATATTGAGAAAAAGAAAAAAAATCACCGTATTTAGGAGAAAAACAATAGGATATATTACTACCAAAACCAATGAGTCAGCATAATAAGCCTGCACAGATCTCTTGATCACATAAGCCAATGTTCCTGTAAGTAGATGCATACTCTGAGGTTTGCATTTCTTTTCATGATGCTGCTTCAAACTGCAAGTTCAACCTTTTTCTGAGATTGGATTTAGGTTTATATTACTAAATTTGTTGACCAATTTTCTGGCCCGCTCAAATCGCTTGGCTGCTAACTTGCCCCTCACCAGTAGGCCAGGAGAACTGCTCAACTCTTCATACCAGCGACTGCCCGGGAAGCCTTTCTGCAAGAGTTATGGGGAATTGACGGAGGATCTTCAGCACTCCGAATGATGTTTTATCAATATTTACCTGCACATATTAGAAATGCCTGAGGACAGCCAGGCTGTGTGATGGATTTTGCTATAGGGGCTAAGTGCAGGTCCTCACTTGTGTACATAAGGGATTTGAAGCTGTTCTGCAATAATATGTGAAAACTGTTGGGGTTTGTTGTTGCTTGCTGGGCTTATGTGTGGCTTTTTTCTTTTTTTTTTTTCCTATTTTTAGTGGTCAGTGATGTTTGCCGTTATTTATTAACTCTGTAGGAGTTATTTGGAAAAGTGAGAAAGGGCTAGAGTATCTCAAGGCAGGCTACTGCTTAGCCAGTGCTCGGGGGTTATTAAGGGACAGCGGTGGAGTGTTTTTTCCTTCTTTGCCAGTGGAAATTACCATTAAAATAAAAGTGGAAAATTCCTACAAGAGAGAAAAGGAAGTTGCTTGGAAAAGGCTGATGGAGACGGAAGGATGTGTTATATCCATCTAGAGAAGCTAAACCAACTTGTCGCCATCAAATGCACATGGTTTTCATTCATTCCGGTAAAAAGCTTCATCTCTGCTCTTAAATTAGACAACAGTTTTGTTGTGGATGGTTTTGCCGTTAGGCTGTCAAATGAGCCAAGTGAAATGGCATTTGCTGTTATCGGTTCTGATTGCTTGCTGTGGTTAATTCTTTTCAGTCATTTTCTAATAAGTATAAATTTTGAAGAGAAGGCAATCTCTGACTTGATATAGACATATTTTTAGATACACTCACATTGGAATCAGTTATTCAGTCTATGCTCTCTTCTGCTAAGGAAGGCTCCGATACAGCTATGTACCGTCTCTGACTGTTGGCATGTGTTCTCAATGACCCCTCCATCCCCTGGAGGCCCATGGCACTGATTTCTGCTAAGCCAAGCTCAGCCAGACTTCACTTTAGTCTCTGCTCATCAGGTAACCTATTCACCACAGCCGTTTGAGTAGCATCATGTGGGAAGGCAGCCCATTACCTGTACAGGGAAATAACCATTGCGGTAAAGCAGTGGCTGCTGGAAAGTAGACAGGAAATTGTTCTCTTGCACGGACTTCTCTCTGATCAAAGACATGTCCAGTTTTAAGCAGCAATTTGTACTTTAATGCTTTGTTTGGTGAGTATATCACCATTAACTTGTGTAAACACGCATGAAAGTCAAGAGAATATTTTTCTGTTTAAGATGTATCAGATGCTGCAATATCCTGGTGAAGGTTATTGCTGAAGGAAATGGAAGGTGTTCACCAGTCCATAAATAAACCAGGTGCTCCTGACCTTCAGTGCTATTTTAATACTATCTAAACCAGAAAAGAAATGTTTAAGATATATTTGTTAACATTATAATTGTAATATCATGGCATAGAAATGAACAATGGACAATTGAGTTTTTGCCCATTATTTCTCAAAATCAGACAAATGTCTAGCTAAAAATAACAGATATTATACATTTGCAATCCAACAGCAGAAGACTATCCACTGAGGGCATCATAGGCAATACAACAAATCTTGAAACCCTTTTTTTTTGTTTGTTTGAACACAATTGTAGACAAATAAAAATAAAAAGGCATTTTGCTATTTACTTCTTTAAGTATTAGTGGTAAAATACTTGAAAGTATAGCTCAACTCTCAAACTAATGTCAGTGGCGCAGTTCCTTTTTAAATAAGGTTCAACATTCATATATGGTTTCTTCATTTCAAACACCTTATTTTAATAGAATTGTTATTGTCTCACAGTATTTTTCTCTTCCTTAAAATAAAAATGTGTTATGGAAACAGAGACATTTGAGTAAAGATCCTGGACACAGTCACTAGAAAGGTTATCTGACATCAGTAATGCCGAGGTTTCGCCATCCCTATTTGTGGTGGTAGTTGCAAAAATGGAAAAGGACAATTGCATTGAAATTTTGTTTGTTCTTTCTGCAGATTTTTATGAATATGCAATCAACTATGTAACAAGATAATAATGCATGCAACTTTTTTAGCATTTTAACATTTTATTTCACATTTATTGAGGTTTCTAGAATTGTAGGAGAGAAATATGGAGCAGGAAACCATTTTCACAGAAAGTCTTATCCCCTCCCCCCTTTCCCTATATTTGCACTGTAGACCACTGTAGTAGGGGGTCTGAAAACTAGGTGGTTAATGAAATTGAATTTAGGAGTGAATTTGATCTGATGCTGAATGCCCTAAAATCTGCGTATTTGACTTTGGGGTGGGAGGGTGGTCATAAAGTTGTTAGGCCATGCTTGAAGTTAAATTGTCGTATTTTCTTCTCTGAACTATTTAGAGGGATCTTCTTATATTCTTTTCCTTCTTTCCCATTTCTATCTTGTAATAATACTTTATCTGTTTCATTAATAAGTTCTGGGATATCACATTTATTATATTTTTTTCTATTTTCCCTAGCTCCTTAATTTTATCTTTAAAAATGGGTGCAGTGGGAGGACTTTCAGAGCTGGTAGATATTCTTACGGTAAAACTGCTAGCAATAAATGTGTTGGCAGGGGCTAGTAACATTCAAAATACACAGGTTTTAGTGGTTTGGGGTAGGCTTGCGTCTAACATGGGCTATTCAAGTTTCTGTTTCCTCCTGCTGCTGGATGGCAATTTTGGGGGATGATTTGGGAGATTCCCAGCTCCTCATTTCAACGGGACTGCCAAGAGGATGTTGCTTTTTCCAATTAGCAAAAGCCTCTCTCTGTGTTCGTTCCTAAAATGTCCAGCACCTCCCAGCTACTCAGTGCAATGGATGCCACTGCCATTTGGTAAGACAAGGAAAGTTTCATGTAACTTGGTTGGGTCTGAAATACTTGACATCAAATGCCAGATTTCTGGATTTTTCTCCAAACACAACCCTTGGAGGTGCTTTTTGTTGTGAATTACACTGTCCTGACTCCAGAGTCATTCAAGTGGCTGAGTGATGCCTTTAACATATTATTCTCCCAACTTCCCATCTTGAAGTTATTTCCAACTCGGCTATAATATATGCAGCCTTGCTAAGCTGTTAAATAAGAAAGAAGCTGCAGAGCACTAAAAATATTTAAATTGCTGCCTTTTCAGAGTCTCTCGCAGCTGTCTAATGGGCCTTCAAGCACTCCTTCATTGTTCCTCCAAGCACATTGTGCTGCGAGCCCTTGCAGATAGATTCCTTCTGCTTCCAGAACTCATCTCTGTACCTTGCCTGAGATCAAAATGAATGCTTATTTCAAACTAATAAACAGGCTGCATTTTCTGACAGACTGTATTCATTAGAGTAATATCATAATGTATTTCTTTTGATGTGTTTGTTTCCAAGTTGTCAATTAGCCGGAGAGAAAGTGTCACTCTCCCCACCATCTTTATTTCTGTGACCAGATCTTTTTTGGTACATCATTTGTCAAAATGTCAGCCACGTAAGCTTGCTGGGGGTTTTTATCTGTCTGAAAATATTCTTAAAAGATGTTCTTTCATTATCTAGTGTACATTTAAACCAAACGTTTTTGAAGTAATGTTGTTAGGCTTTGGAAAATTCTGAAGTTGACAACAAAAAAGACGACTGGGAAGTTGAAATTCTTTGGTTTCAACAATAATGTTTTTTTTCCTATTGTTAAAATATGTGACTTAGAATTTAAAAAAAAAAAAGTTTTCCTGGTTTTCCCTGTGTTCCACAGTGCTACATGCAAACAACTTTTTTCTTTCCATTTGCAGCTGTCGGGGTGCAGGGCTGTGCTGCTCCCCTTCTCTGTTTCCCAGCCACGTCCCTCCTGGCTGCCCTGGCAGCTGTGGGGATGTAGGGATATAGGGTGCCCTCGGGATTTCGGGGGGCTCCACCTGGGCTGAACCGCCTCATCTTGAACATTTTACCTTGTCTATGCTCTTCCAGTAGGATGGCAATAAAAGCTTTAAACGTACCTGAAAGTTAAACCAAATAACCACTCGGTCACCTTGTACTAAAAGCTCATTTTATTCCATGGGTCCTGTTAAAATTAAATATTTATAAGGTACCTATAAAGTAAATAAGAATAAAAGCATGATACTTGCAGTAAAGGCACTGCGGGACTAAAGTTTCTCAGCAGCGCTTTCTCACCGTATACCACAGTTCTCTCTGCTGTTTGGCTGTGGCGTGTTTGAAAACTGCTGCAGATTTGCTGCAGCACAACCAGATTTTCATTTACAGCAGATACCCAACACTATCTCCAGTGAGCACCTAAGCATGATGATGATGTTCTCATACACATTTTGCAATAAGTGAAACAAACTGAAGGTTTTTTTAATATTTTATTTAAAAAAATCAAAAATATTTAAAAGAAAATCATAAAATATCAGGCCATAGGAAATGTAGTTTTTATTTTGTCATCATTCTTGAAGATAATTACAAAAATATTAAGAATATAGTATTTTAAGAGTTGCTACTACAGAGGTACTGATTTACTAAATTTCATGATTATTTAAAGTTATCTAAACAAACCAAAGGACGCACACTGCTTATATCCATACATCTACACAGCTGAACAGAGAGCTGGAAAGATGTGTATGTGAATACAGGGCATATAGGTAGCTGCGGGTTTTCTAATCATAAATATCCATAAAAACAAATATGCACAATCTCGCAATGTTAACTTCTTGCACAGTCACCATACTATGAAAATAGTATTCTTCATAGATGCTGGAAAGCACATTACAATATGTTACATTTTTATTATATGCTTTATATGTTAAAAAAGATAAAACCGATATCTTTTGTCAAATAATTAAATATTTTCTTGCTGACATAATCAGTTCTGCAGAATATGTAGATGCATGTCTGTGTGTGTAAATATTTATCGTAACAGATACATTTTATATATGTATATACTATACATGAATGTGAAAGCCACATTTCTAGCAGCTGAAAATATTTCCTCTCCAGGGTGTTGTTTCTAGACAACAACAACAAAAAGAATATTATGATTCATTACCCAGTATGTAAAGGAACTTTGAATCAATCTGTATTGGAAATATATAGCTTCCAAGTTTGGCATTTTCAATGCATAGTCATTAAAAAAAGCTTCTTTTGGTTTTACTCCCCCTTTATTTAAGGAAAAAAAAAATCTTTTTTGACCCATATATGTATTTGTATTCTCATAAATATGCTTTATGGTATGATGGAAAGTATATTCCCTATCTAACATCTGTTAGTAACAAATAAAAAATCTCATAGGACTTATCTAACAGTAGGAAGAGAATTCCAGCTTTTGTTCTTCTCTTGCAAGGAAATACAGACTAGAAGGAAAGTATGAATTACCTCTTCAGAACTGTAACCGAAGACTCAATAAGAAAAGCATTAAAATGCATTATGAGAGGCAAAAAGCCTGACCCAAAATTCCTCTCATAAGATATTAATGAATGGTTCTATTTTCTAGGTACCGAGAGAGTATTTAAATAATCACTCTGGTCATGCATGTGGTGCTGTCAGCGAAAGCCTGCACTGGCTGATGGCAATATTCATTTTCTGAAAGTCATAAAAGCCTAAAAATGTCTGAAGAAATATCAAAAACTCAAGCTTGTCGGAAGACAGTATAACAGGGCAGAAGATACATCCAGTAAGGGGAATGCGGATCTGAAAACTGTTGTCAGTATACAGATGAGAAACAACAAACTTTGAAAAACAGTCAGAATAGTCTGCTGCTATAAAAGACATAGGCATCTTCTTCTGGTAGGTTTTTCCAGCGTAATTCCAGAGATTTCAGTGAAGTCCTACCTGATTTTACACCCTAGGAGAAAATCCAAGTCCAAAAAATGCTGAGAAAATGCAGAGATATTTTTATTGATCCCGTGAAAGACATGCATTCAGCTGGGCTTACATTAACACCAGGGAAACTTAACTTGCTGAGGCTTTGGGGAATCACTTTTGGTGAATGTTTCCTGGCTTTTCCCACTAACTTTTCCAAACTCCTCTTTGCAGCACCAGTCCCGAGCAGCGCCGTGCCCTGGGGCTCTGCCTCCATCTCTGCCAGCGCAGGGACGCAAAGGAAAACTATTTCCACAATGTTCAGTCATTTACCGTGGCAACAGGTATATAACGTCATGTCAGCGTAGCTGTGTAATACTTGTGTGGAGTAATAGTACTGATATATTTGTAGATCAGGGTGGGATATATGTGTGTGTGTATATATATATATGCATAATATTTTTAAATTATTTGCAAATTAGTTTTTTAATGGAACCATCAACACAATATAAAATACACCGAGACTTAGATTGTCTCATTAGTTTGAACTACGCAAATGTTTGTTTTCTCTCAAGGACATAATAACCAGTGCTATAAATTATTCTAATATGTTGAATGTCTCTCTGTTGCAGTTTATTTTGGGCTTAGTTAGTTATCCGTGGTCAGAGGATCCACACCAGAATCATCTACATCTTTACTGCTTTGGCCGCCTCATACAAGAAAGAACCAGACGTGATGCTCTGCGGCCGCCTCCTGGTGCACATCACGGCAAGGGGACGCGCCGGTACTTCCAGCTCCCGTGGGCACCTGTCAAATGCACCTGCAGTAAGGGACCCTCCGCGCAGGCAGGTCCGTCACCCTCCACGTACCAGCCGGGCTGTCGGTACCAGCCCGCAGCCCTGCCAGCACGTGGTTGAGATGTAAAGCTACAGGAGATCCCCCTTATCAACATGCTTGTCCTGTCCTGTCCCTGGGGCATGCACCTAGCTGGGAGAAAAAGCATTAAATAGCCTGTTTTTCATCTTACAGAATAAAGAAAAAAGTCTGAGGTATTGTTCAAGCTCGCTGTTATAAAACAATATACAGGGGCTCACAGCCTGGTTCACCTTAACACATAACTTTTGTTTAAAATGGCCCTGGCTAAATCATGTTTACAAGCGTATCCGCAGGTGTAAAAATCACTGGGTCAGGTAAAATATTTTAACTATGGATATTTTTATAACTGCAAATCAACGTTCCTCACACTCTCGTGCACTTTTTATAGCTTTCAGTTACAAAGGCAGGCTTTTCCGACTGAAGTGTCACCCAGCACTACCATACTTGAGCAATGTTAGTGTACTTGATTGATATTTAAAGTACACTATAAAATATTGCCTGAGCACAGAGGTATTGCCCCAGTGAAATACGGCCCATGAACCAGCAGTCTCTAGAGTTTTTCATGCACAATAGAGCCAGCATAAAGATGCTCAAGAAAAGGATTTAACTGAACTTTGCAGTCCCAGACTCTCCTGAGTCTCGCCTCACTTACCCTCTCAGCAGTATTATTTAACAAGTATTTTTAGTTTCAATAAAATGATCCTTCTTTATGGTCAGCTTGGTAATGTCCTTCAGTTTCAGAAATAATTTAATTTCAGATTATTTTATTAAAACCATTCCTTTTTGCTTTATTCACTAGGTGCTGCCATGCAGAACATGCTGAGATGAAAAGAGCCTGCGAGAAGCTGAGCATCCTCAGGAACTCTGACGGTAAGGAACCAGCACAGCTTTCCTTGATGGCAAATAACCTCAACCTAATGCCGGCTCTATCACCATCATTCATTAATGTTATGGTTTCCTTGTGAGCTTGCCACTCAATAGAGGGGAAAATTAGGTTAATCTATGGAGAAATAGTTCTCAAAATGAACCAAACTGTTGTGTTATTTCAGTGGCAGAAATTTTTCTCCATGTTCCTATTCCAAAGTTTGGAAAGTTTGCACTAAGCCTCTGTATGCTAACGCTGCATCAACGAAGAAATGCACAGGGAATAAATTGTCCTTGGGCGTGTTTCATAGGCTGATACACATTCAAGTGGGGGAAAAGGAAGATGCATGCAGAGAGAATGGTGGTATCTCCAGCTATATTCAGGGTATGTTTTGAAATGAAATATGTAGCCTTGCCTGTAATAAATTCAGTGTCAAAATACACCGTGAACTGAGACTCTAGTCAGTAGTTTCATTTCACATCATTCCATCCTTCCAGGTATCTTGCCCTTATGTGCAACTCCACTCTCAGCTTTTCTGAGACACCACTCCCCATGTGGAAGGATTCATGAGTAATTTTATAATCAGCTTTTTATTTATTTCTACGTGCACACTAGGTAAGAAAATATTCACTCTTCATTTAGGATATGATAATGAAAGAAGTGGGGTGGGATGTGTGATGAAAAAGGATATTTCAAAAGAAAAAGAAAAAAAACCCCTTTGTATGTGTGCAAAGTCTGCAAGTGCCATATGAATTATAAATCACTTAGATCTGTATAGTTTGAAACTATTTGGGGAAAAGGGGATTGATAACTGTTTATTAGTCCATGCATTATGAATACAGAAATTCAATTCTTTGCTCTGAATTCATTTGGAGACAGGTATTAATAAAGAAGATTGTTACCTGCATCTGTCCTGAAGCAAGAAACAATTTAATGAAAGCACTTAAAGCAAGGTAATTAATAGTTTAGAACATTCTAAGTCATGCACTGCTGATATGAAAACTCAGACTATGCCACAATTTTTAACATGTTAATTTTTGACTTATGTTAATTTCTTTTAATTATTATTATTTGTGTAACCGTGTGTTGTTTTGAGTGATACTATTAACTTGGGAGGATTTGATGATATATTTGATATATAGATGATGATGGTTAGTGGTTGGACTTGATGATCTTAAAGATCTTTTCCAAGCTAAATGATTCTGTGTTTCTATGATTCAATTCTATGGTTTGCAAGCATATATATTCTGAAATGAAATATTTAAAATTTGTTAACTCAAGCTCTCTATAAGTTCTAGACATGGGTAGCTTAGGGTTGGTACCTACATCAAAAGTTGGGTGACTAAGTGACAAAACGAGTTGCGTGTTGCCTTAATCCAGCAGTTCTGTTTGAGCAACTGGAGAGCTTTTTTTACCACCCAGGCCCCCGCTGCCACAGCAGTCATCCAGTCATTTGTGCAGGAGAAGCTTCCTTCAGCTTCGTAGATAAAGGCTGCTGCAACCCAAAACAACCCGCTTCTCACTGCTTTCCCTCCTGCATCACCAGAAATCATTTGCATGATCAGAGGGAGGCGGAAAAGGGAGACATAAGCAGGTGTAATTCTGAAAAAAGTGCCAATCAAATTAAACCGTATGTCATAATTTTCTTTTTAGTTGTTATTGCTGATTTATTTTATCTTGAGGTTTCTGAATCCTAGCAGGAAAGTGGAGCATCCTTCAGGGTGTCTGTCACCTGGAGGGAGTAATCCACAAGCACAGGGGATAGCGGGACGCTTACTGCCTCGGCTCTGCCTGGAGAGAGCCATCCCTACCCAGCGTGGGTTGGCATTCTGCTTGTGGTCGATCTCCAAGGGGGGTGGGGGAGTGGAGGAGGGAGGTGAATCCAGTAAGTGACCATGGAGTCGGCTGGGCAAGTCCATCACAGACAAGTTGACTTTTCAGACATAATCTGGAATATCAATATTAGATTGTTTTGTTGGTTGGTTGCTAGGTTTTTGTTTGTTTGTTTGTTTGTTTGTTTTTTCAATACTGACTTTAATTTAAAACTGTACAAACATCCTGCAGTATTATATCCCAGATCTCTACAGTGGTTATATTCAAAAAGAAAAGGACAAACAAAGTGACTGAAACCATCCCTGTGAAAAAAAGTAAAAGTTATTTCACCAAAGAGAATTCTATTTTGTTTTATAGGGTGCAGTTACACAAGAGTGACGGGAGAAATGGGACAAGGATAACAAGAAGGGGGTAGTTATCCAAGAGTTCAAAGGTAGGTAGCTGATCAAAGGTTAAATACAAGAAAAGGAATTATTCTATTCAAGTTAAAGATAGGACACTGTAACCTAAATAGATGTTTAGCTTCAATTAAAACTCTTGGAAAAGGCTTTTTGTGCTGTGGGTAAGTTCTCAGTCAGGCAAACTTTTTTTTTTTTATTGCTTGAAACCTTATATGGGGAGAGAGGGAGAGATTAGGCTATCACTGAAGGATGGGACATCTCAATTTTCATTTGAAAATGTTTCTAGCTGTAAAAAGTAGAGGGCAGAACTGATTAGATCCATTTAAAATTGCAGTGTGTAGAGGTGGCATGAAAATATTTCGTTTTCTGAAGTTAGAGATGGAATAGGTAGAACCTGTAAAAGCATTTTCTCGAGCCTGATAGCAGCACAGAGTGCTGAACAGAAGGCAAAGGCTGGCAGGGAAAATGAGAAAGGAGGAACTGAGGGAGAGATTAGCTCAATTGTGAGAGGTATTTCATTAAAGGAATCAGATGGAAACTTGTAGAGGAAGCAGAGCTGCCTGGTATGAAAAATAACAAAACATGCTTCCCAAGGATCACTGCCTGCTGCAATGGAAAATGAATCCTGGAATATTGGATAGCAACAAATTAATTTGAGAGCTTGCATATGCAGTGCAGGAAATTCTATTTTCTTTTCATTCATTATTTAATATGAGAGAAATGTATAATATTGAACCATCAGAAAACCCTTTGACTGACACCCTGCTGTAAGAAAGTGCTCAGCTGTGGTTTAGTCTTTGGGTGTCAGTGCTTCTGCCAGCCCGAGGACGGGGCTGACCGGTGTATCCACACACGAACCGGTGTTTCACTCTCTCGGTCGCTGCAGAGGTGGGGGAGCCGGGGACCACGCAGCCGTGGGGACGAGGGGTGGGGAGCGGGGCTGCGAGGGCCCGCCGGGAACTGGAAAGAAGGGTTATCGGGGTGAAGCTGAGACGGCACAGGAGGAGGAGAAGGGAAAGCTCTCCCACTGCTTGCCAGCAAAGGGTCTGCAGTTAGAAGGGCCCACAGTTTGCTTTCCTTTTTTAAAAGAATGAATTATCAGCAGGTGACAGAGAAAACATCCAGCTCCGCAGCCCTAAGTTGTGGCTTTGAGAAATTCAGAGTCCGCTGCTGTCTGAAGCCAACAACCAGAAACTGTCTTAAGCCAAGAGGCAGAAAAAAATAAGAGTGCCGCAGGCATGTACCCTTTCCTATAGCACAGAGATAAGGCACAAGAAATGGCAAAAAATGGGCAGATCAAAAGCAGTTTCTGAATTCACTGGGAATTGCCAGAGAATCATTATAATGAGGGTTTCGATTTCTCCTAGGATTTGCAAATATTGTCATAATGTTATTACCCAAGGATATATTATTTAGTGGTATTAGTACAGGAGGAAAACTTTTCCCTTTACCTGGCTCTGATTAGCTTTACCCTCCAGGAATGCCTGGGTGAGCTAATGCTGGCCAAGTCCCTGGTCAGCATCGCTCGTCCCCGGCAAGTGGCAGTGGGGAGAGAGTGGAGGGCATTAATCCCAGGCAGCGGGTAACAGTGTCAGGATTAAACAGCAAACCCAGCTGTGTTTCCTAACAGGACAGATCCTCCCGGAGCTGTTTTTTCTGTCTGTTCTAATCCAAACGTCCCAGCACAAATGATAAGATAGAGGTGTCGGGATGTTGCGAGGAATTGTGTAGATCAAATAGGAGACAACAGGGAGGGGAAAAGAGATGTTGCAGCTGTTATTTTAAATGAATATCCTGAGTTGTGCAGTCTTTTCAGAGGAAGCAGAAAGTGTCATTACAGATAACATTTATTAAATGTATATCTGACTGTAAATATTGTGAAGAAACGCTATTTATTTTCACATGAGTCAGTTAAAAATAATAACTACTAGAATTAAATATATTAGTGAAAGCAATAACAAAATGAATGAAGCAAAATGGTTGGGCTTGAGAAAGAGCCCAACTCTCTCAAATTTCCATTTGCTGGCTTTGCATCAAACATTACAATGGCGAGTCACAGTGTGTTACTCTCCATTACATTCATATTCATGAGAAAATAACACAAACCATCAAATTTCTGTAATTTTTAGGCAGCAGCTCTTCTGGATTCAAAACATCAGGTTGTACTCCTCAGTCCTAGACTTTCATCCAAATATCAAAACCGGATACGAGGTTATTTTTTAACCAGCTGTTTCAAAGCGAATTGAACTGTCCTCGTGACACCTTGTACAGGAACAATCCCCACATACAGGGAACTGGAAGGCTGTTGCATCAACTCCTGTACGCATCTGATTTAATTCCGACTCCCATGGCTGTGTCCTGACGAGCCTTAGGTTTGGATATTCAGATCTACATAGAAGTTGAACATTTTTTGTGTTGCACAGTAGATCCTCCAGCTCAGCTCTTCGCGTGCCAGCAAAGCAAGCCACGGACCTGGAGGGACTCCTCTAGACCAGATTCTTTGCTCTCCTCCATCCCCACGGTATTTTTAAGAGGCAATTTATGACAAATAATGTTTTTAACAAATACTTTTTGGCCCTTCCAGATGAATGTCACTTTTATTTGCCTTTCCTGTACCCAGTGCTCAATGCAAATTGCTTCAATTTTTAAAAATAGCTGGAATATATTAGTATCAGCTGCTTTATGGCCTGACCCTGAATACAGGGTTTATATCAGTGGGAGTAAATGGTGCACTATATCCGCCTGAAAGGTCTCATGAGATTATTAAAAGGGAACCACCGGTCAGAGAGCATTTCTAAATTGCTTATTACGTAATTATTATAATGTGCATAATGCCTCATATGCATTAAAAATTCAACTGAAATGACTCTGAATTTGAGAATAACCATATAATAAGTTTTAAAGAAATGTCATTTTACATAATAGAATGTAAAATATTAATAATTTAAAGAATATATATATAGTGTGTGTATAAGTGTATACACTTATACATGCACTTATTAATTATATGTGTAGCATATACCAAATGTGTATTTAAACACTTAACCTTTCAACATAGGATAGTTTGAAGTATTATGTCCCATTGGATTAATTTTTAAAGTTTCGATTTCAATTCATCATCATCCAAAAATTCATAACAACTCATATTGCAATATATTTGTATTACTAATAGCAGTGAAAACACCATCAAGCTTGACTTAATCCTCAGAACAATATGAGATTATTATTTTCAGCAAATGTAAAGAGGAATGTGCAAACTCTTCATTACTGCTGTAGCTTCTTACCAAAATTTCCTGCTTTAGCTAAAGAAAACTCAAAAAGTTCATCAACTGATAGTACAAAAAAACCTTGCATTTTAATAAAATAGAATGAAAATGTTTCTCTTAATGCCTATCAGTCACTGGAGTTGGGAGAAGCTTTACAACATACGACCATGCTTGTTTGCTCACCACCTTGAGGTAAATAAAATGGAAGGAAGGAAGGAAGCACTCCTTGTCCCAAAGAGGAGGTAGGGGTGAGCTCCTTGTGCCGGAGCAGTGAAGACATTTGAAAACTTCACCCCCTCCCCGTGCTATCCGGAGCGGTGAAATACCGCTCACTTTTCACAAGCCAGACCACGCTCCTGCCGTGTTGCCAGATGTTGCCATCCAGCTGTTACTTCTAGGCTCCAAGGAAAAATCCAATTAACTGTGCGTGTGTGGCAGCTTCGTTAGAACGAGCACAGCCAAGTGTGACATGGTTTTGTCTTTTACATTAGCGGAATAGTAATTTCAGGGCTATCAATGTCTCTTTAGCACAACAATATCTGCTCCTGTTCAACAGGGATACTCCACCCCCAGACAGCCCATCCGCTCACTCCTACACATTGTACCCAAGAAAAGTCCTTCAGAGTAAGCGCGTGCATCGTTTGCAAACCCTTCGGAGTCACACTGAAGGCAAACGTGAGCTGATTCTTCATCATTTCATTCCCACACTAATTAGCAGAGATTTTCCTGTAAGTTGGCATAAGTGGGCACTTCTTTTTAGCAGTCAAAAAGAGCTGCTTTCAAAACGCAATAGTTTCATGGAGGAAGATCTAAGCTAAGGGAGGAGATCTTGTATTGAATGGCTCACTGCTACTATCCTACAGCCGCAGCATGAGACGGGAGGAAGGACAATCACATGGCAGCACCTTCCAAAAGGCAAAAAATGTGAGCATCCTGACTACGTTTTAGTCCATGAGAACCAGAAATATTTATAAAATCAAATCCCCTATTTATATAGCATATGCTATAAAAAAGCTATTGCTGAAGTCTGTAGCTCCCATCATCTTCCCAGACAGCAGTAATATCAGGTGTGATACTGCAGGAATTAACCCTGCAGCTTGGAGACCTGGGTTCTGACCCAAAAGCATTCTGGAAACACCGGTATTTCATTATTGTTTCCATAGGTTTTTGAATCTGCTTAAGGTAAGTCACCCTCTGGTTGTTACAGGGCACTCCTCTGAAAATGTCCTCCAGCTACTCATCTGGCAAGGATGTAATTTACAGAGCTGTCACCTCGATTGTGCTCATCACATTATGGTTGCTAGAAAGAACGCTCCCAGCTATTTCCAGGCTTGTGCTTTATGTATGTGTTGTATTATTGAAGAATTCTTGGATTCTTCCACTTTCCAAGCATGAGAAAGGTAATTAGAACTGAACACTACACATTGCTACAGCCGTGTAACTGTATTTAAAATACAAAGATAAACTACTGAATGGTGCAGGAGACTGCAGAGAGGTCTGCTATACTTGCTATTTGAGAAATAGGAAGGAAAAGGAGTGAAATGAAAACCCAATTTTGCAGTTTCTCTGCTTTCTTTCTCTTTAAGACCAAAAGCAGCACTTTCTTTGCAGGGGACACAGAGGCCAGGTGGGAATCTGCCCAAGAAAACCACCTTGGCCTTTGCAACCCAAACATGCCACGTTTCGTCAGAGCACGTTCTCCTTCAGGGCAGCTGCGTGGGCTCAGTGCACAAGGGCAAACACAGTGGTTGCCTGGCTGGCTGATGAATTAGTGATAATTGGATATAAAATGCTTCTGTCCTGCGAGGTATTGAAGGTCATGCTACCTGTCATTGAAAATGTAATTTCCTCTTGATTTGCGGTGGAGTTATGGACCTGGCCTCCATCAGTCCTGTTGCTGGCTGGCCGGTGGCCTTGCACTCAGGCTAATTTGGGGAGCTGGAGCACAGCTCAGGCTTGTATGGCACCTTCACTGGTGTAGCAGTAAATAACTGCAACATTAACCATTCGCTATGTGGATAAAGAAATAATTTATTTTCTTTAAAACAGTCGGGATTATCTGCTAGTACCTGAAAAGCTTTCATCTGGAGGGGGATTCATTGGGCATTTTCTCTGTAACTGCTGCTCTCATAGCGATAAAACTCACATTTGTTCATCTTGCAGAAGCACGTTAGCTAAAGCTGGAGGGATTTGCAGAACCACCTTTAGCTTTTAAGTGCAATTGCTGTACCTTGCGAAGTTTCCCGAGTCCTTTGCATGCCGAGGTTAGAGCAACTGGAATGCCAAAGTTTTGTTTGATCACAGCTGCTAATTACACAGCTAGGAGAGACAGTTTCATAAAGTTCATTAACCTGTTACTTGACCTTGATTTAATCTCTAAGCTGTGGTCTTGGTCTGCAACTATGGATTCAAAAGCCATTTTTGCTCTGGTAAATGAAGCTGGACCCGTGCTGGGACCCGTGCCAGAGGCAGGAGACACAGGTTGTACAAAACAGACTTAATCTTTCGGGAGTTGATCAAAAGCCCACAGAAAGAAACTCATCCATTCCCATGAGGTTTGCACCAGCTCATAAGGTCCTGTTTGCATCTGGCTGTTCTATGGTGTCGTTCCCCAGAAAGCTGAACATCATTAAAATTTTTAAAAAGTCTCAGTAAAGAGGAACCCCACTTATTAATGATGAAATAAAACTCGTGTATTTACATATGCATATATATGCACATATGTATGTGTGTGTATATATATGCGTATATTATGTTTATGTATGTATATATCATGGATAAATAGATGTGCATATACATATTTTTGTATACATATGTGCATGTGCAGATATATAATGATGTGTGTGTATATAAGTATATAAAATGCTCATATATATATACATACCTGTGTATAAATATATTGTCTCTCTCTCAGGCAGATTTCGGGGGTACATATGACATGAAGAACCCTGCAAAAAAAGTTAAGGTTAAACTTCCAGTTTGTTAAGAACTTAAACATGCAAAACGTCTGTTAAGTCCCGGTCTGATTGTCAGGCTCGGGGAAGGTTCTTAATGATCCCAAGGGCGAAATTAAGACACAAATGAGGTCATATGCCGCCAATCAGACATTTTATTGGGTAAATATAAAAGAGTAAAGCGATAGGAAAGGCAGGAAATATTAGGAGGAAATTAAGCAAGCGTTCAGAGAGATAAGCAAAGGATAGTCACCACCATGGATCCAGCGGCGTCCCGTTGGTCCTCAGTCTTCAGCTCTTCGGTGGTGGATGGCCACACTCAGGCTTCATTGTGCCGTCTTTTATCCAGTGTTGGAGAGGGAGTTTGCCCCCTCGGTTCGGCTTGGTTTCCCAGGGCAACATCACGTACGCCACGCATGCACACCCAACACCACAATATGTATTGCTGGTGGACAAGCGGCCTGGTCCGGATACCAGTTGGTGTCCTGTTTTTGGTGGTACCTGATAAGCCAAACAATGGCCTGTTGCTTCAGCAAGTTTACACAAATTTCCTTGCAAGCTGGTGGCTGCCCTCGGGTCTTCCCAGACAAAAGAGTGGTCTGCTGTCTGGTCTTATCAGATAAACACACACAAGCAAGCTTTGAGACAATTGTTCTTAACACTTCAGTCTCTTACAACGTCTCATTAGGAAGTGAGCTTTCCTTTTGTTCATCCATCCCAACAATGATGCAGGTGCAAACTGGACACTGGCCCGGTGCAAGGAGCTTCATCACCCGGTATCCTGCCTCTGGCCACGCTTGGTACCAGTTTCAGAGCAGGAGGCACGCGGGGCGGTGCTTTGAATGCACCCTCCTCATTTTCAGCAGTCTGTTGGGTCTTTGACACTGTTTAGCTGCCTACTGGGGCTAGCCCACAACAATACGCTGTTCATAATGTAACTCTGGTATTTTAATACTAGGAAAAAGGTAGCCAAAAAATTTAATATACCAAATTTATGACTTTTCACAAGTACTGTTTTCTTTGGATTTCTTTTTTAACAATGCCCAGGACAGCAGCCAATAAAGTTCAGAAAAAGGATATTGAAAGCAGAACTTTATGACTTTCAGGGAAGATATCGTGCCTTCAGTGAGAATTTGCTGGTGCAATGGGCAGCAGGATGGTGTCAAACCTCTGGGTGCTGTTACGCTATTTTACAAGTAATTTTTTTAAGTGCTAGAAAGTCAAACTGTGCAGAGAGCGATAGTCAAAACATCCTGTCCTTAACACAAGTAGTACGTTTGTTGCTGCTCACTTAATTCTGTTGAAAACTGCCCCACTACCCAGCATGGCTCCTGGGCTTTCCTGAGACTTCCTGCAGCAGGAGACGTTTCACAGCACGTGTACGTCTCTGACCCAAAGAGAAGCCTTGCATGAAGAGCCGCTATCGACCTGAAAAAGATGCCACCCGGTTCAGCGTATAGCTCCTTAGGTGTCCAGCTAAGGACCGTGACGCTGCACAGGTATTTCAGAAGTGAGCTGTGGGCAGGCTCTGCTGGGCTGCATGGGCTTGTACAAACTGCAGGAGGGGGATGCTCAGCTCCTGGGCCCTTTGGAAGAGACACAGCAGGGAGCTCCTCCCGAAGGTGGCCGGCACATGTTTGAAGCTGTGATTTCTCAGTCTGTACGAGTTCCTCATGAATTATTGTCTTGGGGACTCAGTAAAAGCCTTCCCCTGTGGCTGAAACACAGGTAGTTCAGGCGATGTGCTGAGCCTCTCAAAGCTGAGAAAACAGAACAATGATGCTCCCCAAACAAAACTAATAATAAGAAAAATGATAAAAATAAGCGCTTGGAAGCCTTTGGCTGTACCTAGGGCTTCACACATCAGTCGGGTGGGCGCAAAGTGGAAGGACATGGAACGGGCCGAAGGCTCGGTAACCTGCACCTCCCCTCTCCGCAGCGATGGGACACGTCCTTGCATCTGCATGCTTACACAGCTGGTCGTCGCTAGCTCTAGAAAAACAGTGTGGTTTGCCTTCAGACAAAAATATTTGTCAAAATGGTAACTTTAGTCCTAAATGATCATTTTCCCTGGATTGCCAATTTCATTATTACTTTATGGGGAAGTTTCAATAAATTAAGCCCTATAATTACACTGATCCATCTATGAGATATTGGCTACTTAGCTGCTTTACTACAAAATTTTAAAGCAGAGAAGAATCCTTTAATGAATCTTAAGCACAGTCACTAGAGATTACTACTACCTCTGACAGCAGTTTATTCCCATCAAATTGGATTGTACACATGCTTTACCAATCTGTTTAGATCATATGCTGCACTCCCAGGATACAAAGAGTCTTTAACATGAATTACTGTTATAGTAAACATACAACAACATTTCCTTCAGTGAGATAAACACTCAGAAACCAACATTCATTAGTTAACCTTGAGACTTCAGGTGTAATTTTACAACTTCAGATCAAAACACTGGGAACCACAAATGTCTGGCTAAAGTCATAAAAAAAAAAATCAAATTACTTTTGCAAGTACCTGAGTATTTTATAGGTCAACAATTTGAAACATCATTTCACGCTAAGTCAGTAATCTGAAAACATTTACTTTTACTGTGATTGTCTGGCCTTAAATACTTCTCCATAGTAGTGACTTACATAGGCATAATTAAAATTAAGATGAAAGTTAAATATAGGCAGAATTATGGCCCCAAATCCATGCAGGTAACACGAACTATACCTTTTTACAAAATTTGGCACACATGAAGTCAGCCAGAAATTCCACTCTGAGAAAACACGGAGTTTTACATTCAGCTGCCAGTTTTGAAAGAAGTGCCATACTGCTTAAAATACAGATTTTGCACCATGTGGAGACCTCGTAACCTTCAACAATACTGAAGCGTGACTGAGTTATACACATAATACATTAATATGAACTGACTGTACTAGTATGTTTTTATAGTAAAAAGTACTCTAAGATGACAAAGAGGCACTTTGAAAAATTGTTTTAAAATAATGAGAAAATTCAGCGGAGTAGCCAATGGTATTTTGCAGGCTCTATTGCACAGTGTAGTCTTTGCCTAATTCACATTGAAGCTTGGTGATTGCCAGGAGCTGTGAAAAAGGCTAAACAAAATGAACAATTAGTAACTCTGCCCTGAAGATCCACTGCTTTGTCTGTGTTCAGTAGAGAAGAGAGTGGCTTCTCATTTTAGGTTACAAGAATTTATTCCTCTTCCTTTGCTTTTGTGTTTGTATCACTATAAACATAGTTTAACCAGCATAGATTTGGGATTTCTGATCATGAGGCTCTGATTCCTTCCCTTCATTCAGAGGCTCTTTTAGAACTGAGGTTCTTTTTATTTAAAAAAGGAAAGGAAATTTAAAAAGGCAGCAAAACTTGGAACACATTGTAATTCAACTGTGCATATGAATTCTGTTTTTCCCCATCAAAAAGTCATCAGCAGAATGAAATGCTTCTATTTTCTTTTACATTTTAACTCATCTTTTTGGTTATGTACGAAACTTACACAATTCTGGCTTTCCGTGAAAGAGAGGAAGAACTACGACTTAACAGAATAGTGAATTTCAGAGGAAGGGTAGCAAGATCCCAGTAACAGAAGAGGTTAGGCAGTCTCTCTCTACCAGAAAACCTGCACGACTGAACACCTCAGCGGTTCTGTTCATATTTGAAAGATGCTCCGTAGGAGTGCTGTCTCGAATGGCAATACAGCTACACAGGTTTATTTCAGCTGCCTTTAGGAGTGCTTGACTTTATTGCCTGGGGAGGTGGGAGAGGGGAAATGCCCTGGACAGGCACGACCCAGGCAGATGGAAACCCCGGTGCTCTGAAGTTGGTGGAAGGTATGCCAATAACTTTAGAAGAAGTGGGATTTGACTTGTACATGTAGGAACCCTGTGCTGCAATGCCTACAGCCAAAATATGACATGACAGAATAAGAAATGGTGGTAGGCAAACAGGGCTGGGAAATGAAAATGTTGTCAGACAAGACTGACAACAACAGGGTCATGTAGAGACTATGAAAATACTTGTAGTTGCTTTTCCTTCCTTCAATTCTCACAGGTTGCGAGTAAGCTATTAGGAAGAGTGGAAACCAAGCACAAACCAAAATCCACCACTTTTCCACTGTCAGAAGTGGTTTGGGTTCCTCAACAGTAATTAATTTCTATGTTTAAAATCTCTACCACACTTACTGCACGATATTTACTGTATATTCAACAGTGTATTATGTAATCGCTACCTGATGGTAGCTTATGTATCTTGCTGACATATATTTTAAATATAATAAATATTACAGCTGCGTGCTGTCTCTCCAAAGCTTTAAGAGCACATATGCAGTTGTGAAGGTGGTGTTACCCTGCAAATGGCATCTCACCTTCTTGGCGTCATTGTAGTCCATGGTGTGAGATGATGCGATTGTCTCGCTGCTCTGTGATGGTCACCTGCTATGGTCACCTGCTTAATGCTGGTGGGCATCCCCAGGGCTTTAATTTCAGCAATCATTAAGTTGTTTGGATCAGTGTAACTGTGGCGCAAAACTGTGATATCTAAAGTGTTCTGAAAGAAAAAGAGGAAAAAAAAAAAATCAGAGATTGTCATTAGACAGGTATAGGTCCACCTGAGTTTTTCATTTCCTTTCCTCTCTTCCTATTTTTTTTTTAAGTACCTGTATGTTATTTATTTTCCAAATGTTGAAGGCTTCAGTTTTCTTCACATTGTTAATCTGGTTAGATCCTGGCCTCTGCTGTGTCTTTAATTGCCACTCGTCTTATAGATGTGAGGAGCGAAGCAACCAGATGCTCTTAAGCCCTGACCTGGGCAGCATGTGCTGCATGGACGAAGCCCTCCTCCACTGTCCCAGGGACAGCAGTTATGCCTTATCTCCTGGCTTCTATGAGGCCTGATCCAGACTCTGCTTTCCCTGCTTTATGTCCTCCCAGAGCAGCTCTTCCACCCCTGTCATCTCCCCTAACACTCACAAGTCCCCTCTCATTTCCAGTTGCCGTGATTTTAAGTAGATTATGGGCACAGGGCTCCTTTAGGGTGGACCCAGGCCCAGTAGGTCTCCTGTCGTGGTTTAACCCCAGTCAGCAACTAAGCACTACACAGCCGCTCGCTCACTCCCCCCCCGGTGGGATGGGGGAGAGAATCGGAGGAGTAAAAGTGAGAAAACTCATGGGTTGAGATAGACAGTTTAATAGGGAAAGCAAAAGCCGCGCGCACAAGCAAAGCAAAGCAAGGAATTCATTCACTACTTCCCATCGGCAGGCAGGTGTTCAACCATCTCCAGGAAAGCAGGGCTCCATCGCACGTAACGGTTACTTGGGAAGACAAACACCGTCGCGCCGAATGTCCCCTACTTCCTTCTTCTTCCCCCAGTTTATATACTGGGCATGATGTCATACAGTATGGAATAGCCCTTTGGCCAGTCTGGGTCAGCTGTCCTGGCTGTGCCCCCTCCCAGCTTCTCATGCACCGGGCAGGGCACGGGAAGCTGAAAAGTCCTTGACCAGTGTAAACTCTACTCAGCAAGAACCAAAACATCAGTGTGTTATCAACATTATTCTCATCCTAAATCCAGAACACTGCACTCTACTAGCTACTAAGAAGAAAATTAACTCTACCCCAGCTGAAACCAGGACATCTCCAGAGAGCGAGTGCCACGTTAAGCAGCCCAGAGATGGTGCCTGCTGGTTCACAGTCCAAGTGTGATCCCATGCCAATGTGTTATGATATAATTCTGCATATTTAGTGCTTAGAGGGTATTGCGTTTTTCATTGTTGGTTGATTCACGACCTCTTTAATTAGGTTTTTCCTTACCAACTTTCTGCAAGAGCAGGAAAAGGTGCATTTATTTTATAATCTCTTTGTAATGGCAAATATGGAATATTAGTAAAACAAACTTCTCTTCCTTAGCAATTAACATTCAGTTCTTTGACAAAGACAGAATTAAATGAGAAGAACGAACGGTGTGGATAAAATTAGAAGACATTCTGGCACCCTGGAAAACTAATGAAATAACAAAGTGTATTTTCTATTACAATAGAAAAAGCACTTCTTTTAAACCAAAAGTCCAGATAATTATAGTCTAATTTAATTCCACATATTCAACTTGCTATGATAAAAATTGAAACCCGACATCCTAGAAATGCCAGTACTTAAAATAAACACTTCTGTTCATTGACTTCGTTACCCAGGAATGCATGCCAGATTTTCTGTGTTGAAGAACAAAAAGAAAAAGCAATCCTGAACTGAGGCAGGGATGCCGCACCAGCCGCTGTGCAAAGCTGTGGCTGGGACTAGGCTGCTGTCTCTGCTCTCCCATCAGGCTGCTTCTCACAGGCCTTGCAAAGCGGCATGGCCCCGGCAGTAAACCCCACCATCTCCTACGGGATGGTGAGATGTTTCTATAGCATACGTTGACTGGGGTCGATGCACACATCCTAGGACTGGGACTTAAGTTTACGACTCGTAACCACAAACACATCTTTGGTTTGTCAGCGATGGGAGGGCATGAGTAGGACTCATGAACGGGGCAGGTCCTGTTCCCCCTCTTTGTTGTTTTAGAAAGTGATTTCTTTTGTGGTTGCCAATGACTGTGTATCCTGCTGCTTCCTCCCAGAACTAAGATTGAACACAATAAATATATTCTACGGGCAAATGCACTACTGACACAGATGCTCTCCTTCTGGCCCTGTGAACTTTTCTTTCCTTTTTCTTGGAGCAGCGATATAGCCTGAACAACAAGGCAGAGAACAGCAAAGAGGACCCTGAACTTGCAAAATGGATTAGGAACAATTTTAGGTGTCCTTCCTTGAGAAGAAACCCAGATTCTTTGTTGGGTGGGGGTATTTCTTTGTGGCTGTAAGCCAGGGTCAAAGCCTTTTAACCTTAAAGCTTCCTGTGTGCAACCTCCAGCTTCCTTCTCCCCAGCAAGGGCTGGTTTTCCTGGCACAGCTGTTCTGAGCCATCTACATGCTCCAGCTGTTCTGCATTGATATGTGCTTTCACTTTATAGGAACCATTTATGAAATAAACTGGTACTTCCAGAATTATATGAGAAATTACAATGCCATAAATGCACACCTTATTTAACAATATGCTGAAAGTGGTAACTTCAGAATCATTCTTAAATTTGTTTTTAACACAGTTTAATCACATTACTTGCAGTCTATTCAATCATGAGCACAAATTAATGTTAGGGTGGGATATGCAGACGTTATGAAGTCACAAATTAAAATACCTATAGTTAAAAATATAATAATAATCACCTAAAGTGATTATTCAGAAACTGTGAGATAACAGTACATACCCAATGAGCAGTAAACGTTAGCAGATACACACCATCTTCATATGCATCTGTTACAAAGAAAGAATAAAATAAAATGTATTTGCTATTCACCTCAGTTAACACATTATCAAAATTTCAGTTCAAGAATTGTATCCATGTACTATACACAAATATCTGGTGTGTCTATCTGTACATAAATAAAGTTCTTTATTTCCAGAAGACATATGCTTTTAGACATTAAATACTTTCTTATAGGACTGCGTGCTATTTAAATGAGAACAAAATAAGAACATTTTAGAGGTAAGATACAGAAGAAGGCAAACAAACAGCATTAGGAAGATCAAAGGTGTTAAGACCAGGAGGAGAAAAATGTTTCTCACTGAGGAAGGCGCAGGAGACGTTTCCCACACCCACCTCTCTTCAATGTCCAGTAACACATGGCCATGATAGACGATGAAGCTTCTTTGAAATTGCTGTTGTGTATTTTATCAATCCTGTTATTCAGCACTAAATGCACTCAAAGTAGTGCCAATAACCACAGGCATTGTAGGTTCTTGCCTTTCTGCACTAACAAAAACAGATCACAGGCACCCTGCTGGGCTGCACCTTGTAATCTATGCTAATTTCATTTATCATCGGACTCCCACAAACGTGGCCATCATTTTTGAATTCCAGTGCTAACAGGCTGTGGTGTATGTGAAGCACCTCAAAATCCACTAACACCATCCTGCAAACTTCCCTACACATCGTTATGCAAAATAACACCATTTTCTGCATTACTTGCAGTAATCTCGGGTGACAGCTTATTGTTACTACAAGGGTAATACACTCTGGATGGAAAGGATAAATGACATTTAAGTATCTCTTATCTGATGATTTACATGTATTAATGTTGAGGAAATTAGTTAAAGCTTCCCACATAATCTATGGCTATGGTTCCCATCGGTTTGAACACAAATCTTGGTTAGCTGTGTTGCCTTGGGTCCAGGGCACAATTTCATTTATACAACATATTAATTCTATGAATCATAGCATTATGCGGTTTAAATCAGGAAAAATCATTTTACTATAACGCTAATCTGAAGGTTTAATTTCAGTTTTGTCTCTGAAGGCATGTTCAGATATGTCCTCCAGAAATGTGATTGCTTTGGCCAGGGTCCATCATTTCCATCTGCTCCTATTGCTCCTCCTCAAACACTCCACGCTACACTGAGGACTTCTATAAGGCAGAAGCAACCACCAGCACTTCTTTTCTAAAGCCATGGCTAAGCGATGCAGTTTCTTACAGCTTGGAGCTCCCACTTTGACAACTGTTTGCTATTGTTAAAAACTGCAGACAGAAAAGCTCACAAGTCAGCTACTGAGCAGTATTTGGTTTTCAAGGACGGCTGTAATTTGTTTCATCTCTCCCCAGTTCATATGCTTGGGTTTTGTTTTGTCTGTTTTCATTTGGGCTTTGAATATATCCAAAGGTGGAGGCTCCACAGCCTCTCTGGACAACCTGTTGCAGCGTTCGACCACCCTCGCAGCAAAAAAGGATTTTACGAGGGTAAGAAGCATCACACATACCAATGCAAACCCCATCATCCCAACAAGGCTGTCCTTCTGCAAACAGAGTGTCATTCAAAGCGACAGCGAGTCCCATATTGGGTTTTTTCGGCTATGAAAAACAGAATAATGTTTCCTGAATCTCCTCAGCTAACCACATTTCATATTTATCAAATGCTTGAAATTTTTTTAGAAATATTGTATACGATTCAGCTGATCTCCCATAGTCTTATTTCTAAGCCCATACTACCAACTTTAACGGAGATGATTAGGAAGAAACCAAAAAGAAAAACCAGCCACAAAGTTCCAGTGCTATCATACCTGTAGCTTCTCTGAGGACTGGTAGCATTGATATGTAATTGTGCAAAACTAAATTTTAAATTTTCAATTAAACTTGCCTGTAAAAAGTTGTATTAGCAGGTCTTTGCCAAGCAAGGATGTATCCTCCTTGGATATGCAGGTTGATACGTTTCAAAGGAGCTGGTAAAAGTCTGAGTTGTCCTCTAAAGCCAGTATCTTCATCCTATTTACGAAAAAATAAAAAAAGTCTTCTACTGAATTGCTCTCACGTTTTTTTTTTTTAGAATAAAATAGTTATTTTTTGCTAGACAGATTAATTAGGAGTTATTACTGCAGGAGTAGCCACATAATGCTTTTAAGAGAAAGTCTGAAATTCTGTATCTGTAGGAGCCTGGCTTGACCACAGGTGACAGCAGCTGAACCAAAGGGGCCAGTCAGGTGAAATGTGAACTTGTGATTAATGAAGTGATTGTTGATGCCTGCTCTTCCTATTACCAAATCTTTTCTTATTTCTGTGAAAGATGATGAGGCTAAACCTGTTTTGTCTTTCTCTGTTCCAGCATTACTTGAAAAGACATTATGTATGTCATTTGAGGGTTAAAAAAAGTCAATAGAAGGACTTCAAATTAAAGGTATTATTTCACCTTTTAATTTAACCTAACTGTGGTCATATTATTATACATTTTTATACAGGAAACAAGGATTTTTTTATCAGCTAAGTAGATGTTATATTGCTAAGAACTGATGCTGAATGCAAGTTTGGGAGAGAGAGGGTTCACACCTCACCACCGCTCTCAGCACACCCCACTGCTGTCTGAACAGCCCTGTGAAGGAGGCATATAAAATATCACTTTTAAAAGGACTTACTGTGTAGCAATCACACCAGCGGGCAATGGGGAAGTAAGCGTTCACTGTTAACAGCATTCTGGAATTAAATATACATATTTTAGGTACCTTAAATCAAAAAGTGAAGTTTAGCTAAAGTGACTTTAATATTTTCATAAGTACTTAAAAACATACCTGTTGCATCACAGGGCTGACGAGCAGTGCGGGTCCCCAGAGGAACTGCTCTTATATTTCCCAGGTTGTTCTGTCTTCCACAAACCTGTAGGTTAACAGAATAATGATAAAACATTGGGTGCTGAACTTTTCCAAAATGTTCCTTCTTTAAGACATTTTTGTCAGTAATTGAATCTACTATTCCAAGTATCTACTATTTCCTCATCTTCTATTCCAGTCTTAATAATTCATAGATCAATTAATGCTTGCCAAGAATGCATAAAGATCCTAAGGTGAAACTCATTAGAGAAATGCAAACCATTACTTAGCTTTCTTTTTTTTGCCATTTCTTTGCATTTACTTTTCAGTATATATAGTTCACAAAACTCAGAAGGTCTGTTGTGCTTGGCTGGTAATAGCAATAATAAGATTAGGAAGTGGACAGACTGGGAACCACATTCTAATTTGCACGACTTTTTTCTGAGACAGTTGCTTTGAAAAAAGCAAATCAATACATGCAAAGAACTCAGTATTGCTCAGCCAAGACATACGTGTATATACTAGACCACATCTAACTGTACAACAGAAGGATTTAAAGCTTTTGCAGGTACAAAAGGTTCCTTGTCCTCCAACAAGGAACAAAGAAGGCTTTGTGTGTCTAACAACGTTTAAAAAAAAAATCTGCTATATCAGCTTGGAAACACACAAAAAAAGCCATTTTTCCCTGCAAAACTCTCATGATTTGTGGCAGAAGTCCCACTTTTTGGCTTAAAGTTTTTGTCCAGCTCTTTTTGCAACATTTGATTTTTTGATTCTACATATGCGCAGCATTTTGTTGCTTGCCTCTAAAGAGATGAACTTTAAAATTTAAATATTACTGCTAGAGAAGCAAATGTTCAGTTTAGAATAGTGAAAAATGGAAAAACTACTGCTGTTCAATTGAGACCTGATATTGAAAGCTCATATTCTCAATCTCATGCCTTTTTTGTTGAAAAGAAAATTGCTGTAAATGAGAGAAAACTTTATTGTTAGGAGGGTTGTAACTACAGAAGTTTTAGGGGAAATTCCTGATAAGGAAAGCAAAGGAGTTGCACTTACCCATGGAGTATGGGGTGGATCACAGTGCTGCCATGGGCATGGGCATCATACATTAACATGTAGAAATAGGGTAACGGGGTGTATCTTATATTCAGCACATTCCTGGAAATCTCCTCAAGTGTTGAGTTCCAGGAAACAGGATCTTGCCTCTGAAAGAGAAGAGATCATTGTTATTCAAGCTGGATTGTTTCATTCAGAAAACAAAAAAAAAATCCACATAGCAAGAGAAACTTGAGGAAATTTCTCCTCTGAACTAGAGCACCTTCATTTATTTATGCTTCAGTTAAGGAGTAAGTGACACTAAAAACAGTAGGTATCACTGTCAGCCCTCAGAGGGGAAGTAGAAAGAGGGAAGGTGAGAAAAACCTGTGGGGAGTAGTGTAAAAAATGTTTAATGCAAAGCGTCCCGAAGGCATGACACATCCCAGTGTACATCATTTATTATCCCTCTTTTCTGCAGGGCAGCACTCAGGACTTGCAAGAAGAGACCGCAGCACTAATGACCGATGTCAAGAAGCACTTCCAATCTTTATTAAATGGATTGAACAATACCTTGGCAAATTGGGTAAGACTGGAAGCAACATGATAACCCTGAATCTGCATTTTTAAAGGCTTTAAAAGTCCTATCGAAAGGTGTGCCGCTGCAAGATAAAGCACACAGTTTTTGAAAAGGAGACTTTAATCCATTAGATATATGCCATATAAATAGCTCTCCTCGGCTAGACCTGAAGCTTTAACTGGCAGAGAAGTGCTGTTTCCATTTTTTTTCATTTTTCCAGTTATCTTGTTTTACAGCTTTCTACAATATAGTCCTTAGCCAGCACAGACCCACATTTAGGCAATTATTTGCCTTTACTCTTAAAAGAAATGCAATATCTGATGGTGGCAAATGTGCAAAGTACAGAAATTGCCAAGTCTTGCTCCAGAATCTTATTACACCCTTCCATCTTCTCATTTGTTGTATAATTATGGATAATTAGGGCTGAGAGCACCAAGGTCCGTTTTGACCCCTTAAGTGGGTTTGCCTTAAAAGCGCTCTATTTTAGTCTTGCCAGTGTAGCGCGTCGAAATAAAAATGGCATACAGGGAAAATGTGTAGGAGTTTGACTCAGTCAAAGCAAAATTAGAATCTGCTTCCTTCAAGTGGTCCAAATCCCAGAGCAGCCCCTCTGGGGGCATAAAACCTCCCAGGTGAGGGGGAGGCTTACAGCACAGCCAGCATATAAATAAAGACAATTATTTCTTTGATAAAGAGCCAAACGTCTTCTTGTCTTGTCCATGTTGCTTGCAATGTTCTTTTTTGGAGGTAGGCCAGCTTGTGCGATGTTCCGGCTGGTCTCTAAACAGGCCTTGCAAAGGGCCAGGTGTTAAGAACCACTAAAGAATTGCGACTCACCCTTCTTCCTTTCTCATTGTGATTCCTCAAGTATGGGGAAAACGCGCCCAGCTGCATCCAGCGAAGACACAGCTCATACTCCGAGTCTTTGAAGAAGCCACACATATCGGCTCCTGTCTGAAAGCTTAAAAATAATCCAATTGGAATACTATAAATTCATGTGCAGCATTAAGATAATTTAACGTAAGGTAATAACTCATTAGCTTACATAAGATATTCCAAAGAGACTGAACCCTGTCACACCTGAAAGGAAAAATAATTCAACATTACTAGCTGGTTTTTTTTTCCCCTCTTTCGTATGCTATTGGTTACCTAGATAATACAGACTGTAACGCTGAATGAGAAGGAAGAAAACAAAACACAAACCCCATGATTTCTCTAATGGGTCATGGTTTTCTGCCACAGAAAGAGATGGGAGCTGGTTGGTCAGGAGCAAAGAAAGAAATGAGTGGCAGGACACAGGGCGGGAAGGTGGCCGGTCCCAAGGGAATGAAAGAGCTCCCAGCACCCGATGCAAATGTGAAGAAGAAGTAAAAAAGGAATTGACCACGAATTCTGGTTGCTGAACTAAAGGGCTTATTTCAGCTAAAACCGCATGAAACAGAAAGCAAGTAGATGAAGGAAAAGAAATAACTGCACACAGTGAATTGAATACAGGTGCTTTTCCTTCTACAGACCAATAACAGATTCAGCCAGCTGATCCCCAGCTGCAGTGTTATCACCCAGCCAGTGTCCTGCCCATCTTCCGCTACCGGGATATGTGGAACGGGTGATAGCAATCCCACGCTCTTTGGTGGCACTCTGCAAACCGCTGACACTGAAAAGAGACAAAAGAAATCTAATTACATGAGAAATATTACATGAGAATTTATTACATAAGATCCTCTTGGAAAATAAACAGAAGGGCTTATACTTTCACAGCGAAAGGCAGCATTGTTGTAGGCATGAATATGCATACATCCAATCCAGATGTGCTTTTTACGGCAATTCACTACGATTCACACATACACAGAAACTCAGCAGTGTCAGCCAACCTGGAGCTGGAAAGAGAGCTGGCAAAAGAAGGAGGTGCTAAAATACAGATTGCCACCTCGGGCTAATTACTGTCTGGGAAAACACAAATGTAGCCCAACTTGCATGTTTTCTAAGGGCTCCACGATGTGTTCCAGGGCACGTCATTCCTTCCTTAAAGTACCTGAAACCTTGCAGCAACAGTTGAAAATAGTGTAACAAAACTCCTACCAAAAAGATCATAAGGGGGAAAAGAGAGGTGCCAGGAATATTGGACCTGTCAGTATAACTCTAGTTGCCAAAAAGGTATTGGAACAACAAAACAAGTCATGGATCTGTAGTCCCTTCAGAAACACCAAGGTGACATGATATCAATATGAAATGACCAACAGGGACTTGTCTAGAAGCAAATGAATTAAACCAGCTGTTTTCTGCTCGGGACAGGTAACAGGCCTTACAGCTAAGGAGGGACTACCAATGTCTGTGACTACCTGGCATTAGCTGGCTTCCTGCTCTGATCACATTTGGCTTCCTCATAAGCAGGAGAGAGTTCGACCAGAGGTTGGTAACCTTTTGAGGATGGTGGGACTTATTTCTTATTTCCCTTTCCCAAATTAGAGGCAAAAACCTACAGGGCAGGAAGCATACAGGCGCTTGGGTTTGGGGGATAGAAGGAAACAGTGAGCATCAGGCAAGGACTGGCATGGACTTTTCAAGATGCTCTGGCACAAAAACCCTATGGCCTTGCTCAGGATCATTGCCATCAGGAGGGGAGACTGTGGCTTGCCAATGATTCAGGAGAAGAGCTCCTGAAGCCCTGGAGATGTGGGTGTGAATGAGATGGATGGAGAATCGATTCACTGATTAATCCCATGACCTCAAAAAATTAAAAAAAAAAATTAATAGTTTTCTTAAATCAAACCTTGGCCATTGCCCAAAGTACCTGCAAAGGTAACCAAGTAAGCTTTAGGGGGGAAAAAAAAAAAAAAATAAAATTAGCTGAGTTGAGGGGAGTTGATGCTTTCTGGTTGCTCCACCAAGGATACGAGCACCTTTCTCTGCAGCATGTGCTGTTGCTCTGTGCTATGTGACTCGCATCGATGCATTACTGCTCCGCTTTCTTAGAACAATTCCTTTGCAGCCATGCACACACACAGTGAATCATTACAGCAACATACTAAGCCACAATACTAGTTAGAAAGCTACGCTGATTAAATCACACTGCTCCACAATAATTGCCTAAACAGCTGCTTCAATAAGGCACTATTTATTTATTTTTCTACAGGATTTGCAGCTTTAGTGACACTATAATTACAGCAAAAATACACAAGTCACTTAAATTACCGTAGTAATTAAACTAGACTAATGTGCTGTAATTATTTCTTCCAAGACAAACAGTAAGTTTTCTAGTATCTTTTCTTTCTTGCTAACATACTATCAAACATTTTCAGCTTCTGCTTGGCTTACCCTCCTTCAACAATGCTTGGGAAATTGCAGCTAAAATTTCAAATGGAAAGAAAGTCTATGTATGTCGTGCGTAGAACTGCTCAAGGATGAGCACGGCCCGAGTGTTTTGCTGACTCAAGGTGCCAGCGCTCTGCTCCAGGACTGAGTCACAGCTGTGTCCATGAACAGCACTCACTCATGTCACAAAGCCGGAATTTACCTCCAAATGGTCACTGTATTCACTAGG
The DNA here is from genome assembly GCA_020745775.1 of Theristicus caerulescens. NCBI lineage: Eukaryota > Metazoa > Chordata > Aves > Pelecaniformes > Threskiornithidae > Theristicus > Theristicus caerulescens. The sequence continues at coordinate 6,400,650 of CM036565.1, read as the reverse complement.
AAGGGTTCTGGCTTTCAAGTCGGTGCCAAAGTCTCACCATGAAAGAACGGCATTAAGCCAATATCCAGAAGCTCCCTCTGTCTAATGGATGGAGAACTGAAATTACACTGTTACATGAAAAATTGCTGTGCACTTTTAAGTTAGAGGCTTTTGTGAGTTTTGTGTGCAAACGATCTTCCTGTTTGGATGGTTTAGTAGTAGAATAAATTATTATTACAACATGTCTTCAGTTGCATAATTACTCCTTCACTTAGTACCAAAGAATAAATTGGGAACTGACATATATATGTATGTATATGTTTTCTTAAACTCACATTTTCCTATACATTTCAAGTGCGAGAATACCTGTATAAGCTGTGTAATTTGTCACAGTCATTTCTGTTACGGTACCTCTCAAAACAGGAGAAAATATTTCACTACCTTTCAGTTCATACCTAATACACAGAAACGATGGTAATATTCCTCTTAGTATTAAATTATTGTCTGCTTACAATGCCCAAATCACATGTGATCTGGCTGACAGCAGAGGTATCAGACATTCCTTCCTGTCCTGTCAGCAGTTTCACTCCTGCCTTGACTGGCAGCGCTGCAACGGCACACTGCCAAACAGAACATCCACTCAGTCAAAAATTCAAGCAGCCTTGATATTTTCTTTCTTTATGTTAATATCAAAGTTACCAAGGGCTTTAAGGTCATTAAGACCTATAAAGAAACACTGCTTCCTTGCTCAAGCCTTGAATTGGAAATGAAACAACACAGATCTGTTATCATGAGATCAGGCGTTATCTAAAGCAGGCTGGGGTTCTATTCAGTAAGGAACAGATAACAATGTTTGCCTGGGAACTGAGAAATAAATTCTTAAACGTAAAGCCTTATGCACACAGCTTGCATTTTAAAAGTCACTGTTTCCCCTTTTCACTACTACTGAAGTTATTTTAAATAGAGGACATAATTGAGCCCTTCTTCTATTAACATTGTGAAAAAGCTGTATTCATTTTCCCTCACTAGATGTATAGCGTAGGGCAAAACCAAGAGTAGCTTTAGGAGTAAACCAGGCTATCCCAGCAAAACCTAGAAACAAAAAGTATTTCATACTTTAATTACAGTCATTACGGAGACTATCATTGAGTAATTACTGCTCCCAACAGCTGATCAAAATGTTGAGACCTGTTCTCCATTCTGCCTTGTGAATGAATACGCAAGCAGTGTCTTTGGATTGACTGCGCTCGCTTACAATGCAGAGCATCGCCCCGGGACGGCCTTGGCGGCTGTCTCATAATAGAAATCTCTGCTGAAAAGGCAACATGTTGTGTTTGAATGTGTTGGGACAAAGAAACACTCGATGGCGACTAATTACATCCAAATTAAACTATATGAGAAATAGCACCGTGGCCATCTTATTCAATAATACAGGTCAGCAATTAAGCTTGCTCAACATGACATTTATATGGATGAAGTCCTCAGAACCTGTACACCAAGAATTGCTCCCCAGCTGGGTGAGCAATAAGTTTCCTTAGGATCAGACTTGGGTAAACTGTCTTTAAAACGTACCTTGAAAATGGTGCCTGCTCAGGGTCAGTGATTTTAAAGCTGCTAAACTCATAAAGACTTTGCCTGCTTGTCCTGGACAGTCAGTGGTGCAGTGGTGCAGCTGCAGGTGTAGACATGCTTGAGCTCTTTTGGTTTTTTCCTAGCTAGCTCCAGTTGCAGGTGGTGTTTATCGCAGTGACACCGTGGAAGCACAGCTTCAGCTCCGACCTGTGCAGACCCACCTCACCTTCTCCTGCGCATCCTTTCCAGCAGCTCAGGCTCATACCGCCCTGCTGGCACCACGGCCGAGATCACTGCGCTGAGCATTAACGTGGCTGAAATAACACCAACTGCAAGAGCTATAGCACTGCTGCTCAAACTTCTGAACACCAGAGCTTCACTTCTAGCTGAATTGAAGAATGGAAGGTATTAGGATGAAAAGAAAGACATCTCAGGAATTTTAAATAAACTGATGAAAGTTTTGGCCATAAGAATGTGGACACAGAACATTCATTTCTAACATATTTTGGAGACACCAAGAAATATGCAAATTTCACTTACTTTAGGGTAGGTTTTGTTTGTGACCATCCATAAAGGCTGTGGACATCGCAGTGTCTAACAAACAGGGGTACCGTCTGGAAGATATTGTTGAACTTCCATGCATGGAGTTTTGGCAGTTAATCCATCTGACAGATATCCCAAATCTAATGGAAGGGAACAAAAATATTTATTTTTAATACTGAACTCTCAATAATGATTTGAGTTACTTTTTCTTAATTTTCTATAATTTCTTTGCTGTTCACTCTCTTTTAAGTATGTATACTGCCATTTATTTATTTACAATTATAAAAATAGCATTTCCAATTTTCTGAAATGGAATATTTCTAATATTCCTATGTAGGCATCTGGGTCTGTAAGTGTGTCAATAGCTCAGTTACAGATGTTCTTAGTGAAGAGGCTCAAAGGGTAAACAGAGTATATCCAAATTCAGAAGATATTGCAAATCTTTGTAAACGCTGTCACATCATCCATAGAAACAGAAAAATGCCACCATTTTTCTGGTATGCAAGGGGTATGGTCTGTGTCTCAATATTGACAACTTCTCTGACAATTCCTGAGGAACTATTAATAATAACTGAAGACAACTGTAAGCAACAGCAATATGCTAATGAACCATTAATAAATAATTACTAACTAGTACTACTTTACACTAGTACTTAAATAAAGCCAAGATAAGAAAGCTAAGTATTTCAAGTATTTGACTGTATAGAGAAATGGTAATGAGAGGAGACACAAGGATATTTTCTAAATTTTTAATTAATTGTGTTATTCATCTGAGGAAACTGCAAAACCAAGAACTACATTCTCTACCATGCCTAAAGCAGAGCACCTAGATATAAAATAGATATCAAAATCCATATGCAGGCAAGTATCTAAAAATAACTTTATTTTTAAAAAGTGTCATGCAATTACTGCTCCCACTGAAACAGATGGGGTGTCAGTGTGGCCACAGTCTCAGAAAAAAAGGTCCACTTTCAGTTAGGAGTTGTGGTTTTATATACCTAATTTTAGGCATTTACACCACCTATACCATATAAGAAATTACACAGTAACCAGAATGACCTGAAACTGTTTTAAGGAGTGATCAGACTTACGAGGTATGTATGGTGGTGTGTTTAGGAGGTCATTTCTACAACCATCAATGGCGCCATTCAGAAAAGTTGCTGGTTCATTCATGTCCTAAAAACACAGAGCAAAACCTGATTGTATTTGCTTCAAACCTACAAAACACATTAAATTACAAACAAGCAGCATTGTAGAAGTCCTGAGGAGCCCTTGCAGCTGCATTCTCAGTGGGCTCTTCCATGTTTTCTTGAGACGGTCACATGTGGCATGGTGCAGGGACAGGGGGCCACAAAGTGTTTCAAGGGAAGAACAGTGAGGCTGGGCTCTGTTTCCCCTGTGCAAACAGTGTCACAGTGGAGGAAGAAAGTCACAGTATACGAAGGCAGTGCAAGTGTACAACCGAGAGCCAAAGTGGTGTCTTTGGCTGGTGTCACGGATGAGTGGTTAAGCTGCTTAAAAAATCACCGTCAAAGATATTTGCAAATAGTGATTTTAACAGGAATCTATAAAAGTGTGCTTTAACAGAGTTCGATGGCAAGGTTCACTCTACTACTTATTAAATGAATGGAATGTATATATGTATAAAGAGAAAGAAAGGAAATTGAAGAAAATACAGGGAGGAAAAGGGGAGCCCTCCAATTGAGTCATGAGGTTCAGAATGGAACCCCTTGCTTTCTAAACTCCTTCTCAGAGAGGAGCCTAGGTGCGGCTGGATCCAATCCTGGTCTCAGACTTGGTCAACGGTTTATGTCTAAGGATTATATGTTTAGCAGCAGTTTAAGGTTTGTTTGCAGCAAGGAAGGAATCACAAAAATTTAGCAATAACTAATCATTAATGAATCTAGCATCTACAAAGTGATTAAATGAGATTTACTACAATAGTTATATCACACACAATAGGTCTAAGTACTCATTATATGCGCAGTTAAAGGTACCAGTAAAAATTCCACCGGGTTTAGCAAAATATTCACTTTAAATGACTATCTCAATGGGCAAGGGTTGCATCTCGAGGAGCAAGGAGCGCCAGAGATCAGCTTGAGTTCGCTGCTCTGAGGGGTGTCCCACGCAGACGGAGGTTCTGGTGCAGCCCACTGCGGTCCAGGAGAGCTCAAAGGGTCTCAACTTGGTACCGCTGTTTATAGGGTCATGAGATGATTGACTTTAGGCATCAGTAAATTTCCCTTCTACTTTCACAGCCCATGTTGAAGATTACTAGAGTTCTCAAAAATTCCAGTAATGCTGGGACAGATCCTCCTGAGTTACAGCCTAGATAAGATAGGCCCCAAGGCTGCCAGACAGTGACTAGTACCGACAAAAAATATAGTTCCAAGGTTGTCAGGGCTACCTCCCTAGTACAGACAGTGCTGCTCCCACCTCAGCCATGTAAGAGTTTCTGATACGGTCAAGGGATGCTTAACTGCCAAACTCGTTACACAAAGGCCAAGTTTTGACGGGAGTTACTGAGATGGTAAAGCAGCTTCACTTCCCATGCTCTGCCAGGTGAAGAAGAAGAAAAAGGGGGGGAAATGCACCACCACAGCTGGGGGCTCAGGTTCTGCCTAGTGCTCTACTTGCTTTCCCTCCAGCCTACTTTTTTATTTTACTTAATGGCAATTTAATGCCAGATTAGCCCTCTGAGCTTCAACAGCAGAATTTATACTGTGAAATGTGGCCCTCTCTGCTAGTGTTTGGCAGAGAAAAAAATTCCAGAAATCAAATGCATTTCAACACTTACAATCCACAGGCCATCAGACTTGATGCCTCTTGAACGGTTGGTGGAATTGTTGTAGAACTCCAGGATTTCTCTCTTCCACCACCTCACTGTGGAATTGCGGAAGAAGTCTGGGAAAGCAGCATGTGCTCTGTTGATCTGTAAAAATAGTAGGAAAACAAAACAGATATAGGATTGAAAGCATCCCACTGCTAAAATATTGGAATTTGTTTAAAAAATTAAAAAAAATTGAAAAAAAAAATTACTTGTTCACTAACTTTTTTGTGAGGAAGGTTAGCCAGTTTTTGCACCTTATTCCTCCCACGAGATTTATCAACTAGTTGGCTGCTATTTTCCTTAATTAATGTGCTGCTCTTGCTATATTTGAGTCCATAACAAAACCATATCAACCTTTACACGTATTTGGGTTTGCTCAGGCAGTGACTCATTGACTTGTACATTGGGAAGAAATGGCCGGACCTAACAGAACAAAGGACATTTTAAAATAATCAAACCACACTGAATATAAACTGAGCATCAGCAACAGACAGATATAGCTGTTCTCCCCTGATACCTACGTGAATGACAACACAAACTGAAGACAATTCAGTTTGTAGTAGTTATTCAATGTGTCATTTACAGCCAGGCATGAATATATCATTAGCAGACTTTCCCCCTGTGGCTAGCTCTGAAGTCTAGGCTGACATGTTGCTCACTTGGATACAGCATGCCTCTACTGTCATCAACTTCTTAAGAACAGTAGTTTGGAATATATAAAGTCATTGGTATTGGACCATTTTATAAAGACATCATCCTGCACACCGCTTGAGAAGGCAGGAGAATTGTTTTAATTTCTGGAGATCGTTGGGTTCTAAAATTAAAAACACTTTTATGCTTATGCTCAAAAAACAAGTTTAGAAATGCTGTTGAATATATTCTGCATTCTGCAATGATATATTGGAATTTAAAAGCAGAATTCAAAACTGACCAGGATAATGATAAATCTCATTCCTTCTTCTTTTATTCCTGTTAATCAGAGCTGGTAACCCAGCAAAGAGTTTGCCAATGGTAAAGTCCAGTTGCCTTTCCATATGGTTAATATATACATACAGTTCAAAAAAAACCAATTAATGTAAAATGAATTTTTCTTTTTTTGCCAAATATATATTTATTGAAAATCTTCCAAAATAAGTAAACTGCTGAACTTTTGAACTGTAAAATTAGAAGCAGCTGTAACTTTAAGCTAAAGCTATTAAATGAATATTACACAATCTATCAGCAAGTCCAATACAAAATAAGCCTTTCACTACTGCATCTAGGCTGAGGGTAGAAATTAATACATGATAGAGAAAAATATCCTGGATCTGCACATATGTGTGTGTACACAGAAACTCCACATGTTACCACAGCTATAAGGAAAGACTGGAAACTGTTGTTCTGTATTGAAATAGTGATGTTAATTACATTTAAAATTAAGAGTCACATTCAATTTACAGTATAATTTTGTTAGATCTATGTGCTATTCCAACTTTCCCAACAATCATAGAATCATAGAATCATAGAATGGTTAAGGTTGGAAAAGACCTCCGAGATCATCGAGCCCAACCGTTAACCTAACTGCCTGGTCCACCTCTAAACCATGTCCCTAAGCACCACATCCACACTTTTTTTGAATACTTCCAGGGACTGTGATTGCACCGCTTCCCTGGGCAGCCTGTCCTAATGCCTGACCACTCTCTCCTTGAAGAAATTTTTCCTAATATCTAATCTAAACCTCCCCTGGCACAACTTGAGGCCATTTCCTCTTGTCCTATTGCTTGCTATCTGGGAGAAGAGACCAACCCTCACCTCGCTACAACCTCCTTTCAGGCAGTTGTAGAGAGCAATAAGGTCTCCCCTCAGCCTCCTCTTCTCCAAACTAAACAACCCCAGCTCCCTCAGCCACTCCTTACAAGACTTGTGCTCCAGACCCTTCAGCAGCTTCGTTGCCCTTCTCTGGACACGCTCCAGCACCTCAATGTCCTTATGTAGTGAGAGGCCCAAAACTGAACACAGGATTCAAGGTGCGGCCTCACCAGTGCTGAGTACAGGGGCACGATCACCTCCCTGGTCCTGCTGGCCACACTATTCCTGATACAAGCCAGGATGCCATTGGCCCTCTTGGCCACCTGAGCACACTGCTGGCTCATATTCAGGCAGCTGTCAACCAACACCCCCAGGTCCTTTTCCACCAGGCAGCTCTCCAACCACTCTTCCCCAGCCTGTAGCGTTGCATGGGGTTGTTGTGACCCAAGTGCAGGACCTGGCACTGAGCCTTGTTGAACCTCATACAGTTGGCCTCAGCCCATCGATCCAGCCTGTCCAGATCCCTCTGCAGAGCCTTCCTACCTTCAAGCAGACCAACACTTCCACCCAACTCAGTGTCATCTACAAACTTGCTGAGGGTGCACTCGATGCCCTCATCCAGATCATCGATAAAGATACTGAACAGAACTGGCCCCAATACTGAGCCCTGGGGAACACCACTTGTGACTGGTCACCAGCTGGATTTAACTCCATTCACCACGACTCTCTGGGCTCGGCCATTCAGCCATTTTTTTTACCCAGCAGAGAGTGCACTTATCCAAGCCGTGAGCAGCCAGCTTCTGCAGGAGAATGCTGTGGGAGATGGTGTCAAAGGCCTTAGTAAAGTCCAGGTAGACAACATCCACAGCCTTTCCCTCGTCCACTAAGCGGGTCACCTTGTCACAGAAGGAGATCAGGTTAGTGAAGCAGGACCTGCACTTCATGAACCCATGCTGGCTGGGCCTGATCCCCCGGTTGTCCCGCATGTGCTGCATCATGGCACTCAGGATGATCTGCTCCATGACCTTCCCCAGCACTGAGGTCAGGCTGACAGGCCTGTAGTTCCCCGGATCCTCCTTCCAACCCTTCTTGTAGATGGGTGTCACATTAGCTAACTTCCAGTCATCTGGGACCTCCCCCGTTGACCAGGACTGCTGGTAAATGATGGAAAGTGGCTTGGCGAGCTCCTCCGCCAGCTCCCTCAGTATCCTCGGATGGATCCCACCTGGCCCCATAGACTTGTGGGCATGCAGGTGGAGGAGCAGGTCAGTGACTGTTACCTCTTTGATTACTGGGGCTTCTTTCTGCTTCTCATCTCCATCTCCCAGCTCAGGGGCCTGAATACCCTGAGGATAACCAGTCTGACATATCAAAGCTGACTTGACACAGAGCAATATACCATTAAAATGATGCTGCTTAATTTTCTTTCCTGCTTGTTTTTCTTGTTGATCACTGCTCCTTCATAGCCAACATGGCAAGAGTCCATGACTGACTAAGGAATCTGTGTGCTTCTTTGGTATGGATGATAAGGAAAATAAAGCAGCCTGATGACTACATTTAACATGGCCCAGAGTGTGCAGAGATGTTCAGCTCTGGCATAAAACAATATCTGCTCTGCTCTACCACGGTGCTGGATTTTTGGTTGGTTTTTAATTTTGTGTTTAAATGGTCTTAGTTAGTTAATACTCTGAAGCCAAAAGTTCAGGCATAAGTTCAAATGTTAACTGCTGTCAGTGTACATAGTGAATCCCAGCTGCCTTCATGCCTTCCACCAGCTAGGTGATTTCCAAGTCATTCCTACATCCATAGCGGCACAACTAGAATCCCAAAGACCAGTAGGGTGGCATAACCTAGTCATCCAATCAGCTAAAAATAAGAAAGAATATTTGTGGTGAGTAGGTGAAAACAAAACCAACCAAACAACCACCAACCAGCATTAGTTTGTAATAGAGTAAGAATCCTACTGCAGTGTACTCCTGAAAAAACAAGTTCTGGTGTTGGGCCCAAAACCATGTAGAAGACAAGAATTCCTCCAGTGGTGTGATACATCAGGGCAGGGATCGGCTGGAATGTTACATCCGTAAATGGGGGAAGTGAAATGAGAAAACAATGCCTGGATTCACCACTACTGCAAAACACTGACCATAAAAATAGAATACATTGAGAAAATAAAGTGAAAGTTTTCTTACCCATTGCATTGCTGTTAAGCAAGAGAACTCCATGGGCATTGCCATCTTCTTCAAGAGCCATGTAAAATGGCTGACAACTATAGGAATTCAACTTGTATTGCAAACAAAATAAAATACATTCTACTGGGGAAATATCACAAGCATTCACTTATTTACATTCATTAATAAATTTAATAAAAGACAAGACACACAACTGTCAAACATACAACAAATAAACTCCAAAATTATAGACTTACACCCTACATACCTACAAAACATGGCTACAGAAGATCACTTTCAACTTCACAATTTGAGTCAGTCCCCTTCAGACTGACCAGGCAGGAAGGAAAGCAAATGTATTACTGCCTTTAAAACTTGCTAATGAGAAAGTGCTTCCGCAGGACAAAACTTTCCCTTCTTTTCAAACAGTAGCAGATGTCTATATGATCAGGAGAAGTTAGTGACACTCCATTATCTTTCATTTACTCAAAAATATATTGAAACCTGAACTGGAAATTAGAGTTATAATTAAGCACCACTATTTCATTGGCCATTCCCTGCAAATTGCAAACGTTGTGCTATCTCGTAGGAGTTAACACAAGTATACACATAGAAATAAGACCTCTGGTTTACCTCTGTAAGTACTATTTTAATCCCAACTCCCAGTAGTGGGAGTTTTCCAAACTCATGTCTAGCTTTCAGAATAATTAGCTGAGAAGAATAAAAAAAGGAGGAAAGCGCTGTTATTTTTAAGTCATTTGCTGTCTTCCAACATCTGACTCGGGGTCTGAGCTCCACATATTGGTCTCGCTGGTCACAAAAAAAGAATAGGTTTAGAGAAGACCATTGCCATTGAGACACCATCTAATTATAAGCCATTACAAATACGGTCAAAATCAGTAAGTGTGTCCAGTACTAGTGGACATCCACTGGACTTTAAAGTCCTGCCAAACACCTCTGCACTTTAGGCGCATTGGTACAAAAGCTACATTTGCTTCTACTTACAGTAGGAGGCTGATCCCTTGTGGACATTCCCCAAGTGTGCCAGCTCATTACGTCGAAACATGGTGTGCTCAGTTTCTCCAAATCCATATATATACTGGGATGTTAAGCGGGTAGAAATCTGAATGAACATGTCACTGAATGTGAAGGGGGACAGCTGCGAATCCCAGCTAAAACAGAAAGAGGAAAATAAAAACAAGAATATACTGTCTTCAGTGCTGTGTTTAGCTATGTCCTGGTTTCAGCTGGGATAGAGTTAAATTTCTTCCCAGTAGCTGATATAGTGCTGTGGTTTGGATTCAGGATGAGAATAATGTTGGTAACACACTGATGTTTTAGTTGTTGCTAAGTAGTGCTTACACCAGTCAAGGACTTTTCAGCTTCCCATGTTCTGCCAGGTGCACAAGAAGCTGGGAGGGGGCACAGCCAGGACAGCTGACCCAGGCTGGCCAAAGGGCTATTCCATACCATATGACATCATGCCCAGTATATAAACTGGGTGGAGCTGGCCGGGGAGCAGTGATTGCTTCTTGGGGACTGGCTTGGTGTCGGTCGGTGGGTGGTGAGTGGTTGCATCACTTGTTTTTCCTGGGTTTTGCTTTTTGTTGTTGTTTTCCTTTAAATGATTATTATTATTACTATTACTATTACAATATTTTATTTCCATTATTAAACTCTTCTTATCTCAAGCCACAAATTTTCTCACTTTTACTCTTCTGATTCTCTCCCCCATCCCACTGGTGGGGAGTGAGCGAGAGGCTGTGTGGTGCTTAGTTGCCAGTTGGGATTAAACCACGACAGCTGGCAGATGCTTTTTTTAGGCTACTCTTTTTCTCTTAAAATCACTCTTCAGTAAAGATGGAATAAAACTGTTATGGTTATCGAGAAAACTTAAAGCACATGAAATGGGCATGTCTAAGAATTGGATGCACAGTTTAGAGCCACAAAGTCCTCTGTGTGTCTCAGAGAGATATATTATGCACAGGCATCACGCACGGCAAGTTGCATCATATTTTGGCAATTTAGTGAGAAAATGTGTTTCAGGAGAGTATGATCATATTTTCCTCCCAGATTGATCCTTGGTGCCACATGGAATATAGTAAATAAGGTGCTTTATACAGTTCACTGGACTTTTTGTGCAGATTACACCGAAACTGTATTCATAGGTCTCATTTGTTGTAAAGCAGCATCTTTAACGTCAGAAACCAAACTGCAACCTGATGGTCCTCTGCCAAAGAATTACATCGTTCCAGGAGGCTGAATTGCAGTTTGAATAATTACTCTGGTTGGCAAAAAGGAACTCAGCTTGCAATTAAGTTTTGAGTACTTTAAAAAATGACATAAGAATGCTTTTTTGAATAAAAAACATAGCACTTGCAGCTGCTAGTGTCATTGTTCTCTGTTTTCTAGCTCTGACTTAAGCTTAATCAAGGAAAGAAATGAAGCTCCTGTCAGACTTATTAGCTGTCGTGTTACCAAAATCCACCTGCAAGTTAGTTGAGACACTAATTTCTTCTATTTCTTTTTTTCCTAACCATTCCCCAAAACTGAACCAAATGATCCATTCTTAATGATCAGTGCTGTGGTCACCTAAGTAAAATTTCAGGAAGAGCAGAAAATCTGTGCATCCCAGAGACTTGGGAACTACACAAGCAACAGCCTTTGGAGTTGTCTATATGTTCCACACTTCAACATGTTGTAGAGGACTTTTAGCAAGTGTCAGACTATGAAGTGACAGGTGAAAAACCTTAGGTAATTATGAAAAAAATAGGACATTGCTCAGGGCACCTTCTCCGCCCTCCCCCTGGTCAGTGCTCTCATACAATGCAATGGTGAAGCCACCTCCGCTGGAGCAGCATCTGGCATTTGGCAGACAGAGCCATTTCATGGCAAGGATACAAAGTCTTGAGGTGTTTAAAAAGTAGTACACAAGAAAATGGTTTGGCTTGAAAAGAGCTAACAAAAACAAGTGAAATAAAGTAAAATTATTATGGCTTACATGACTGTTCCTGTGCTTTTGCACCAAACCTGTACACCAAATGGTTTTTCTGAGCTGTTACTTCATCGAGTCTTTCCTTGTCCGTGCTTGTTGGGGAGCTCAGGAGATGTCGTGGTACTAGAACCTCGTATTGTGCATTTTGATAATCATAAATCTATGAAGTAAAAATCAATTAATTTCAATGAATGAGTTGTTTGAAATCTTACCTATAGTGATATAGAAATCTGAATTAGTTAAAATGAATACAGAAAATTGTTGAAAACACTAGCTGAGATGAGTATTTTCTTTCAAGAAGTATTCTTTAACCAATTCTTTCACAGTCTTTGGTTTGGGAAAAAAAAACTTAAGGATTTATTTTGGATCAGGAATGACTTGTCTAATCATTTTTATATATGAATTTAAAGTGTGTACCTATATTTAAAATATAGGGGTGTGTATATATATAAGTATGGTAAATACCTTTCTGATTAATCTTTTAGCCAACTTTAAGAGGTTCATTTAGTTTTCTGTATTCCGAGAGCTGACAGAAGTTAGTTTTTGATGCTTGACCATTTTAAGGCAACACACTTATTTCAGTATTATTAAATGAACAGCAATAAATTATAGTCTAAACAATAATGTATTAAACATTTTAGAATAGAAGTAGAATGATTAATGCAAAAATGAACTGTACAGTCATGATAACATTTATAGATAAATTTACCTGTATACTAATAAAATGTCTTTAGTTCCAGAGTTTCTGGTTGACATTACATACATACATTGACATTATACATTTGGTTCATATATTTTCACTGTAAAACCGAGTACAGAATTACAGGACAAAAAAAGATGTGAGCTAAGAGCAATAACAACTACTTGGTTAGAAGGAGAAACATATTTAGGCAAGGGTGCTCCTGTCTGTGTAATATAAAATTGACTCTAAAAAGCCCTTATAATTTCCATAAATAAGACTATTTTTAACAATGGGACATTACATACTCATAGAAATTCTGGAATGATGTTACCTTAAACTGCAGCATGTGGTTGAGATGATATTTCACCTCCAAGCGTAGTGTACTAATTGGTGTAGTGAAATTCTCATTAGCTCTGGTCTTGGCACTGTTTAAGGTGAGGTTGGCTGCCAAACCTGACGAGGTATAGTCTACTTTGTCTACAGAGTAAGCATTGTTGGAGCTGTAATAGCAAGGTGGAATATACACGAGTTTGACGTTACCTGCTGCAAATAGAAATGTTACAGGTTAGTGAGCTACACTGGCCTGCTGTATTTTTTTATTAGTTATTAGCATGGAATCCAAAACCCCCATGTTTAGCTGATAGCTGTCAAATGTAGAATTTTGTGAAAAACTTAATGCAACTAGTGAACATAAAGAAGTAATACAGAACCCATTGATCTCTACACTAAATCAGATATAATAAAAAAATCCAGTGAAGGTTGTACAAATAGTTCAGTAGGGAAACTGAATCCTCACACCACGAAGGTGGATGTAATTTCCCTGTATTTGTGATCTTCAGCTCTATCCCACAACACGGCTTAGTCTTGGCCTGCTGAAATTCCTAACGCTTCCTCCCTTTTAATCCCATTGCTCTCTGGTCTCTGGCTCATGCAAGGGGATGTGCACAAAACTCATTAGATATTCAGGCAACATCAGATGAGACCTTTCCATCGGCTTTATTCACAAGAATTATCCTTAAAATATCCACTGAGAATTACATCCTATTTATCTAAGATCTCCTGACAGCAAGATCAAAATTACTTTCAGTTTCCTGTTACAGTTGAACATAAGCACTCAAAGTAGGTATTCTGAGGTTAGATGAGCTGATGTAGGTTAATGCATTAGCCTTCCACCTCTGGATACTTACCATCAATCCTGCCTAGCTGTTCAAACAAAACTATGCCTGCTCCGCACACCTTAATTGCCAATGAATATTTATTCATCTGTCGCCACCCAATTCAAAGCGCCTTTCAACTTGAGCAAGTGTTCAAAACACACCTGGTCCATAACAGGACCAGCGTTCGATTTCACAAGAAAAGCCATTTCCAAATGACCAAAATTGCAAAAAATATTCCTAATAGTGCAACAAAATCAGGGCAGTCCCTCAGCCACTTCAGCTGTTGCTGGTTCAAGAATAGCTCACAGAGAATTTTGGTCTTCATGCCTAGGAGATGTGTCCAAGCTGTAAAATTTAGAGTTAGAGGAGCATGGAATAATTTAGTTGGAGGGACCCTCTAAAGTTCAACCCTGCCAGGGCATGCTGCTCCCGTATGTTTATAGATATATTAATAAATAAAACTATGAGTTGAAGAACTGCATGTCAGGGATTATGATTTGGAAATACCTTCTCAACATGGATATAAACAACTAAGTTCACATATGAATCAAAATTTCCGGGGGATTCAAGGATTTCTTCTCAAACTGGGATCCAGAGGAATCGGTTTGACTTCAAATGTGCTTCAGTGACTGTGAAGGTGAGACAAAGCGGACAAGCCTTGCAGGCCACGGTGCCAGTGAAGCAGAAAAAGGAAGCCAAAGATGCTGAACTCAGGTCTATTCTACTTTTTTCATAACTCTAATATTATTTCTTTCCATCTTTCAAAAAATACCACATTTTTCCTCAACTTCTGATATACTTTGGAAGAGCTTACATGGTTGCCAGGTACCTTAGTTTTAGTGAGGTACATAAAATCCGCTAGTACAGGACAGCTGATGTCTGTGCCCCCATTTTATTGAAATCTGGCAAATCTGCCAGACAACTTTTTCCACTGTAACAACTATAAAGAGAAAGCTATGATTCTGGAAACCTTTCTGTCTCATTAGTTTAGAGAAATCATTTTTGTTTACTTCCCAGACACAGACAAGTTGTTCATGTTTTTCTTCTGTTGGATTGGGATTGGGATAACAATTAAACCTTTTGTTCTGGTTTCAGCTAGGATAGAGTTAATTTTCTCCCTAGTAGCTGGTACAGTGCTGTATTTTGGATTTAGGTTGAGAATAATGTTGATAACACACTGATGTTTTAGTTGTTGCTAAGTAGTGCTTACACCAGTCAAGGACTTTTTCAGCTTCCCATGCTCTGCCAAGTGCACAAGCAGCTGGGAGGGAGCACAGCCAGGACAGCTGACCCAGACTGGCCACAGGGCTATTGCTTTGTATATTATTATTATTATTATTACTATTACTATTAGTATTATTACTACCACTACTATTTTACTTTATTTTATTTCAATTATTAAACTGTTCTTATCTCAACCCACGAGTTTTCTCACTTTTACTCTTCCGATTCTCTCCCCCATCCCACTGTCGGGGGGAGAGCGAATGAGTGGCTGTGCGGTTCTTAGTTGCTGGCTGGGGTTAAATCACGACAGTCCTTTTTGATGCCCAACATGGGGCATGAAGGGTTTGAGATAATAACAGATTAACCAGAGTGTATTAAGGAACTTAAATCTGTTAACAGTTACTGGTCACAATATTGATTCATCTGTTCTCAATATTAGTTTATCTGATCTGCACCACGCTCTTGTTTTTGCTGTACATGTTAAAGATTGGTGTTGGTTTTTGCGGTTTGCTGTGCTCTGCAGTGATTAGTGATGTTTTGCCTGGGAGATTTGTTATTACAACACTGGCCCTGAGCTTTATCTGGTATTTCGGTTTTGTACTGAGGCCATTACTGTACTTCAGGTACCACTTCATGGAGACAATTAATTATACCTCTTCCTCTGAGAGGTATTTTATGGAGGAAATACAGAATGGCACCTTCGCTACCTTCTCCGATGATGTTTCCTCCTTCATTACAACAACTTTTCAGTATCTTGAACATCCTTGGATAATCAAGATACATCTATTCGTATTTCTCGGGAATATTGTTTCAGTTTTGTCTGAGGTTAATGAGCAGTTTAAGAATATCATCCAGAGATCTGCCCCAAGCCTGGATAGTTATGAGTGGCAGGGTATGTGGGATAGTATGGGCAAGTACCTAGGACACCTCCAGTGTTTTGGAACTTCACCCCTGAACAAGTGCAGAATCCTGAAAGACTAGTAAAGTATTTGGAAGAAGTATGTTGTCTCCCTGGCAACTCCAGGGAGACACAAATCACGGCAACGTGCTGGGGCCTGGCCCATGCCTACCGAGCCCTGTTCAACACTATTCAGAACCCTCAAGGGGAAGAAAAGGTCTCTGGATCTGATGAGAAAATGACAAGCACTGTGGCTACTCCAGCCTCTGCGACGGGTACTACGGCAACTCCAGCTTCCAGTGAGCAGTGCCCCAGACAGAGTGGTAGGGCTGATTTTGCTTCCGATCTTAATAAAGGGATTTTTGATATGCATTTACAAGAAGTGAGTAATGAATACTATGGCCAGGACTAGAGGGGCTGTGCCTCCAGCCAGGTGGAGCAAAGGGACACACACTGGACTGTGTGGATTCAATGGCCTGGCACATCAGACCCACAGGAGTATAAGGCTCTAGTGGACACCGGTGCACAGCGTACCCTAATGCCATCAGGCTATAAAGGGGCAGAACCCATCTGTATTTCTAGAGCGACAGGGGCATCCCAACAGCTGACTGTATTGGAGAGCCAAGGAGTGATCAGACGCACTCACCCTTTAACGGTCCCATATGGGCAGTGCAAAAGTCTAATGGAGAGTGGAGACTAACGGTAGACTATTGGGGCCTGAACGAAGTCATGCCGCTGCTGAGTGTTGCCGTGCCGGACATGCTAGAACTTCAACATGAATTGGACTCAAAGGCAGACAAGTGGTACGCCACAATTGGTATCCCTAATGTGTTTTTCTCAATCCCTTTGGTGGCAGAGTGCAGGCCACAGTTTGGTGTCACTTGCAGGGGCATTCAGTACACCTGGAATCGACTGCCCCAGGGGTGGAAACATAGCCCCTACCATTTTGCCATGGATGAAACACCTGCAATACATTGATGGCATCATTGTATGGGGCAACACAGCAGAAGAGGTTTTTGCAAAAGGGAACAAAACAGTCCAAATCCTTCTGGAGGCTGGTTTTGCCATAAAACAAAGTAAGGTCAAGGGACCTGCACAGGACATCCAGTTTATAGGAATAAAATGGCAAGATGGACGTCATCAGATCCCAATAGATATGATCAACAAAATAACAGCTGTGTCTCCACCAACTAACAAAAAGGAAGCACAAGCTTTCTTGGGCATTGTGGGTTTTTGGAGAATGCATATTCCAAATTACAGCCTGATCGTAAGCCCTCTCTATCAAGTGACCCAGAAGAAAAATGATTTCAAATGAGGCCCTGAGCAACGACAAGCTTTTGAAGAAATTAAATAGGACATAGTTCATGCAGTAGCCCTTGGGCCAGTCCAGGCAGGGCAAGATGTAAAAAATGTGCTCTACACCACAGCCAGGGAGAATGGCCCTACCTGGAGCCTCTGGCAGAAAGCACCGGGGGACACTCGAGGTCTATCCCTAGGGTTTTGGAGTCGGGGATACAGAGGGTCTGAGGCCTGCTGTACTCCAACTGAAAAAGAGATATTGGCAGCATATGAAGGGATTCAAACTGTTTCAGAAGTGTTGGGTACTGAAGCACAGATCCTCCTGGCACCCCAACTGCCTGTGCTGGGCTGGATGTTCAAAGGGAGGATCCTCTGTACACATCGTGCAACTGATGCTACATGGAGTAAGCGGGTCACATTGATCACACAACAGGCTTGACCAGGAAACCCCAGTCGCCCAGGAATTGTGGAAGTGATCAAAGATTTCGGAATAAAGCTGGAGGAGAAGGTGGTGACGCATGCTGAAGAGGTACCACTGTATAATAAACTACCAGAAAATGAGAAACAATATTCCCTGTCCACTGATGGGTCCTGCCATCTTGTGGGAAAGCATCGGAGGTGGAAGGCTGCTCTATGGAGTCCTATACGACAAGTCACAGAAACTGCTGAAGGGGAAGGTGAATGGAGTCAGTTTGCAGAGGTGAAAGCCATCCAACTGCCTTTGGATATTGCTGAATGAGAAAAGTGGCCAGTACTTTACCTCTATACTGATTCATGGATAGTGGCAAATGCCCTGCGGGGGTGGTTACAGCAATGGAAGCAGAGTAACTGGCAGCGCAGAGGCAAACCCATCTGGGCTGCCGCACTGTGGCAAGATGTTACTGCCCAGGTAGAGAACCTGGTTGTAGAAGTACATCACATAGATGCTCACATACCCAAGAGTCAGGCCACTGAAGAACATCAAAACAACAAGCAGGTGGATTTGGACTGGCAACATAAGGGTGAATTATTTCTAGCTCGGTGGGCCCATGACACCTCAGGCCATCAAGGAGGAGATGCAAGATCTAGATGGGCTCGTGATCGAGGGGTGGACTTGACCATGGACACTATTGCACAGGTTATCCATGAATGTGAAACATGCGCTGCAATCAAGCAAGCTAAGCTGTTAAAGCCTCTTTGGTATGGAGGATGATGGCTGAAATATAAATATGGGGAGGCTTGGCAGATTGATTATATCACAGTCCCACAAACCCACCAAGGCAACTGCCATGTGCTTACAATGGTGGAAGCAACCACTGGATGGCTGGAAACATATCCTGTGCCCCATGCCACTGCCCAGAACACTATCCTGGACATTGAAAAGCAAGTCCTATAGCGACATGGCACCCCAGAAAGAATTGAGTCAGACAACAGGACTCATTTCCAAAACAATCTCATATACACCGGGCCAAAAAGAGCATGGCATTGAGTCGGTATATCACATCCCTTATCACGCACCAGCCTCCGGGAAAATCGAACGATACAATGGACTGTTAAAGACTACACTGAGAGCAATGGGTGCTGGGACATTCAAACACTGGGATACACATTTAGCAAAGGCCACCTAGTTAGTCAACACTAGGGGATCTGCCAATCGAGCTGGCCCTGACCAATCAAGACTTTTACCTACTATAGAGGGGGATAAAGTCCCTGTAGTGCACGTAAAAAAATGTGCTGGGGAAGACAGTCTGGGTTACTCCCTCCTCAGGCAAAGGCAAACCCATTCGTGGAATTGCTTTTGCTCAAGTACCTGGGTGCACTTGGTGGGTGATGCAAAAGGATGGGGAAGCCCGATGTGTACCTCAAGGGGATTTGATTTTGAGTGAAAATAGCCAATGAACTGAATTATATAATGTTAATTGCTGTATAATACTGTATGTCATCACTTCTATGGTGGCTATATGCCATATCAACATTATTACGGTAAGAATCACCCAGATTAATGAAGAATGAACTTTGATGAAACCAAGCAAAGTGCAGTGGTGATGGAACCAGAACTGGCTTCAGCATGTAACAATCCAACACTGCATACCATCTCTCCTGCCTTGAAAGACTGTTATGACAGATGGAGCCCAAAGTCATGGATTAAATTAACTCAACAAACATTTCAGAGGGATGGCCCATAGACTAAGGGAATGATATCTATGTATACATATCAAAAGACTGGAAAAGTGGTGGTGATTAATTGGAATGTGTTGGAAAGTGTAAGACCTGGGCATGATGTAGATGGTACAGCATAAGGGGTGGATACTGTCCTGGTTTTGGCTGGGATAGAGTTAATTTTCTTCCCAGTAGCTGGCATAGTGCTGTGTTTTGGATTTAGGATGAGAATAACGTGCCAGGTGCACAAGAAGCTGGGAGGGGGCACAGCCAGGACAGCTGACCCAGACTGGCCAGAGGGCTATTCCATACCATATGATGTCATGCCCAGTATATAAACTGGGTGGAGCTGGCTGTGAATAGGGGGATTGCTGCTCAGGGAGGGTCTGGGCATCAGTTGGCAGGTGGTGAGCAATTGCATCATGCATCACTTGCTTAATATATTATTATTACTACTACTATTTTACTTTATTTTATTTCAATTATTAAACTGTTCTTATCTCAATCCATGAGTTTTCTCACTTTTACTTTTCTGATTCTGTCCCCCATCCCATCGCAGGGTGGGGAGTGAACAAGCAGCTGTGTAGTGCTTAGTGGCCGGCTGGGTTTAAACCATGACGCCTTTCATTGACACTCAGTTGTTGAGTCCATTCTACTGTGTAAGATTTTCCCAGTTCAAGCTGAAATCCTGTTATATGAGCAACCTATAAATATGAAACAATAAACAGTTATTAAATCACACATCACATCCATCTTTCCTTCAGTCAGCAGAGATGCTGGTCCTCAGGAACAATACATTTTGCTATGTGATAACTTACAAAAAACCCTGTCCTATAACATTTGATATAGTCTCACTTTTACAATTAACAAATAACACGCAACTGATATTCTTGCAGATAAAATCTGAAAAATTAAGAATCTAAAAAAATAGAGCCAATCCCACAGCTTCTTTGGAAGCAAAGAGGAATAAGGATAGGGGCACAGCTCCTTCACATTTTGAAATATGAATGCAAGAGGTAAGAAAAAATTAAAATATTTTTACTTTGATTCAGTAACTGAGATAAAATAACAGGTAACTTAGGTGCTTGTAATAATTAAAGCGGGTGTACAATGCAAGTTCAAAGCAATGCCAGCACTATCCTTAGTGTGGGAAAGCACTTTCATGAGTTTCCTACTAGCAGCAGCATGTTCACTTGCTTTGCACATAAATGCACTGTGTTATTACTTTCCTGTATCCATTCTGTGAAAAACTCTGTATAAAGTGATAAAGGAGGTTTAAATAGTGCGTTTGATTTTGTTTTAAAAAAAAAATAAATGCACTAATACTCATCTAAATCATAAATATTTTGTATCCTCCTCCAATATCAAACAAAATAACAAAGCTATTCCTCCTCTTAGAAATTAAATTTTGCAACGTGAATAAGTGCATAACTAAACTTTCTGTTGCGCTGAAAGTCAGAGCAAAACTTAGATGCACTTCACATACAGCTGAGTTGAATGCAATTGTACTTTTGTTCTGTAATAAAATACACAATGTATTCTGTTGAAATGACATTAGTACTGAGTACTGTTCTTAGCAATATATAAAATAAAGGTGATGCAATTTCAAAGATGTTTACTTTCCATTTTCTTATTATTGTTTTACCTTTTCTAGAGGATAATAGGTGATATTAAGTGAAGACCCTTCCACACCATTCGTCGGATGTACAGTAACTCCTGTTATTTCCTGGAGTGCTCCCAATATCTTGATTTCTTCAAATTTCACGTTGTTTGGATCAGCATATTTGCTGTTTATAGCATTCATTTGTAGAACATTCTGAAAAATAATACAGTGATCACATTGTTATAAAAAAAAACCTGCCAAAAGTCCTCTTGATTTAGCAATTTTTTCTAATTAGATCTTCATACTGTGGCATAATGTAAGCCAATACTTTTTCCCTAACATATTAATTATTGCCCTGTGTGTTGTTCTCACAATAAGGCTTTTCTAAGATATATATAATATGCTTCATAGTTGTGTTTTAGCTTCCTTTATTCGCTTGTTTTGGAAATAAGAAAAGGCTGACACATGTCTGTGGCAGAGCAGATAACCTCTACTCTACTGTGATCTCACTGGGATTTAACAAGCAAAGGTTCATATTCATTTTTCCTGATATAAAAATACCGGTTCCTATTTAATTGCATTAGTTATTATTAGATTATTAAAGCAGAACTGTACCATGGCTGCCACATATGCCAATGTATACATTTCTTACTACTCTCCACATGAAAGTTTATGTTAATTTTTAATGCAATATCATTACAGTCAACTGATGATTTGGCTAAAAGCGTTTCAAACTTCAACAGTAACTGAGGTTTCTTCTCTACAAATGATTATATGATTCCACATGATTAACAAAGTTAAATAATGCCTGTGCTTCCACCTTCTATTCCTTTGCTTTCAATCCCATGTTTCTACGCATTCTCTCTCAGTTGTTGCCATGCTGTTTCACCATGGCAAGGGCAAGAATACCTTTGGCAGATATTACTATTATACAAAATATATGTTGTCATAATACTTGGAATCCTTGTCATATGATAGCTCCAATCAATATCAAATAGAAACACTATCTGGACTTCACTCTGCCACAAATTAAACCTGCCACAAATTAACCGTGCCAAGACAGTTTCAGTTTAAAAAAATTTTGAAAACTAAAACTTAGTCAGGAAGTAGATTCTGTGGGTTCAGACAAGGCATAGGTCTTCCTTTCACTCTTTGGAAACATTCAGCTATATTTTTACAGTGTACAGAGACTTTTTTCAAATTTCCAGTATTTCAAGAATCCCAAACACTATATTCACCTCCTTTTTGACTCTGTTTTAACTGCCACTGATGCTTTACAGTTCTCTTGCTCAAGAAATAGTGCTGCTGAGTTTGTTATGTGAAAGTAAACAGGAGTTCTTTAGATACTTATATTAACCGGGAGAAGACAAGACAAATAGCAAATTTTCATCCCAGTTAAATTGCAGTAATTTGAACATGACACTCTTTGACTTTGTCAAATATTTTGCTTCTCAGTAAATATTACAGGAGAATAAGGAGGGAGAAAAGAATTCCCTTTGAAGATGCTATTGATAAAAATTGAAAATGAAAATGAGATCATTTCAAATAAAATACTTACGTTGGAAACTGTAAACTCATAGTAAACGTAGGCTTTATTCTCAACTGTACCTAAAAGGTAAAGAGAGTAGTTACACTTGCTGTGCAGAAAGGAACAGCATTAAAAACAAGTCTGTGCCACTGCTAGAGACCAATAAATTGCTAATTATCATCATTACCGTGTTCAGAGGCTGCACTGAGCAACCCAAATATTTGCTAATGTTTCTTTGAGGAACTGAAATTTCTCTTTTTCTTTTTTCCTTAGGCCAGTCTCCCTGGAGATCTAATTTTCCAAAGTTTTCCAAAAATTCATTGAAATTAGCTATTCTAAAATGTACTAATTTTTTATTTTACTGTTATTCCTTCTTATCTTCTCTTAAATGTAGATGTATGGCTCAAAGTTAATCCTTTAAAATACCCTAAATAAGTGGTTTTCATGCAAAAATGACAATAATATTAATAATCTATGCTATGGAACCATAAGAGAGGAAATAACACACCACTGGGAAAATGAAATACAAAAGTTGAGTCAATCCAGCGGTTTTTTTTCCATGTACAAAAAGAAAAATACCATCATTGCAAGCAAATTGTAAACAGTTTCCCTGAAAAGACTGCAACCTGTAAGTTTTGGGCAGGATATAACATCATAAGATGTTTTATTGTTTTGTTTCTCAACAGAAGTGAGTACAATAATAGCTTCATTATTTTAGGCCTTGACAAAGGAGTACATATAGCTGTCATATCAGCAACCACCCAAGGCCTTCAATATTTATGGCAGCAATAATCAGCCAAATCACAGCTCTATTTCTTAAAAGCATCCCTAACTTTCACAAAATTTAAAAAAAGTAGAGGCTTGAAAGTTTTTCTGGGAGATATGATAGGTATAGTTAAAATAACAAAAGGGAGTTATACAATTTGAATGCATAATGTAGAGGACAAGGTAGCTCTGCAATTAGGAAAGGGGGGATGCAATTTTGAACACCAAGAGGTACTTGCTGTCATGGAAGTTTAGTCAGAGGGCCCTGCACAAATGAAACAAACAGATTATGACTAAGGATAAAGGTAGCATTTAGCAACTGGAGGATAAGCTAGAGAAACTGGACCACTTAAGTACCTAGAAGAGGTGGTTGGGTGTATCAGAAGACAGAGGTAAGAATGCACCAATTCAGATACCGCCTGTGGACAGACAGTGGTGAGGTCAATACACATGAGAAAATCTCTCATCTCCTGAACATCTAAAGATCTCTTCTGAAAACATGCATGAATAGTTAGACACCTTGTGTATAAAGTACCTCCATTAATCATGTTCTGAAAGATCTCTACCTAATTTTCAGAATTATAAATTAAACATGCACATAATATTGTAACATGATTTATTTTTACCTCAGGGGTAATATTACTCCAACTTCATTCTTGTCTGTACATTCTTACTGTTGAAGGTTTTCCTATTTTCTAACCTACATTTTATTCCAGTGTAGCTAAAGAAAGCTCTGACACTTTTGCCATTGACAGCAGTCTATGGATACACCAGGACATGAATTAGGGAAGATCAGGTCTACTTGAAATGCAACAGTATTAACTGGCATATGCCACGAACCAAAGTCCTTAGCTCTGAATGTTATGGTTCGTTGCAAATAAAACAATAAAATCTGTCAAATACAAGTCTTTAAATCATTTTGATATAAGCTTTGAGTATTTTGTAAAACTTCTTCAAAAAATCATTTCAGGATAACCCTTTGAACTGCTTGCTGACTTTTCTAAAAAATAAGTAATAAAGGATAAAGGCTGCAAAAGCATCCTAAAGGATTAAGTACCCCAAATCCTTTTAGTTTAATGGAAACAGGATGCCTAAATCATCAGAAATCCCACAGAAAATCCCACAGTTCAAGAGACTTCATTTTTCAAAATTTCCTTCATCTCAAGATTACAATGAAGAAAATATCTAATTTATTTTTAAGTTCTGTCCATTGCTCTAGAATGAACTCTGCTTTCCTTAGACATACATGTATTCCAAAGAAGGTTTAACCTTAAATTAGGGGTTTGTGCCTTTTTTTTTTTTTTAAACTTGTTTTGAATTAAGTTGTGACCTTAATCTTACCCTAAGCAAAAAAGGTATATGTGTGTCGTAAATCGTTTGACAGAAAAAAACTGGTGAGGTAAGTAGTATCGGTGCCAGTGCATCACAAGAGATGAGGTTGACAGGCTTTGGCATAATCATAGTGCCTGTCCCAGGGCAAAACAAGTTCCCCAGCAGCTTTACGAAAGGTGAGGTTGGCAACGTGACAAATACAGCCCGTACATGCTTACTGGCGTGCTTATGCACCGGTATGCTGTGGAAACCAGATGGCATGAAAACCGTTGGCTCCAATACCATACTTTTGAGTTAACAAAATTTCTACTGTTTTCACAAGCAATTTAAATAATTCCACAGAGTTAGCAACATTGCTAGTTTTTCATTTTCTACTCATTCTCAGTGTCGAACACTAATTATGTGCGTTCCTGCACCTGTTGAAACTAATTTGGATATATACCAGAATATATATCAATCTTGACAGCATGGTTTAACAGTCAGCATGCTGATGTACCAAAGCTTTATATATTTAAGGCTATAGTGAAACCTGAACAAGAAAAAAATTAAGAATAGTTACAGTTTTCCACTTAAAAGTAGAGAAAAACTATTGACATACAAGCAAGTACTAACAGCATGTTAAAACAATGTCGTATTCTTGCTCCATGAAATCAGCAGGAAGATTGAAACTTTTAAGCGTCAATGCCTTCTCAATCATACTTATTTCACTCTTGATAACTGCTCACCTGTAGATTCTCCATCATCCCAGAACAAGTCCCCAGAAGCTGTATTGTTGTCATCCAGGGCAATTATAAGCCCCATTGGATTCTTGCGGCTGTGGAAAGATAGACTTCTGTCTTACACGTATAACAAATATCTAAACAGCCTTAATACATCCTTCATGTTCCTGTTAAGAACGTGGCACTCAAGAGGGTTGCAACACTTTGAGAATTGCCTTAGATAGTAGTCCTTGCTTGTCTTTCATTTCCATGTAAATGGATTAAAATACATGGCAAGTTTATAAAATGCCATGCAAATAAACCTGTAATTAATCACTGAGCTTGTAACGTAAACAGTTGTGGAAGTGATGTGTGGCTCTCAGTTATTCCCATATTTCAAGGTGAAAATGCTAAACACAATGGGCTGCTACCGATTTGAAGGTCCTCAGCCCAGTCTTGGAAAAAAAAACCCAAACATAAAGGCACCTGGTTTTGAAGCGTACCTTGCAACTGTTGTGTTAGCTGGTTGTTGAGTAGGGTAAATGTAGCCTCCTCTCAGATGAAGTCCCAGTTTGTCTGCTGGCAGGTACATACTGGTCCATTGTTTTCTCCCTGAGATTTTTGCCCCCTTGTTGACAGGGATGTAAAAGAGAACAGGTACGTTGCATTACTCGCAGCCGTAAATGTTTTCTTAAGTCCTGAGTTTCATCTAAATGCTTCCTTTTAGAAAAAGCTTAAGTTATGTCAATATCTATGTGCCAATGGGCACACAGCATAAAACAACTGCGTGCCCATATCATCTAATGTCATAAAACAACACCTCACACTATTTGGTTTTGGCTCAGTCAGTGCAGAGAGCAAGTCCTGTTGGGACTCTGACGTGAACAATGTCCTTCACCCATCAAAAGGATCATCACAGCAGCGCAAAACTTATTTGCAGAAACAAGATTAGTTAATAATAATTGCAAACTCTCCTGTGTTATATTTAGAATTATTCTATTTCATGTCAAACATGGTCTTTAATAAAGTTTCCACTCAATCTGTCTTCCCACCTCCTGTGCTATATTACACGCCTCTGTGTCCTTTTCTTGACGCATTGATTCATGCGCTTAACCCACCACCCTTCATCCCTTGTCTCACCATTTTCCTTCCTGTGGGCTTTACTTTAGGTCTCTGACACCTAAACAGGACTGACAATCTTATTTTGTCACATAACCATTTAGAAAATCACCCCAGAGTATCCTCTGCATTTACCTACTGTATCATACTCATACCAGACTGCATCAGGAATATATGCTTGAATTGTATCCACACCCTGAAACGTGAACAAAGACAAGACTTTCAGCTCTACAATGCGGCAGCTCGCTTCATGCAACCCAAAGTCACAATGCTTCAAATCCAGTGGCTCAGATCATATCCACAAGTATCTCTATATCGTCTTTTTTTTTTTTCCCCACTTTTTTCTGGCCTGGCATCTTTCAGATTCTTGCTTTCATTTTAGGTATTTAACAAACGTTTTCTGTTTCTCCATGGCATATGTGTTACTGGCATTAACAATCATTATTTACAAGATTCTGCCACAATAAGCCACAATCTGTTTTCTTGTTGCACCACAGACAAGCTGAAATGCAGCAAGAGAAGCTGATTCTGAAGGAAATTCAGAGATGATACAAAGTTGAGGTCAATCAGAGTATCAGACCAGATGACTTTGACTCCCTAGAGGACTGGAAAAGAGGAGTGGGATTTAATAGCACAAAGCGCAAGATTTTCCATTTCGGCACTGATCAAAATATGCTGTGGGCTCTCTCACTGGAAGCAATAAACGAAGGGAGGGGGGGCGGGGAGAAAAGAGAAGCAAAACCTAGGCTTGTTAGGAATCCATCAACAAGTAATGTGATGCACCCAGGAAAAAGTAAATATAGTCTAAGGATCTAACAAAAAACTTGTTTGCACTGGAGATAGAGATGTGTTAATGCTAACAAACAAGGCCCTCTGCAATCTCTTTGCCAATACAGTTTACAGGTCTGGTCAAGACAGAAGAGTTCAGACCCAAATAGGACCAGAGCAAATTTCCTGGGATCCTCAGGGAAACGGCAGAGCCTAGCTTTGCAGTTCAGCTTGTTCAGCATAAACAAGGAGGGAGAGTGTGATTTCAACAGGAAATACAGATATAGTAGAGGAGCCAGAACCTTTAAGCTGAATGACAGAATTGTCACAAGATTGGAAGGTGGTTTCTAATCAGAGCAATAAAGGAGTGACAGGAACAGTGTAACTTGGGGATTTTATGCTGCTGTCCCCTGCCAGAGAAAAGAGCTGGAACTGGTGACTCAACGTGTCCCTGTGCCCCAGGACGGGGTTCTGAGAGAGCTACCAAAACAGCCAAACCTACCGGGTCAAGGACAGGGGAAATAAGCAGCCCAGGACCCCACAGGAACTGCCTGTCGACACTCCACGTCACTTCATCCGAGTAGAACCTGGGCAAGTGGGAAGGATATAGCAGTAACTGTTTTCTCATGAACTATACCATCACCAGCAATCCCAATATTTCAGGGTGCCCATTGTCTAGAATCACGACTGAAGAGTGTCAGACCAAAATTGCCTTTTTGGGTTTTTGTAGGGTTTTTTATTTTTTTTTTTTTTAATCTGAGGCAATCTGAAGATGAGAAGGTAAGGTCTTACTAGTTTACTTGGTATTCTCTACCCATGTGTGAAAGCGTAGGTGTGCGTGTGTTCTTGACACAGCTTATTCAAGAGTTCCCAGGCAAGGAAACATATATTCTAATACATATATATATGATGGAGAAGAAGAATTTGATTAGCTGGCAATAACATCTCATAGCAACTCTAAGAGTGACTGACAATAACGTATGTGTATATGCAGAAATTACAGAGGGTTTTTTTGATTACTCTTCTGATTACTCCAAAAAGGTACTTCATGAATTGAGAAGCTGTCTATATATATTCCAATGTGCCTTTTCACAGACTACATCAGTGTTTAGATAGTCCCTAACCACGCTTGACGTGTCTGATTTTTTTATTCCTCATAAAACTATCACAAGGGCTGAGGAGTCAACTTACTCATGCAAAACTGGCCGTACAACTGTGTCTCCTTGAGTATGAGCTTTATAAAAGAGCGTGTACAGGTAGGGCAGCAAAGTGTAGCGAATGTTCAAGTAATACTTGGAGGTGTTCACCAAAAGTGAATCAGGTCCAAACACAGCTGGATCCTGAGGCTGAAAACAGATATCAGATGATGATTATTTTCATCACGCAGAAAACACTCTGCCAAACACATGAAAAGTGGCTGCTTATTTCAGACAAGCAGAAATTCAATGGTGCACATCTGCACGGTGTTTGCCTTCTGGGTGCTGTGACCTGAGGTTCTGCTCTTCCAGGCTCCCCGTGCTTTGCACTGCACATCCCTCCTTGCCCATCTGGATTGAGGGCGCAGCAGGGTTAGCCCAGGTTTCATCCTGGCGTGCAAAGTGCATGCTAAAGGGCTCTCAAGAGTCAGTCTGAAGGGTCACACAGCAGTGAGTGCTTGCCCTTGGTGGTAGGCACAACAAATGGTGACGAAAGTGTTGCCGAAAACGTGTAGTCCCAAGTATATGCAATTAACCCTTATGAAGCTGAACCTCTCAGATCTAGGAATCCATAAAGAGAACTTAAGGTTCTGCCATTTTCAAACTGGTCAGCTACATAATCATCGGTGACAGCAATGATTATTAGTGATACTATTAAAGGGAATGTGGTAGTGTAACACAAAGCATTTTGTAAGAGAAAGCACAACTTACTATGAATCCTTCACAATTGTGATTCCTAGAAAATGGGTAAAATGCTCCTACTTGCATCCATCGTCTGCAAAGTTCTTCTGTGGTGTTATCAAAGAAACCACAAATATCTGCTCCAATCTTTAAATAAAAACAGAATGTGTTGGATGTGCAGTATGCCACACCTCTAATCTCTACACAAAACTTCTAGTTTTCAGAGATGCATTAATTCAGCCTTAAATGCTAGCCAGTGACTGACCCATTCAACACATCTGTACCTTTCTTCTTTCAAATTCAACTATGTTGTGCAAAAAATTGAACTGATTACTAGGTAACACTGCCCATCGTTCTATTTCTTCCAAATCTTTACCTTCCTGTTTGGTGCTAATATGCATACATAAAAAAGCTCAAGAGTCATACAAATTTAAATCACGGAAAGGAATTTGGCTCTTTCCCTTATAAATGGATGTCTCTAATTTGAAATGATAAGGAAAACAGAGAAGTGTTTCCCATTGATCACTAGCATTTAAAAATTACTAGAAGTAACAGGTAGCTTGGGATATATAAGATAATATGTTTGTTACCCACATTTATCTCACCATACACACACAGCCACAGTAATCAAAATAAGTGGCCTAAACCAAAAATCAATAATTGGAAAAAATGTTAAAACCAGATTCCTAAAGGGGATTAATTTGGAGCTGAAAATGTAAGATGGCTATCTGGATAGCATTTTGTTAGATAATCCGTTACCACAGAAGTAGTTACTGTTTATCCATATATTTTGAAAGGGTGTCACAAACTAATGTCTTACATAAGGAATTCCGAAGAGGTTGAAGTCCAACATTCCAGGTATTGCCCATTTTAAGTGATCCCATGTTGCTGCATTATCTCCCAGCCAGTGTCCAGTGTGCTTTCCTGATCCAATATAAGTAGACCTCGAAATAAGGAAGCTTCGTTTTCCAGGAAACAGTGCTTCAATGACTCTTAAAAGGAAGCGAGACTGGAATTATACAAAGGAAAAAAGACAACTCTGACATTAATAGTTTTATATAAGGCAGATTTACACTGACTGATTTACAATAATTATTCATCCCAGGGCTGTGGACTCCTTTACAGTTAACCAGGTGTCTTTTAGTGAAGTTCAAGACATTAATTTTAAATAATCTTTCTGTATAGCTTTGACAACCAATGTGTGGCTTTTACTGCCGACTTCAGTTAGCAGATTTTGCCTTAGCTGCATTGGGTAGTGTTTTCCAGGAACTGGGTTCCTTTAGAAGTGAAATCTCTTGCTGTTTTGGAAAATGCAGGCCACGTACTGTTCTGAAACCTTTTTGTAAAGATTTTAGGATGCATTCCTTACTTCTGTGTTGATATGGCCATGGAATATCCATAAAGACTGTGGACATCATAATGTTTCCCCCACTTCTGCACTGCATCCATACAAAGCGTCTTGGAAAACATGAGTTTATCAAGAATACCTTCAATAAAGGAATACAAATATCACTTTTAAAGTACATTTTTATTATGAATATTTCCAATCTTTTCTTTAATGCACATTCATGTCATTCAAGTCCTTTTTTCTCTCAAACATTAAGTTCGCACTAAGGCCAGTATTACTACTACAAAACCAAAATGCTACTCTTGGCTGCTGGTGTGATCCGTGCTCTGTGACCTTTTCTACTCTTGAGCTTTGCACCCATGCAAGGAATAATTGAGAACTACGGTCTAAATTTCTGAATCATTATCTGACAACACATTGGCAATGGTTAATTAAACCTACTACTTAATACAAACTATGAACTCTGTTTTAGTTCTGCATACATCTCAAAACCTACTGATAGTAAAAGAAGGTCATTATATTATCAGACATAATTAGACGACAATATTCAGGAATAATTTGAAAAGGAAAAAAAAGTCAGTTATATAAGCCACGCCTTTGATGAGGGCCAAAGTATACCGGTATTTTCTGTCAATAGTCATGTTCAAACCCCACCCATAAGAACTACACTAAAACCACTTTGCATCCTTGTAGCCAATTGCACAGTAATTCATAAACTTTTTGATATTTTGCTTTCTGCTTAAAGTAGATGACTTACTGGGAGTGAAAGGAGGATAGTTTAAGTCGTTCTGTGCACAACCATTTTTTGAGCCTTTAACGAAGCTGGACACTTCATTCATATCCTGAAAAGATAAGATGCAGAATGTAATAAAGTTTCCTCAAGTACATTTTCCTAACCAAGTCTTATGTTCTATTCTCTTATCCTTTAAGGAATAATTACTTAGAACTAGTACCATACAATTAGGCAAGAATGACATAACTCAGATACTGACCCAGTCCATTCCTGTATTAATATAGGTCTCAGTGTTGGACATACTTTTATATGCAGGTTAGCATCATGTCGCAAGAGCTGTACCTTATCCCTCCACAGAAAGAAATTGCAAGAGGTGCTCGTGTATACCTTGTCCCTACTTATGACCAACTCCACACATCTCTCAAGGAAATGTCTTTGGTATGGAGCGTGTGTTTGGAGAGAAATGCAGAACCAGCAAATGTACTTTGTGACTTTCTGTCAAAATACACAAAGTGACTAGATATTCTTAAACATCTCCTTTATAATACTTTCCAAGCCATCATACTTTCAAACTTTGCTGTCTCCTTCCATGAATATTTTATTTGGCAGTTCTGTAAGTGCATTTCTATGTGCATCCCTGAACGTGCTGCAAGAAAAGCATGCATGGAAGAAGAGAGCAAATTCATCATAGAGGCACTGTAGTCCAGTTACCAATTAGCTTCACTCAAATTATTTGCTCTCTGTAAGAGATCAATGCAGTCTTACACTTCATAGCTTGACTTGATGGAACCAGAGTCAGCAAAAATAAGTGAGAAAAACTCATTCTATCACATAGCAACTGAAGGACTGTATTTTGCCATACCAGTTAATTTAAAATTGTTACAGCTTTTTAAAATGCATGGCAAAATATTCAGTAGATTCTTGTTTTCTTTCAAAATATTTATTTAAGTAAAAGGAATTAGGAAAAACACTAAAAGAATAAAGGGAAGAAGGCACTGAGACATGGATTGAGTCGTTTAAGTACAGATTTCCTTCAGGCAC
Source organism: Theristicus caerulescens (assembly GCA_020745775.1). NCBI lineage: Eukaryota > Metazoa > Chordata > Aves > Pelecaniformes > Threskiornithidae > Theristicus > Theristicus caerulescens. Next base: position 6,368,564 of record CM036565.1, on the reverse strand, counting down.
CTACTTTTAGAAGTTTTATTACAGGATATTCCTTTAAAAAATTAATCTGGTCAGTCAAAATAGGTCTTAATCTCATCTGATTTCCATGAACTGTACCTAAATTCCACTGTGCCAGACTATTTTAGTTGTTTTGTGGGAGAACTTTTCTAGGGAGCCTGATTTTTCCAAATCCTTAACTGGAACAGCAATTGCAGATTCACTAACTGGAAATTCCATGAGCTACTTGGAGCACAGATACATAGGTTATATGTATTATACCCTGTAATTCAGGACCTGTTTAGGACACATTCACTGAGCAGGTATGCAGGTCTCCAGATATTGCCATTCTGAGTACAGGAGTGTGCTAGCATCTGCCTTCATCAATTGAAGCATTTTAAAGTGTCACTGAACATCCAAGAAAACAGCACACTGATCATTTAAATGCCATGATTAATGATTCAAATTAAAATTTAAAATTCAGCACCAGAAGACATACACAATCCTGCACTGACTTCAGGTTAGTAAAAGCAAACATCCTTTTCAAATTCAATGCAAAATGAATTTGATAAACATCTATCCTTGCTTATTTAAAAAAAATAAAAATAAACATGAAAATTCTGAATTACTTACAATCCAGATCCCATCATACGGCACTACACTATGAAACCGTTTGCATTCGTCCACCCACCAGCTAGTGCAGTCTGGGTTGGTGAAATCTGGGAACACGGTTTCCCCTGGCCAAACCTGCAATATTAAAAGGGAAATAATTGAACTTTTAATGATATTAAAAAGAGTTCATAGAATCATAGAACAGCCCAGGTTGGAAGGGACCTTGAAAGATCATCTGGTCCCACCTATCATGGGAAAGAGAACCCAGATGAGATCATCTAGCACCCTGTCCAATTGCATCTTGAAAAGCTCCAGTGATAGGGACTCAACTATGTCTCTGGGGAGGGTGTTCCAGTGACTGATTGTTCTTACTGTAAAAAATTTCCAGTGCAACTTGTCTCCATTGCCCCTCATATTCTCCTTGTGGTTCCTTGTGAAGAAAGAGCCTCTGTCCTCTTTGTAGCTGCCCGTTAAGTACTGGAATACTGTGATGAAATCCTCCCTGAGCCTTCTCTTCTCTAAGGTGAAAAGACCTAATTCCTTCAGTCTTTCCTAATAGGACCTGATGGTCCTCCAGCCCTTTGATCATCTTTGTGGCCCTCCTTTGGATCCTCTCCAGTCTGCCTGTGTCTTTTTTGAATTGTGGGGACCAGAACTGGACACAGTACTCCAGGTGCAGCCTGACAAGCGCTGAGTAGAGTGGGATGATCACACCTCTGTCTCCGCTAGTAATGCCCCTGATGATGAAGCCTGGGACCTAAGGTGCTTTTGCTGCTGCAGTATGAAACTCCTGACTCATGTTCAGCCTATTGTCCACGAGGACCCCCATAGTTAGCCATCAAGGGCAGTGCTGATATAGTGCCCTGATGAAGACTTCTGAATGACAAACTGCTAGACTGACAATAGCTTGCATGCAGAAAGAAGGCAGAAAGAGTATGAGTTTCTTAACTTTGGAGTTTTCAATTGCTTTTCTTTTAAGTCATACAAGGAACAATACACACTATTGAGAAAAATTTCTCAACAGAAGTTAAAATTATAAATTAAAAGGATAATGTGGGAGCTGGCTCTTCAGTCACTACTGGAAATAAATAGAAGCTAGCTGGTGAGTTGTCCCTTGAGCCCTCAAGCTACCTTAGTTTTCCTTTTTGTTTAATGTAAAAAATTGAAAAAAAAAAATCAAGAAAGATTGAGAAGTATCATATCCTAAATGAGACCTTACAAACTTAGTTCTCATTGGCAGGTAATTTTACTGAAAGAAGCAATTTAGAAAATGAGAGTTTAAAAGGAGCCCCCTGACCTAAATTAAACCATAACAGTGGCAACAGACCAAGTTCAAATTCATAAAAACGCAATTACCTCCCCAATTAATGCAGTTACTCCATCTGATTCATTAACCCAGACTTTTTTGCTCTCTCCCCTGACGTAGCTTTCATATGGACTACCGTCAACTAGATTGTGTATGCTAATAGCAGGATCCTAAAAAAAAATTAGAAAACAAAAAATAAGAAGAAAACAGGATATACTCCATTATTATAGACTACTAGAATGTTGGGCAATAAATGTAATAATTGCATAGAATAAGCAGAGAATAATAATAAATAGTTATAAGGATATATTTACAAGGGAAAAAAGAAATAGTTATATGCTTACCAATATGATAACATATTTTTGTCCATACTCATGCATATAAGCCGCGAAATTAGGGAGATCTTGAAACTTCACTTTGTCATAGGTAAAATCTTTCTTTTCCTCCATATAGTCAATATCAGTGATCTGAGCATCCTGAAAGAGAAAGGAGTTCAGCTTTAACATGAGAAGTGGTATGTAAAGATTTTGTATATGAGTCCAACACAACTTCTGACAATTTCCATTTGTCCTATAGTGAATTTACTGTTAGGACTTTACTGCAGCCTGGCAGAAAGTATGCTGTCAGGACCACTTGCAAACAATGTGCATCTCATTTCATACTTACAGCCCTAATTAATGGTACTGCCACATTTTTTGTGCCTAAAAAGATCTGCATTTAACATTAACAGAATTTAAATGAATGTGTATAGTGGCATCCTTTCTAATAGCCCCAGGACATGTGACTATTTCATTGCAGTTGCCTGACTTCAAGAGCTATCCCCTTAAATCCAAACATTTCTTCCTCAACTCTTAGCTTAACATTAGGGTGTTTTTATTCTATTTAAGCCATCAGGCTAATGTAATCGGAAATCTAATTTTAAAAGTTAATTGTACTTTACCTTTGGCTGTCAATTAAGAATAATATATGGTTCCATAATTGTCCACAGGACAATTAAAAAAAAAAAAATCATGGATTAGGTAACGTGAGAAGGTAAGTGGATATAGTTGGAAAGTATACCTGAAAAAGTATTACAATAAAGTGCTCAAATATAACTTACTGTAATTAAGCCCCACCATGTCCCACATTCTGATAATGGGTCTACCATTAAAATGCATAAAAGCCTTTGACACCAGAAGCCTATATATTAGAAATTTACTAATTTAAACTGATATGAAATGAATCAGTTGCGGAACACCATGGTCAGGATCTCAGGGCCATTTCTCCTGCAGACCTCTCCCTTCACAGGTTTGCTGCCCTCCTCAAACCCCATACTTACATAAGGGAGTCCAATCGCTCTGTTTCTCTCCACAACTCTCTTCACCTCATCCAGAGACCCATAATTCCAGCGGCTGAGCTGGAAGCCCAGGCTCCAGTAGGAGGGCAACGCTGGCAATCCCACGAGCTGCAAATTGAGAGCAAAAATCCCATGTATCATCATTTCCCTAGATCTGTACTCCTCAAATCTGTTTGAATAATATACACTAAGCTTGAGTGTGTGAAATAAGCAGACCACTCCCAAATGCAATATTTTTCTATGATTTTTGCTTTATTTTAAGAAATACAAATATTTTGGGACAATGCCCATTCTTTAAGGTGTCTGTGAAACGTAAGTGGATCTCAAGAAGTACAAAAGATATCAGTGATATCTTATGACCATAAAATCATGACATACCTGTAAGCACATTATCTATCCTATAATACTGTCATATGAGCAGGAATTTGTCCTTGTAACAAGAGTGAGCCCCAGCAAGGAAGCATAAGTTATTCCATGTAGACCATCTCTAGCTCCAATGGCCACTGTGTAAATCAGTCAGGCCATACAGACTGATGAATTTAGCAGATACAAACTTCTTAGGCCTTGAGCTGCTGTATGGTCTCTGCTCCAGCATCACCAGCAAAAGTAGAGCTTAAGTTTCAGCTGCCCGCAACAGGCTGGCTAAAAACATCTACACCCCAGCTTAACCCCAGCTAGTTATTAGTAATGACAGCAGTCACATTAGAGACATACTAACAGCTATTCTTAGTTAAATGTATACCAAGTCATATTTTGAGTTAATAGATAACATAGTGAAGACATGCTGTCGTAGAAAGCTGGGGAGGGGGGAGGGGGCGGGGAACCACCACCAAAAAATCCCAAGCACATTTAAAAATCTGTTCAATGCTTAGTCTCTCTAGCTAAAGGTACCTGCAGGTACTCCCGGACTACTTGCTCTGGAGTGTTCCCCAAGAACATATAGAAATCAAGGATCCCACCAGTCGTTCTGTAGGTCACTGCTGGAGCAGGCTGCACCACAAAGTCTGCCAGACAAGAATGCACAAAACCAATTTTGAATACCAGCTAATTCTAAAACAACTTTGTAATCTCCTAATTGATTATTAGAAAATGTATTTAAGAAAAAACCATGAACCAAAAATACCTAAGAAACACAAAACCATTAATTGAACTTGCAATGAAGGGGAAATGTATTCAGATGACTCTCTTAAATGCCCATATTTCCATTCCTTTACATCCTACAGAGAAGAAAATCAGAAGAAATGCAATGACTCAGCCTTTTATCTTTAAATTTTTAGTTAACTGTGTGCTACTCTACTGTTTATGTCACGTATGCTAAACACTACAGTTTTGATCCCAGTCCCACAGATCATTTAAAAAGATATTTAACTGCAATGCTCAGAGCTACAGAGAAAGCTTTCTTACCCATGGCATTGCTATTCATTAGGAAAACACCAAAGGAGGCTCCAGTGCTGTCTTCCAAACACAGGAAGAAAGTTTGAACTCCATATAAGTTATGCATTGCCTTAAAGCATAAAAAGAAAAAGCAAGCTGATTAAAATCTAATAGCAGTATCTGTTCCAGGATATTTCAAAATATATCCCAGGAAGAACTTGAAACTTCTCAAAATATAGCAGACAATAAAAATAAAAATCCTGACACCTTCCTACAGTTCTGTTTTCTCTTTCCTGGCATTCTTCTCCTTTATGAGAGCAATTTCCATTAAAACAAAAGTTTCCCCAAACATATAGATAACATAAGCAAGCAGATATGATGGATCTTCAGGCAAGTCCGTATATATTGCAGTACTATTTCTGGGTAATATATACGCACATCAAGCGAACAATAGAATGTGAAGGGTGATTTCATCACCTTTCAACAGAGATTAGATTTTATATCTAATCTGTGTTTCTTTTAATCCTGCAAGGCAATCGTTTTTACATCTAATCTATGGAAATAAGAGAGTGCCTTGATTCTTTTTTATTTCCTTTCTAATGATTTTTTTTTCCATTATTATTAGCAACAAAAACCCTAGAAATGATAACAGTTGTTTTCATAGTTGTGCTTCTTCCCCTGCAAAAGAAAACTCAGAACAAATTAATGAGAAACAGAAGTTGAGCAATTTGAAATTAGCCTAACTTGATTCTGTTCATTGTTAGTTTAACTTAATGAGTCAACACTCAATAGAGCCATTCAGGTAAGAACTATCTTCAACCGGAGAATATAGTGATAAGGTGTCTCAAGGTAAGAGGTGCAAACTCCAAAGTATTAATTAATTACACATAGTGGTCTCACCCTCTCTTTCAGCACCTAGGTCCTATTTCAGCAAAAAACACTGAAGTACTCTCTCAAAGTAAAGCATACGGGTTGTTGCTTTATGAAACTGAAGTAACAGCAATAAACAGTCTTACGATTATCAAAAATGGGTGTCTCAGAAATCATTTTGGAAAGAGACAGCCATAAAGACTATAGAAACAAATAACTGCTGACAGACATATTTTATCTTGTAAAGAGACAGCTGTTAAGGAGAACTTTTCCATCATTTGCCGAGCTACAAGGATGTTAACTGAAGAAGCATGTGTCATCTGTACTGAATGCTGCACACAGCAGTGCATTAGCACATATTGTTATTTATTTTGTTTATCAGTAGAAACTGAAGAGTCTCATATATTAATGTTTATCAACTGGTTTTCAACTGCACAACAACACAAAAATCAAAATATTTATAAAAAGCTATTCCTCAGAGAACTTTCATCAGTAACATCTAGCTTTTACAAATAACATGCAGTGCCTGAAAAGTCTTTGGGGAAAAAACTCAATGGATATTATTATTGTGTCTACTGCATAATAGGTTTGGATTCCAGACGTCATCTGCAAGTAACAAAGCATAATAAAACCAGTCCTTACTCCAGAGGGGCCAATATCCCTGCTGAATATGGGCCAGGTTTTCCAGTTAACATCATGCCGGTACTGCTTATGCACGTGCTCTCCCACACCATAAATGTTGCTGCTAGGTAGTTTGATTGATAGCTGTAAAAACTGGTCAGCATACTGCAGTGGTCCTATGGTAGTATCAAACCTGATGAAACAAGTTAAAAAAAAAAGAAGAAGTATTAAACCAAGAATTGTTGCAGTAATCATTTCTACTCCTTTTAGATAGAGCTGGATAGCAGGTTCAGGTCTCTATTAGAGAGCTGAAGGAGAAGGAGGTGGGACGGTGCGGGGCTGGAGCAGAGTGACCCTTGCACAGGTGAGGAGATGAGCAGTGCCTGCTGATCCTATAGAAACCTCTCATCTAAGTGGCCATACTCATTTTCAGGGCTACATTTGCACTCCCCTCTTCCACCAAAACTTCCCTCCCTGCATCTGTTACGCTGAATCCTGAATCCACTCTGTGGCCGCTCACAGCAGTGGGGCAGATGGAACATTTCCGTGGGTGGGCAGAAACACAAAAATAATCCACTCCATCAGATTTTGCAAATCCATTGCAGCTTTTGCTTGCCAGCCAAAATGAACAAGACCCGCTCTTGAGTCCTGCTAGGCCAGTGACTACAAGGAAAGGCAGACTATGGCTATGCTATGGCTACGTGCTAGCTCTCAAATAAACCAAGCATAGATGAGCACAGATTAAAGTGGTAACGTGATCCTTTGCATGGTTGAAACCCCAGTTGATGGCCATCACATCTCCTGTAGCAAATTCTTCATTAAGCAGCTGCTAAGATTTTGAGGGAACATGGACTTTGTGGTGTTGAAAATATATATGGAGAATATTGTATATATCTGTACCAACAGAATAAGCCAGAGATCAATATTCCTCCTTTACATCTATTAGCAAAACACACAGGAAAAGTCAATTTCATTACTGAAGTTTCTTCTGTTAATCTAATTTTGCACCTTTCATCAGTCCCTTTCATTACAGACAAACAATTCCTCTTCCAAACAAGGATTACGAGAGCGTTAAATACTTAAGCAAAACCTACTCCTTGTTCCTACAGAAAGGACTCGGAAAACGGTGGGGAAACCTGAGCGATGCTGAGGCAGAGAGCAGCGGGAGGCAGCCCGATTCCTGCCACGAGGCGCACCAAGGAGCAGCTCACTGCAAGGCAAGGGACTCCTTGATTTGCCCTCCTTCCTTTAGCTCTGCTGCAGTGCTGAACCAGACTCCAGACTCCCTTGATCAGCAAAGCCTCAGGTTGTGACCCCGCCTGTGGTTTCTGATGGTGCCAAAAAGCTTCACTGGGCATCTTAGGCATCCTCACCCCTGATGGATGGAGGGGACCATCCATAGGGAACTTCCTCTAAGATTTTGAACATTTTGAATTGGAAAACATATCAAAATTGACCCCTACCTGGAAGTAGTCTGAGTTTCCACCAGTCATCACTTTTTAAATGAAACAATCATAAATAGAACGTAATTGTGAGCTAAACCAGATTTAAAGCAGAGAGCAATTGGAATGAAGCTGATCCTCAGATTTGAAGGTTATCTTCAGCTTCATTAAACCAAGAGCTTACAGGGATCTGCAGAAACACAGTCTTTCTGCAGAAGTGGAGAAAATGACTTCAAGATGGCAAACTAGCTTGATGTGTATTAATATCATACACAATTTTGAAGGAATATGCTTTTATCTACTCACTTGATGTAGTTTTAATTAGAAACTCTTTTTACAATTGTATTTTCCTGTGATATTTGTGACATTTAACAGTCATGATACTCACGTAGAGGAGAGTAATGCAACTTTCTCTTGACCTTACGGAAACACAGTCACATTAATTTTAAGGGACTTTATCACTTCAGATGTATTAGTATACTATAACTGCGTTTATGAGCATGTAATCGGTAAATTCTTTTACGCATAAAGATGATGGAAGGTCATAGGCTTCATAACTGTCTGGATAATTAGGATTTTTGGAACAAACTGCAATAAAACATTGATCCCTACTCTTCCTTTTCCAAAGAGGCCTCCCTTACATTTGGTTGTTCAAGAGTTGGGGGAAGGCACTCATCTTGTGTAAACAAATTTAGCAAGGATTTATCTCTGAGGGGCTGCCCTTATCCCATGCTAACAACTGCTTTCTTTGAGATACTCAAACCCAGAGTCAAGCATCATTGTCATCTGTTTCTTTAGAGACAGAAAATGCAACCACTTTTATCAAATTAAACGACAGCCCAAGGAAAATACAAACAATCTTCCAGAGCACTGTTTCAACGTGTTTCTGTTGGACTAGATTTCTTATTCCCCCTCCATATACCTGTTTAATCAGTCATGCACTACTGAATACCAAGTCCATCTGTTGTGCTCTCTATAATTGCAAATCAATCATTATAGAGGATTCTAAGCAAGAACACAATACTAATAAGAGCACAAAAGTAATTGCTAATTAATTAAACTTGAAGCATTGATAATCCAACTGGCCTAGCACTCTGACAGGTAATCATTCTTCCACTGATTTAATAAGCATGTTCATCCTGACACTTCCCCCTTCTAATGGGTCTTAAAGCCATGCCGTTAGGTTTGTAGGTTTGGTTTACTTATTTTTAGAACAGAAATGGGATGAAAGCACTCAAGATACAAGTCCATCAAATACTTTACTTACAGCATGTGTTGGTTCTGGCTGGGGTAGAGGTAATTTTCTTCACAGTGGCCAGTATGGGGCTATGTTTTGGATTTGCGCTGACACCAGTGTTGATAACACAGGGATGTTTTCGTTACTGCTGAGCAGTGCTTACACAGAGTCAAGGCCTTTTCTGCTTCTCACCCCACCCCACCAGCAAGCAGGCTGGGGGGGCACAAGAAGCTGCGAGGGGACGCAGCTGGGACAGCTGACCCCAACTGACCACAGGGATATCCCACACCATATGATGTCCTGCTCAGCATATAAAGCTGGTGGGGGGAAGGGGAAGGAAGGGGGGGACATTTGGAGTGATGGCATTTGTCTTCCCAAGTAACCATTACATGTGATGGAGCCCTGCTTTCCTGGAGATGGCTGAACACCTGCCTGCCGATGGGAAGCAGTGAATGAATTCCTTGGTTTGCTTTGCTTGCATGCAGAGCCGTTGCTTTACCTATTAACCTGTCTTTATCTCAACACGTGTTTTCTCACATTTACCCTTCCGATTCTCTGCCCCATCCCACCAGGGAGGAGTCAGCAAGCAGCTGGGTGGTGCTTAGTTGCTGGCTGGGGTTAAACCACAACACAGCATTACATGAGCAGCTTATCACTGGCTTGCACCAGCTATTCTTGGATATCATAGGTCTAAGGGGCAACCTGGTTTGGTGATTCAGGGTTTCAGCATGATTGCGACCAATAAGATAAACAATGCAAGGAAGAGTGTTCCCATGTGATTTGAAGCACTGGCAAGGAGTCCTTCGGATAATAAAAATTACACAAACTGATGGAACAAAGTAGCTGTAAAGATTTCCCTAGTATCGGGGGAAAGTGAAGAGAGAGCCAGACCAAAAACCTTTTAGACAGAGCTCTCTATATCACAGAATTTATTTCCAAAGGCCTCACAAGAGTCCTGGCAGAACACGCATCAGTCAAAAGAAGAGAAGTAGTAGATTACATGTCCAAGAGGGCAACTCACACATTGCATCCTGGACATACCTTGTTTGTGTGGTAACTTGCGCTTTCAGAGGAAAGCAATGACATCCGTGTTGTTCAGAAAAAAGCACCAATGTTACTTACAGCACTCTACCGTTGCTCACTCTGGTCACCACGATGCCAAAGGGGTTCTGCTTCACTTCCACTTTGTAGTTTAAATTGGAGGCTGCAGATCCAGTGAAAGGTCGCACATGCTCATGGGGGACTTCAAATCTTTGTGTTTTAGGATCAGTGATCTGCACATATTTAAACAACAGAAGTGTTGGGCCTTTAAAAACTAATGCCTAATTCGAACATTTTCCAGCATTAACACACAGTTCTGGCTTAGGATATTCCCACCCCCTATCCCAGTCTCCTCTTCTGTCTTCATTGTTATTCACTTCCAATTTTCATCACTCATTTTCAGCCACTGAAAATTGGAGAGATATGGATTTGATGGGTGGACTGTTTGGTGGATGAGGAATTGGTTGCATGGTCACATCCAGAGGGTAGTGGTCAATGGCTCAATGTCCACATGGAGGTTGGTGACAAGTGGTGTCCCTCAGGGGTCTGTACTGGGACCAGTGCTGTTTAATTATCTTCATCAATGACATAGACAGCAGGATCAAGTGCACCCTCAGCAAGTTTGCAGACAACAGCAAGCTGAGTGCTGCAGTTGACACGCCTGAGGGACGGGATGCCATCCAGAGGGACCTGGACAAGCTCGAGAAGTAGGCCCTTGTGAACTTCATGAGGTTCAACAAGGCCAAGTACAGGGTCCTGCACCTGCTTCAAGGCAACCCCCAGTATCAATACAGGCTGGGGGATGAAGGGATTGAGAGCAGCCCTGCAGAGAAGGACTTGGTGGATGAAAAGCTGGACATGAGCCAGCAATGTGCGCTTGCAGCCCAGAAAGCCAACTGTGTCCTGGGCTGCCTCAAAAGAAGCGTGGCCAGCAGGTCAAGGGAGGTGATTCTGCCCCTCTACTCTGGTGAGACACCAGCTGGAGCTCTGCGTGCAGCTCTGGAGCCCTCAGCACAGGAAAGACATGGCCCTGTTGGAGCGGGTCCAGAGGAGGGCCACAAAAATGATTAGAGGGATGAAGCACCTCTGCTATGAGGAAAGGCTGAGAGAGTTGGGGTTATTCAGCCTGGAGAAGAGAAGGCTGCAGGGAGACCTTATTGCAGCCTTTCAGTACTTAAAGGGGGCTTATAAGAAAGATGGAGACAAACTTTTTAGCAGCGCCTGTTGCAACAGGACAAGGGGTAATGGTTTTAAACTAAAAGAGATTTAAAGATTTAAACTAGATATAAGGAAGAAATTTTTTACAATGAGGGTGGTGAAGCACTGGAATGGGTTGCCCAGAGAGGTGGTAGATGCCTCACCCCTGGAAACATTCAAGGTCAGATCGGATGGGGCTCTGAGCAACTTGATCTAGTTGTAGATGTCCCTGCTCATTGCAAGGGGGGATGGACTAGATGACCTTTAGAGGTCCCTTCCAACCCAAACTATCCTATGATTCATTTCCCTCATTATATTTGACCCTGTGTTTGCCTGGCTCGGCAGAAACCCACCACAAGAGGAAGGTCTCCCACAGAAGAAACCCTGCTCAACCCTAGAACCCATCAATACCCCACATTCACAGCATGGACTGTTGAGTTTTCCACAGAAAACAGAAATCATTGGAAGAGCTAATGTTGTCTGTCAAAATGATTGAGAGAGATGGCCAGACCATAAATAAAAAGTAAGTAAATACATTTATCCCCAAAATTTTCCTATGATGAGCAAAAAAGGTAGATAAGAGCTGAGCTTTTCAAAGGTCTCAGTAATTTTTCATGCAGAAATCCCGCTGTGCTAAACCCTCATTAACCTGATGCATTGCAACAGCAGAGAGGACAAAGAAAGAAGGAGCCAAGCACTTCAGTGGAAGTCATGAGGGTGCATCAGAGGGATTAATCCAGCCCTCCTAACCTCACTGCACAGTACAGCCAGCCTAAAAGCTTGCACAGAACATGAACCTTAAAACAGCATAGAAAAAAAATTAACCTTGAACCGGAAGCGATTTGGTGTCTGATACTCTCCCGTGAGGAGGACAGTGTGGATATCATTTCCAAAGAGGGAAGGTGATGGCAGCCTTGTTAATGTAGTCTCAAATCCTTGGGAAAAAACACATGTTGCAATGTTATTGTGTTGAATCAGACATCGGCAAGTGCATAAATTGGGAAGCTCAGCCTGCAGCTTACCTGCCTGGGTTGATCTTGTCGACCCATCCACTTTGTACCCATGGTTTGAAGAGAAAAAACACCAGGGCACGCTGGTATCGCTCTCAGGACTCCAGCAGCAGCCACGCAGGGTGCAGGCGCTCTGATTCAAGGACATGAAGGGCATAAATGAGCTGATTTTACACAAATAAATCCTCTATACTAAAACAGTTAAAATGCACATGGGGTGTATTTTACCCCAAGCACCAGAAACCTTAATAATATCTGCAACCAGACCAACTTCTTCTCTGAAACTCTATTGAGTGAATTCAGTGGCACAGAATACACTAAATAGAAAGGATTTTTGTCTGGATTCAGAGTAGAAACTTGCTTATTAGACATTCATTCTTTCTTAAAACTACAACATCCACAGGCAAAATGAACATTTAAAAAGAATTATTGAAACATTTGAGCTGTGACAGATGCAGTATAGTCTGAGCAAAAGTCACACACTGGAGAGGTGGTAAAAGTTATAGTTAGCTTAACATCTTGCAAACATCTGGTTAAAAATCTACATATGCATAATTGATCACCCTGTATAATATCTATGTTTTAATGTAATTCTCCAATATCAGAAATGTTCAGATTGCTTCTGCAGAACCTCAAATTGAGATAAATCAGCTTTTTTCCTCAAAAAAACCCAAGCAAATAAAATTACTGTTTCAAGCATATATCTCAGTGTAGTGGCACCAACCTTTACACTACCTTTCAGTAGTAGTCTAATAAACTACAGTACCTTTGCTTTGCTGTTAGGAATTAACTTATTCACGCGCTGTTTGCATGAGTTTTATGCTTGAAGATAAGATTTGGCTAATACACCACTAAGTTTCCACACATTTTCTCACATTAAAAACCCAGCTCATTACTTAGGGCAAAGGGCAGCAGTAATACAAGAAGATTCACTGAGGGCAAAGGGCAGTGTCCCTACGCGATCTCAGGTATCCAGATCCAACGTGCAGATCTTCAAGACCTTTCCCTCCACCTGCGCACTGACAGAAGCTAGTTTTGCCTTCATCTGATTGCACTCAAATGTTTTTAGTGTTTGTGCCATGTTTATTCAAAATATTCTGCAGCTTGAAACAGGTAGAGATGGTCCAAAAACATCTATTGCTGCTGTCCCTGGTGGCAACTTGGTTTTGGGTTGTAGAGCCTAACCTGGTTGGTGCAGGTCAAATGCTTTTCTCAGCCTCTGAACAGAGCAAAGATAAGCCAGCTCCAGCCCAGAAATCATGCGAGTGCTGAAGGAAAGTACAGAGGGACCTCACAGAGCCACTGGCTTGGGAAGTCTTAGTGCATTTGTTCGGTAGCAATTGCATGGAGCACAGAAATCTCTGCAAGACTACCCAAGTTAAAACCCAGGTTTACCAGACAGAGAAATGTTTATCTCTCTGTCATGGACTCATCACATCAGAAAACATCTGCTGTCATTTTCATTAGATTCCAAGCAAAAAACACAGTTGGAGGAGAGATATAGTGACTCATTTTCCCCCACATTGATCCACAAATCAATGTACTTTCTAAGGCTGTGAAAAACCCATGCTCACTTTCCACCTTCCCAACTCCCACCATGAGAGCTCCCTATTTCCCATTTTATAAACTATTACAGAGTAAGAGAGAAGCACAAATCTACCCCAAGACTGCAGAGATCACAGCTTTGCTCCCTTACCTCCTTTACTTCATTTCCTTCATGTATAAGGGAATATCCTAAATACGTAAGAACAGAGTTGCTACCTCCATCCTCTTATCCCATCCTAGACCAGTGACTATCCCATGCAACACAGAATAGCTTGAACAAGAGATTTTCCTAAAGTCTGGTAGTTCAAGCATCTGTGTTCTCAACTTCATAAGCATGCTTCTCTTTTTCCCCAGCTACTTCTCATGAGTATTTGTTGACTATTTTCAGCAGTTACTTTACAGTCCAGTGATATTCTTCTAGCTAGATCTTATTCTAGTGGATTTATAAGCTATAGCTCTGTATTTTCGTCACACATTGAGCTTGCTGCATAAGGAAGTACACACCGAAGTGCAAGAGCAGTTATGCCTGACACAGGGAAAGGAGCAGAGTTCATCCAAAGACACTGGAGAGGTTGTTATAAGAGCTATCTTTTAGTGTAAATAAAGATGTGAGCTGATCACAGCATCTGAGCTATAAAAACTGCGTAATAAATACCAATACCCAATAAAGCTGAAGAGAAAGTCAAAGCTTAATTAGAAATAATCCTGGATACAAGGAAACATTTTACACTGGGGTACAGTATAAGATGGCTCTTGAACATTGAACTGAGCACCAAGGATTAAAAGAATAGCTGATCTATGTGCTGCACTAAAATGCTTCCCTTACATGCACCCAAACAAGCCTCTGCCAGCAGGATATCTGGGGGAAAAAAACCACACAAACCAAAACGAAAACAACAATACACCCTTCCCCCAAGCTTTCAGAGGTATCAGTCCAATAATGGACTACAGTAGCTTTACTCATGGTAGTTCATTTTTTACTGGTGTGTTCTTCTTGTCTAATCAAACTTCATGGCAATTTTCCACAGCAGTGAATAGTTAATAAATATCTACCTTCTTTCAGCAAGTCTATCTTCGTCAACCCTGTGATCGGTTAATAAATATCTATTTGCTTTCCATGCTTCTATCTTCTGCAGTCCTACTCATTTTCTGTATGATGAGTGCAGCACTTAATGTGGGGTGACTGGTTCAAAGGTAGTAATTAAAGATTAAAGTGATCTGCACGACTGCTCCTGCCGTGGTGTGCTTGCTCCTGGGGGGGTGAAGAAACTGAAAGAGTAGAGGAACAGGCTGTGATTTGAGCCTTTACTAACCTGTTCGCTTGCAGGACTTTATTGAACTATATATCATAACAAAACCCATGGCATGACAGAAGTTTTAACAACTGTCATTTCTGGAATTACACTGGAATTTCCTCAGAGATTGAGACAGCTGATTAATAATTTTTTATACCTCTGTGAATGACATAATCATCACACATCATAATATATTCACTATTTTTTCTCCTAAGCTGCCCCTCCAAACCAAGGAAAGATGCCAGGCATCCACCAGCTTCCATGAGAAAATGAGAACATCCATCATAAAGATGAAAAATAATAACGATAATAAAAATAATAATAAAAGCCTTTCAAGACCAGCCACTACAAAAATGTTCTGAATGTGAGAGCACTGAAAAATTAACATGATACTTTTCCCTGGGAATCTTAACTCATAGATTCTTAAGCCAAAAGGTCATTTCTAAACTCTGTGCTCTCCCAGATAAGAGACACCATAACCAAGAAAGGAAGACACTGAGATTCAAATTGGTTCTGAAAGGAAACTGTGACCGTGTCTCTCATAAAAGTCTTGCAAATCTGGGTAAAGTGCATCTTCACCTGCTATTTCTGAACTATTATAAATGTTAGTACTTGACCATCAGACAAAAAGAAACTGTTCAGGTAAAATTGTTAAAAGTAAAGAGTGACTTTTTTTAACTGCTTGATGTCTGACTAATTTTGTTTCCACCTCTCCCAAAACCAAACTGCTGGGCAGTACTTTGGCAGTGGTCTTCAACCTTTGACAACAAACTGCTACGGTGGCTAGAAAAATTAGACCTGGGCTGAAATGGGTTATACAAGAGTTACACTTCCCTGCAAAGTGTTCAGACAATCACAGATTAAAAAAGGTTAAGAAAACAACTGATATACTAGAGACAAGTTAAATTTTTGTAATTAAGCATGAAGCTTTATAGGATAAAGCCTATGTTCTGATTTTTTCTAGAATGTTTTCAGACCTTTGTCGCTACTTGATCCGGGAGGCAGTCAATTCTCTCTGCTATTAATATGTTCGGACATTTTGGCGTAAATTCTGTTAGGGAAATAAATTAATGGGTTATTACCAGGATTTCCAAAATGTATACTCTAACCATTAATATAGATTCAAATGAGTGTAAACTATTGCTAGTGAGATTTATCTTACCTTTGAAAAATTGCAGACAACTATTTCAGATAAGTTTTTTTTAAGTTTTTGAACATATGGGTTACATTGATAATTTTATTTCTTAAGGTATACATTAATCTAGTTTTCAGTAAAGTTCTGTAACTCAATATGCATTGCTTCTTGTGAAAATATATGCTAAATTAAAATTGGAAGGATTTTTCTTTTTCTTAAATGGTACTGTGCTGCTGCTTTCACAGGTGCTCCTTCCCCTGAAATACCACTCTTCCACAGGAGCTTGAATTAAAGCATCAGGTAAAAGCACCTTAAAGCTTCATTAAGATGCTACATTAGATTTCAGGTTTGTCAGACAGAATTTAACGTGACCTCTTGGCAACTTTAGTTGACAAAAGGGTACACGATGCTTGTTTTGTTTTTTACTTGACATACTTTGGAACACTGTATATATTTGGAATGAGAACTACAAAGTGTAGAAATCTTGTCTCAGGCTGAGATGCACACAAATACACGGACTCGCCTGTTTGAATTATCTGCAATAGACGCACTTCCACTTTTTGCCCAGGGAGACTCATACTCATCTTGAGACAGAAACAGGCAGAAAATACACAGATGTCTGTATGGGCAGCTATACTAAAACACTAAGATGATTGTTATGTACTAGCAATTATTTTTAGTTTACTGACATTTTCACCTCCAAGCTTTTTGCTTCAATCACCGCGTGTAAATGGGTTTACTCACACAAAATGGAACTGTATGTAAAGCAGGGTGCTCTATATCACATCCCTGTAAGACAAGTGGTTTCTACTGTACCTATACATTAACAGGAAACACTATAGGTTTCTATGGCTGTAATGTATGTTCCACACAATTTGGCTGCTCCCACAGGGTCTCCCTGATCCCTTTTCTTTTTTTCAGTGCTGTCTTTTTTATATTCAAAAATGTTGAAATCATACAAGTTCTATGTTTATAAAACAAGTCCAGTCTTTAGAGGAAGGGATAAAAGTTTTTTCATGACAATAAATTCTGAGTCATGCTATTTATTATGTACATGACTGGTAACTTTAGTCATATTATCTGTAGGAAGGAATGACCATGGTTCACCTTTGGGTAATGATAAGAATATAACAGTAACACTGAGAGTCTGTACTTTACAGTGCCTTTTTTTTTTTTTTTTTTTTTACAGCATATCAGTGTTTGTTTTTTTTTTTTCATGACTTGAATGTCCACGTTTTTGAGAAGTCTGAATCAAACAGTGACAGAAATGATGCCAACGTTTAGTTCCTGAAGCTCTATGCTATTTACAATAGTCTCAGCAAGCAGAAATGAGCAGTTCCCACTCAGGGTTTATTGCTCTGGCCCTACAGCAGCAATGGAAAGTACGCACCTGTAGTTTTGACTCCGGGTTGTCCCGATGCTAAAAGCCCAATGAGGATACAGGTTACGATCACCACCAGGCAGAAGAGCACGATCAGGGTGAGTTCCAGCCCACTGAACTTCCTCTTGCCCATCTAGACCCACAGAAACACCATTGGTATAAGGAAAACAGCAGTAACAGCTTCGAAAACTCTACACATTACATTACTAATTTAATAATTTAGCACAATTTACAAATGATTCACATTTTAAACCACGTCCCCTAATCCCACGGTTTAAATAACACACTCCTTAAGGATTATGTGCAATAAATCTCCTATTCAGGGTAACTCACACAGCACAGATTACTGCATTGTTACACTAGTGGGCAATCACTGAGAAATGTAGTTTGTTCCCTGCAAACCACTTTACACACAGAGAACAATTTTCTCCTGAGATTAACCATGGAGTTTCTTACATGTTACTGAAATTCCTGAAATGGAAAACAAACAAAATCCCCTTCCCTGTTTGTTTGGGGTTTTTTTTCCCTCCAAGTTTTCTATCCTTCTTTAGAACAAGCACAAACTGTATCCTGTTTTAGAAAGCAGGGTGGTGATTTGCTAAAAACATACTTTTGACCAAACCTCTGATGAGCTCTGATTGCACGCTCGTGACACATGGGAAAGGCAAGACATAGGTAACAGGGTAAGTTACTTATTTGTAAAGTGGAAGAGTATGTCATGCGTGTAAGCCCATGGGATTTCACAGGGGTGCAGGTCAGTGGAAGCAGAAGAAACTGCCACGAGAGGTGCACTGGTTGCTGCTGAAATCGCAAGTGAAAGGAGGGAGAGGATGCAGGTGGAGTCAGCACCTTAAAATGCTGTCTAAAACTTGTGTTTTTCCCCGTATTGCTTTTTTGTGAGGCACAGCGGAGCAAGGCGCGCTGCGCCGAGGGGGCTGGGCTGGCTGCAGAGCCAGCTGCTCAGCCCTGTGCGGAGAGCAACACCGTACCATTAATGTTGAACTGTGCACCAGCAATAAAACTAATTAAAACTAATCTCCAGCATCCAGATCAATATACATTGGCAGCAGCTACTGCATTTTACATTTGGTTAGGAACAGTTAACCTTATAAACCAGCCTTAAATGCAGATAAATTGGTTCTTTTTAGTCAAAGCAAGAAAGTGCATTGCACTGGCATATCGAAACACTTTCACATGTTTTAGTGATGACCCAAAGGAACGAAAAATACTTTAGAAGAAGGTTTTGTTTGTGTGAAATAACAGTTTAAGTCTATTGTATATTCTTGCTTCCCATCTCTTCCAAGTATAACCTATCACCCCACCTCTATCCCTATTCATGGAAATCCCACAGCCACAGGAATGAAGAGTAAAAGCAATACTGGCTCATCAACAGACCCCAGAAGGGTAAAGCTAATACTTAGAAAGTTAAGTGCTTTTCAGTATGGTGATTAATAAAGAAGCTTTTATAAATAACATAGTGCTATTCATGTTTTCTCCATTAATATTAAAATTTATAACCATTTTTAATATTATGGTTATTATTACTTCCCCAGATAATATTGTATTTAATGTCTGCAACTACGTTGTGTATTGAAAAACATACATCTTAAGGCCTGTTCTTTACAATGAGGAAATCGTATTCCAGCAGTTTCTCTCCTGAGTTCCCTTTAATATTGCCTCAACACATGTTGACTAGGAGTCCTAAAAAGTAATGTTCATTTTTCTGAAAACTAGAATTTTATTAAAGTTCTTGTCATCAAACCCTACCTCTCTTCCCCCCCTCCAACTATAACATTGCATTTCAGTCCTTTCCTTCTCATGATCTCCCCCAAGGCCTGAGACCTTGGAAATAAGGCTTTATAATTTATAAATCTAAGTTCTGCTGTGTGATGTGCACCCAACAGTGAGGTAAAGATCTCCAGAAACTTGGATGCAATAGAAGGAATGACATACCTTAAAGCCCTTCTGCTTCCTTCATCTGCTGCTCTTGACTGTAAAGCTCAACATCAAACCCGATGCTTTATCCTTTGCTGTTATCTGTTATTGCATTGTTTGTTAACCAATCTACCAATGGCAGGTACATACATAATTGCAGCCAGATTGCAGAAACTCTTTGGACTAAACACAGTTAGTGTGATTATTGCAGCCAAGGAATGACTGGTTAATTAATAATATTTTGGTTCAATATGACGCATCAGGTTCTGCAAATGAGAGAAAAATGGCAATAAAATGCCAATAAGCTTCTCCATGTTGCATGACTAAACAGTTTTTATTCTGTTCTTTTTCCCTGTCTTTGTTACTAGAACCTTCATGGAACCTTCACATTCTTTGTCTATCATTTCTGCTTTAAGCACCATAAGAAGTCATTAAATGTTCCCAAATGAGGAGAAGAGCTATTAAAATAGTTGCAGGAGAGAACTGAATTTATGACCATTAAAACTTTTTTAGGAATGAACTATAAAGTATTAATTTTAATATTAATATAAACAGATTTCATGGGATATTAACAATAAATGTCAAAAGCAGAAGAAAAAGATGAAAGACTAACATGGAAGAGAATTTATAGGGAAGAAGCTTCAATCATAACCTTAATATGAAACCTTCATACATAACTGGGTTTTGCCTTTTTCTCACAACAGATAGATAGAATCTTAACATTAAATCTTTCTTTTACAAAGGATAGCTTTCAATTCACACTATTAAAGTATTTACAAGTTATTTTTCAGTAATATAGAAATGGCTGAGAAGTGCCACTTATATTTTTGAACTGTTCACAAATTTATTCTATTTCCTGAATATCTCACCTCCCACTGTGAAGTGTAGGAATGAGATGTGTCCTCTCTGAGCACAAAGGGAATGGTCCTCTTTTCCTTAGTCAGCACTTAAAAGAAAGAAAATCAATCATACATACAGAGCACTGGGGCTCTCCTGTAACCAGCCATCTTTACACAAATCAGTGCCGCCACTCTCAATGAGACTGTTTTTGAAATGCAGCCTGTTACTTAGCTATCTCACCCTCTCCATTTCATTGTAACATCATGCATGTCCGCATATGTGCAAGTAAGCTCTGGAAATGTAATTCTAACATCCCTCTCAATATTGCTAATATGCTGCTTTTATGAGCGCATATTGAGAAATAATGGTTTCACATGGATTATGAAGATATCAATGGTTTGAGAGGCCTGGGGGTTTTGTTTGAGGTATATCTGTTTTCCAAGGTTTATATCTTCATTTAACTGTTCCAGGAAAGTACTCAGTTTGACAAAGCATATGGCCATGTGTTTTCATTTAAACATGTCTGCAATCACCTGCCATCAATATAACCATTTGCTTAAGTGCTTTCCTGAATTCACGGTGCTACAAACTTATATTATCAATCACCCAGTGAACATTTTCTATGCAACTTGAGAGCATAAAAGCACTGAACAAAAAGGTTTCACAAGAGGGTTAACCAGCAGGTTTCCTAGCTGAGTATATTTTCATTAGTCTACAAAGGATATCAACAACAGGGTTTTCAGGTCAAGATGCGATATTGAACTCCAAGAAGCAGGAATGGGGAAGGCTCTTCAGTCAGGGATACTGAGAGACCATAAAGACAACCAAGAACTCTATTAAATCAAGAGCTGGAACAGCATGGTCTCTGCTGTGTCCTGCTTTGATTTCCAGGAATTAAGAGCTGATTCATTTCTGACAGCTGGTAAACAGAATTACTGGAAGCCCAGGAGCACAGGCTAGACTGTAGAGAATAGTGTGGGAAAACAAGCTAGGAAATTAGGTACTGTTAAAAATGTAGTCATTTAAAAAGAGATATTTATCTCTTAGTTTTTAACAGGTCGATTTTTAATTAAATCACATATAACTTGAAAAACTTGTTAGCTGCTCATAGTTAGCTCCCTGGTTGTATTCATTCAGACAGTTGTGCTAATAATTGAGTTTTCAGCTAAGGGACCATGTTAGGAAAAAGAAATAGCTTATGCTTTTTCTACGGTTTCACGAGATTTGTTTTTTCACTGTTTTGGTATCAAACATTTACTTTAAGTTACAATGTGGAGCCCTTAATTCCTGCAAGAAGCGGCTTGCAGATTACCAGTTCAGTCAGGAACATAATCATTAACCGTCATGGAAGGACATCTATCACAGCACACTCCTGTACTCCCAATGTATGGTTGCATGGCTGAAACCACTCTGCAATCACAGTTCAGCAAATTAGGAGCTCTTCAGTGCAGCTATGGTCATATTCAAGGAAGAAAGAGGGTTGAGCAGTTTTTAGAAGCAGCAATAGGGAACCCTGTGCTCAAAGACTCATCCCTCAAGCCTGGGAAAAAAAGAAACTATCTTGATTTACCTTCTGCACATGACAAGGCAGCTGCCAACTGAGGTCTCCTCCTTCTCTGAAATACTAGATGCAGCCCTTGTTCCTTCAGAAGAAAGAGGTATCAGTCCTTATCACCTTTCCGTGTACCAAAGCGCAAGTGACTGTTCAGTGCAAAGAGCCATAGGTCTGTGCTCCACTCCCAGGTCAGCTACTCATTAGCTGATTGTCAGCTGCTAATCATCATGCACTCATCATCTGCTTGCTTCATGATTTTTCCATATTCCAAATTCAGCACAGTTCTTAGAGGGCTCGTAGGAAATCCTTGATAAAATTCCACCATCGAATAACAAGCAGGTCACATGGATGTTACTCCTGCCCCCAAAATCTTCATCTTTGACACTGACATCATGGAAAACTTGTTCAAGTGGTCAACTAAAAAAAAAACAAAACCAAAACACCCAAAAAAAAAAAAAACCCCAAAACTTTCAAAATTAGAAGCACAGCTCCTCTTCATACTGAAAAAGATCAGGTTTTAGAAACTCCGTTAGAATAATCCCAGCCCATAGAGAGAACTAAGAGAAACTATAACTATACTTTTCCCATTCTTATATTTATCTGGAGAGAAGATGGCATGCTTTCAGGGTTATTTCTCTATTTTACATAAACAGTGAATAAAATACACAGTGCTGAAGCAGAGGTTGGAGACTAGGACTCCTTAATTTGAAAAGAGTATCTTAGCCTTTCAGCTGAAGTCACTGCATGTTCTCTCTGGCTTGAGCAGCATTGAATTATTAAACTACCCTGGCACTGCTAAACAGAAGCAAAGGAAAATTTAGGTTGATACCTCTTCCCCTTCATTTTTTATAGATTGTACCTAATTTTCTTTATCACATGAGTAAATGGAAACCTGGATAAAGTCCTCAGACCTCTGCAGAACACTGCCACACAACGTAAAGTATGATGAGTTTGGTGGAATTCAACCTGAAGAAGGTTCAGCACACACCTTAACCAGTTCTTCAGCACTCTTCTAAGACTGCAGTGAACATCTGGAATGAGCAATGTGGTTCACAGCACAGCTTTGTCCACTGCACCACCACCCTCCAGGGCTCTACCAGAACCTGTGAGCTCAGTAAGGAGATGGACTGCAAAGAAAACACCTTCAGAAAGTTCATTAATGGCTATAACAAAGTAAATGCTTGCCACACCATAGGCATCTTCTTCTTCTTTTAAGCTTCAATAACCAGTGTTCAGAAGAGAGCTTTGAAAACCAGTGTGAGGCAGCTGTTTTATTGAAATTTCTAGACAGAAGCCTTACCAGAGTTCCCTGGGAAATTTTTATCGCAGCTCCAAATCTGAGCATGAAGGTACACTGTTGACCAGCTTTGCAGCATGTTATAGGCTGCTGAAGGGGACACAGTAGATTCCTATGTTTAGGAAAAAAACAACAACCATGAATCAATTTTAAGGAGAAACTGAGCAAGAAAAATCCTCATAGAAAAATAAGAATTAAAAATACGTATCCACCCTGGAGTCTCCGTCAGACATCAAACTGAGATTAATGCAAACCTGGCCAAGCCAGACAAAGAACTGGGAAAGCCTCACAAATGCATTGCAAACATTTTTTCCCCCAAAGAGGCTCTGGATAGAATGAATTCAAATTCATTCAAAGTTGTCTAATTTTACCAAAGCACCTCACAATTCAAGATCAGATACTGTGAGCTTAGTCTCAGACAAAAGTAGCGTTCATTTTGTAGCAATTGACAGCCAAAAGGTTTTTATTTTGTTTACTAACCAGATACAGAAATGTCAATTGAACAATTTCATCGTCATGAAAAAGTAGAACATGTTTGAAGTTCATGTTCAAAGTATAGGTAGTTCTTCTAAAAGAAATGCAATTAGACATTGCATGAGCTCTATCTTTAGTAGATAAATAGGTTTCTGTGTGTCTAAACCATGGGCTTTTACCCTCATTCAAAAAAACACTTTTGAGCCAACGAAGTATGGCAGAGGTAGTGAACATAGTCTAAAATTGAATCCCAGTGTTATATATAAATTTTTTTTACGTCAAGCTAGAGATCAGCACAAGCCATGATAGTGATCGCAAAGGTAAGAAATCCAACTGAATACACAGAAATTTGCAGCTCTTAGTGCAAATGAGGAAATTACTTGCTGTGAATCTCTGAAACACAGCAATCATTGCTGAAAGTCTTACTGTAGTTAGTACAGTACATGTTTCTCAGGTGCTTGTGATGATTCAGTTATTAAGACCTGAAATCAGAGAAAAAAATGTTATAACAAAGCTTCTAAAAAAACCCAAAACCTCTCATTCTTTTTTTATAGCTAGTGAACACAAAAAGCAGGAACTAAGGAGGAGTCTGATGTAGAAGGAACAAGTGTCATGATGGTTTGAACCATAATCATTAATATAAATGACTTGATTAGGTCTGTAAAGTAATAACTGCTGTTCTTCAAGATAGCAAATTGTAGGTCTTAATAGAGCCAAATCTTATGTATTGCCACTATTTATTATCTATCCTTTCAGCTGAGAAAGGAATTACAAGATTGCTTGAAAAAAGTATATTTTCTCTTTGGCCGTTCATACTTTAAGATGTGGAAACGTGTTTCACAGTGTTACTTGATCAGTATCTATTGTCAGCTTCTTTATCCTCACAGCTCTCCTCTGCCATCTCAAGGATGCTCCAAAGGGGTTACCGTTGTCCACGTCTTCAAGGAAGCTTTGGGCTGCTGCAGGACATTCACACTGAAGCCTACTGAGGGCATCGGCAGGTCTATAAGGTTCAACAGCTGTCCCCATGCCACTCCCTCAAACTTCTTTGTGTCCCCCCTCCTTCACCTTGACCTTAAGAGTCAGACAGTCTCTCGAGCAACAAGCAGACCATGGAAAGGCATTTTTGATTTGAGGTTTGATGAAAACACCCGTCATAGCAAAGCTGAAAAAAAAAACCAACCAAACAGAGAAAAGTTTAATTCATTAGTCCTTCTTCCACCTCAAAAATCTGAATTCACAGTTTGAGTCAGCTACCAAAATTACTTTAATGGAACTCAGATGCTTTTTCAAGAAATGCTGACTTTTCAGAAAACGAAGGCATTATTGAAGGATGGAACTTGGCAGTGTGTTAAATCTGAATTGTTCACGAGGCATGTCATAAACTGACAGACCAAGCCCATTTTGGAGTCTTATTGCTGGGAACAGCTGTTAGGTTTTACTCTCAAGTCTTCATTCTCTCAAGTTCTTCAGCCTTATATGATATTATTTTTTTTTTGGTGTTCTTTCCTATCTGAAATGTACCAGCAGTAAGGAATCTTCACTTCTGCTAGCAGATCTAGAGTCATCAGAGACATTTTCTGAACATGGACACATCAAGGTTAACATTCAAGTTACAGTTCATTGCTTTGAGTGAAAAAAGCATATTGCTTCATATGAAACCTAATTGGTGAAAAATTGAAAAACTGGTTTCAGGAAACAAATATGCATGTATCAGGTATTAAATATCTTTAAAAAGAGAGTCCTCCCCCCCTCTTTTGAGTCCTTACAAAAGAGGGAAAACTGTCTCTTAAACCTGCCAAGGCATGTCATTAATTTTTTGCCTTCTAGAAATTTATCAATTCACATATGTGCTTAACTAAAGCACATACAGTCTAATAATTCAACCATAGGCAAAACAGAGTCTTGGATTTAAGAGCCCAAATCACCCCAGTCTGTATTTAGGCTGTCAAAATGCACACTAACATAAAATAAATACCTGTATGACTACCTACTTGTGCCAGTTTGAAGACACATATGCACAGACCACTAGGAAGCCCAAGAGTCTGCCAGCTCCAAGGATTCTTGAGTCATACATCAGACAGATTCAAAATAGTGATTGATATATTTTCTAATGCTATTTAAAGGAAAAAAAATAACCAGGGACTCTAACTGTCTTGGCTTGTGAAGTTGCATACGCACATTTTTTATGCTTTTTTGTAACCAGGAAGGCCAGAAACTTTAGTTATTCTTTTAAAGTGATGGTTAATATCTTCACTTCATTAGAGAAATAAAAAAAAGATACCAAATGTTTTAAGGTGAAATTATGGAGCTGCAATACTGACATTAACCTAAAAGCAACAAAAAACCTCAGTTAGTAAATACCACTCAAACCACACCTTATTAAGTCCTAACTTCATTATTCACAATTCCTAACCTATTACATTTTTTTTCAGGTCATTATTGAACAAAAGCTGAAATGACAGATTGTATCCCAGCTTTTGGAGTGAGGAAAATATAATTCTGAAAGTAGCTGCTTAATGAAATCACTGTTTTGACCCTTTACGTTTTTTTGTCAAAGCTTGTCTGCTGACTGTTTCTATGACTTTCCTTGTCCTTGCTGCAGATGGTCCTACAGCCAGCGCCTGTGCTTCTTGCTGCTACTGAGCAGGAAACAAAGCAAAGCCACCATTATTATATACTGATTCCTCGCCAGCTTTTTACTTATTTAGACATTTTATTACAGTGTTTTATTCAGCTTTGCATTTTTTTTCCAATAAAAATAATAGATGTTCATTGTAAGAAAACAAAAGGCTTAAAGGCTTGGGAGCTTTTTTAAAAAAGGGTGAATATTTAATATTCACATATTTGTAATAATAACTGAAAGATGTGAATAACATCAGTGCCAAGAATCTAATTTTCTTACGCCTCCATTTCTATATAGTAATTTACTAACCACTCAGCAGGCGGGCTGGACTGCATAAGTGACATGTGGGCTCATGCAGGCAGTATGGATCAGCTCATACTTACACTATTTAAGACGTGGGAAACCTCAAAGTTCGAAGATGTATGATCTCCATTAGCATAGTCCCCTCCATGTCATTTAACCTACACAGTGACCTCTAAACTGTAGCTTTGCACCTAGTGGTAATGTTTGTGTCGCTATTATGAAAGATTAAAATCCTGAAATGTTTAATAATCTCCTTAGATGCTTCCATTTTACACACGCATGCCTTACAAATCCTTGAAGATTCTGATCATACTGGTTTCAAGGTTTTCTCTCTAAACACAACAGCTGGAAGCTTTTAAAAAAAAAAATAAAACGACCTGATATTTTTAGTCACTTGTAATCTCAAGTGGGAGTCTAAATGAAAACATCAAATAGGGCCAGACTTTGAACAAGGCTTTGGGGGCAGGCAACGCTGCAAGTGTTGTTGTGTAGATCACACCTTCCACAAATGACAATGCAGCAGGAGTTGTACTTATACTCACTGCAGAGAAACCTCTGCCTTCCTCTTGTGCAAATCTATATATATGCATTCACTGATTTTGTTTAACTGAATTGCTTTCTACTCACTGAAGATCTGATGTGTTCAGTAGAAGGTTACAACTCGTTTTCCCTCTTCCAGATGTCCGGATTAGAAAATGGGATCTTTTTCTTCAGCCCATTGATCTTCCTCTGCAAGCTCCATAGGTACGCTTGTCCTTCCTTGAGTCCTAAGTGAGGTCAGAGACAGAAGCAGCAAACAATACAAAGGAACATGGCATGGAGCATTGGCTGGGCTGCCGTTCTCTGTCGATAATGTTTATTTCGTGACACTCTGGTCACATCATGGGTACAGCAAACACCACAAAAGCCCACTCAAGGTACAGCAGCTGAAAATTATTGGGGGGGGGGGGCGGGGGGGCAGGGGGGGAAATCACCAGGTACAATTTTTACATGTTCAAGGAAGACACAAACACCCCTTCCCTCTACACCTTGAGGCATTAACACCATCATTCATTAACCAGAAGACTCATGTATCTTGCAGTTCATTTGAGGTTCTTTAATATCACTGTCACCGCAAGGCTCAGCACCATAAGTTTTTGCATTGCTCTATCCCATTAATATACATTGTTTTGTTGGGTTTTTTGTTTTGTTTTGTTTTTTTTTTTTTTTTTTTACCTTGCCCTTAAGATGTGTTTACACTCTCCACATGACAAATCTCCCAGCACAAGTATATTACCTTGTGGCCACTTTATTTCCATTCTAAGATGCTCTCTTATACAATCTCCTCTCCTTCAAACACCATCACAAAATCATGAGTCCAAACTACATTATTTGCACAGCAAATCGTTTTAGCA
This sequence comes from Theristicus caerulescens, assembly GCA_020745775.1. Taxonomy (NCBI): domain Eukaryota; kingdom Metazoa; phylum Chordata; class Aves; order Pelecaniformes; family Threskiornithidae; genus Theristicus; species Theristicus caerulescens. Next base: position 6,340,762 of record CM036565.1, on the reverse strand, counting down.
CTGAATTCCTTGACTCAAGCTCTTGCCATGACTTAATATAATCAAATAGGGAGGAAAAAACCTTAGTGACTCAGTCAGGGCTAGAAAGCTACTAGGAGCAGGCAATCCTCTCCTCTTTGGTGGCTGCTGGGGAGCAAAGCTCCCAGTGCTGCCTGCAGCTAAATGATTTTGCAACTTGAGTGACCCCATGGCGCACAAGAGGGTCTGAACAGAGTCACGATCTGCAGAGAACTGGACACTTGTGTCCCACAAGATCAGCAGTACACAATGGCTCTTGAAGGAGAAAAAGGCAGGGGAGACATGGAGAGAGAATGGAAAGACAGGAGCAGGGAACGAGCCAAACCGAGGGGAAAAAAAAACTCAATCCCATCATTTTTGTAGACCAAAATTGGTGTCTCTACAGGATGCAAAAGTGGTCATGGAGCATACTGATAAGGTTTTTTCCTGAGAGCAGGATAACTTTTATGATAGGTGCTTGGGCGACTCCCATAAGGAGCCAAGGTTGCTGCTCTGCCAGCAGAAGAAAGGAGTGTCTGCAACATCCTTGGGTGAACAGGAATGCTATGGGTCATGCTAGAGTCAAGATGAGTTTGCAGTTACTTTCATAATGACCGGCATAAAAGAAGCATCCTAAGAAATACCCTTAAATTACCAAAACATTAGCAGCAGCTCTGCAGGGCCTTGGTAAATAGATATCATTACAGTTAATATTGAACTAAGATATTAAGGAAGTATTGATAAAGAAGCAATCTTTTATTAACTCTACAGATTTAACAATGCATGACTCACATTCACAGAAAACTTTGCTCCAAGGTAGGAATAGCTTGACTACCAGCATGACCTTGTACTGTCTATAAAGTTTACTAGAGTTGAATAAATAATTTCATTTCAGTTGATAATACGCTTTTATGAACATCTATAATTAACCCAAATTAATTTTAAAATGAAGAAAGAAATTGGGAAATTAAAGCAAATGAAGTCGTTACTATAGTAATATGAAACTTCACATAACAGTCCTAATTTATCATGAAGGAAATAGGAAAGCTAATGAATTCAGTACATGACATCTTTTCGCAAAGGAGTAACTTTACCTAATTTTAGCCTGAGAAGGCTTTTTTGTAACTCTTATTGAAATCCTGTTTCCTGTAATGAAGGGCCTCACAGCTCAGAAATGTTGCCAGAGAGATTTTCAAAATTAGGAATGCAATATGACATTTTTTTCCCCTGAAGCATCACCAAGAAGATCTCCCAATGCTAATGTGTTTATATTTTGTCATATCGAGTAGTTTCATGGCATTGCATTGTCATAAGAAGGATGAAACAAAAGGTAAGGTGGTCTTTAAAAATAGGTAAAGTCTTTTAAAATAGGTATGGGGTCATGCCTATATGTAGTATAGGATGAATCAAGCCTTCTGTAAATTTTTTTCAACATCTTTTTATGTATGAAGGAAAAAATGTAAGCTTCAGAATACATAGGGTCACTTTCCATACAATTTTCTTGTACTTTTCCTTCTGGTTCAAGTTCTGTACAGCACTATTACCCAAAGCTGTATTCCAATAATATTTATTTCAAATCAAATACCTGACTGTAACATAGGACACTTCATTGCACTATAACAGCTTTGCCCTTGTCTTACACGACATCGTCAGACACAAGCCAAAGGAGAACAGGGATCTCTGAATGGAACTATTTTAAGAAAGGAAAGAATACTCCCAAAGAAAAGTACTACTTGGAGTAATTGTGTTAATTCTAAATTCTGTAAGGTAATGCTTTTAAAAGATAGATCATATCCATTGAAAATGCTTCTACCTATTAAATAATCTGTAGACTATTAAAAATCTACATAACTTAAATAAAAAAAAAAAATCAGTTTCCACGAGGGCATATAAAAGTGTACCTAGTTTATTAACAACAGTTTAGTAACAAATAATGGTAGAAAAAAAATACAAGCTCTCCAAATATATTCTATAAATTTCTTACTTTTTAAATACATGAAACCCAGAAATTCCTCAAAATCTTTCCAAAGGTACTAATTTCAGAGTTGTCGTTGTAAGGATCATTGTATCCTCCAGAGGGATCCAGGGAAATCTTCCACTTTGTTTATTACAAAAGAATAGTCTCCTTTGCTTACTGACTTTCTTTCCCCAGGAACCATGCTACCAGGACCTGTAGACGGTGCTGCACCTCACACTGACTTTCTTTTCTCCCCAGATTTCCTAGCAGGGTGCTCCTCCACCTCTGCCTCCTTCTCCTTTTATTCCAGTCCAATGTTCAATACCAAAATCCTTACAGTCTCATTGCTGTAAACACCAGCTCCTGTCTAGACTCTCTCAATTAGAAAACACTAGAAGGTCAGGAATGCCCTCTCTGTAGCCTTACTGATATTTCACCTGGAAAGGATATATATAACTGAGGTTGCAGGTGGATAAGGAATCCTCTTAACTACAGAGCCACAGTGGGATCACAGTGTAGTTATAACAGGAATGCATGTCCAGTAGCCATGGAGGGATACGCATTACAGGCTGTTAGATCTAAATTAGTAGTAAATAAGGACCTTGTTAAATGAAAGATTTTTCTGTGTGAATTGGAAGTGCAGCTGGTGACACATGTCCAAAGGGAATGGAAGGCAATCTCAGTGGAACAAGAGCAAGTAAAATGCCAAAAGTGGTGTAATACTATTGACAGAAAAATTATTATTCACCACAAGAAAACATCTTGGGATCATCGAAAATGAGCTCAGCATTTGTGGCCACAAGTGTTCAGGTGGAGATACAGAGGTGATAAATATGAGAGAGAAAGACAGGAAAAGAGTATTGTGGCAAAAAAATGTCTTATATGGACATAAACGTCTTAAAGATTTGATGAAGATGGTTATGTAATGCCATTAAAAAGTGGAAAAATAATAAAGCAAAGGGCAATTGGATACTGTTAGACAATGATGATATAAGGAATTCTAGGTCCCCTTCTGCTAGAAAAGGTCTACTTTATTTAGAGCATCTAATTTAAAATATAGTGGTTGTCTGCTATATACATTTGTACCAGGTTGAAGCAATACAGCATTAGCCACTTTAAAAAAATATTGGATAACTTAAGTTTTACTGTCTGAGTCAAAAACTCGAGGAATCATCAAATCAATATTACTACTTAGGTGATTATTGCAATTAGAATGGGGTAAATTCTCAAAACTGAAAGTCTAAAAAAAATTGTGCAACAAATCAAAAAAGGGTAAAATTAGCTCAGGAATGACATATAGGTTTGTGGAGACACTTCTGCTACCATAACTTAAATTACTCTTGAACATTTGAACAAAGTTCTCTTTAGAAAGTGGAGGATATTACAGTATCCTTTGTTTGAACGATGGCATTACTCAAAAAGCTTGTTTTCATGCCAAATATCAAACTGCTCCTGATGAAATATTATGTTAATATCTGAAGAGACATATTTCTGTAAAATGGTCCTAGAATATTGCCTATATTCCTTGAGGGCTATATTTCAGGAAACACATGAATCTATACTCATTTTTTTCTTTGGACTGCTATCTGTTTTCAGCAGAACTTCCAAAATATACTGGCAGCCCATCAGGTTGCAATGATAAAAAAAAAAAAAATATCATCAAGGTCAAACATGAGTACGTTGCTATGTAAATTAGCCTGTTTATACCTTCATCAAAACCAAACATTTCCAAGATTTTTATTCATTCAATTCACATGTTTTTAATAGCAAACTCTTATGTGTCTTCAGAGGTTTGACTACATAATATGACATTTCTGTGGTTTGGCACACAAAAAAAAGACAAAATGTTTGAGTGTTCTTATTTAAGAAAAGCATATCAAAGCAAGAATTACCTTCTAACTTAGAAGCAAACCACTTAGGATCATCCAAGTTGATCATCCATGCCCGATGGTAACCAATGTGAGACTGGCCCTGAAACAAAGAAATTACGGACAGAATTATAGCCCCAAATCCATGCAGGTAACACCAACCATACCTTTTTACAAAATTTGTCATGCATGAAGTCAGCCAGAAATTCCACTCTGAGAAAACACAGTTTTACATTCAGTTGTCAGTTCTGAAAGACAGTTACACTGAAGTGCCATACTGCTTAAAATACACATTTTGCACCATGTGGAGACCTTGTAACCTTCAACAATACTGAAGCGTGACTGAGTTATACACATAATACATTAATATGAACTGACTGTACTAGTATGTTTTTATAGTAAAAAGTACTCTAAGATGACAAAGAGGCACTTTGAAAAATTGTTTTAAAATACTGAGAAAATTCAGCGGAGTAGCCAATGGTATTTTGCAAGCTCTATTGCACAGTGTAGTCTTTGCCTAATTCACATTGAAGCTTGGTGATTGTCAGGAGCTGTGAAAAAAGCTAAACAAAATGAACAATTAGTAACTCTGCCCTGAAGATCCACTGCTTTGTCTGTGTTCAGTAGAGAAGAGAGTGGCTTCTCATTTTAGGTTACAAGAATTTATTCCTCTTCCTTTGCTTTTGTGTTTGTATCACTATAAACATAGTTTAACCAGCATAGATTTGGGATTTCTGATCATGAGGCTCTGATTCCTTCCCTTCATTCAGAGGCTCTTTTAGAACTGAGGTTCTTTTTATTTAAAAAAGGAAAGGAAATTTAAAAAGGCAGCAAAACTTGGAACACATTGTAATTCAACTGTGCATATGAATTCTGTTTTTCCCCATCAAAAAGTCATCAGCAGAATGAAATGCTTCTATTTTCTTTTACATTTTTAACTCATCTTTTTGGTTATGTACGAAACTTACACAATTCTGGCTTTCCATGAAAGAGAGGAAGAACTACGACTTAACAGAATAGTGAATTTCAGAGGAAGGGTAGCAAGATCCCAGTAACAGAAGAGGTTAGGCAGTCTCTCTCTACCAGAAAACCGGCACGACTGAACACCTCAGCGGTTCTGTTCATATTTGAAAGATGCTCTGGGGTCCAGGGCACAATTTCATTTATACAACATATTAATTCTGTGAATCATAGCATTATGCGGTTTAAATCAGGAAAAATCATTTTACTATAATGCTAATCTGAAGGTTTAATTTCAGTTTTGTCTCTGAAGGCATGTTCAGATATGTCCTCCAGAAATGTGATTGCTTTGGCCAGGGTCCATCATTTCCATCTGCTCCTATTGCTCCTCCTCAAACACTCCACGCTACACTGAGGACTTCTAAGGCAGAAGCAACCACCAGCACTTCTTTTCTAAAGCCATGGCTAAGCGATGCAGTTTCTTACAGCTTGGAGCCCCCACTTTGACAACTGTTTGCTATTGTTAAAAACTGCAGACAGAAAAGCTCATAAGTCAGCTACTGAGCAGTATTCGGTTTTCAAGGACGGCTGTAATTTGTTTCATCTCTCCCCAGTTCATATGCTTGGGTTTTGTTTTGTCTGTTTTCATTTGGGCTTTGAATATATCCAAAGGTGGAGGCTCCACAGCCTCTCTGGACAACCTGTTGCAGCGTTCGACCACCCTCGCAGCAAAAAAGGATTTTACGAGGGCAAGAAGCATCACACATACCAATGCAAACCCCATCATCCCAACAAGGCTGTCCTTCTGCAAACAGAGTGTCATTCAAAGGGACAGCGAGTCCCATATTGGGTTTTTTTTTCGGCTATGAAAAACAGAATAATGTTTCCTGAATCTCCTCAGCTAACCACATTTCATATTTATCAAATGGTTGAAATTTTTTTAGAAATATTGTATATGATTCAGCTGATCTCCCATAGTCTTATTTCTAAGCCCATACTACCAACTTTAACGGAGATGATTAGGAAGAAACCAAAAAGAAAAACCAGCCACAAAGTTCCAGTGCTATCATACCTGTAGCTTCTCTGAGGACTGGTAGCATTGATATGTAATTGTGCAAAACTAAATTTTAAATTTTCAATTAAACTTGCCTGTAAAAAGTTGTATTAGCAGGTCTTTGCCAAGCAAGGATGTATCCACCTTGGATATGCAGGTTGATACGTTTCAAAGGAGCTGGTAAAAGTCTGAGTTGTCCTCTAAAGCCAGTATCTTCATCCTATTTACAAAAAAATAAAAAAGTCTTCTACTGAATTACACTCGCTTTACAGGTTTTTTTTTTTTAGAATGAAATTATCATGTTTTGCTAGACAGATTAATTAGGAGTTGTTACTGCAAAGCCTCTTGATACTGCAGGAGTAACTACCTAATGTTTTTAAGAGTGCTGTTTAAGTGAGACTTGATATTGAAAGCTCATACTCTTAATCTCATGCTTTTTTGTTGAAAAGAAAATTGCTGTAACTGAGAGAAAACTTTATTGTTAGGAGGGTTGTAACTACAGAAGTTTTAGGGGAAATTCCTGATAAGGAAAGCAAAGGAGTTGCACTTACCCATGGAGTATGGGGTGGATCACAGTGCTGCCATGGGCATGGGCATCATACATTAACATGCAGAAATAGGGTAACGGGGTGTATCTTATATTTAGCACATTCCTGGAAATCTCCTCAAGTGTTGAGTTCCAGGAAACAGGATCTTGCCTCTGAAAGAGAAGAGATCATTGTTATTCAAGCTGGATTGTTTCATTGAGAAAACAAAAAAAAAAAATCCACATAGCAAGAGAAACTTGAGGAAATTTCTCCTCTGAACTAGAGCACCTTCATTTATTTATGCTTCAGTTAAGGAGTAAGTGACACTAAAAACAGTAGGTATCACTGTCAGCCCTCAGAGGGGAAGTAGAAAGAGGGAAGGTGAGAAAAACCTGGGGGGAGTAGTGTAAAAAAATGTTTAATGCAAAGCGTCCCGAAGGCATGACACATCCCAGTGTACATCATTTATTATCCCTCTTTTCTGCAGGGCAGCACTCAGGACTTGCAAGAAGAGACCGCAGCACTAATGACCGATGTCAAGAAGCACTTCCAATCTTTATTAAATGGATTGAACAATACCTTGGCAAATTGGGTAAGACTGGAAGCAACATGATAACCCTGAATCTGCATTTTTAAAGGCTTTAAAAGTCCTATCGAAAGGTGTGCCGCTGCAAGATAAAGCACACAGTTTTTGAAAAGGAGACTTTAATCCATTAGATATATGCCATATAAATAGCTCTCCTCGGCTAGACCTGAAGCTTTAACTGGCAGAGAAGTGCTGTTTCCATTTTTTTTCATTTTTCCAGTTATCTTGTTTTACAGCTTTCTACAATATAGTCCTTAGCCAGCACAGACCCACATTTAGGCAATTATTTGCCTTTACTCTTAAAAGAAATGCAATATCTGATGGTGGCAAATGTGCAAAGTACAGAAATTGCCAAGTCTTGCTCCAGAATCTTATTACACCCTTCCATCTTCTCATTTGTTGTATAATTTGGATAATTAGGGCTGAGAGCACCAAGGTCCGTTTTGACCCCTTAAGTGCGTTTGCCTTAAAAGCGCTCTATTTTAGTCTTGCCAGTGTAGCGCATCGAAATAAAAATGGCATACAGGGAAAATGTGTAGGAGTTTGACTCAGTCAAAGCAAACTTAGAATCTGCTTCCTTCAACTGGTCCAAATCCCAGAGCAGCCCCTCTGGGGGCATAAAACCTCCCAGGTGAGGGGGAGGCTTACAGCACAGCCAGCATATAAATAAAGACAATTATTTCTTTGATAAAGAGCCAAACGTCTTCTTTTCTTGTCCATGTTGCTTGCAATGTTCTTTTTTGGAGGTAGGCCAGCTTGTGCAATGTTCCGGCTGGTCTCTAAACAGGCCTTGCAAAGGGCCAGGTGTTAAGAACCACTAAAGAATTGCGACTCACCCTTCTTCCTTTCTCATTGTGATTCCTCAAGTATGGGGAAAACGCGCCCAGCTGCATCCAGCGAAGACACAGCTCATACTCCGAGTCTTTGAAGAAGCCACACATATCGGCTCCTGTCTGAAAGCTTAAAAATAATCCAATTGGAATACTATATTCATGTGCAGCATTAAGATAATTTAACGTAAGGTAATAACTCATTAGCTTACATAAGATATTCCAAAGAGACTGAACCCCGTCACACCTGAAAGGAAAAATAATTCAACATTACTGGCTGTTTTTTTTTTTCCCCTCTTTGGTATGCTATTGGTTACCTAGATAATACAGACTGTAACGCTGAATGAGAAGGAAGAAAACAAAACACAAACCCCATGATTTCTCTAATGAGTCATGGTTTTCTGCCACAGAAAGAGATGGGAGCTGGTTGGTCAGGAGCAAAGAAAGAAATGAGCGGCAGGATACAGGGCGGGAAGGTGGCCGGTCCCAAGGGAATGAAAGAGCTCCCAGCACCCGATGCAAATGTGAAGAAGAAGTAAAAAAGGAATTGACCACGAATTCTGGTTGCTGAACTAAAGGGCTTATTTCAGCTAAAACCGCATGAAACAAAAAGCAAGTAGATGAAGGAAAAGAAATAACTGCACACAGTAAATTGAATACAGGTGCTTTTCCTTCTACAGACCAATAACAGATTCAGCCAGCTGATCCCCAGCTGCAGTGTTATCACCCAGCCAGTGTCCTGCCCATCTTCTGCTACCAGGATATGTGGAACGGGTGATAGCAATCCCACGCTCTTTGGTGGCACTCTGCAAACCGCTGACAATGAAAAGAGACAAAAAATCTAATTACATGAGAAATATTACATGAGAATTTATTACATAAGATCCTCTTGGAAAATAAACAGAAGGGCTTATACTTTCACAGCGAAAGGCAGCATTGTTGTAGGCATGAATATGCATACATCCAATCCAGATGTGCTTTTTACGGCAATTCACTACGATTCACACATACACAGAAACTCAGCAGTGTCAGCCAACCTGGAGCTGGAAAGAGAGCTGGCAAAAGAAGGAGGTGCTAAAATACAGATTGCCACCTCGGGCTAATTACTGTCTGGGAAAACACAAATGTAGCCCAACTTGCATGTTTTCTAAGGGCTCCACGATGTGTTCCAGGGCACGTCATTCCTTCCTTAAAGTACCTGAAACCTTGCAGCAACAGTTGAAAATAGTGTAACAAAACTCCTACCAAAAAGATCATAAGGGGGAAAAGAGAGGTGCCAGGAATATTGGACCTGTCAGTATAACTCTAGTTGCCAAAAAGGTATTGGAACAACAAAACAAGTCATGGATCTGTAGTCCCTTCAGAAACACCAAGGTGACATGATATCAATATGAAATGACCAACAGGGACTTGTCTAGAAGCAAATGAATTAAACCAACTGTTTTCTGCTCGGGACAAGTAACAGTCCTTACAGCTAGGGAGGGACTACCAATGTCTGTGACTACCTGGCATTAGCTGGCTTCCTGCTCTGATCACATTTGGCTTCCTCATAAGCAGGAGAGAGTTCGACCAGAGGTTGGTAACCTTTTGAGGATGGTGGGACTTATTTCTTATTTCCCTTTCCCAAATTAGAGGCAAAAACCTACAGGGCAGGAAGCATACAGGCGCTTGGGTTTGGGGGATAGAAGGAAACAGTGAGCATCAGGCAAGGACTGGCATGGACTTTTCAAGATGCTCTGGCACGAAAACCCTATGGCCTTGCTCAGGATCATTGCCATCAGGAGGGGAGACTGCAGCTTGCCAATGATTCAGGAGAAGAGCTCCTGAAGCCCTGGAGATGTGGGTGTGAATGAGATGGATGGAGAATCGATTCACTGATTAATCCCATGACCTCAAAAAATTTAAAAAAAATTAATAATTTTCTTAAATCAAGCCTTGGCCATTGCCCAAAGTACCTGCAAAGGTAACCAAGTAAGCTTTAGGGGAAAAAAAAAAAAAAGTAACATTAGCTGAGTTGAGGGGAGTTGGTGCTTTCTGGTTGCTCCACCAAGGATACGAGCACCTTTCTCTGCAGCATGTGCTGTTGCTCTGTGCTATGTGACTCACATCGATGCATTACTGCTCCGCTTTCTTAGAACAATTCCTTTGCAGCCATGCACACACACAGTGAATCATTACAGCAACATACTAAGCCACAATACTAGTTAGAAAGCTACGCTGATTAAATCGCACTGCTCCACAATAATTGCCTAAACAGCTGCTTCAATAAGGCACTATTTATTTATTTTTCTACAGGATTTGCAGCTTTAGTGACACTATAATTACAGCAAAAATACACAAGTCACTTAAATTACCGTAGTAATTAAACTAGACTAATGTGCTGTAATTATTTCTTCCAAGACAAACAGTAAGTTTTCTAGTATCTTTTCTTTCTTGCTAACATACTATCAAACATTTTCAGCTTCTGCTTGGCTTACCCTCCTTCAACAATGCTTGGGAAATTGCAGCTAAAATTTCAAATGGAAAGAAAGTCTATGTATGTCGTGCGTAGAACAGCTCAAGGATGAGCACGGCCCGAGTGTTTTGCTGACTCAAGGTGCCAGCGCTCTGCTCCAGGACTGAGTCACAGCTGTGTCCATGAACAGCACTCACTCATGTCACAAAGCCGGAATTTACCTCCAAATGGTCACTGTATTCACTAGGAAGGGTTCTGGCTTTCAAGTCGGTGCCAAAGTCTCACCATGAAAGAACGGCATTAAGCCAATATCCAGAAGCTCCCTCTGTCTAATGGATGGAGAACTGAAATTACATTGTTACATAAAAAATTGCTGTGCACTTTTAAGTTAGAGGCTTTTGTGAGTTTTGTGTGCAAACGATCTTCCTGTTTGGATGGTTTAGTAGTAGAATAAATTATTATTACAACATGTCTTCAGTTGCATAATTACTCCTTCACTTAGTACCAAAGAATAAATTGGGAACTGACATATATATGTATGTATATGTTTTCTTAAACTCACATTTTCCTATACATTTCAAGTGCGAGAATACCTGTATAAGCTGTGTAATTTGTCACAGTCATTTCTGTTACGGTACCTCTCAAAACAGGAGAAAATATTTCACTACCTTTCAGTTCATACTTAATATACAGAAACGATGGTAATATTCCTCTTAGTATTAAATTATTGTCTGCTTACAATGCCCAAATCACATGTGATCTGGCTGACAGCAGAGGTATCAGACATTCCTTCCTGTCCTGTCAGCAGTTTCACTCCTGCCTTGACTGGCAGCGCTGCAACGGCACACTGCCAAACAGAACATCCACTCAGTCAAAAATTCAAGCAGCCTTGATATTTTCTTTCTTTATGCTAATATCAAAGTTACCAAGGGCTTTAAGGTCATTAAGACCTATAAAGAAACACTGCTTCCTTGCTCAAGCCTTGAATTGGAAATGAAACAACACAGATCTGTTATCATGAGATCAGGCGTTATCTAAAGCAGGCTGGGGTTCTATTCAGTAAGGAACAGATAACAATGTTTGCCTGGGAACTGAGAAATAAATTCTTAAACGTAAAGCCTTATGCACACAGCTTGCATTTTAAAAGTCACTGTTTCCCCTTTTCACTACTACTGAAGTTATTTTAAATAGAGGACATAATTGAGCCCTTCTTCTATTAACATTGTGAAAAAGCTGTATTCATTTTCCCTCGCTAGATGTATAGCGTAGGGCAAAACCAAGAGTAGCTTTAGGAGTAAACCAGGCTATCCCAGCAAAACCTAGAAACAAAAAGTATTTCATACTTTAATTACAGTCATTACGGAGACTATCATTGAGTAATTACTGCTCCCAACAGCTGATCAAAATGTTGAGACCTGTTCTCCATTCTGCCTTGTGAATGAATACCCGAGCGGTGTCTTTGGATTGACTGCGCTCGCTTACAATGCAGAGCATCGCCCCGGGACGGCCTTGGTCGCTGTCTCATAATAGAAATCTCTGCTGAAAAGGCAACATGTTGTGTTTGAATGTGTTGGGACAAAGAAACGCTCGATGGCGACTAATTACATCCAAATTAAACTATATGAGAAATAGCACCGTGGCCATCTTATTCAATAATACAGGTCAGCAATTAAGCTTGCTCAACATGACATTTATATGGATGAAGTCCTCAGAACCTGTACACCAAGAATTGCTCCCCAGCTGGGTGAGCAATAAGTTTCCTTAGGATCAGACTTGGGTAAACTGTCTTTAAAACGTACCTTGAAAATGGTGCCTGCTCAGGGTCAGTGATTTTAAAGCTGCTACACTCAAAACAAACACTTTGCCTGCTTGTCCTGGACAGTCAGCGGTGCAGTGGTGCAGCTGCAGGTGTAGACATGCTTGAGCTCTTTTGGTTTTTTCCTAGCTAGCTCCAGTTGCAGGTGGTGTTTATCGCAGTGACACCGTGGAAGCACAGCTTCAGCTCCGACCTGTGCAGACCCACCTCACCTTCTCCTGCGCATCCTTTCCAGCAGCTCAGGCTCATACCGCCCTGCTGGCACCGCGGCCGAGACCACTGCGCTGAGCATTAACGTGGCTGAAATAACACCAACTGCAAGAGCTATAGCACTGCTGCTCAAACTTCTGAACACCAGAGCTTCACTTCTAGCTGAATTGAAGAATGGAAGGTATTAGGATGAAAAGAAAGACATCTCAGGAATTTTAAATAAACCGATGAAAGTTTTGGCCATAAGAATGTGGACACAGAACATTCATTTCTAACATATTTTGGAGACACCAAGACTATATAAACAGAGTATATACTAATTTAGAAGATACTGCAAATCTTGGTAAACGCTGCCACATCATCCATATAAAAAAACCCTGGGTGGTGCAGGGGGAAGGTCCATGTCTGAATATTAACCTCCTGACAATTCCTGAGAAACTATTCATTATAACTGAATACAACAGTAAACAACAGGAGTGCTTTAATAAACCATTGCTAACTAGTTGCTAATTAGCACTACTTTACACCAGTACTTAAATAGCACCAAGCTAAGAAATCTAAGTATTTCAAGCATTTACTACATAGATAAATGCTAATGAGGGGATAATAAAGGGATGTACCCAAAACTCATTTGATATTCAGGCAACATCAGATGAGACCTTTCCATCGGCTTTATTCACAAGAATTATCCTTAAATATCCACTGAGAATTACATCCTATTTATCTAAGATCTCCTGACAGCAAGATCAAAATTACTTTCAGTTTCCTGTTACAGTTGAACATAAGCACTCAAAGTAGGTATTCTGAGGTTAGATGAGCTGATGTAGGTTAATGCATTAGCCTTCCACCTCTGGATACTTACCATCAATCCTGCCTAGCTGTTCAAATGAAACTATGCCTGCTCCGCACACCTTAATTGCCAATGAATACTTATTCATCTGTCGCCACCCAATTCAAAGCGCCTTTCAACTTGAGCAAGTGTTCAAAACACACCTGGTCCATAACAGGACCAGCGTTCGATTGCACATGAAAAGCCATTTCCAAATGACCAAAATTGCAAAAAATATTCCTAATAGTGCAACAAAATCAGGGCAGTCCCTCAGCCACTTCAGCTGTTGCTGGTTCAAGAATAGCTCACAGAGAATTTTGGTCTTCATGCCTAGGAGATGTGTCCAAGCTGTAAAATTTAGAGTTAGAGGAGCATGGAATAATTTAGTTGGAGGGACCCTCTAAAGTTCAACCCTGCCAGGGCATGCTGCTCCCGTATGTTTATAGCCATATTAATAAATAAAACTATGAGTTGAAGAACTGCATGTCAGGGATTATGATTTGGAAATAAATACCTCCTCAACATGGATATAAACAACTAAGTTCACATATGAATCAAAATTTCCGGGGGATTCAAGGATTTCTTCTCAAACTGGGATCCAGAGGAATCGGTTTGACTTCAAATGTGCTTCAGTGACTGTGAAGGTGAGACAAAGCGGACAAGCCTTGCAGGCCACGGTGCCAGTGAAGCAGAAAAAGGAAGCCAAAGATGCTGAACTCAGATCTATTCTACTTTTTTTATAACTCTAATATTATTTCTTTCCATCTTTCAAAAAAATACCACATTTTTCCTCAACTTCTGATATACTTTGGAAGAGCTTACATGGTTGCCAGGTACCTTAGTTTTAGTGAGGTACATAAAATCCGCTAGTACAGGCCAGCTGATGTCTGTGCCCCCATTTTATTGAAATCTGGCAAATCTGCCAGACAACTTTTTCCACTGTAACGATTATAAAGAGAAAGCTATGATTCTGGAAACCTTTCTGTCTCATTAGTTTAGAGAAATCATTTTTGCTTACTTCCCAGACACGGCCAAGTTGTTCACATTTTTCTTGTGTTGGCTGAGGAATAGGATAACAATTAGATCCTTCATTGATATTTATAGAAAAAATATGTTATCATATTACTTGGAATCCTTGTCATATGATAGCTCCAATCAATATCAAATAGAAACACTATCTGGACTTCACTCTGCCACAAATTAACCGTGCCAAGACAGTTTCAGTTTAAAAAAATTTTGAAAACTAAAACTTAGTCAGGAAGTAGATTCTGTGGGTTCAGACAAGGCATAGGTCTTCCTCTCACTCTTTGGAAACATTCAGCTATATTTTTACAGTGTACAGAGACTTTTTTCAAATTTCCAGTATTTCAAGAATCCCAAACACTATATTCACCTCCTTTTTGACTCTGTTTTAACTGCCACTGATGCTTTACAGTTCTCTTGCTCAAGAAATAGTGCTGCTGAGTTTGTTATGTGAAAGTAAACAGGAGTTCTTTAGATACTTATATTAACCGGGAGAAGACAAGACAAATAGCAAATTTTCATCCCAGTTAAATTGCAGTAATTTGAACATGACACTCTTTGACTTTGTCAAATATTTTGCTTCTCAGTAAATATTACAGGAGAAAAAGGAGGGAGAAAAGAATTCCCTTTGAAGATACTATTGATAAAAATTGAAAATGAAAATGAGATCATTTCAAATAAAATACTTACGTTGGAAACTGGAAACTCATAGTAAATGTAGGCTTTATTCTCAACTGTACCTAAAAGGTAAAGAAAGTAGTTACACTTGCTGTGCAGGAAAGAATGGCATTAAAAAAAGGACTGTGCCACTGCTAGAGACCAATAAATTGCTAATTATTATCATTACTGTGTTAAGAGGCTGCACTGAGCAGATTCTGTACAAACTCCAAAATAATATAAAATTATATTTTTTCAATGAGGGAAAAAGTTAGTTTTTACATTTAACATGCTGCTAACTCAAATATTGATTTTATTTTGTCCAGTTTTACTGGTGGTTTCACCTGTTCAAGTCTTGATTCGTATTTTGTATTCTTTTAGAGCTCAGAATTTAAGATTCATTATCTTAACCCTTGTGGTAGAGGATTTCCCATTTCTAACAGAAAGGAATTAAAGCCTTTTCTTTTTGCCTGTTCATTGGGAATGTGGGAGGTTTTTTGCCATTGTGACAGCCTTTCACATTTTCAAAATCTCTGTAGAATTTTCTCTCTTCTATTGCAGTTTAGATAACACAACTTTTTCCGAAGAGGCATGTTTTCTAGACCTGTAACTGTTCTTGCTGCCCTCTTTTGGTCTCCTATTTACCTAAATCTGTGCAGAGCAGTAAAATTTGTAAGTAGATTGGTCTCTCTAGCTAAGGGCCACCAGAGTTAAGAGGAATGATTACTCATTGCTTTTCTGGTATAACCCTAAGAACAGATTTTTCTGGCCAGAAGCGCACTTTCCACAGGAATTAAGGAACGTAAATTACACATAAATTTATGTATATTAAGGTTAAGTATATGTCATAGTAACTTGACTTGGTTTGACTTTTCTGTATGTTTTCTTCTTCAGGCCAAAGACAAGCTCATGATTAAGCCACATTAAGCATTCACTAAAATTTCCATCGGAAAGTTTTCAGTTTTGCTCTTACCATTGGTTCTTTGAGGAACTGACAGTTCTCTTACACTTCTTTTTTCCTTAGGCCAGTCTCATAGGAGATTCAAATTTTCCAAAGTTTTCCAAAAAGGTACTGATACAAGCTTTTCTAAAATATACTAATCTTTTATTTTACTGTTATTCCTTCTTATCTTCTCTTAAATGTAGATGTATGGCTCAAAGTTAATCCTTTAAAATACCCTAAATAAGTGGTTTTCATGCAAAAATGACAATAATATTAATAATCTATGCTATGGAACCATAAGAGAGGAAATAACACACCACTGGGAAAATGAAATACAAAAAATGAGTCAAGAAATCTGGCTTTTTTTTTTTTTCCATGTACAAAAAGAAAAATACTGTCATTGCAAGCAAATTGTAAACTGTTTCCCTGAAAAGACTTCAACCTGTAAGTTTTGGGCAGGAAATAAAATCATAAGATGTTTTATTGTTTTGTTTCTCAACAGAAGTGAGTACAATAATAGCTTTGTTATTTTAGGCCTCGACAAACAAGTACATATAGCTGTCACCCATACATACAGCAACCACCCAAGGCCTTTGATATTTATGGCAGCAATAATCAGCCAAATCACAGCTCTATTTCTTAAAAGCATCCCAAACTTCCACAAAATTTAAAAAAGTAGAGGCTTGAAAGTTCTTCTGAGAGCGCGCTTTGGTATACTTAAAATAACAAAAGGGAGTTATACAGGGCGAACGCATAAAGTTTTCAAAGGTGGTTGTTTTTTTTTTTCTTTCCAATTAATTTTCTAATATAGCCACCACTTTACCTTTGGAGAACAAATATTGTACTTTTTGGCATTTTCTGTAGTTGTCCCAGTAACGGACTGCACAATGACTTCCACCAGCATCTTCTCCTGCAGGGTGCAGAAATCCTTCAGACTACGGATTTCAGAGATGAGATTTCTGATGTGTATGTTCTACTACGAAATATCTGATGGGGAGTTTGGTACTTCAAGGAGACCAGTGAGTGAAGCTAAAGGCTTTGCAGAGGTGCTCCGGTGAATGGAGTCAAGTGTTTCCTAGCCTTGCCCCCTCCAGCTGCCTCCCCCAAACTTCTCCCAGGGTGAAACCTCACAGCGTCAGCTGAGGCATTGGAACTGAAACATAATCACATTTTCTTTTCTGCTGTTTTTGTTAGAAGGACAGTGACCTCCCGTAGAAGACAAGGTAGCTATGCAATTAGGAAAGGAGGGATGCAATTTTGAACCCCAAGGGTTGCTTGCTTTAATGGAAGTTTAGTCAGAGCCCTGGGTCCTGCACAATTGAAAAAAATAGATTGTGACTAAGCAGAAAGGTAGCTTTTAGCAACTGGAGGATAAGCAAGAAAAATTGGAACACTTAAGTATCTAGAAGATGGTTAAGTCTATCAGGAGGACAGAGGTAAGAATGCACCAATTTGGATACCACATCTGGACCTGCATGGTGAGACAAAATACCTCCATGAATCACTGTCTGTGGGATGTGGACCTAATTTTAAGGATTATAAATTAAACATGCACATAATATTATAGCATTATTTATTTTTACCTCAAGGGTAATATTACTCCAACTTCATTCTTGTCTGTACATTCTTACTGTTGCAGGTTTTCCTATTTTCTAACCTACATTTTATTCCAGTGTAGCTAAAGAAAGCTCTGACACTTTTGCCATTGACAGCAGTCTATGGATACACCAGGACATGAATTAGGGAAGATCAGGTCTACTTGAAATGCAACAGTATTAACTGGCATACACCATGAACCAAAGTCCTTAGCTCTGAATGTTATGGTTCGTTGCAAATAAAACAATAAAATCTGTCAAATACAAGTCCTTAATTCATTTTAATACAAGCCTTGAGCATTTTGTAAAACTTCTTCAAAAAATCATTTCAGGATAACCCTTTGAACTGTTTGCTGACTTTTCTAAAAAGTATGTAATCAAGGACAAAGGCTGCAAAAGCATCCTAAAGGATTTAAGTACCCCAAATCCTTTTAGTTTAATGGAAACAGGATGCCTAAATCATCAGAAATC
This sequence comes from Theristicus caerulescens, assembly GCA_020745775.1. NCBI lineage: Eukaryota > Metazoa > Chordata > Aves > Pelecaniformes > Threskiornithidae > Theristicus > Theristicus caerulescens. Next base: position 6,322,984 of record CM036565.1, on the reverse strand, counting down.
CCACAGAAAATCCCACAGTTCAAGAGACTTCATTTTTCAAAATTTCCTTCAACTCAAGACTAAAATGAATAATATATCTATGGATATATAATGGAAAGGTTCTGTCCATTGCTCTAGAATGAACTCTGCTCTCCTTAGACATACATGTACTCCAAAATCATTAACTTTACTGAAAGCCAAAATAAATTTAACCTTATATTAAAAGTTTGTGTTGTAGTTGTTTGTTTGTTTTTAAATTTTAACTTCAGTTGAATTAAGTCGTGACCTTAATCTTACCCTAAGCAAAAAAGGTATATGTGTGTTGTAAATTGTTTGACAGAAAAAAAACTGGTGAGGTAAGTAGTATCGGTGCCAGTGCATCACAAGAGATGAGGTTGACAGGCTTTGGCATAATCATAGTGCCTGTCCCAGGGCAAAAGAAGTTCCCCAGCAGCTTTACTAAAGGCGAGGTTGGCAACGTGACAAATACAGCCCGTACATGCTTACTGGCGTGCTTATGCACCGGTATGCTGTGGAAACCAGATGGCATGAAAACCGTTGGCTCCAATACCATACTTTTGAGTTAACAAAATTTCTACTGTTTTCACAAGCAATTTAAATAATTCCACAGAGTTAGCAACAGTGCTAGTTTTTCATTTTCTACTCATTCTCAGTGTCGAACACTAATTATGTGCGTTCCTGCACCTGTTGAAACTAATTTGGATATATACCAGAATATATATCAATCTTGACAGCATGGTTTAACAGTCAGCATGCTGATGTACCAAAGCTTTATATATTTAAGGCTATAGTGAAACCTGAACAAGAAAAAAAAATTAAGAATAGTTACAGTTTTCCACTTAAAAGTGGTGAAAAACTATTGACATACAAGCAAGTACTAACAGCATGTTAAAACAATGTTGTATTCTTGCTCCATGAAATCAGCAGGAAGATTGAAACTTTTAAGCGTCAATGCCTTCTCAATCATACTTATTTCACTCTTGATAACTGCTCACCTGTAGATTCTCCATCATCCCAGAACAAGTCCCCAGAAGCTGTATTGTTGTCATCCAGGGCAATTATAAGCCCCATTGGATTCTGGCGGCTGTGGAAAGATAGACTTCTGTCTTACACGTATAACAAATATCTAAACAGCCTTAATACATCCTTCATGTTCCTGTTAAGAACGTGGCACTCAAGAGGGTTGCAACACTTTGAGAATTGCCTTAGATAGTAGTCCTTGCTTGTCTTTCATTTCCATGTAAATGGATTAAAATACATGGCAAGTTTATAAAATGCCATGCAAATAAACCTGTAATTAATCACTGAGCTTGTAACGTAAACAGTTGTGGAAGTGATGTGTGGCTCTCAGTTATTCCCATATTTCAAGGTGAAAATGCTAAACACAATGGGCTGCTACCGATTTGAAGGTCCTCAGCCCAGTCTTGGAAAAAAAAACCCAAACATAAAGGCACCTGGTTTTGAAGCATACCTTGCAACTGTTGTGTTAGCTGGTTGTTGAGTAGGGTAAATGTAGCCTCCTCTCAGATGAAGTCCCAGTTTGTCTGCTGGCAGGTACATACTGGTCCATTGTTTTCTCCCTGAGATTTTTGCCCCCTTGTTGACAGGGATGTAAAAGAGAACAGGTACGTTGCATTACTCGCAGCCGTAAATGTTTTCTTAAGTCCTGAGTTTCATCTAAATGCTTCCTTTTAGAAAAAGCTTAAGTTATGTCAATATCTATGTGCCAATGGGCACACAGCATAAAACAGCTGCGTGCCCATATCATCTAATGTCATAAAACAACACCTCACACTATTTGGTTTTGGCTCAGTCAGTGCAGAGAGCAAGTCCTGTTGGGACTCTGACGTGAACAATGTCCTTCTTCACCCATCAAAAGGATCATCACAGCAGCGCAAAACTTATTTGCAGAAACAAGATTAGTTAATAATAATTGCAAACTCTCCTGTGTTATATTTAGAATTATTCTATTTCATGTCAAACATGGTCTTTAATAAAGTTTCCACTCAATCTGTCTTCCCACCTCCTGTGCTATATTACACGCCTCTGTGTCCTTTTCTTGACGCATTGATTCATGCGCTTAACCTACTACCCTTCATCCCTTGTCTCACCATTTTCCTTCCTGTGGGCTTTACTTTAGGTCTCTGACACCAAAACGGGACTGACAATCTTATTTTGTCACATAACCATTTAGAAAATCACCCCAGAGTGTCCTCTGCATTTACCTACTGTATCATACTCATACCAGACTGCATCAGGAATATATGCTTGAATTGTATCCACACCCTGAAACGTGAACAAAGAAATGACTTTCATATTTGAAGACAACTTAATCAAATAAACTAAATTTTCTAAATAATAATAATAAACTAAAACTAAAAAATAATAATAAACTTCTCCTCTTCAATGTTACCCTTAATGGTTTTTATGATTATGTCCAGAAAGGAAGACAGCAATCTAAGAACAATTTCTGCAAAGCTACTGGGAGACAACTGAATCACAGCTCTACAATGTGTGTCACAATGCTTCAAATCCAGTGGCTCAGATCATATCCACAAGTATCTCTATATCGTCTTTTTTTTCACTTTTTTCTGGCCTGGCATCTTTCAGATTCTTGCTTTCATTTTATGTATTTAACAAACATTTTGTGTTTCTCCATGGCATATGTGTTACTGGCATTAACAATCATTATTTACAAGATTCTGCCACAATAAGCCACAATCTGTTTTCTTGTTGCACCACAGACAAGCTGAAATGCAGCAAGAGAAGCTGATTCTGAAGGAAATTCAGAGATGATACAAAGTTGAGGTCAATCAGAGTATCAGACCAGATGACTTTGACTCCCTAGAGGACTGGAAAAGAGGAGTGGGATTTAATAGCACAAAGCGCAAGATTTTCCATTTCGGCACTGATCAAAATATGCTGTGGGCTCTCTCACTGGAAGCAATAAATGAAGGGGGGGGGGGGAGAGAAGAAAAGCAAAACCTAGGCTTGTTAGGAATCCATCAACAAGTAATGTGATGCACCCAGGAAAAAGTAAATATAGTCTAAGGATCTAACAAAAAACTTGTTTGCACTGGAGATAGAGATGTGTTAATGCTAACAAACAAGGCCCTCTGCAATCTCTTTGCCAATACAGTTTACAGGTCTGGTCAAGACAGAAGAGTTCAGACCCAAATAGGACCAGAGCAAATTTCCTGGGATCCTCAGGGAAATGGCAGAGCCTAGCTTTGCAGTTCAGCTTGTTCAGCATAAACAAGGAGGGAGAGTGTGATTTCAATAGGAAATACAGATATAGTAGAGGAGCCAGAACCTTTAAGCTGAATGACAGAATTGTCACAAGATTGGAAGGTGGTTTCTAATCAGAGCAATAAAGGAGTGACAGGAACAGTGTAACTTGGGGATTTTATGCTGCTGTCCCCTGCCAGAGAAAAGAGCTGGAACTGGTGACTCAACGTGTCCCTGTGCCCCAGGACGGGGTTCTGAGAGAGCTACCAAAACAGCCAAACCTACCGGGTCAAGGACAGGGGAAATAAGCAGCCCAGGACCCCACAGGAACTGCCTGTCGACACTCCACGTCACTTCATCCGAGTAGAACCTGGGCAAGTGGGAAGGATATAGCAGTAACTGTTTTCTCATGAACTATACCATCACCAGCAATCCCAATATTTCAGGGTGCCCATTGTCTAGAATCACGACTGAAGAGTGTCAGACCAAAATTGCCTTTTTGGGTTTTTGGGGGTTTTTTTGGTTGGTTTTTTTTTTTTTTTTTTTTTTTTTAATCTGAGGCAATCTGAAGATGAGAAGGTAAGGTCTTACTAGTTTACTTGGTATTCTCTACCCATGTGTGAAAGCATAGGTGTGCGTGTGTTCTTGACACAGCTTATTCAAGAGTTCCCAGGCAAGGAAACATATATTCTAATACATTTATATATGATGGAGAAGAATTTGATTAGCTGGCAATAACATCTCATAGCAACTCATAAGAGTGACTGACAATAACGTATGCGTATATGCAGAAATTACAGAGGGTTTTTTTGATTACTCTTCTGATTACTCCAAAAAGGTACTTCATGAATTGAGAAGCTGTCTATATATATTCCAATGTGCCTTTTCACAGACTACATCAGTGTTTAGATAGTCCCTAACCACGCTTGACGTGTCTGATTTTTTTATTCCTCATAAAACTATCACAAGGGCTGAGGAGTCAACTTACTCATGCAAAACTGGCCGTACAACTGTGTCTCCTTGAGTATGAGCTTTATAAAAGAGCGTATACAGGTAGGGCAGCAAAGTGTAGCGAATGTTCAAGTAATACTTGGAGGTGTTCACCAAAAGTGAATCAGGTCCAAACACAGCTGGATCCTGAGGCTGAAAACAGATATCAGATGATGATTATTTTCATCACGCAGAAAACACTCTGCCAAACACATGAAAAGTGGCTGCTTATTTCAGACAGGCAGAAATTCAATGGTGCACATCTGCACGGTGTTTGCCTTCTGGGTGGTGTGACCTGAGGTTCTGCTCCTCCAGGCTCCCCGTGCTTTGCACTGCACATCCCTCCTTGCCCACCTTCAATGACTGAGCCATTCAATACATTTGTACCTTTCTTCTTTCAAATTCAACTATGCGTTAAACTGACTATGAGCTAACACTGCCCATTGTTCTCTTTCTTCCAAACCTTTACCTTTCCTAATATGCATATATTAGGAAAAAAGCTCGAGAGTCATACAAATTTGTCTATTTCCCTTATAAATGGATGTCTCTAATTTGAAACAATAAGGAAAACAGCGAAGTGTTTCACATTGATCACTACTTTTAAAAATTACTAGAGTAACAGGTAGCTTGGGATATATAATAATGCACATTATATTGGGATATGATATAATATAATGCACATTCATGGCATTCAAGCCCTTTTTTCTCTTTAATATTTGCACTAAGGCCAGTATTACCACTAGAAAAAACAAAATGCTGCTCTGGGCTGCTGGTTTGATCTGCGCTCTGTGATGTTTTCTGCTCTTGAGCTTTGTATACTTCATGACAACACACAAATAGCAAAAGAATTCGTCCATTACTGCTAACACCGCTACAAATGCAACTTTGCTAAGGGAGTGGAATTGAGTGCACCGATGGATAATGTGCTTCAATTTATTCAGTGCATAAAATGATTAACTCACTGATTAACTCAGGCTACTGCAGAGGCTCCAGATAGCATTCTGACCCTCAGGGTTCCATTGCAAACTTTGAGTTAACTGTGAGCCACTCACTGCTTATATTGTGTACGTGAAATACTACTAAACACTTACAGTAATGACTACCATCAGATATCTGGAGATAACTTTCTTTAAAATGTTACATGGTACAGTATTTTTAAAAACGGACATCTATATCAGCTCAGTTTTAATCTCAATCATTTAAAAAAGATAAAAAGATATTTAACTGCAATGCTCAGAGCTACAGAGAAAGCTTTCTTACCCATGGCATTGCTATTCATTAGGAAAACACCAAAGGAGGCTCCAGTGCTGTCTTCCAAACACAGGAAGAAAGTTTGAACTCCATATAAGTTATGCATTGCCTTAAAGCATAAAAAGAAAAAGCAAGCTGATTAAAATCTAATAGCAGTATCTGTTCCGGGATATTTCAAAATATATCCCAGGAAGAACTTGAAACTTCTCAAAATATAGCAGGCAATAAAAATAAAAATCCTGACACCTTCCTACAGTTCTGTTTTCTCTTTCCTGGCATTCTTCTCCTTTATGAGAGCAATTTCCATTAAAACAAAAGTTTCCCCAAACATATAGATAACATAAGCAAGCAGATATGATGGATCTTCAGGCAAGTCCGTATATATTGCAGTACTATTTCTGGGTAATATATACGCACATCAAGCGAACAATAGAACGCGAAGGGTGATTTCATCACCTTTCAACAGAGATTAGATTTTATATCTAATCTGTGTTTCTTTTAATCCTGCAAGGCAATCGTTTTTACATCTAATCTATGGAAATAAGAGAGTGCCTTGATTCTTTTTTATTTCCTTTCTAATGATTTTTTTTTTCCATTATTATTAGCAACAAAAACCCTAGAAATGATAACAGTTGTTTTCATAGTTGTGCTTCTTCCCCTGCAAAAGAAAACTCAGAACAAATTAATGAGAAACAGAAGTTGAGCAATTTGAAATTAGCCTAACTTGATTCTGTTCATTGTTAGTTTAACTTAATGAGTCAACACTCAATAGAGCCATTCAGGTAAGAACTATCTTCAAAATTCAACATACTAATTATTAAGAAGAGGCAGTTTATAAAATGAATATTTAGTAGAGATAGAAAATAAATGGGATTATTTCTATAATAGAGATTGTTTATAGTGAGACAAACGTGAGCTAATTCAGATCTTGGTCCTGAAAACAAAAACAAGTTTCATGACATTTCACTGGTCCTAATCATACTCTGCGTTGCCTTCTCTAGTAATTTTATCTTGACAGTGCATGATTATTTTCTCCTGTCAAATTCCCCCACAGCTATCAAATTTGAAAGAAAATTTAAAAATTACTCAAAAAAAATAGAAAAAGTAGAAGACTCAGAAGACACGAGAAATAAGAAGCGGGGGGTGGGGAATGCGTATGTTTATTTCAATGGGCTGCTAATATATAATTACAGTTGTCATAACTCCAGCTGGATCTAGACAAGAAGCAGGAGGCTCAGGTCATGTTGAGCCCCTGAGTGTCCCACCAGCAGAGCCGGGAACAGCCTTGCTGCCAGAGGAAGAGGCTGAGGAGCAGCAATTTTTACCTTCCTTTCTGTGACCCCTCCTTGCTAGCTAATGGGGGAGGACAGACAGGTACCGCAAACACAGGAGGGACAACAAAAGAGATACAAATCTCCATGGCTCACTTGCAGGAGTATCTACCTGCATCTTTAGATGCCTAATTAATTTTAATAACTTAGCTCATAATGATGTCCAACACTAACATTGTCATCCCCAGTGAGCTCAATCAGACAGTGCTCACCTTGCCACACATCAACCCAATGTTGCAATCCCTTCTCAGAAAAGACTCCCAGAGAAGGTGTGTCAAGGTAAGGGGTACAAATTCCAAATTATTAATTAATTACATACAGTGGTCTCTCCCCCTAGTTTTTGTTAGTATAGCTCCTATTTCAGCAAAACAATGAAGTGCTCTCTCAAAGTAAAGCAAATGAATTGTTGCTTTATGAAGCTGAGGTAATAGTGACAAATGGTATTTATTCGAGGCTCATTAGCTAGTTATAAATAAATTACTTTAGGAGCTCCAATAAAAAAACAAACCAAAAATATTCATGTTAACAAATATTCCTTCATTCATGCTCTACATTGATTTCTTTCTCAAAAAGGTCCATAATATGTTCATTATATACTAGACATGTAGGGTTTTCAATATTTTTTTCACAGCATTAGCTCAAGTAAGCACTTACAAGATTTAGCAAATATTTCCCTAGCCAGAGCAAAAGATATTCATGAACACAGCAATAAGATTTGATTGTTTACATCCCCAAAGTACAGAAAAGACGATCTCTGGGAGTACAAACTCAGAAAAAGCAACAAGCAGAAAATTAGTATCATTGTTTGAATCGGCACCTCACCTGATTTTAACCCACATATACTCAGCGTATCTCTGTTGCAAATCATTGCAGTGAGGAACTGACAGAGCAACACCGTATACCTGTGTGTGCAACTGTTAAGAAAACTTGGATCAAAGCCTAAGGAAGTCTCTGTGCAGATGTAAGAGTCTTCTCTCATAATTATCGAAAAATGGGTGCCCCAGAAATCATTTTGGAAAGAGACAGCCATAAAGACTATAGAAACAAATAACTGCTGACAGACATATTTTATCTTGTAAAGAGACAGCTGTTAAGGAGAACTTTTCCATCATTTGCCGAGCTACAAGGATGTTAACTGAAGAAGCATGTGTCATCTGTACTGAATGCTGCACACAGCAGTGCATTAGCACATATTGTTATTTATTTTGTTTATCAGTAGAAACTGAAGAGTCTCATATATTAATGTTTAGCAACTGGTTTTCAACTGCACAACAACACAAAAATCAGAAATCAGGGAACTTCCATCAGTAGCATCTAGCTTTTAGTAATGACATGCAGTGCCTGAAAAGTCTTTGGGGAAAAACTCAATGGATATTATTATTGTGTCTACTGCATAATAGGTTTGGATTCCAGACGTCATCTGCAAGTAACGAAGCATAATAAAACCAGTCCTTACTCCAGAGGGGCCAATATCCCTGCTGAATATGGGCCAGGTTTTCCAGTTAACATCATGCCGGTACTGCTTATGCACGTGCTCTCCCACACCATAAATGTTGCTGCTAGGTAGTTTGATTGATAGCTGTAAAAACTGGTCAGCATACTGCAGTGGTCCTATGGTAGTATCAAACCTGATGAAACAAGTTAAAAAAAAAAAAAAAGAAGTATTATACCAAGAATTGTTGCAGTAATCATTTCTACTCCTTTTAGATAGAGCTGGATAGCAGGTTCAGGTCTCTAATAGAGAGCTGAAGGAGAAGGAGGTGGGTCGGTGCGGGGCTGGAGCAGAGTGACCCTTGCACAGGTGAGGAGATGAGCAGTGCCTGCTGATCCTATAGAAACCTCTCATCTAAGTGGCCATACTCATTTTCAGGGCTACATTTGCACTCCCCTCTTCCACCAAAACTTCCCTCCCTGCATCTGTTACGCTGAATCCTGAATCCACTCTCTGTGGCCGCTCACAGCAGTGGGGCAGATGGAACATTTCCGTGGGTGGGCAGAAACACAAAAATAATCCACTCCGTCAGATTTTGCAAATCCATTGCAGCTTTTGCTTGCCAGCCAAAATGAACAAGACCCGCTCTTGAGTCCTGCTAGGCCAGTGACTACAAGGAAAGGCAGACTATGGCTATGCTATGGGTACGTGCTAGCTCTCAAATAAACCAAGCATAGATGAGCACAGATTAAAGTGGTAACGTGATCCTTTGCATGGTTGAAACCCCAGTTGATGGCCATCACATCTCCTGTAGCAAATTCTTCATTAAGCAGCTGCTAAGATTTTGAGGGAACGTGGACTTTGTGGTGTTGAAAATATATATGGAGAATATTGTATATATCTGTACAAAGAGAACAATCCAGAGATCAATATTCCTCCTTTACATCTATTAGCAAAACACACAGGAAAAGTCAATTTCATTACTGAAGTTTCTTCTGTTAATCTAATTTTGCACCTTTCATCAGTCCCTTTCATTACAGACAAACAATTCCTCTTCCAAACAAGGATTACGAGAGCGTTAAATACTTAAGCAAAACCTACTCCTTGTTCCTACAGAAAGGACTCGGAAAACGGTGGGGAAACCTGAGCGATGCTGAGGCAGAGAGCAGCGGGAGGCAGCCCGATTCCTGCCACGAGGCGCACCAAGGAGCAGCTCACTGCAAGGCAAGGGACTCCTTGATTTGCCCTCCTTCCTTTAGCTCTGCTGCAATGCTGAACCAGACTCCAGACTCCCTTGATCAGCAAAGCCTCAGGTTGTGACCCCGCCTGTGGTTTCTGATGGTGCCAAAAGGCTTCACTGGGCATCTTAGGCATCCTCACCCCTGATGGATGGAGGGCACCATCCATGGGGAAGTTTTTCTACAGCCAGGTGGGTGCCCACACCACCACCAAAATGGGGTTGTTTCCTATCATGTGACAAGGATGCTGGGATTTTGGTCATGTTTCTCTTAGCAATATCTCCCTAAGAAGCCAAGTGCACAGGAATGGTTGAACCACTTTGCATTTCCTAAGCAACACCAAATATCCTCCTGCCTAAGGATCTCCCACACCTCATGGAAACAATCACAACATTACATTTCATTCCTTTTGTACTTAATCATATTCATTTTCCTCTTTCATTCTTCTAAGATTTTGAACATTTTAAATTGGAAAACATATCAAAATTGACCCCTACCTGGAAGTAGTCTGAGTTTCCACCAGTCATCACTTTTTAAATGAAACAATCAAAAATAGAACGTAATTGTGAGCTAAACCAGATTTAAAGCAGAGAGCAATTGGAATGAAGCTGATCCTCAGATTTGAAGGTTATCTTCAGCTTCATTAAACCAAGAGCTTACAGGGATCTGCAGAAATGCACTCTTTCCCTGAAAGCAGAGAAAATTACTTACTTTAAGACTGTAAACTACCTCAATGTGTATTAATATCATACACAATTTCGAAGGAATATGCTTTTATCTACTCACTTGCTGTAGTTTTAATTAGAAACTCTTTTTACAATTGTATTTTCCTGTGATATTTGTGACATTTAACAGTCATGATACTCACATAGAAGAGAGTAATGCAACTTTCTCTTGACTTTACGGAAACACAGTCACATTAATTTTAAGGGACTTTATCACTTCAGATGTATTAGTACACTATAACTGTGCTTATAACTATGAGTATGTCATTATTAGTAAATTCTTTTATGCATAAAGAGGTCCTTAAACTATTAAATAAATACACAATGCATTAGCAATTACAAACACTGCACAAACAAGTGAGAAAACCAGTGGCTTGCTACAATTTTAATCTGCTCATATTACCTTTTCTTTTTTTTAAAGTTAAAAGTACTAATACTTGAGAGAGGCTTCCTAAGTCAAAACCTCATCTGATGTATTTCTGTCCAGTTTTAATGACTCCAAGGACTGTCTTGCCCATCTGCTGACAAAGTGTACTGGAAGTTGCTTTTTTTGGAAGGGAAAGTTTGTCTTTCCAATGAAACTATGGTAATCTTCCAGGTTGTCTTGCAAATGATGATGAGAATAGGTCAATCAGAACTCTAACTCTTTTGGAGGCCCCAAGTGTAACAAAAAATGATGGAAGGTTGTAGGCTTCATAACTGTCTGGATAATTAGGATTTTTGGAACAAACTGCAATAAAACATTGATCCCTACTCTTCCTTTTCCAAAGAGGCCTCCCTTACGTTTGGTTGTTCAAGAGTTGGGGGAAGGCACTCATCTTGTGTAAACAAATTTAGCAAGGATTTATCTCTGAGGGGCTGCCCTTATCCCATGCTAACAACTGCTTTCTTTGAGATACTCAAACCCAGAGTCAAGCATCATTGTCATCTGTTTCTTTAGAGACAGAAAACGCAACCACTTTTATCAAATTAAACGACAGCCCAAGGAAAATACAAACAATCTTCCAGAGCACTGTTTCAACGTGTTTCTGTTGGACTAGATTTCTTATTCCCCCTCCATATACCTGTTTAATCAGTCATGCACTACTGAATACCAAGTCCATCTTTTGTGCTCTCTATAATTGCAAATCAATCATTATAGAGGATTCTAAGCAAGAACACAATACTAATAAGAGCACAAAAGTAATTGCTAATTAATTAAACTTGAAGCATTGATAATCCAACTGGCCTAGCACTCTGACAGGTAATCATTCTTCCACTGATTTAATAAGCATGTTCATCCTGACACTTCCCCCTTCTAATGGGTCTTAAAGCCATGCCGTTAGGTTTGTAGGTTTGGTTTACTTATTTATTTTTAGAACAGAAATGGGATGAAAGCACTCAAGATACAAGTCCATCAAATACTTTACTTACAGCATGTGTTGGTTCTGGCTGGGGTAGAGGTAATTTTCTTCACAGTGGCCAGTATGGGGCTATGTTTTGGATTTGCGCTGACACCAGTGTTGATAACACAGGGATGTTTTCGTTACTGCTGAGCAGTGCTTGCACTGAGCCAAGGCCTTTCCTGCTTTTCACCCCACCCCACCAGCGAGGAGGCTGGGGGGGCACAAGAAGCTGGGAGGGGACGCAGCTGGGACAGCTGACCCCAACTGACCACAGGGATATCCCACACCATATGATGTCCTGCTCAGCATATAAAGCTGGTGGGGGGAAGGGGCAGGAAGTGGGGGACATTTGGAGTGATGGCATTTGTCTTCCCAAGTAACCATTATGCATGATGAAGCCCTGCTTTCCTGGAGATGGCTGAACACCTGCCTGCCCATGGGAAGCAGTGAATGAATTCCTTGGTTTGCTTTGCTTGTGTGCAGAGCTGTTGCTTTACCTATTAACCTGTCTTTATCTCAACACGTGTTTTCTCACTTTTACCCTTCCGATTCTCTGCCCCATCCCACCAGGGAGGAGTCAGCAAGCAGCTGGGTGGTGCTTAGTTGCTGGCTGGGGTTAAACCACAACACAGCATTACACGACCAGCTTATCACTGGCTTGCACCAGCTATTCTTGGATATCATAGGTCTAAGGGGCAACCTGGTTTGGTGATTCAGGGTTTCAGCATGATTGCGACCAATAAGATAAACAATGCAAGGAAGAGTGTTCCCATGTGATTTGAAGCACTGGCAAGGAGTCCTTCGGATAATAAAAATTACACAAATTGGTGGAACAAAGTAGCTGTAAAGATTTCCCTAGTATCAGGGGAAAGTGAAGAGAGAGCCAGACCAAAAACCTTTTAGACAGAGCTCTCTATACCATAGAATTTGTTTCCAAAGGCCTCACAAGAGTCCTGGCAGAACACGCATCAGTCAAAAGAAGAGGAGAAGTAGATTATATGCCTAAGAGGGCACCTCACACATTGCATCCTGGACATACCTTGTTTGTGTGGTAACTTGCGCTTTCAGAGGAAACCAATGACATCTGTCTTGTTCAGAAAAAACACCAATGTTACTTACAGCACTCTACCGTTGCTCACTCTGGTCACCACGATGCCAAAGGGGTTCTGCTTCACTTCCACTTTGTAGTTTACACTGGAGGCCGCGGATCCACTGAAATATCCCACGTGTTCATGGGGGACTTCAAATCTTTGTGTTTTAGGATCAGTGATCTGCACATATTTAAACATCAGAAATGTTGGACTTTTAAAAATTAATGCCTAATTCGAACATTTTCCAGCATTAACATATAGTTCTGACCTAGGGTATTCCCAGCCCTGTAGCTCAATGTGCATTTCTTGTTGTGAAAATACACAAGAAACTAAAATTGGAAGGACTTTTCTTTTTCTTAAACAGTACTGTGCTGCTGCTCTCTTGGATGCTCCTTCCCCTGAAATACTATTCTTCCACAGTAGCTTGAATTAGAGCATCAGGTAAAAGCACCTTAAAGTTTCATTAAGATACTACATTAGATTTCAGGTTTGTCAGACTGAATTTAAGGTGAACTCTTGGCAACTTTACCTGACAAAAGGGTACCCAATGGTTGTTTTCAGTTTCTCTCAACACTGAAAGTTACTTTACATATATTTTGGAACACTGTATATGTTTGGAATGAGAACTACAAAGCGTAGAAATCTTGTCTCAGGCTGAGATGCACACAAATACATGGACTCGCCTGTTTGAATTATCTGCAATAGACGCACTTCCACTTTTTGCTTAGGCAGACTTGTACTCATCTTGAGACTGAAACAGGCAGAAAATATGCAGCTAATAGTCAGTATGGGCACCTATACTAAAACACTAAGATGTTTGTTGTGTATTAGCAATTATTCTTATTTTACTGCCATTTTCATCTCCAAGCTTTTTACTTCAATCACCATGTGTAAATGAGATTATTCACACAAATTGGAACTGTATGTAAAGCACGGTGCTCTATATCACACCCAGTAAGATGAGTGGTTTCTTATGTACTAATACAGGTTTTTATGGCTGGAGGCTTTTTTTCCACCCAGTATGTCTGTTCCCACATAGTCTCCCTGATCCCTTTTCTTTTTTTCAGTGTTGTCTTTTTTTATCTTAAAAAATATTGAAATCATATAAAATAAACAGATTGAAAAATCAGCCTTTAGAGGAAAGGATAAGTTTTTTTCAAGATGATAAATTACTAGACATGATATTTATTTCTTACATTCATAACAGATAACATTATTCGTGTTATCTGTAGGAAGGAATGACCATGGTTCACCTTTGGGTAATGATAAGAATATAACAGTAACACTGAAAGCCACAGTAAAAACATTGATTTTGCAAAAGACAGCAGAGAAATGCTTGAGTTTTTTACGTTTTCTTTTTCCTCTTTCATGACTTGAATGTCCACGTTTTTGAGAAGTCTGAATCAAACAGTGACAGAAATGATGCCAACGTTTAGTTCCTGAAGCTCTATGCTATTTACAATAGTCTCAGCAAGCAGAAATGAGCAGTTCCCACTCAGGGTTTATTGCTCTGGCCCTACAGCAGCAATGGAAAGTACGCACCTGTAGTTTTGACTCCGGGTTGTCCCGATGCTAAAAGCCCAATGAGGATACAGGTTACAATCACCACCAGGCAGAAGAGCACGATCAGGGTGAGTTCCAGCCCACTGAACTTCCTCTTGCCCATCTAGACCCACAGAAACACCATTGGTATAAGGAAAACAGAAGTAACAGCTTCGAAAACTCTACACATTACATTACTAATTTAATAATTTAGCACAATTTAGAAGTGATTCAGGTTTTAAACCATGTCCCCTAATCCCACGGTTTAAATAACACACTCCTTAAGGATTATGTGCAATAAATCTCCTATTCAGGGTAACTCACACAGCACAGATTACTGCATTGTTACACTAGTGGGCAATCACTGAGAAATGTAGTTTGTTCCCTGCAAACCACTTTACACACAGAGAACAATTTTTTCCTGAGATTAACCATGGAGTTTCTTACATGTCACTGAAATTCCTGAAATGGAAAACAAACAAAATCCCCTTCCCTGTTTGTTTGGGTTTTTTTTCCCTCCAAGTTTTCTATCCTTCTTTAGAACAAGCACAAACTGTATCCTGTTTTAGAAAGCAGGGTGGTGATTTGCTAAAAACATACTTTTGACCAAACCTCTGATGAGCTCTGATTGCACGCTCGTGACACATGGGAAAGGCAAGACATAGGTAACAGGGTAAGTTACTTATTTGTAAAGTGGAAGAGTATGTCATGCGTGTAAGCCCATGGGATTTCACAGGGGTGCAGGTCAGTGGAAGCAGAAGAAACTGCCACGAGAGGTGCACTGGTTGCTGCTGAAATCGCAAGTGAAAGGAGGGAGAGGATGCAGGTGGAGTCAGCACCTTAAAATGCTGTCTAAAACTTGTGTTTTTCCCCGTATTGCTTTTTTGTGAGGCACAGCGGAGCAAGGCGCGCTGCGCCGAGGGGGCTGGGCTGGCTGCAGAGCCAGCTGCTCAGCCCTGTGCGGAGAACAACACCGTACCATTAATGTTGAACTGCGCACCAGCAATAAAACTAATTAAAACTAATCTCCAGCATCCAGATCAATATACATTGGCAGCAGCTACTGCATTTTACATTTGGTTAGGAACAGTTAACCTTATAAACCAGCCTTAAATACAGATAAATTGGTTCTTTTTAGTCAAAGTAAGACAGCGCGGGAATACACGTGCATTGCACTGGCATATCAAAACATGTTCACATGTTTGTATTGGGCTTATGTAGCAAGATATTTGCAGCAGGACGCTGCAGGGCCGTCTTCTCTGAGACCAGACCCGGGGTTGCCCCATGTCAGGCCAGAGATGAGCCCACCAGCGATGCCGGTGGAGTCTCTGAAGGAAGGAAAACAAAAACGCTGCACAGCAGCTGTGAGAGAGGTGTGAGGAAAAAATGTGGGAGAAACAACCCTGCAGACACCAAGGTCAGTGAAGTATATCCTATCGTCCCACCTCCACCGCTACTCATGGAAATCTGACAGCAACAGGAATGAACAAAGGATAAAAGCAATACTGGCTCATCAACAGATCCCAGAAGAGTAAAGCTAGTACTTAGATAAAAGTGCTTTTCAGCATGGTGATTAATAAAGCAGCTTTTATAAATAACATAGTGCTATTCATATTTTCTCCATTAATATAAAATTTGTAGCCATTTTTAATGTTATGTTTATTGTTACTCCCCCAGGGAATATTGTATTTAAAGTCTGCAACTACATTGTGTATCGAAAAGCATACAACTTGAGGCCTGTTCTTTATGATGAGGAAATTCTACTCCAGCAGTTCCTCTACCGAGTTCCCTTTAACGTTGCCTGAATACATCGACTAGGAGCCTTAAAACGTAACTTGGATGCAATAGAAGGAATGACATACCTTAAAGCCCCTCTGCTTCCTTCATCTGCTGCTCTTAATTGTAAAGCTCAACATCAAAACTGATGCTTTATGCCTTGCTGTTATCAGTTCATTGTACTGTTTGCTAACCGATCTCCCAGTGGCAGGCACATACATGATTACAGGCCAGTTGCCTTCCCAGAGGTGGAGGTGAGGCTGACCGGCCTGTAGTTCCCTGCTTCTTCCTTCTTGCCCTTTCTGAAGAGTGACATTTGCTTTTCTCCAGTCTTCAGGCACATCTCCAAAGCGAGAGGCCATTTTGTTGATTTTGTGATCCCTTCCTGTCACATCGCCACAGGCCGCGGCCTGTGGACCCACCCTGTCTGTCACCCCCTCACAGGGCTGCTGGCTTCTCCCTCCCTCCCTCCCTGTCACTCTTCGTTTAAAGCTGTCCCCTTGGCCAACTGCTCTGTGGCACATCACCACCAAAGCCGAGACAGCTAATGGCGGTACAGGTCCAGCTGAGGCCCCTTTCCACACAACCTGCTGCGCTCGGGGATGGCTCCCGTGCAGGCCTCTCCCGGGCCCCGGCTAAAGGCTGCCTGACCCTCCCTGATCGGGGGGCAGCTGCAAGAAGTCACTAAACGTTCCCAAATGAGGAAAAGACCTATTAAAATGGTTGTAAAACAATCAAATTTATGACAAAGGAAGGAATGATAAGTTATTGATTTTAATATTTATATAAACAAATTTAATGGTATTCTAAAAATAAATGTCAAAAGCATAAGACAAAGAGGAAAGATTACTGTGGAAGGAGTTTACAGGAAAGAAGTTTCAGTAATAACTGAAATATGAAATCTTAATACGTAACTGGGTTTTGTCTTTTCCTCATAACAGTTCTAACCTTAAAATTAAATATTTATTTTCCAAAGCCTAGGTATGGAATTACTACCTAAGCCATCTCCATTAGCATAATCCCCTCATGTCATTTAACCTACACAGTGACCTCGAAACTGTAGCTTTGCACCTAGTGGTAATGTTTGTGTCGCTATTATGAAAGATTAAAATCCTGAAATGTTTAATAATCCCCTTCGATGCTTCTGTTTTACACATGCATTCCTCACAAATCCTTAAAGACTCTGTTCATAATTGTTTCAGGGTTTTCTCTCTAAACACAACAGGTGGAAGCTTTTTTTTTTTTTTAAAAAAAAAGCCTGATATTTTTACTATCGCTTATAGGGGGAGTTGTATCTACACTCACTGCAAAGAAACCTCTGCCTTCCTCTTGTGCAGATCTATATGCATTCACTGATTTTGTTTAACTGAATTGCCTTCTACTCACTGAAGATCTGATGTGTTCAGTAGAAGGTTACAACTCGTTTTCCCTCTTCCAGATGTCCGGATTAGAAAATGGGATCCTTTTCTTCAGCCCATTGATCTTCCTCTGCAAGCTCCATAGGTACGCTTGTCCTTCCTTGAGTCCTAAGTGAGGTCAGAGACAGAAGCAGCAAACAATACAAAGGAACATGGCATGGAGCATTGGCTGGGCTGCCGTTCTCTGTCGATAATGTTTATTTCTTGACACTCTGGTCACATCATGGGTACAGCAAACGCCACAAAAGCCCACTCAAGGTACAGCAGCTGAAAATTATTGGGGGGTGGGGTGGGAAATCACCAGGTACAATTTTTACATGTTCAAGGAAGACACAAACACCCCTTCCCTCTACACCTTGAGGCATTAACACCATCATTCATTAACCAGAAGACTCATGTATCTTGCAGCTCATTTGAGGTTCTTTAATATCACTGTCACCGCAAGGCTCAGCACCATAAATTTTTGCATTGCTCTATCCCATTAATATACATTGGGTTTTTTTGCCTTGTCCTTAAGATGTGTTTACGCTCTCCACATGACAAATCTCCCAGCACAAGTATATTACCTTGTGGCCACTTTATTTCCATTCTAAGATGCTCTCTTATACAATCTCCTCTCCTTCAAACACCATTGCAAAATCATGAGTCCAAACTACATTATTTGCACAGCAAATCGTTTTAACACTGAATTCCTTGACTCAAGCTCTTGCCATGACTTAATATAATCAAATAGGGAGGAAAAAACCTTAGTGACTCAGTCAGGGCTAGAAAGCTACTAGGAGCAGGCGATCCTCTCCTCTTTGGTGGCTGCTGGGGAGCAAAGCTCCCAGTGCTGCCTGCAGCTAAATGATTTTGCAACTTGAGTGACCCCATGGCGCACAAGAGGGTCTGAACAGAGTCACGATCTGCAGAGAATCGGACACTTATGTGTCCCACAAGATCAGCAGTACACAATGGCTCTTGAAGGAGAAAAAGGCAGGGGAGACATGGAGAGAGAATGGAAAGACAGGAGCAGGGAACTAGCCAAACCGAGGGGAAAAAAAATTGATCCCATCATTTTTGTAGTCTAAAATTGGTGTCTCTACAGGATGCAAAAGTGGCCATGGAGCATATTGATAAGGTTTTTTCCTGAGAGCAGGATAACTTTTATGATAGGTGCTTGGGCGACTCCCATAAGGAGCCAAGGTTGCTGCTCTGCCAGCAGAACAAAGGAGTGTCTGCAACATCCATGGGTGAACAGGAATGCTATGGGTCATGCTAGAGTCAAGATGAGTTGACAATTACTTTCATAATGACCAGCATACAAGAAGCATCCTAAGAAATACCCCTTAAATTACTAAAACAACAGCAGGAGCTCTGTGGAAACTTAATTATCCTTACAGTTGATACTACTTCTTTATCAATACTTCCTTAAAAATGTGGTTTGATCTTTTATTAACTCTACAGATTTAACAATGCATGACTCACATTCACAGAAAACTTTGCTCCAAGGAAAGAATAGCTTTACTACTGGTGTAACCTTGTTGCGGAGACACTCTTGCTACCATCAGACAAATTACTCTTGAACATATGAACCAAGCTCTCTTTAGAAAGAATAGTACAGTATACTTTGTTCCAACTGTGGCATTACTGGAAAAGCTTGGTTTTATGCTAGATACCACACCGCTCCCAATGAAATATTATCCTAATATCTGAAGAGACATATTTCTGTAAAATGGTCTTAGAAAGTTGCCTAAATTCCTTGAGGGCTATATTTCAGGAAATGTATGACTACACATTCATTTTTTCCTTTGAACTTCTACCTGTTTTCAGCAGAACCTCCAAAATATCCTAGAAGCCCTTCAGGTTACAATGATTTAAAAAAAGAACTTAATAAATAAAAATTAGTATATCACCATTTAAATTAGCCTATTTATAGCTTTATCAAAACCAAACATTGACCAAATTTTCATTCATTCAATTCACATTGAAATTGATATTAAGCCAGTGAGACCTAACCCTTGTACCAAGTCTGGAACAGAAATCCTCAGATATCCCTCTTCCCAACTTTAATGCAAAAAAACAAAAAGGAGATTTAAAGCATGCATTTCTGGGAATGAAGACTCTTACATAACTTCACCACTGTACTTGCTCTGAAAGGATGGCTGATGGGGGAAAAAAAAAAAAAGAAAAAAAAAAAGACTCCTCTATATTGTTTGACCCTTTGATTAAGCTGCAGGCTTTGCACAAGCAGTGTAAAATCAAGTGACTTTTGAAAGAAAAGATATCATCAGTATATTTGCCCAATGGCATTGGCTATTTCAAATATGCTTCATTGTACATTTTCTGTATTTGTCTATTTCTGTACTTTCTGATCTGCTAATTTTATTTTCATGGATTGGATCCATAATATCAGTTACTTTGTCTCCTCATTATTATTAAAAGGTTGAAGGGCATGCCAACACTTCTAGCTACATGATGTTGTCTATGGGGGCCATGTCCTTCTTTGGACCTCAGTGGAAACAGTCATGAAAGAATGAGATCCTATTTTGGTTCAGTACAAATATATTCCAGTCCTCACTTGAAAAAAAAATTTTCTTTCACTGGGTTTTATGTGCTATTCAGAATAAGATAGCAATTGCAGGTTTTTTACATGAAAAAGAAAAGCCAAACACAACACATTCTCCTCTTCAAGTCACGCTTTCAAGTCCATGGATAGATAGAAGAAAAAAGTTGCAATATTTTTAAATGAAACTTCTCTGACAGCAAACCATAGGCTGTTTTATTCAGTCCTTGTGATTTTTAAGATATCACTTGGTGTAGAAACTACAGCCACTGGTTCTGCCTATACATGTTAGTAACACAGAAATACATCAATTTTATGTCTTTACCTATTAGCAGTGCCCCAGGAAGCTAAACTTAAAAACCTTCAAAGCTTCCTGTCTTTCTGCACTGCAGACAGCATCTTGAGGAAAACATAAGTGGTGATTAGCATGGGTCAGACAAAGACTGCAATCTGTTAATTCCTGTGCTGTAAACTTAAAATCCCCAGACCCAAATTGTCAAATTCAGGTACATACAAAAGGCAGAATGCATGAAGAAAATACAAGGAAATGTTATAATGAAACAAATAGGATTGAAAGGACATCCTAATTACATGGAGAAAAAACAGAGAACAAGGTATACCATCATTCTAAAAAGAGGCTTGCTATATATGGTAGAGTTTTGGTACCTCTGCTACAAATACAGGATAGCTTTAAATGAGAAAAATACATAATATAACCAAATAGGAATGTATTACTGCACAACCTTCCCATTCTCTAATGAGAATTCAAATTCTGCTTTGGAGCACAAATATATAAAAAAAGGTTATTAAGTTAACCCACATCTCCCTTAATATTTCAAATCAATTAAAATACTGGAGTAGGAGAATATTTTCATTGATGGCAAAGACCCAGAGTGAGTTACTCAACCAGATGT
Organism: Theristicus caerulescens; assembly: GCA_020745775.1. Lineage (NCBI taxonomy): Eukaryota > Metazoa > Chordata > Aves > Pelecaniformes > Threskiornithidae > Theristicus > Theristicus caerulescens. The sequence goes on along the minus strand of CM036565.1, from coordinate 6,302,118 downwards.
GATTGTCACAGGTGTGGACTGTGATTTAAAAAGAGTTTGAAGACAGTTTTATTGTTTATACCAAACAAGCTCCTTCCCTGTACTTTCCTGGTTTTTGGAGATGCTTGTTTTGTTAAAATAAGTTCCTAGAATGCCAGAATTCTTTCCCATACAACAGCAGTCTTCATCTATTACCTAGGGGACAGCACTGAAACCACCAGCGCTATTGGTACCCTTCATATCACAGTGAAGGTCATGCTGGAACAGCTCATAACTCCATGGCTGCCACAACAATCTTCAGCTGCTGCAGCTGCCTCCGTGTTGAAGGGTGGGCATTGCTAGCTGACTGAGCGAGGGTCACCACAGGGAGGACCTGACCACACATTTCCATCACCCAATAGTAGAAACAGGTCACTGGAAGGAACAACATAGCCCACTGAATGCCGTGCCCCAAAACTGCAGCCCATGAGTAATAATTCAAAAACATTCCTGCAGCCATATTCTAAACAACCACAAAAGTCTTCTAATTTAAGACCTTGAAAAGCTACAGTGTGCCACAGGTAGGGAACTCAAAGCTGTATATCAACACCTAAGTAGCAGCAAGAAACATGTTGGGTTGAAGGGCCCACGTGGGCCTGCTGAGCGCCTTCCCCTTTAGTACCTTCTTATTTCAGTAGAAAGCTGGAGCTCAATGACCTCATGCCTGGTCACTTGTTGGTCAAGAGACAATGTGGAGCATGCCCTGTTGGTGGGTGTTTATGTGCATGCTGATTGGCTGGCCAGGCAAACTGTGCAATCTGATTGGCTGGGAACCAGGTGTGTTTCAATTTGCTGGTGACCTGCACCTTCTACAGAGCAGAAGCCTAGACACAAGGTCTGGGGAGTTTGGTTGTTATCAAGCCAAGCTTGTGGTTTTAGGGAATCATATAGCTGGATACACCAGCTTTGCTCACTCAAGAAGAGGCAGATACATATCCAGCACCTACAGAGGCTTAAGCTCCTCCACGTGTTCTGTTATCAGAGGCAATGGGGAGAAAGATTTACAGATGCTTTCCAAACCCCTAAGGAATATGGGTAGCCATGAAATAAGGTGAAGAAAGCAATGAGGGTGAAATAAGACTCGTGTTATACAGATTGTGAAAGAAAGCTTAAAAAAAGAAAAAAAATATAAAGTTAATTATGCTAGGTATCTTTCACCTCTAAAGTGTATTGCTTAAACAAGAAACAGGAGAAAGGACAAGAAAATCTTTAACATTTCATCTGACCTAGTTATTTACTGAGTTGATGTTTGAAAAGACTATTGGGAGGAAAAATTATTCCATTCACTCTTAATTCGTGACTTGTTTTCTCACTTGTTTTGCCCAGGATTGCAAGTCAGGAACCAGAAGCTGCAGCCCCCAGTGGCTGGCAATATAATCACAAATGAGATTATTTCTTAGGCACTCTGGTGACCTGTGCTTATATATCCCCTCTTCCTGGAAAGATGATAAGGTAAGTGGTTCCTGTCACCTGTGCTGCCGCTAGTCCATGGTGCCCTTGCTCATGCATGGTGCTCCTGATACTGCACGAGGTTTCTTGATTTTCAGAGCTGCTGTCACTCCTTTCTGTGGCCAAGGGCTTACTGCTGCAGCTTAGTCTCTACAGAAATAACCTAGTGTCAGAAACGTTCTGGTGTGATGCTAGACTAAATGAGACATGTCACTAACCTCCTGCCTGTCATCGTCCCTACCTCTTGCACAAAGAGGGCTTAGCCTTGTCTTCAGATTTGCTATTTGCTCCAGGTAAGGATTCAGACATTTCTCGTCCCTTCAGCGCTCACTGTTCAGATTGGAGCTTTCAGGTGTCTAACAGCTTTCAGAAAGCTGCTTTTCACACACCCAGTGAGCAGCCACACTTTGTAGTATCACACCTGCCAGCATGGCTCTTGCTCTGGAGTTGTGTGACCTGGCCCTGAACTGGTGACATTGATGGATCTTTTCTTTTTCTTTAGTTGCTGCTTTCTCGTCCCTTTCTTCCTTCCACAGTAAAAGGAGCAAGTGAAAAATTGGCTTCCTCAGGGTGAGGTGAAACCAGCACATTGAATTTACTGGTGGCTTGCTCAGCTGAAACCCCCCAATGTGCATGGCACTTGGAGAAAAAGTGCTTTTAGCCTGTCCTGCTGGCACCCCTCCCAAAATGCTGTGGCTGCTGGGGGGAACTGCACAACCAAATCAATTCAAAGGGAAATGATAACATTTTAAAACATTTGAATACTCAGTTGTTTGTCTTGAAACTACTTTAATGAAACAAACAACAAAAAAACAAATTCATTATTGCTATTTTGCAGTAGCCCAGCCGGCTGAGATTTGGCATCTGCACACGACAGAAAGCGCAGCAGAGGGACCAGATGCCTGAACCCTGCCTTGGGAAGGCTGGTTTGAAAAGGCAGGGACAGTTCAGGTGCTGTTCCCACCTTCAGCCTGTGCAATCATTGCCAAAAGGCATGTTAGCACCAAATGACGATAACATTGTAGTACTTGGACAGGAGGAATTAGACCAAGGACAACTACTCTAGTCACATAGAGACAGGACCAGAACAACTTTTTGAGCAATCCTAAACTAAACTTAAACTCCAAAAAGGTGTTAAAAGGCCTAATTAACCTGAATATTGCACTGAAAGTGGAAAGCATTACGTAATTGCAAATTATTTTTAGACAATGAACTCTTGGTTCTTAACATGTAATTTTTCCTATCTGAAGACTAGCACAGACACTTTTTTCTAATTTTCTAAAATAAATCCTACCTCAAGAGTGAAAGTAAAAGCTGGTTAAATATACTATCAGAGAGGGGAGAGAGCATGCCTGATCCATATACATTTCTTGAATTTACCTTTCATGTATCAACAGTTGAGGTGGAGAATCACTGGGGTCATGGGACAAAACTACCTCTTGTCTTTTCTCATGTGAAATGACATCCAGGAGACAGTAACAAACCTTTTCCTCAGTAACTCCTATCTTAGTTGCTTTTCTTTTACACGGGTGTTCCCCTTGGCCCAACTCATATTTTCGGCTTGTACAGTGGTAATCTCTTGGTGGGGTTTGGTCTTTTATACACACTTAATCCAGGACTGTGTGGCTACAGATGCTTTGTTTAGGTTGTTTTTGTCAATGAGTCCAACCTCTGGAGAAATGAACTTCATGTCTTTTTTCCAGTCATTCTTCCCTGGCAGCAGCAAGGGGACAACTTGGAGTTTACAGGCCCAAAGCTTTGTTGCTGGTTGATCTGAAAGACGTGCAGCAGCATGAAAGCTCAGACTTGTTTAAAAGACAAATAATACTGCAAATAAGTCTTGTAGATATTTGAAATTATTCTTTCACCTTGCTCTTAAAGTTGCTGTAGTCTGACCTAAGCAGTCATGGTCATCCACGTAGGGCGGGATGGGACTGTTATCCTTGAGGTCCATACCTGCCTTTCCACTGTTAACTCTAATGTCTTTAAATTGTGTCCCTGCTCCTTGATGAGGAACGGTTGATGAGAAATATTGTTTGTCCTCTCTGAGAGCTGTCAGAACCTCCTCAAGGATGGTTGTTGTCACAATGTGCAGGAGCTACATCTTCTGGCTCTACCAGAAGGTCTCGTGGCATTGCAGCAATTGCTGGAGAAGGAAGAGTTTCCTCACTCTGACTGCTCGGGCCTGTGGTTTGCAACATGATCCTGTTTCTTCCCCTGAAGGAGCTGCTGTTGGTAGCAAGATGAGTAACTAAGCTTTGCTTAGAGACTTAGAGGAACATCAAGACTGCTTCTCAGTTAGCATTTTAAGCATTTGAAAATAAGGAAAAACAGCAGATGTAACCAGATAAGCACGCTCTATTGCCTAAGGTTTTAGAGTTATTTCAGTTGATTTAATAAATCGCTGCTTGGTCAGCTGTTGCTATAACTGATGAGCTAGTTCCATCTTTCAGGTACATACTTTTACTGTTCAGAAAAGAATATGCAGTTTAATTGACAACATTGGTGGAGATCAATTTTGTTAATTACCATAACTCTTCAATATCTGTTAGGGATGTTTGCCCCAGCCAGAATGAATAAATTAATTGATACAAAATGCATATAGCTGGATCTAGTATTAGTAAAAAAATAGTCAGTTCAAAAAGGATTAGATTCTTGCTTCCTCTTCAAGCAAACATATATCACATCTTCTGATTAAAAAGGAAAAAGAAGAAATATACTGAAATGTTTGCAACATGAGTCTTGGAAGAATCAGTCAGCTATTGTCCGAAATCAGAAGGACCTCTACCATGTGTCCTTCCTACACAGCAGACCTGCTTTCAATAAAAGGAAGCCCTTCAGATGACAGCAACCCTGACTGAGACCCTGGAGATTCAATTTTTGGAGAATTTCACTGCCTGTCTTGATGTTTTACAGTTCCCTGTCCAGATTCAGATCTTCAGTTTGAAGTTGTGGCCTGGAAACTATAGAAATCTTTCAGGCTCAGTGCTTCTTTGTGCATTTTTGGGGTACCCAGAAAGTTATCACTGCAACTGAAAAAGCCCCCTACAGACCCCAGTCTCAATCCATCTGTACTTGCATAAATTCTCCACAACTGGAGTGTTTTACTGAGCGAAATATTTGATGTTTGTGCTTTAGAATCTCATTGCCATTCAGTTTTGTGCATGTGTGGTACTTGCACAAAATTCAAAGAGTTCTTAAGAAAATGACTGTACTTAAATACAGAATATGCTTTTTTAAACGTATAATCAAACCCAAGATATTTCCTACAAGTGCATAGAAATCCATGTGCCCAAACTCCAGGCTCGATCCCTGTCACATTTCAAGTTTGTGTTAAAACCACTCTTTAATTTAAAACTCTGTTTTCTATTATGTTCTATGCATGTTTATCTTGCATGAAAACTGGAGGGTTTGGGGTGTCATTTGCTTAAGACTGGAAAGGGAAAAAAATAATTTGAGAATAAATAATACCCAAATAATTCCAATCTGAAGATTGAAGAAAAAGGGCCTCTGGTATTGTAACTGCTGTGCACTTTTGATTCACTGGCTATAACGAACAATTCATTCATGTCCTTTGGGAAAAATGTAGTTGGAAAATTTCACATGTTCCTGACCTTTGGTTCATAATAAAGTGAGCCTCTACCTCACAGACGCTGGAAAATATATGAAGTCTCCATCAAAAAAAAAGGAATGCTCAGGAGACATGGAAGTGAGCTCCACTGAAAACCTGAGATCTGCAATTAGGTCCACCAGTGATAAAACTGGTAAAACACACAGTGGAGAAAAGGCTCAGGTTTTTCTGTATACTAATACTGTCTTAAGAGAGACATCACCAGTAGAAGATTAAGCATCCAGTTTGCTCAGTAAAATTTTCAAGTGGGGCATTAGATTTCCTTCTAACTTATACCTATTTATGGCTAAACACAGCTGAACACAAGTTTATTTCCAAGGAAAAATGTTAAACAACAATACAAGGTTGTAAATGTAGTGTGCATTCGATGTAACAAATGCTTGTTTATAAACCAAGACTGTATGTTGGGAATTTTCTCCTGACAGTTCAGTGCTTTGCATCAAAGTCACGTCTTCTGAAAATTAACATCAAAGTAATTCAGCTCATTATGGTGGTGTTTCAGTGAAGACAGTCTGCTACGTCTCTGTAAATTAAAATGGAATAACTGTTATCAATTTTATATTGACTGTATTACAATTATGTTGTAAAATATGTGACGCAATGTAGAGAAATGTTTAAGGAGATGCAAAAGATGTCTGTCTTAAAAAGACAAGAAGTTGGTTTTACTTTCCTATTATGATATTTAACAAATAATGAAACTACCATAAGTAACAGCATTTTAAGGAAAGTAGAGAGTCCACAGTGTGGTCCTGAAAACAATAACCTAGGACTTAATCAGTACTATATAGCATTTTGTTTAGTTAGACAAAATGCCCAGTCAGGGACTTCATGAAACAGTAACAAATCTTATGAGAAGACCATGAGCAGATGTTGTCTCTCTGTGGTTACTATAAACCAGATTATATTTTTAACAAATTTTGATCTTTCTGGAGAAGAGTTCAAGACCCACAGATGTTTTGAGGTCCTGAGGGCATCTGCAAAATGATTGCAATATGTATGTTTTATATATACTTATAGTTATGTATATATAAATAAAATTATTAGGTTTTTTTATACGTAGTTCACATCTAAAAATGAGTGAATTTTGAGAGGTGACTAGCATTTTGTTTGATTGAAAATTGCTTCAGTGCTGCTGAAATGGTCTGGGGTTTGCGTGGTTTCTTTTCCTGAAATATAATGTGATCTTTACATATTTTTTCAGTTTAGTTTCAAAAGTCCATCAATACACAAGTGTAAGAGTTACCCATTGATACTAGCAGAGATTCTCGTGTAGCAAGATACTACTGACTCATAATCATGACCTCCCAGTAACGGCCTTGATTTGCCTATTTTGTAATCTTGTACTTATTTTATGATTTGAAGATCAATATAAAACTGTAAACATAAGCATGACTCATTTTATAGTCATATTCTCCAAAAGATGCTTACCCAGTATTTTTAAATGCTTATGCTTCTATTTCCTGGAGATATTTAGAGAAATAATTAGAACTAGGAAGATGCAAAGCTACTACTTTTATTCATAATGCAAGAAATTGTGACATCCAACAACTTGTACACAGTTATTTAGAGCATCAAAAAGTCCAAAAGCACTCTATAGGTTTTACATGAAATTCTTTTCTTGACAGCTTTAATCTGGATTTTCAGCCAATCAAGTTCTCTCAGATTATTACTGTACACTCAGATAAAAAAATAACAAATGTGCAAACTTTGCATGAACTAAAGTTTTTTTTTTCCTCTGTTTTGTATATGTCTATGCATTTTTCTGTCGAATACCTGCTTTGCATTACAGTATATTCTTTATTCTAGTCACTGAAATATAACCTTCATGATCAATACAGCATCGGTCTTTTAGTCGCTCTGACTGCTTAGTTACCCTCATTGGTAATTCTGATCACACACTAATCCACATCATCTACTGAGGTTTTCCAACCCTGCAGATGGAAAATTCTATTGAATAATGCTAAATACTATTACAAAAGAGACAAAAACAACTGAAACCTGACCTTTAGGATTGCAAGCTTTTAAAACACAGCTAGTAATTTTGAGCATTTTTTGCCTACATAACTTTTGTGAATTTTTACTTTTTCATCAGTAACATGCACAATCTGGCACAATATGATAAAATGGTAAGCAAGTCCACCAGGAAGTCATTTCAGTGATTTTTCTGAATGTTGCAAACTGCTTTACTGACTGTAAGGAAACTTATTTCATTGAAAGGACTTTCTTACATCCTGTGTCTATGAATTGCTATGCGGCAGTCAGACTTCACTTTGCTGGGGCTTTGTGTGTCCACAGGGATGTGCCCACACAGAATCACACGAGGAACCATGCCCTAGAAAAGCAATAATCCGAAGAATGTCTTTCTGCTTGTAACCCTACCGTTAAGTGGTTATCGTTTCTTGAATAAACACAAAAAGAGGAAATGCATCCCATCTTTCTTCCTCTTTTTAAGGACTATTCTGCAATCTTCAGACCAAATGTGCTTGTACAAGATATTTAAAATAAAACATGATTATCCATAATACCTTCTAGCCTAATTTCATTCAGTGTTTACTGATGATGCAAGCTGACATCCACAGTAACTGAGGACTAAGTTTAGCCTTCAAACATGCATGTTGCATGCAGTTTTATCAGTATTTCCTGCAGACATGTATTTGCCTTGACTTAGAGAGATGTAATCTGTTCAGTCTGGCTAAGATGTACACGCCGTTTCTACGATGCTGGAACAGAAGATGATCTGTGGCAGCACCTCCAGGCTACGGTGCAGATCTGTACGTGCACTGCTGCTGCCCGCCAGCCGTGCTCCCCCAGCCGCTGGCACTGCAGGTGCCTGCGCTAGCCCTAACCCTTCCTTTGGCACCAAGAGAACAGGCTGTTGCTTCACAGATATATCCCATAGGGTATCTCACAGGTGGGAAAGCTAATGCAGAAACGTTGGTCCAAATACAAATTTCCCCAAGGTGGAAGGGAATCGTTTTCACATTGATTTAATTTTAGGCTAAAGAAAAGTGATTTTTCATCTCCTACTATTGCACTCAAACACAACGCAGACATTATTTCAAACCCCTAAAGACAGGCTAAGTTATTAGTCAGATCCAAAACATTCTTCCCTTTTTAATTTCTCCTCCAGCTGGCAGCATGCTGTTTTCAGTAGAAACCCCCATCCTCTTTCTCACCGCCTTTGCTGGTGGACATTTCCTTCATTTCTGCAGAGCTCTGTGGCCACAGTGTCACCAGTCCCCACTTCAGCGTCTCCCTCCCCGCTCCCCAATTCTGTACCTCTGCTCTTTGGCGGCAGTCAGGTCCACAGTATTCCTGTATCTCACTGTTGGGGACAAGTGTGTCCCCTTTACAGCAGATGTGACTAATTCCTAGCTTTTATGTTATGCTTTCCATACACTGATTTGTGCTTTAAAAAAGGTGTTAACAGCGTTCTATAGATGAGGAGAGGGAAACATGCAAAAGCTACAGGATTTTTCCAAGTGTCTGATGTAAACTGAGATGTAGATCTGCAAAATTCAAGTACCCCACCCCAGCTTGGGCCAAGCTGCTGTCTTACTGTTTTCCTTCTTGCAAAACATCTTTATTCCTATTTGCAGACTTAAAACAAAGTGATGAGCTATTGACTGCAACAAAGCCAGTGGCTGGGATAGTAATAAATCTTCCATGCCATACTGCTGCCTCTGAAATGAGAAACTAAAGATGACACGTCTCTCATTACTTTGTGTTGTTTCTTATATAATTTATGAATCTACGTTCCATGTGTTTTGAGTTGTAAATGTGATCTGCATCTGTGTTTGACATAAGGCATTCAAAGGACAGCTCCCAATAACGCTGTTAGTCATTTATGTGCAGAGTTACAGTAAATAACACTTAATGTGAAGTATGTAGTGTCATAATAAACACGACGGTGGGCTAAGGTTACTTACACTAAGGATGCTGAGACTACTGGCAATGAGGTGCACTGATAAGGAGCTACATCAAGGAACGGGGACCAGGGTTCACGGGTTCTTTGCAGACTCCCAACTTCTTGCTATTGCTAAAAAAAAAACACTTAAGGTAAAACACTACAATAAAATTGTTTTGATACTTCTGCTACAATAAATTGTAAGAGCTCTGTCTAGATAAAATAATATCTGGTCTTCACTCCATTAAAGCTACTGAGAAGCAGCTCCAGGTAACCCAAGCCAATTAATCCAATGAAAACATGGACGTGTCTCATACACTGGTAAATATGAACACAATGTCTCCAACCAGGGAAATTTTTCACCAGATTCAGAACTTGGTCTCAGCATTCTCTCTAACTGCCTCCTTAAACCCACACAGGAGCACTAAGAGCCTGATCTTTTCTTTTAGGGTGCACTTGTGTATCGAGGTACATGGGGTACCAACCCCTGCAGGATGAAATACTCTCTGTAAGGCGTCTAGCATAGCAAGGAGCCTCACCAGGTTTCTGAACTGTAGAAAACACAGGAATCAATTTTCTCTCTTAAACCAGAACTAAAATGCTACTTTTTAATTTCTGAAAAACACTTTAAGTCAATTCTGCTTTAAATTACACTCACATGAATCTATAGAAACTCAAGGGCTGATCTTGCAGTTTCTGATCTTTCCTGAGGTCCATTGGGAATCTCCTCTTTATAGAGCTGTGCCAGTGCCCAGCAATGGTACTATTTATTTCCCATGCCACACAAGATGTGTTTAAAAGGTCAGCTGAAACTGAAAATACCTGTATGTGACTTCTCCAGTGCTGCTTACAATATTTATCGGTACTTGATAAAGGTATTGCCCAGATCTTCCCCGGTGCTAACCTTTCAGCAAGTGCACAACAAGTCCAGAGTTTGTGTATTTTGGGATTTCATTGCAAACATTTAGCTCGGTCTATAATATATTATAAATATTTCTCTACACGGACAGCAGCACTGTATATTTCCACCATGCCTCCATGGTACAGAGATAAGCATTCTACAGAGAGGTAAACTACAAACGCAATATTAAAGGATTTATCTAAATCCACACAGCAAATCAGTATTAAGGGCTGGGAGGAAGGCAGGAGGTCCCAGGTGGCAGCTCCTTGCTTGCTTGACCAGCTCAATAGCAAGCACTCATCTATCCTTTTTTATGTAATTATGGAAAAACCATTGCAGCAGTTTTTGATGTCATCTACGCTTGCTATTCTGGTAACAATATCCACCAGGAAAGGAATATGATCTTCCACAAGTAATATCTCTCCTTAATATACCTAGCCCCAGTCATCCCTATTTCAACCATAATACATGACCAAATTAGATATAACTTCTGATCTTCCACAAGTAATATCTCTCCTTAATACACCTAGCCCCAGTCATCCCTATTTCAACCATAATACATGACCAAATTAGATATAACTTCTGATCACCGTTTTCAAAACTGGCTTTAATGACTTGTGATGATATGTCACATTTCACAAGATCTTTAGAAGGTGGATAATGAGAAATGTGTACCAAGTTAACCATCAAAAAACCTAGTCATCTCCCAAAATAGTTGTACTTAAAAATCTTGGCTTCTGATCTTAGTTTTATATTGTCAGCCTATTACTTTAGCCTTCTTTGCAAAGCATGTGGGAATCACCTAGAGGCATCAAATCCAATATATGCACATCACTTCGAATGTATTTTTTATTTTCTCTGCCATCCTCCAAAATGAGGCCATCAGCCAGGTTCATTACTGAAGATATAATACATCTCTTCTGAGTTTAAAAAAAATCCACAAAATTAATAGAAATGGATTCATGCATATTTTCAGAACTTCTCTGTCTAGTAGCAGTTTCTCTTTTCCTGCCCTTCCTGAGCCTGTATTTCATCCACTTTAGCACTTTTCTCAAATTAAACTTTTTTTCTTCAAAAAAAACCTTGTTATTGATGCAGAAAGTAATTGATAGCCTCCTGTGAAAAGCTTGCTTGAGGATTTGGGATGTACCCTCTCTCCCAAGCACAATAAACTGCAGTCTCCTCTTATTGCTCTGCTATGTGCATATCCAGGCTACTGGAGCAGATAGTAAACACTACCTTTTTTTTTCCTTTTTTTTTTTTTTAAATTATATGCAAGAGGGAATAGTCTTTAAGAGCCTGCACTTGGCTCCCACTTTTCTACTCAAGAAGTGTTGTAGATACTTGTTTTTTTCAGTTCCATTTTAAAAAAATATTTTGTAGGGTGTTTACTCAAAAAAATAGAAACTTTAGTTCGTATTTTTCAAAAATATCTGATTCGGGCCACTCAGCTTAAAAAGTGTTGAAAACATCTAGTGATTTCAGAGAGAGATTTTTTCATGAGCTAGGAAGTAATGAAACTAGCCACCAGCATCACATGGGCCACCACTTGGCTTCCAGCTTTCAGATACTCACCAGTCACTCAAGCAGAAGAGAACTGAAAAGGCTTAAAATATTACTAACTTCTCCTTGAAGAAGCTAGATGCTGCCTCCTGACAAATATACAACACTTATTTGCGTATTCTCAAAATCTGAATTACAGTGTTAAAATTTTTGTAATCAAGTCCCTGTGCTCATTTAGGTGACCCTGCCCAACCCAGAGAGCTCTTCTGTTCTTTGGACCAGCTCCAGCTACTGTCTGCAATGAATCTACATTTTGCCAGTATCTCCCTCTTCCAGAATTCAACAAATCATCCGATACAAACAGGGCTGTGTCTTCACTACTCACCCTATGCCTGCCCGCTCAGACTCTGCAGTATATTGTTTAATCAGGGATGTCATCCTCTGTCCAGCTTGATGTTCCCAGCGTCAGACCCTTCTCTATTGATTTATGCTTTGGGCACTTCCATTCACTACACATAAGGATTTTTGTGATGTTTTCATTGTAATAAACTAAGACTACAAAGATATAAATTTCTAAATTAGTGTTGTGGTTGATTTAGCAGGGGCCTGGTCCTCTGAAGTCATTAAGAATGTGGGAAAATTTCCAGTGACTTCCTCCTATGTCAGATCACAGGCATGGATGTATTTTTTTCCCCTCCTTATCTGATGGAAGTTTCACTTTACAAATGTAGATTGCATCTTAAACTCAGAAGTTTCATTCCAAGATAACCAGTGCATTTACACCTCTATCAAATGCATTCTGTGCCCAGGAGTGACATATCAATCAGTGAGCGCCTGAATCACAAGTCCACCACGGTGAACAGTAACCAGCTGTGGGAGATCTGGGATATTGTTTAAATGAACAATGTCACGATATTCAGACAAACTTAAACAAAAACATTTATGCTCCATCAGAAGCAATATTCTTCAAGCACAATCACAAAAGCCAACAATTTCAAACACTGTGAATATTTTCTACATGAGAAATATGATGCCAAGGGATTAATTTCATGGTGAATGCGACATGCATTTATTCAAACACTGGACATGGATGCCTCTTATGAATCCACGGGCCCGTGAATTGGCTTTCTAAGCTTTTTTGAGCTTAGGCTACTAAAAACTGTACTGTTATTTAAGACAGTCATTGTAAAAATTAATACTGCTAATTTGCATGAGGGATAATGGGGAGTTATTCTATCAGATATGGTAATGGACATTGCTTTGAAGAAGGATATATTTGAAGTTAAGATTGACTTTACTAGTACTTACCTGTAAATAAACACATACAGACGATTCACGCTTGAGCACTGACTCCTTATCATCTGCAAATAACGCTAACGCTAATGTGCGGATCGTCACGGAAATGCGATACACTTTAAACCTTTAAATGTTATCATGCTCACACAATATCTGATTTAAATGTTAGTTCTCCTAACCATTACAGAGCTAGAAGATTATATCCAGTTTGAGGGGTACCAAACTTACTGGGTATCAGCTGCACAGCTCTAGAGTTTGGGACTTCCTGAACATTTGAGTTTTCTTTACATGTCACAAGGAGTTGCAAAATTAAGAACTGGAAACTAGTCCAAAATGCAAGCAACTTTTCATCTGGAAGGTTTCAGCATTGCAGCTTTTTTCCAAACATCTATTTATCTCCACTAGTGCATTTCCCTGTTTGGGATCTCTCCGCCCAGCCCACCATGGCACCAGGAAACCTGGAAAACATTTTGCAGAGAATCGTAATTTTAAGTTTTTCTTGTTCCCTGATTTAACTGTGAAAAGAAACAGGCAAATTTAAAGAGGCCCACCCACTCCAAGCACATTAATTATAGGCACTAAAAATCAGCCAATAATGAAGGTAAGAAAGAAATTCAATGCGTTAACAGCTTTACAATGTTCATTCTTTTAACGTTTACCCACACCTGCAAGTGTGTACAGCACGTGCTTTGTCTTCACAGTGGCTGGGTTGAGCACACTAAGATCATGAACGCCAGCAAGCGTTCATTTATATGTCTATATTATGCTGCCATACCTGTCCTATGCACATACAGCCTTTCAGCTTCTATGCACATTTTACGTTTCATGCACAAATAAACAGATGAAAACCTGTTTGTATGCACTCCTTCAAGGACCATTATATTATTCAAGACTACAGATGCTGCACAAAACCTAAAAAAATAAATCAGGTCATTGAGACCATTCTCCTGATACTGCAGTGACATTCTTCCTGTGGAAAAAAAAAGGATCTGTAAGAGAGTCAAACTTCAGAAAAATCATCTGATTTCTGGTGTTAACCAGTCCCAGCAGCCAAGGACCTGCCCATATGCAGCTGAATGATAGCATGCCAACTAAAGAAGCATGTTTGGACTTTTTTTCCCCTTCTTCTCTCCACGATTGGTCATTCAATTTTACTGTTACTTCATTAATTTGGATACAAATAGTATTACTTTTGGTTTTAGTGTTGCATGTCACTGAAAAAGCAAAGTAACTGCAATTTTCGCAAGGTTCTACTATTACCACTCTTTCATTTTCCCAGAACTATTACTTTTAGTAATGACAAAGTGGACAGCAACAAAGATTATGAATTCAGTCGTAGTTTGCATTTGGAATAATGTAATAACAGGAGTAAATTGTCTGATATTCATTCAAAAGGATTATGCATTCACAAGCCCCTGTTGATTACACCCACACTTCTTGGCAATGGAAGCCCAGTTTTGGAACTTTAAGGCCTTTACCAGCAATACTTCTGTTATTCTTTCCTTCAATACTTCATTCCTTTATTTAATATCCATCCTTTATTTCTTCCTTAAAGTAGTCAATTACTGAAGTTACAGAACATGTAATAGCTTTTATTAGAAAAAATGATACAGAAATAGACAAAATTTTTGAGCACAGGTAACAAAACCTTCCTGTGCCTGAGTGTTTCTTCCTCCATAATACCAGCAAGATTAAAGATACTATTTTTTCCCTACAAACAAAATTTACACAAACCAAAGTACATAAAAGTTAGCACATTTTTTGTAATGAAAGAGGAAAAAAATTGCTCTGCTTTATTAGTAGAAAGTCTTGTTAAAAAATGTTTTCTTCTAAATTAGTATTATTTTCAGAAAGCTTCTCTATGCTTCAAAAAGGAGTTTTCTTAAGCTGAAGTATATGTTTTCTTAAGATGAAAACAGTTGAAAAGATTTTTGGTTTGCAGCAACATTCAAGGAGTCACATTTTTTTCAGCTGTCAAATAATCATAAAAAAAATCAGGTTGAGGATTTTGTATTCCAATTAAGAGCAGACATTTTTTAGTGGAAAATTTTTGAAGATGAAAAATCTTCAGCAACTAAATCACTATCTTAACTGTTCAAAACTTAATCCTTTTCCGTAAGGGCCTAACACTGTCACCTGAATACTGAATATCCAGAGCTGTCAATGATTTATTACCATAGGTCAGTATTTTGATAAGTTAATAATTATTTTGATAATAAAAATTTAAGTTCTTGTTTGTTTAACTTTACATAATTCTTAAAATCCCTTCACTACAGAAAGAATACTAGTAACATACTTCTTCCATTTTTTTAATGTATAGGCAATGTTCCATTAAATAGAGTATCCACACATCTAAAAACACACATTATACTCATAATATTTTTATGTGATAGGAAATTTTTGCTGTCTTCCCCATGGAGATAAGAAATTCGGAACAGAAGCTTAGTTCCAGTTAAATTCTAATTAATTTTAAATATCTAAAATGTTTAGATACAACACAATCAACCAAAGCTCCAGGTAAGATTAACGGGTGGGATAGACCTCTCCTGGGGAATGTTTTGCTCCGTTTAAGACACGAACCTCTTAAGATCACTTTCCTTTCCCATATGCTACTTGGGGAACAAATGGCATCTCATTAAAGTAAGATGAGACTGTACCAAAATGATTCACAGAGGGAAGAGGAGGAAAAATAAAGACTTTGTCAGAGGAAAAATTGGTAGGTGTCTCTCATATTCCAGATAAGACCTTGGTGGTCAGTACCTGCTTATTTGTTAATAAAATGTATTATATAGAGCTTTATCATTATTATTACTGTGAAAATATCTCTATTTTATTTTGTTTATTTTTACACAATTTTCTTTTATAGGAGTTTACCACATCTTTAGCAATAAAGCAGTGAGATTTCAGGTCCCCGCTCAGGAAAGCACTTATCACCTGCTTACCCATAAGCTATAGGTCGCTGCTGTCTTTGAGTTGAGCTTTGCTGATTCAGGATGATGTTTCGAACCGAAGGCTGCTTCTCTCCAGGATTACACACCTTCCATAAACGTGACCTCTGTGGACAGGGAATGCAAATTTTGGGGGGAGGCTGAACAGCAAGGACATGCCTCATGGCTCAGGAGAGACACCATGAAAGAATAAGCAGACATTCCCACCTAAATGCCAGCAATAGTCGTAACGAGAACATCTTTGTGCTCTGTCCTGGCCATAAAACTGCCATGGCTTCCCTGATGGCTGCTGTCTCTGCTCATTGCCTTCCTTTATAACCATCACAACTGCAGCTTCGTGAGCTCAGCCACTGCATCCAAAGAGCCACATCTAACATTATACCAGCTTTTTCTTTTTTTTGGTTCTTTTTTGTTAACATCAGTACTCAGCTCCAAAGCTGCTCAGTCATTAAGTGCTTTACAACAGATAATTGTTCTTTGGAACCGGCCTTTGAGACATCTTGTTTTCACATGAATTGTAGGAGCCTAATTCCTGTAAATTCATAGTGTATTCTAATAGACTGCCACTGTCCTTTTCACTTAACAATTATGTTAAGGATTGGTTTAAGCAGGATTTGGTAAAGGGAGGTTTTCTTAGGGAATGTGTGTTTGCCTGGTTTGGGGTTTTTTTCAACACACAAGGACAGGAGCAGATTTTAGGTTGGTGTAGAAGCTCATGCAGAAGTTGGATAGGAGCCTAGGGAGCCCTTGTCCTTGTGAGTTAACAGCCCATCCATGGGCCAGGCAATACAAGCACTGCCAGAGATCATCACATAGCAATGGCTTCAGCTTTTTGCATTCCTATGGGAAGAAAATCACCAGCTGGATGAAGAGGGAGAAGATTGCCACATACAGGGTCAAGCTCCCCACCAGCTCTGAGCAGCCCAAGCACTTTGCTGGGCTGACGCCAGCTCACGCTAGCTGAGAAGCTGGGCTTATTCATCTTCATTTTTAAACTTATTTAACGGAATACTAATGGCTGCATGGAAAGCCCTCCAGAGAAACTGCTACACCAGCAGGCACCAAACATCTTTGAATCATCTCCCCAGTGCAGGGATATGAGCACCGCTGTGCTGAGAGCAACAGAGCTGCAATGATTTATGCCAGTGGCGCCTTAGGCACCTACGTGCTTTAGGTCATGTAATTTATTTGGACGTCTGTCTATAGCAACAACATGATTTTGTGTGTCTGATCCTCAAACCACATTGTTGCTTTCCTAAATATAAAGTGGCATGGCAAAATTCACCTACACAGAAGGCAGGGTTGGTTTATTGTTTCTTTAGGACAATGGTGCAAGTAGCCCAGGTTCATTATAGATTAAATTCATCCTGCGAGGAAGAGATTGTTACAGAGTATGAGGAGATTTGCAAACTTCATCATTCCTTTACTGGCTTCAGTTTGTGGGCTTCTTGTATGAATGGCTGCTTCCCTGAGGATATGGACATCTAGGCATCTTCTTTAACAAGTGACATCAGAAAAACTTATTTCCCAAAGTCTCCAGATGCTCAGCAAAGCAGCAGCCCTCTGAGCTTTGTGATACACTGTGCTCAAATTCCGATGCATTTTGCTGAAAGAAATTAGCCATTTGAAGATGATGTTCCTGTGCGTGCCCCAGAGACACTGTATTCAAGTGGTTAGCCTGACATTAGGCCTGCATGAGTTAATTAAAAAATAATTTTTTTTTTTTCTGCTCCCCTTCCGGTTGTCTTCATTCAGGCAAATATGCTGAAATCACAAAACCAGCAAAAGGATTGCTTTAACCAGAAGGTAGTATATGAATTCAGCATATTTTCTGCATAAAAATATGACATTTGTATGGAAATGACCTATTTTCTTGAACAGGCAGCTATATATCACACAAAGTTTCACTGTAACATTTATGCAAAAGAGATTGGGAAGCACTTTCCCATAAGGTGCTTATTTCCTCCAGATGAAATAATAAGGCAAAGCATAATCAAGAAGCTTAAAAGAAATATTTCACTCAATATCATATGTTTTAAGCCCCTGGGTATTTGTTTTGATTTCCGTGATTATTTCGTGTTTGTTTGTCTTCTGCCTTAAAGGAAGCAAAGGACTTCAAAAGAAATAATCCATTCTCCCCCTTTTCTTTTCTAATCACACTACAGTTTGCAAACGATGGCAAATTGGCAGCATGACAGATCCACACTGCTCTAATAACCATGAAAGCGTAGGCCTGTTCGGTGTTGGAGGCAGAAAGACATTTCCCTGCAGCGGCACCAACCCCCAGCATGTTGTGCCTGTCCCCGCACGCGGTCAGAGTGGGACACGGGCTCTGCCGCACGGGAGCCAAAATCATCGTAAATCCACGTTACCGTGACCTACATTTATTCCAGCACAACACATTCAGCAATCGGCAATCATTCAGGGCAGGCGGCTTAGGGGATGCCCACAGAGATCATTACTTTGCAGCTTTTCCTTTGAACTGCAGCGTATTATGGTGCGTTATTGCAGGGGCTGAGCCTGTTCCAGCTCAAACCACGGGCAAAACTCAGAGTAACGATCAGCAGCACAAAATCAAAACCCTTGCCAATACCCAGCAACTGCATGAAGGTCTTATCAATAGGAAGATGCTATAGTCATAGAATACATAACTAGTAAATCATTTTTAGGCTCACTTTTATTACAAAATTACAATTTTAGTTAATAGTTGCACAACTACAAGATTGTTTTAATGCCAGTGCTTAATAAAACACTCCGATCTGATCCAACCCCACTGAAGTCAAGTGCAAAATTCACCCTGATATGAATGGGTTTCCAGCTGAGAAATTCTTTGAGCTTATCATGAATTAAGGTATAGCTTGTTCTGATGCCGAAGCAAAATTGTTTAAAATCAATTATAACATAAAAGACACATCCTGAACTAGATGTTCATTGAGCTAAGATTCTTGATTTACAGCCTAACATCCATCCTAACCCTAAATGGAAATCCATACATCACTGAGTCAAAATAATCAGACTTCAGATAACTTACGCTAGAGCAGGAAATTCATCTTTTTTTTCCTCTGTTCAGAAGCTGATAGCATTAGCTGGGACATTGACAGCAACCAGAATAATTACTAGTGCAGCTATTTCACCATCAGAAGCCGGTGAGCATAACAGAGATTTCCAAACAGTCAACAACAACCACCTTCCTTTGCCTTTAAAACCAGCCCTGAGTCATTTTGGCCACCACTTTATTTCACAAATGTAGAACAGCTGTGGAGCAGCTAATGACTTACTTGGAGTCCTCTGGAATAGTACAAACCTCCCAGGCTTGTGCTCAACCACTAAGCAACACTCCTTTCTACGTAGAAAAGATAACTTAAGACATTTGTGCCAATATGATATTAATGGAAGCAGCTTTTTGTTGGGTCTTAAAGAAAAGGACACTCTGTTGAAATGTTATTTCCCATAGTTGCATGACTATTTATATAGAGAAATAGAAATTTATATAAATGTATACATATCTATAGATACACATATTATACATTATAGGCATATACATACATACATATATACACGCAGTGTTATGTACACATACACAGATTTGTATATACATATATATAAATATATATATACACACAAATGCACACACAGCTTGCTTCTTTTTGGCTAGCTATAGTTATAAATTCTCCCTCCCCCACAGAGCCAAGATGATCTGAGTTGCCTCTGCTGAACTCCCCACGGTTGCCTTTCCATCCCGAATTAAATATAATACTCGTTATTCTGCCATTCTGGTTCCTGAGAAACTTGGCAACCTTTCTGAACGACTTCAGATGCAGCAATTTCTCCTGCATTGCCTCTACTAACCTATTCTAGGAGATGCAATATGCTGCTAAGATTAAGTGTCCAAAATGCTAATATGTCTGAGAAGTGCCTCCACTGACCTACATTGAGAATGTAGGTCTTAATGTACCTATTTTTAGCTTCATAACCAAAATGCCCGTATTTTTAATAACAGTCCAAAGCAAGCCATATACCTGAATCTCCCAGAACTTTCCAAAAATTGACTTCTACACTTCAACATGCTAGCATATACATGTATACACACATATATATACACACACAGTATATATGTATATACTGTACATACTTAGTATCAGCGTTTCCATTACATACATTAGCCTCCCTGTTCCAGCAGAAGTAACGACATAGGAGGCAGTTATTACTGCTTTGAGCTAACAGCAACTAATTTTAGGTTGTTGCAGATGGAACATCTCCGCTTTATCCCTGATGCATACCTGTTAGAGATCCATCTTATCAGTGTTTTGTGCTCTGAAGGCTTTAACAGACTTTGGCTGGCTTGTAGGGGCTGGCAAAGCACAAGGCATGTAATACCACCACGACTAACCTCGGGAGGCTGCTTACAAAGCTGAGTTACAGGTAGGCAATCCAGTCGATACATCTTACAGAATGAAGTCTTGAGGTGCAAAACATCACTCTATAGAAAAACCCAACAAAGATAACCATATTTTCAATTGGTCTCCATTTCATGCACATGTTCAATGTGCAAACCGAGGTGTTAAAACTTATTGTCAGCCAAATGAATATCTGTGCATGCAGATAGGTACAAGCAATGTTGAGAATGCCAACAATCTGGAGGCTGGTTGAGAACTTGGGCCAAATGCAGGAAAAATGGGATTCTGTGAGATAGCTGTTTACCTGCTCTAAAAAGAGAGGTTTCAACAAGAATTGCATGTTGTTATTGACTCTCTCTAACCCAGCGAGATGCTTGACTTTCAGGTGCCATTTGCATTGTTAGCCCTGGCACAGTTCCCACTTGTCACAACTTAACCCACCTCCCAGCGATGCCAATGCCATTCCTTCCATCAGCATCGCTGGCTGTAGTATCAGGGCCCTTCATTGCTCACAGGAGGAACATATATATATTTATATATGTAAATTACATACACCCACATTTCTTACTTTATTGGTTTAAAACCGAAAGGGAGAATTAAACACAGATTGAACGATGACTGACTCTTTGCCTTAATCAGTGCCTTTAGTTATTCTCAGTGAGGGCTGCAGAATAAGGAGCCAATAGCTATGACTTGCCCTTTCTTTGAAGAAAACACTAACATAAACTGGATCTAAAAAATACCTTTACTTGCCATATTTCTTTGCTTGCCAATACTATCCACTTTCCAAAGCAGCCAGGTTTTTGGGTCACTGCAAGAAAACATAACAGAAGTGATGCCACAAGAAATGATGCTTTCTAATTAAGAAGAATGCATTAGCTATAGATCTTTTTCAGCAGTGCTTTTATGAAGACTGAGCAGATGTGCCCTTGCATGGCAGTTTAACAGCACCAGAGAAACTCTGGATGAGTTTTCTAAAGAACACAGAGACAAACTCTTAAATAGCCAGCATCCATTACTGATGTCCAGGTTTTTTTAAAGTTCCTCTTTCACAGAAACACCACAACATGGTATTTCTAAGTGCTCAGCACTCCCCTGCTCCCTGTGGACACAGGACCGGTACCTCCAGTGGTGCAGTACCCCAGGTACCCGATTGCTCAGGGTGAGAGCTAATGGTGGAGCAGATGAGCTGGCCACATCTGACCCCGTAATCTCACTAATGGGAATTTCTTACATCTTCCTTTGAGTCCTGGGCACTCTCAGGAACGAGAGGACACAGCAGAGTGAACACATTTCAACTCTAAGCCTGAGTGGCAATTCCTATGCTCTTTTGAGCATAGCTGCTTCATTCTCCAAAGAAAAGAAATGAAAGAATTAAATTTGAAAGTCCTATTAAAAAGTATTCTTTGATGAGCATTTCCACACTGCAATGTCTTTCTCTCTCCAGTCATACTCTGAATAAAATCAAACCAAACAATCACAGAACAAAAAAAACCCCACACCATTAATGAGCCTTGATTTCCAAAGCCAAAGCCTCAAAAGTTCAATGACAGACTTCAGTTCAAGCATTATTCAGATAACGGACGTTATATATATACCCACATATAATAACTTAGAGACCAAGTACAAAACCAAAAGTTTACGTAGTTTTCTGGAAAACCCATCTCAATTTAGGACAGTTACTGTTGTGATAGACCGACTTCATTTTAAACAAGTATGGTCTGCAAAAATATTAACAAATACATTCCTACAGTTCTTTAACATGTAAACCAGCTATTGGCTCCAGAAAAGCAAAGTTAAGCTGAGGAAAGCAAGAAAAAAAAAAACAAACAAACATTTTCCCATGACCAGTATACTAATACCACTTTAACATTTGGGGAAAGTCATTAACTTCAAATGAAGTGGTCCCTGTAAGACAAAGACTCCTAAACCTTCTGGGTTCTTTTTAGCTTGTTTGGTTTTTTAGAATTACTGTTACAGGAGCCCCCACTGGCAATGGTGCCAGGTCCCACCAGCAGAAGGGATGGCAGTGCCATCACTAGCAGCAGTATGTCTTAGGTCTGTGCCAATCCAATAGTGATTTATTACAATTCAGGAACTCCTGCTTGAAATTGTTCAAGCCCTACTGCAAAATCTCATCGCTACAGAGAACCTCCCTTACTGGCACGGTGCTACGACAACATGCCAAATTGCCATGCCACATGCCATGGACAGGAATATTCCTCCACAGTTAGTGGTATGTGTTTGAATTCTCACATACGGAGAGATTCGACCCTTGGCTAACCTCAAACATTTCTTCACAATTGATAGAATATACAGGATATTCTTGAGAGGTTTAGAAAATTCTAGTAGAAAAATAAAGATGTCAGAAAAAGTAAATGGACATTAAAGATTTAGTATATGACATATGACTGAGTTATTAATATTTTATATTGTGCTATGCCCTCTATTATTATCTATTATTTTTAAGGCACCCAACATCTTAGTATTGCATATACATACATCTTCATAATGTCTAAAAATAACCTACACTTAAGATTAACATCCTTAACATTCAAAAATATATAGACTGATCAACATCCACTATAGAGAGACTACCCAGTACGACGGTGGGACAGGGAATTCCTATAGCAATGTCAGCGGCTCCATTCCTTTGAGCCTCCTCCCATCATTTTTCCACAAAAATGAGCCATCTGACCCTCTTCTGAAAACCACCACCATATCGACCAATTTAACAGAGAAAATGCCACCACGAGGGAGTGTTTCCAAATACTGTCACAGCGATCAAAGGTCACCTACAACGTTTCACCCCAGTAGCCTTCTGGGGAACCCCCCCTAACTCCTCCAACAACCTGAACAAAAATGAAAATAGAGGTACATAATTTTAAAAGTGGGAAACTATAAGGATCAAGTAAAAGACATTTAAAAAAATATATGAAACACAGTTGTCAGTGCCTGTAAATATTCTTGTTTTTAAAGAAAAAGATAATACTAATAAAGTATTTCCAAATAATTTGCAATTGCTACATTAACAATCTTGTTGGCTACTTGGCTACCTATGACATTAGGTCCAAACTCTGATACCAATTTCCACGTTTCTTGAATCTGCTGAGACACACTCGTATTTGTCTTTATGCGATTGTTCTTATTTTAAAATAAAAAGCGCTGAAGATTGCTTGGTTAATTTGTGAATGAGGTCAATCAGAAAAATTACTAAATTGATAGCAAAGCCATTTTCTCTATATTGTTACTCATTCTGAAATAGTCACGTGGAGTACTTGTCTCAAAATACTTGAATCCACTTAATATATGTTGGACTTTTCTGAGATCAGACTTTGCTCTTCATTCGCGTCTGTTGGCTAAAACTGAGCAGTAATGTGGTATTTCATCACTGGCTTCAAGGGAGCAGAATTAGGCCTCCAGTCCGTACCCGCACAAGGGTTTGTTCCAAGCACATTCCACTTCTTCCACTAGCTTGAACAGACTTCGAAGTGGGGCATAGCTACATTTACCAGAATAAGCCAGAAATTTTTCAAGAAGTGGGAAAAAAATATGTCTTTCCATTCACATCAGCATTACAAAGTATTAAAAATAGCATATTTTTGTACAAAGAGCTGTTGTTAGTATGAAGAAGTTGTGAAACTACATATTGGGTGAATTTACTCTACATTTCTCCCATGGAAACAACTGAGTTGTGCTGTATAATCCATACATAAATTCACTGTGAAACTCAGTTACGAGAAACTCAGTTATGAGGAACTCAGATTTAGAACCAAGTCTTGGAAAACTCAGAAAATAGGAATATGCAATGCACAGCAGCCTGATCTCCAGGTGTCCATAAATCCACGCTGTAAAAGCAAATGCCTTTGGAAGAAGTGCAATTCTGGAACGAGTTCACACCTAAGTGCCTGGAGCATTGCCAGAAGTCGTACTCTTTGGTTGAGTAACGTAGATAAGCAATGAACTTCCAAACTTACAGCCAAATTCCACACACTTGTTTCACGTGAACATTTCTGTTACACTTAAAGCCAATTCATCACGTCTTATTCGTGTGAACAGTTCATGTGAAGTAGACACTTGAACAAAGTAGAAGTAGCATAGCACTCATGAGTTACTGCTTGCACAGATTAGTCTTTCAGAAACGTAGAGCATTGCATATTGACATTTTGTAGAGATCTTTCTGTCCTGTTGCTGTAAATATTTACAGCAGAGAATGCAAGTTGACCATAACTGCACATTTCTAGCTTAAAACCAGATCAGCTGTAATGACATGCTCAAAAGTGGTTTTGTCTGGAAAGGTCCTGACAAAATCTCGAGCTACCACAGCTTAACTCAAGGCCACTGAATCGCGTCATAAATGACCTGTCTGTAATATTCGCCTAACTAGAGCAGTACGGGTCCTGGCTTGCTGCGACAGACACTGAGATGGATCACTTTCCAGAAGTCAGATATTATTCATACCAGAAAAATTAACATCTTTCTCTCGCTATTGATACAGTCAGGAGACCCATGAAGCAATTTCTAAGTCTCAAACAAATCTTTTAACCCAGGTGGAATATTATAGTGACATCAATGACAATATCCAGGAAATACAAAAGAGCATCAATAATTAAGCACTGTTATTATCCTTTCTATTTTTCTCTTTTCATTATCAGCTATGACTGGGACTTACCTGCCCTTTTTTTCTTTTCCACCTGTAGGGAGAATTTCAACATAGTCAATGAGTGAATAAAACAAACACATGATGAAAGGTTTCCTGCCAGGTTCTGAGCACCGCCACAAGCTGAACTGCTGAAGCCGATACCAGCTACTTGTTAGACAATAACGAAATAAGCTAAAAAAATATTTATTTATTTAAAATAGTATCCCATCAAACAGCTCCAATGTAAATGCAGATCATTTGACTTTATTTGATTCCTTCCCAATATTATTAATGCTACCAATAGTGCTGATAATGATATAATTATCATTAATACTCCCTATTAATTAGGAGTAACGTGGGTTGAAGCATGTAAAGAGTCCCCCGTCACAGATCAGAGATGATGGATCCACTTTTGTTTCCTGCAGTGGAAAGTAATGCTCCCACCCACTCAGCCTCAGCTCAACACAATGAAATAGCAAAAGAGAAGTCATCATAACACACATTAGATATCACAGTTAAATATTGTCAACACTTCCAGAGCGAATCATCCCCAGATGATTCCAGTACACAAAGAAAAGGAAGTTTCCTACACAAGGAAAGAAAAATAACTCAACGTAAGCCAAAAATGATCTCTTTTAATACAAAATTCCATTCTCATAGAACAAATTTTTTTCCACTGAATAAATAGATTTCCTCACCACTCACAGGTGAGATTACTAGCTATAGTTATGTTGAAATCTTGCCTTTCTGCAGTTTAATTAAAATATAAACATTATTTGCAACTGTCTTTACTATATTTGGATACAAGTATGGACACTTGGGGGTTTGATGACATCGCCAAATGTATACAGCACCACTCTCACTAGGGGTTGTACTTTAACCTGATTTATATAGCTCCATGCATTACTTGCATGTAGTCTTATCAATGTAATTATTATGATTATCATAAGAAGGATCTGGCCTTTGCACTTTGATGTTTATTACTTTTAACATGTGCATGCTCTGCTACTATCCATTAGAAAAAACAAATGAACAAACCCCAACGGATTAGAGCTGAAGGCAGTGGTAATAAAACACTATCAACTCAACAGGGGAATCTGGGAAATTCAAATGCATAATATTTTTACTAATATTATGGAGCTGATGCTAGATTTACAGACATTTGGAGCTGTCCCTCCATCTCAAAACACATACAGCTACTACCAAGGCTCAGGAAATTACTTCTGTCACACCCAGATGCCTCTCCAAGACAGATTGACAAAAAAAGCCTGCAATAAGCATACTTGCTGAAGCTATAAATAGCGACACTTGGGGTGAAAACAAGTATTCATGGGTTTATCTCCATTAAAATGCATTGTGCTGGGTGAAATCAAGTTGTTCCCCAAGAGGAAAGAAGGATAGCTGGGTCGGAGGTGACACCGCACTGTGTGCTACAACAAACAGCCTCTGCCCCGCTCCAGAAAGGGAGCAGAGATCCTTAGTCCCCTAACAACAACCAGAAGAAATGCCCTGGGGGAATATCTGTTTAACGCAGTGGGGAAAAAAAATAATTGCAATTCACCTGGATAAATCACTGTTACCGCTGTTAAGACAAATGATATTTATAGATATATTTGATATTTCTGCATAAAATTCTGTATTTGAAGGTCTTTAGGGTAGTGCCTCGGCGACACAGGCGCCCCGCTACAGGCTCTCCGCTTCGCGGCCCCGCCTGCCCCGGTATAAGGCGCCCGGGGGGTACATTCAGCGGGGCGGGCGGGGGCCGGGAGCGGGGCCGGGAGCGGGGCCGGGAGCGGGGCCGGGCCGGGAGCGGGGCCGGGAGCGGGGCCGGGGGCGCCCGGGCCTCCCCGCGCTCCCGCCGCGCCGCGGCCGCCAGCGCTGGAGCTGCGGCGCCACCTGGCGGCCGCGCGGAGCCGCTCGCCGCCGCCGCCGCTGCCGGCCCGGCCCGGGGCCGCCGGGGCCAAGACACCAACGGGGACAAGATACCAACCGGGACCTGCCCGGGAAGGGAAATCCGATCGTCTTTGGTCTCGCTCCGGTTTCAGCGGGGAGCAAACGGCCGCGCCGGGGCAGCAGGAGCGGCGCCGCCCCGGCTGCGGGGAGGAGGGCCGGGTTATTGAAGCCGTTGGGATCCTTTTCCAGATCGCTTCACCCTTTTCCAAAATTGAACTGCTCTTTAATTTCCCCCTCCCACCCCCCTCTGACTGCTCACTTCGCATTTACTGCGACTGCGAACACGAGAAACATCCACAGCAAAGCCTCCCTCTGCTACCAGCAGGCAGAAGAACCAGCGCTCCTGCAAGCAACGCCACTCGAGGACGCGGTCTTAATTTTGCTGCCTATTTTTAAATACAGGGGAACCGCCATAAGTACAGTGCAACGTGGGAATACAGATTGTAAATCGGATTTTTAAAAGTCTCGGGTGGTATCTTGGCAAGAGAAGCTGTACAGGGTTTTTCTCTGTTAACATCACAGTGCATTGAACCGTTATTAATAAAATAGCTTTCGAGGTTAAGGTGGGGGAAGGAAATCTCAGTAGGGGGAAGCTGAAGTTTCAGGTTCAAGCTTTGTATTCCTATATATATATATATGGGTGTATATATATATATATATATGCATTTTTTTCAAAACGTTTTATTAGGAAAGCTATACCAGACGCATCACTGTACAATGATTAAACATTACCTTTACAATTTATATTCACTTGAAATTACAGAATAAATATATGCACATTGTTGTACCTTTGTGTGTGTGTGTGTGTGTGCGTGTATGTGTGTATGAGAGAAAACATTAAAAGTGCTTCCTACAAAGCTGTTAGTGATAGGTGCCCAGTAGCTCGCTTTTTTTTTTTTTTTTCCTTTTTCTGTATATTTGCATGTTGCTTTTATTAGGAAAAGTGCGGATGTCCTCCAAAAAACCATGGCGTCATGATGAAGTGTCACTGAGCATCCCCTAGGTGTGTGCGCCACGTTGTTACATCCTTCGGGCTGCTCGGCTGCGGGTGGCTTCCCCCAGCCCCCGGGATTCCCCTCCGCGGCCAGCGGGACCCCGCGCTGCGCGGCGGCGGGCGCTGCGCGGCGGCGGGCGCTGCGCGGAGGGGCCGGGCTGGTGGCGGTGAGGGTGAGGGTGAGGGTGAGTGTGCGTGCGAGGGAGGGAGAGAGACAAGAGTGAGACATTCGAGCAAGACCCTCCCCTCCCTTCCCTCTTGCAGTTTCCAGGCATGCAGCAAACTGCGCTCGTTTGCTTCTTTGCATTTTTTTTTTAAATAAATGTACAGAATCTGTGCCATGATGGGCAAGAAGAAAGCAAGCCACAAAATGCCATCTTCCCTCCCCTCCAAGGGAAAATATAAAGGAAGTTTACTGCAACGGAAAAAAGAAAAAAACAATAAAGAAAATAAAAGAAAAAGGAAAAAAAAAGAAAAAAAGAGAGAGAGACACACATAGAATTTACTTAATCAGGATCAATACAAAGATCCCCGATAATAATAATAATAATAATATACCTTAGACATGGCACAGTCAAAGTCTCAGTTTCAGTATAAAAAATAATGATTGATTAACATCTGCTGGCAAAAGTCTGCGAAGGCACTTCATCGATTAATGATCTGAGAACGGCCCTTCCCCGCAGCGCGCACATCTGGCGGGGGAGAGCACACAGCTGTATCCTCTACTCGCATGCGGCGGTGCCGGGGCGGGCGGCGGGGCGGCGGTCAGAACCGGTACGTGGTCTTCTCCAGGACTTCGAGGTAATCCGGCTTTGTTTGGAGTTTGGCCCTTAACTCGAGGTATTCGCTTGTGGGGGTTTGGTGGTCTGAGAAGCCCTTGCCGGCCGCGAAGAGAAGGGTTTCTTTGAGCCTGGCGTCCTGCTGGAGGTCCGGGTATTGCATGCCAGGGGGGTGGACGTGCAGTTCCTTCAGCTTGGGCACGGTGCCGTACAGGCAGTCCACGAAGCCCACGGCGCAGGGCGGCGGGCGGTCGCGGTCCCGCGGGGCGCCTGCCGCCGCCGCCGCCCCCCCGAGCCCGCCGCCGCCCGCCGCCAGCCCGCCGCCCGCGGGGTGCTGGGGGTGGACGGCGACGATGGTGTTGAGCTGCGAGCTGGACACGGCCAGGCTCCACTCCTGCTCCTTCTCCAGCAAGGTGCGGTAGTTGGTGCCCGGCTCCTGCGCGGCGGCGGCGGCGGCGGCGGCGGCGGCGTGGGCGAAGCGCTCGCCGCCGCCCCGCAGCAGCTCCGCCGCCTCCCCGCCGCCGCCGCCGCCGCCGCCGCCGCCCGCCGCCTCCTCCTCCTCCCGCGGCTTGTAGATGGGGTTGTTGCACATCTGGGTCACCGGGTGCGGGATGTAGTCGTAGACGTGGCCCGCCGGGGGCGCCTTCTCCGGGGACCGCTCCCCCCCGCCGCCGCCGCCGCCGCCGCCGCCGCCCTCCTCGAAGAGCCGCGGGCAGCGCAGCGGCACGCCGCCCAGGTCGGCCGCCTCCGCCCGCGGCCCGCGGAAGGGCAGCTTCCGCCGGCGACGGCGCAGCACGAAGGCGAAAAGCCCGGCGGCGACCAGGACGGCGGAGAAGAAGAGGACGAGGAGGCTGAGGATGAGGACGGAGAGCGGCACGGCGGCGGCGGCCGGCGGCAGCTCGTAGGCGGCGGGGCCGGTGGCGGAGGGCGGCGGAGGGGCGGCGGGGGGCGAGGCGGCGGCGGCGGCGGCGGCGGGGCGCAGGGCGGCGGGGCAGAGGGCCGCCAGCTCCAGGGAGCGCAGGTCGCGGCGGGCCAGGCGCTCGGGGCTGGCGCACAGCACCTCGCCCACCACGCTGACGGAGCTGAGCGCCTCCAGCCACTGCTTCAGCGGCACCAGCTCGCAGGTGCAGTCCCAAGGGTTGAGCTTCAGGTCGATCTGGACGATGGCGTGGAGGTGCTCCAGCACCCCGGCCACCGGCAGGGCCAAGAAGTGGTTGTTGCGCAGGTTGAGGCGGGCCAGGGAGGTGCCGGCGAAGGCGTCGGTGGGCAGGGTGCGGAGCAGGTTGTCGTTGAGGAAGAGGAGCTTCAGGTTGGGCATGAGGCTGAAGGCCGCCGGCTGGATTTCCCTGATCAGGTTGTACTCGAAGTACAGGTAATGCAAACTCTGCAGGCCCCGGAACATGCCCGGGGTGAGCCGCTCGATGTCGTTGCCGTTCAGGTACAGGCTCTTGAGATTCGGCAGGTTGATAAAAGCCCCGTCCTGCACGTAGGAGATCCGGTTGTTCCCCAGGTGTAAGAGATCCAAGGAGGAAAAATTCCAGAAGTCAGAGCGGTAGATTTTCTGGATCAAATTCCCGCTCAGATACAGCTTCTTGGCGTTCAAGGGCCTGGGCAGGAGCTCGGAGATGTTGTGAAACCCTCGCTCCTTGCAGTTGACCGTCAGGCCCAGGTCGTTGATGTGCAAACTGCAAGAGCACCCGGTAGGGCAGATGATGGGGATGGGGGGCCGGGTCTGGTAGGCAGCCACGGGCGGCTGGTTGGGCCCGGGGTACAGGCCGCGGGATGTCGGGGGAGGCCGGGGCGCCCTGGGCTGCTTGGTGGGCTTGGGCTGCTTGTTGGATGTTTTGTACTCAACAGAGGAAGCGGTGAAATGGAAGGAGGACAGCATGGAGGAAGGCTTCGTAGGCCACGCGTTCTCCTTGCTGGACGACAGCTGAGGGATGCCCAGGCTGGCTTCCACCTCGGAGTCGGACAGCATGGGGCAGAGCTTACTTCTTTTGATTTCCCGCAGGTCCTTCCCATGGAAGTGGAAGGGCGTCTCGCAGGTGATGTCCCCCACCAGGGCGGTGTAGGGGATGCGCTCCAGCCAGCTCTTCAGCTGCACGATCTCACACGTACAGTTCCACGGGTTCTCCTCCAGCTGGATCTCCATCAGGCTCCTTCCAATATGGTCCAACATCCCGCGGTACGAAAGGACTTTTAGCCGGTTCCCGCGCAAGTCCAAGTGGGTTAAGGACACGGACTTAAATAAGTTGGTGGGAAGCATGGGGATAAGATTGTCATTTAGGATAAGGACCCTCAATTTACTTAGGTTTCGAAATGCCCCGCTTTCAATCCGTTTAATGACATTGTAATCTGCCTGCAGATATTCCAGACTTTCCAAACCCAGGAAAGTGTCGTTTCGGAAAATGTCCAATTTGTTTTCGTGCAAATACAACCTCTTCAGAACTCGGAGCCCGTTAAAAGCCCCCGTCTGGATGTCCTGCAGTGCATTGTTCCCAAGGTTAATAGACACAGCATTGTTCAAGTGAAGAAAACTGTTGGTGTACAATTTCCTCATGGAATTCCTCTGCAGATAAAGTTTAAAAGGTCTCGACCACGACTCTGTTATCTGACTAATATTTATAAATCCTTTGTTGTCGCAATGTATATGGAAAAGGCTCTCCTTCACTTCACAGTAACATGGATCAAAGCAGGGCTCATCGAGTTCCTCCGAGTCCTCTATCAAGGGAATTGGTGTAGTCCATGCTAGAGCAATTGTGCTTAGAAGAATTATCCACAACATCCTTCCTTTATGAAGCGTCTCTGCTGTGGAAGGTTTCATCATTTGTTGATGTTTACAAAACTGCAAGGGGAAGAAAAATGCAGATTTCAGTATTTCTGTCCCGCCCCGCTCCTTTTACTAAGCCCCTACCTGCTAGACTTGTGTTAGGCTCCTGGAAAGTTCAGCAGTTGTTGGGCAGTCGTTCACAACCAACTCTAGGGGTGTCAGATGGGCGAGCCTTGCCCTGATTTATACTTAAGAGACGTTAGAAGGTTTAATCACGCGATATCAGCCTCCCTTGTCCCCCCATTTGGTAAATGCCACCTATAAAGAGGACAGCACATGCAGACCGAACAGCAACACGAGCACACAGCCTGAATGTGTTGCGTCTTTACATGTTTCCCCCCGTAGGACCAGCGTTCAGAACTACACGTATTTCATGCTTGTTTGCAATTTTAGCTTTGTAGCCATCATAGCCCGCATTGACTACAGGGGGAAATACCAGTGGGTAGATTTCTCCGGCGTCGCACTACATCCTTCATGCATGCAAACTCTCAAAGTTATTGAATCTCAGCCCTTGAATCTCTCTCCCTCCCGGCTCTATATATTCCAGACATAAGTTCAAAGGAATGTGCAAGGTTTGCTGATGTCCCTGGCAAAACGGTTCCCTTCAGAAATCCCCACGATATCTTTAAAATAGTAGATGGTTAACACCCCTGGTTTAAAAGAAAAATCTTCCCCTTTCAAACGCGCCGGTGAATTAATGCAACTGGTATATTATCAGATAAATACATACCACATATTAGTCATTTTAGCTGATTAAAGCATTTAGAGATGATTAATCTTTCTAAAGCACATGCCCATGCGATCAGCAGATCTAAAGGGAAGTGACAGCTAAAGAGGCACCTCGGATTGAAACGCTCAGCCTGCCTTGGATTAGGGTATTTTGCGCCCCCAGGACCAAGCAGGAGACCCGGTTAAAAAGCTGAAAGTGGAAGAAAAAAAATACCTTGACACTTACCAGCCGATAAATTATCTATCCTACTATATACGTTTCCCAATGAAGACACCATTCTTCTCCAATCAGATGAAAATAATACTGTACTAATGAGATGCAGCTCCTTCAACATATGGTTTCACCCTTCCTTTCACCAGATATTTTAAATGTATGGGCACAGAGAAATGCTAAGGATGGTAATAATAACGGCGGTGATGCAGCCTTCCTTGAATCACTGAAACGCCCATTAGAATTATTCGGAGCGATCGTTGCTTTTAGTCTTAATCTTTCAAAAGAAAAGGTCCTTTTTGCCTTCCTCGTGTAAGAACTAGAAAATTTTGCCCCCCATCCACAAACTTAAGAGCAGAAAGATGCATTTAGGGGAGAGAAATGCCAGAGGAACAGAAATCCTTAGGATCAACTTGCAAATGAAACCCTCCCCTGTGGGAAAGAGGAGACGGTTGAAAGCATGAAAGGAGAAATACCCTCTGCAATTAAAATCAGCGTCTAATTGGGGAGAAGGGAGAGAGATGAGAGCTATATTGCAGTATCAGTCTCTCTGTCTCCTTTGCAAAATATTAGCCACTTAAGTTCTTTCTCTTCTGCAAGGGCTGTAATAAAAAATAAAAAAATAAATAAAGAGGATTATTATATCTTCTTTTTGGAAGAGGGGGTGTCTTTGACCCTAGGCGGAAACAAAAGGATCCAGAAAGGTTGTACTTACCGGTTTGCAGGAGAGATTTTAGCACATCGTTACAAAAGAAAAAAAGAGGGGAAGGGGGAAAAAAAGCTCGAGTTTAAAGATTGCTGGTTTCTCTCTGTCTCTCCCTCTCTGTGTCTCTCTCTCCCTCTCTCTCTACTCCTGCTGAAGCTGAGGCAAAAGGAAAAAAAAAAAAAAAAAGGAGAAAAAAAAAAAAAAGAAGCAAGCCTGAGACGTGCTGGGAATGCAATGAGCCCCTCAATGATCTTCTTTAGGATGCAGAGCTGCTGTTTGGCACACTCAATGGAGGAGGGAGGAGAGGGGCTGCTGCAGGCTCCAGCGCCGCCGCCGCCGCCTTCTCCGGGCCCCGGCAGCGCGGAGCGGGAGGGCTGGGGCACGGCGGAGGATCTCGGGCTTCTCTCCTTCTCCGTGCGTGTGTGTGTGCGTGTGTGTGCGTGTGCGTGTGTGTGTCTGTGTGTGGTGGTGTTGTTGCCCTGGATCAGGCTTTTCCACGTCATGAAAATGAGCTTCAAGAAGGGGAACAAATGAAGGGGGCGCGCTTGGCACCAGGTCGGGGGCGCGCATTTGGGAAGCCCTGACTATACATTTTTTTTTTCCCCTGCCTTTTTTAATTTTTTTTTTTTTTTAAGAGGGAAGGAGGGGGCTGGTTGGTGGAGAGGAAGGGAAGTGGGAAACGAGCAGATGGGGGAGGGAAAAAACCAAGAAGAATCAGAGAGGAAAAAGCCGCCGGGATGGGTCACAATTTGCACACCCCCCCTTTCTAAAAAAAAAAAAAAAGAAAAAAAAGAAAAAAAGAGAAAAAAAAAAAGCCCAACTCTGAAGGAAATCAAAGATGCTCTGACTGCAAGCGCCAGCCGAGCTGCCGGGGCTGCGGCGGAGAGCAGCCCGGCGGGGCCCGGCGAGGGGCAGCGGTGTCCCGCCCCGGCCGCCCCGGCTCCCCCCGCCGCGCACCCCTGCGCCGCCAGCGCCTCCTCCTCTCCGTCCTCTGCCTCTGCCTCTCCTTCTTCCCTCCCGTCCCGGTGCCGTGCCGCGGCTCCAGCCTCGCAGCCTCTCCCAGATCCAGCAGCCTCCCGCCCGCCAAGGAGGCAAAGCCAAAAAACCTCGTGGGAGAGACCCGCCACCTTTCGCATCCTTCCACTCCACCGCGGAGCGTACGCGGAGGCGGAGGGCCGCGCCCGCGGAGGGCAGCGCCGCCGGCCGGCATCTGCCCGCCCCGGGAGCCGCAGGCAGGTAACGGGGTGCGCGGGGAGGGGGGGGCGGCGGATCCGCGGAGCGGGGCGCAGGGGGAGGCTTGCGCGGGTTCGCCCGTGGCTGAAAGTTGGCGGGCGAGATGCGCCGGGGGCGTGGGGGGCTGCGGGCTCTGCCTCCCCCAGGTCGCAGCCCCGCCGGGAGGGAAGGGCTGCGGGCAGGGCAGGGAGGTGGCCCCCGCGATGCCTCTTGCACCCCCGCCGTCCGCGCACGTCCGCGCGCACCCGCGCACCCACACGCACACCCCCGGCCGCGCACACCCGTGCACCCCCCCCCCGGGCACACACGTACCTCCACGCCCAGCGGGGAGCCGGGTCACTCCCCGGGGCAGCCGGCAGCACCCACCGCCCGGCCCCGCTCCGCGCCCCCGGCCCCCGCCTGCACCCCGAACTCCCCTGCCCACCTGCCCGGGGGAACTCGGCCGGGAGGAGACTTAACTGGAACCGCGGCTCGGTAGCAAAAAGTTGACGGGCAAAGCTGCAGGTACCGGCGGGAGAGCCCGGGGGGCCCGCGGCCTCCTGCCGCCCCGACGGGGCTCTCCGCGGGCAGGGGCGCTGCCTCCGCGCCCGCGGACATGCACCATCTTTCCCAGCCTCCGAAGCTCTCCTTCACCGGTGCAATATGGACGCACCGCTCCCTCCTAATTAAATTGCTGCATCATTCATTTTCTGACGCGGGAGCAACATGGGGTACAGCAGGCAACGTGCACCTGGCACCCCCCTTTTAAGAAGGGGGGGGGGCGGAGAATAAGGGCGAAACGGGAAATCACAACAGTTTGCTCTTGTAATAAGCTCGCACAGCGGCGTTAGCAGCAACTCAGGGAAACGACCTATGCACAGTCCCCCCCTTGCACCCCGCTGTGTTTTGGGGGGGGGAGCTGCCCCCCCGATGCTGGGCGAGCAAGCAGCGGCCGGCGCTGCGCTCCGGGCGGGCAGGGCCGGTGTGGCGGGGGCTGCATCCATCCTGCCCTGACCTTGCACTGCCGCTTCCCCCGGCCGGCAACTTTCCGAAATGCCACCGAATAACGCTCGTCATCCTTTCCAGGGCTTCTGCCTTCAAGTTTTGCGGATGGGTTGGGGAAAAGAAGGAGGGAGGGCGGGTTGGGAGGGGATGGCCCGTGAATGCAAATCAGCGAGCGCTGCAGGGCTCCTCGGGGATGGCAGCGTCCCCGCCGGATCCCCCGCTGGCAGGCAGGGCCGGCTGCAGGTCCCAAGGCCACCCCGCCGGCTCCCGGCCCGCCGGGGAGGCTGTGCCGCCCGCCCGCCCCCGCCCTCGCCCCCTGCTCGGCCGTCGCCCAGGGCAGCCCCCGCGGGATGCCCTCGGGCTGGAGGAAGGCTATCTGCCCTCATCTCCCGCTGGCATCCTTCATGCGTCCCACAGTCTTGCAGCGAGATGAGGAGGAGACCTTAGCTCGCCGGAGAGGTGGCTCTCCCTGCGTTTGGCCGGGTTGAAAGACCTGTGTCCCCTTGTCCCCCCAGCCAGGAGACAGAAATCACCGCGGGCCACTCCCCCACATCTCCCTCCAGCCAAAGCAGCTCACGGCCTTTCTATCCCTGCTCGTTTTGTCGACACAACCTGCTGAGAACGGGATCAGTGTGTGTGTGATTGGCAGGAGCTCCGGCTAAGGGTAGGGCGGGCTGATGTAACCAAGATTAGGACGTCACTTGGTTATTAATAATAACTATTATTATTGGCAAGTGAGCTATTTCCTTGCAAAGCCCTGTCCTGGAGCTGCGGAGTCACTGAAGATGCATGTCACCCGGGTGGGAGGCTGGCAGGTGCCCTCCTGGCTGCCTCTTTCCAGCCTCAGTTGTAATTACCAAAATGCACCTTTTCCCCCCGACAGCCTTGTGAAAATGAGGGAGAGAGAAGCCATGGATAACTTCTGTGACAAATCAGAAAAGGATACTTGAACAATTAGTGTACCTTTCCGAAAGTATCATTACAGCATTACATTTCCACTGGAGGCGACCATTCCCCCCACTGCAGTCATTGCAACGCCGTCATTTAGTGCTTCCTTCAGTCTGCAGCGTAAACCAGCCCCTTCCCTTGCTAATAGAAGTGGCAACGGTTGAGAGAAAGAGGGAGTTTTCTCCCAAAGCTCGCACTGCCTGTCCAGAAAGAAATATTCTGGTCTTTAATAGTCTCTTCTGTCTCGAGCAATCTATGGTAAGGGCAAAAG
This sequence comes from Theristicus caerulescens, assembly GCA_020745775.1. NCBI lineage: Eukaryota > Metazoa > Chordata > Aves > Pelecaniformes > Threskiornithidae > Theristicus > Theristicus caerulescens. The sequence goes on along the minus strand of CM036565.1, from coordinate 6,265,788 downwards.
CAATAAATAGTGCAAGGGCAAGGGAAACTCTCTTGTAATTATTATAGATGTGAGCTGCTTCCTGGCGCTCTATATTTTGTTAAAGCTAAGGAGTAGTTTAGAGGTTCTGGATCCGAGTGTTGAAAGGTTTTAGATACAGACAGTGCCTGGGTTCCAGCTGCATTTTTGCCTAAAAGCCACGGCGAAGCCTGCTCCTGCCCTGTGCTCACACCCAGCTCACCGCACGCCGACAGCAAGGAGCGGGGATCGCCTTGAGCTGCCAGTTATCGGGGCAGGTGAACATGTGGGAACCCAAGTGTGGGAGGGGGAGCAGAGAGGCACGAGCGGGCTGCGATGCTGATTAATCCGTGACGCAAAACCCACATGCACTTGCTTGGGAGCGCTGCCAGCTGGGTGCTCCAGGGAGAGATGCTCGCGTGCCCCCGCCGGGGTGCAGAGCAGGCCCGTGGCTCGGAGAGGGCTTCCCACAGGGCACCCTGCCTTTGGGGGCCTCTTCAACATAACGTGGAAATCCTTGAGTCAGGAGGAAAGGCCAGATCGCTGGGCTGTGGAAAATACCGTGCTGTAACTCTCCAGCACACAGAGAGTGGTCCTGGGCAGAAACATTCATAGCTGCAAAGGCTGCAAGAGGGAGTCGTCTGATAAGGCCATTAGTCTGCTTGGGATGGGTTCAAAGCTGAGCCTTGCAGAGCAAGGGCTTAAAATTCCTTCGCAGGTCTAGTGACCCCTCTTGTGTCCCCATGAGATTGCCATTAGTCTGGTGTGTTCAGATAAATATATTTAAAATGGAGATTCCCCCCTTCCCTTTTTTTTTGAAGAACCTTTCGAATATTCTTGGGTTTGTATATTATAAATTGTTCAAACTGGGAAATTTTAGTGTCTTTGAAAACGTTGACAGAGGAAAATCAGAACAGAGAATCTCCTCTGCATAGCAGTTAGTGAAGCAGTTTATGGGGCTTAACTTTTCTTTTCCCCTCTCTGCTACTTAGTTCACTTGTCAAACAGACAGAGAAAATTATCAGGCAGAATTTACCTACAATCCTTCTTTGGAGGAGAACATTTCTGTTAACATCTGTGCCGTATTGTTCCGATACTGTTTCAGGGACCACGACCTCTCTTGCTATTGTATCAACAGTTCAGACTCATTTCAAGGGGATCTGAGTTTGACGCAGAGGGCTGTCCCGTCCCCCTCAAGTCAATGCAGAGATTTCATTGACTGCTGGGGGATGACATTTGGACTGTGAGAACTCAGGGCGAGGCTCAGTCCTTCCATCAACTTCAGCGGGAGCTGCGGGAGGCCCTAAGGTCCCTTCAGCCTGTTACTGGTTGCTCAGCTGAAGGCTGGTATCCTTTTCTCCATACAGTCCTGGTATTTGACATGCCATATATAAGTACAGGCACAGATCTTTGAACTGCATAAGCATTAGTGAATACACATGAAATGGAGGAAATGTAAGAATTTTAAACTGGGCTGTTCCAGCTGGAAAGCTTCTTACGTCAAACTGATGCTCCTGGCCACAATTTTTACCGTTAGTCACCTCATTATCAGTTATATATTATCCTACGGAATAGCTGTTGATTTTTCCCAAGGCAGTTATATCCACTATAACTGATGCATTATTTTCAGATGAAGTTAAGAAATAACAATGCACCAAATTATATTATCATGGACTACTTCTAATATAAATGTCCTCAGCTACTTTAAACTCACTAGGACACTGAAGCTATACAGAAACCCCAGCCATGCCTTCAGTAACAAGCTGTATGTAATTGGTTTTTACTCATGGGATTTTTTTCAGCAGAGAAATTTTGCCCAGTATTTGATGATATGTGTAAATATTAAAAAGAAAGGAGGAAAGAACTAATGGATAGTATTAAAATAGAACAGCAAATACCAGCAAATCATAAGTACAGTATTTTTAATGGCTTGTTACTAAAAATAAAAGAGAAAAGTAGGCAAAATAAAAGGGAGTTTTTAATGGACAAAATTGACAGTTCTGTTATCTTCACCGATTCCTGACATTTCAAGATCAGTTTTTTATCTAATGATTCACTGGCCTTAAATATTTCCTTCTAATAAATCGGGCACAGCTATAGCTTTTTTCCTACCTCAGGCATGTAAGCCCAAATTTTTTTCTAAATGTGCTGATATTTATTATAGCCAGTGTCACAAAACTTTGCACTCCATTTATATATGAGCTTCTCTCTGGCTTTTATTGGAATGATATATGGCCATGGTTAGGCATGCACAACTTCCTTTGACAGCAGCCAGAATTTCATGCGTGGATCAAAAGTAGAATAATTCCCTTAGGGTGATCTCTTCCCATCCGAACTATGGAGTTATGAGTTCTGCTCCAGTGCAGAGAGGGGCTTCTTCAGCTCTTCCCATACTTCACATCGGCAATTTTGCGGCCATACAGCTACATCCCCCTTCATGCCAACATACTCCATCTTTTTTAAGCTTTTTTTTTTTCAGTGGACAGTTATTTTTCCCTGCTAGCACGAGTACAGGTTCTGATGTCCTAAATGAGGCTGAACATTGACCACGCAAAGGAAGAACATGAACTTGGAACTGTGTTTTCTAAATCTCTCCATCCACTGCCCGAAGACCCCAGTGGCAGGACACAGACCTTCAGATGGTAACTGCTTTGTTGCTCCCATAAGAAAAATCTTAGATAATGCAAAAATAGTGTTTGAATTCTCTTAGCTGAAACACTTGTTGCAGAATAATCTTTGTGGTTTATTTTTACACTTAGGCACTCTGCATGTAAATATTTTCTTTTGCAATTGCCAGTTTGCTTTGTTTGGTTTTCTTTTCACCTATGGGCTAATTTTACGTACATCCTGGTTCCTTTATTTTGTCTGGGCACATGAAAATGGAGATTACCCTACAGCACGTGCTGTAAGCAACAGCATGGATTTTCAGGACATCTGGATTTAGAGTTGCCAGAATTAGAAACATGAGCCCAACGAGATCACACTAGGGCAATTCCCCAGTACTGGGCCATAAAGCCAATCAATTTAAAATGTTATAGAAGGCACTATTACTGCGCTGAATCCTGTGTGAAGGAAGGCACTTACTGCTCATTTGGAAAGAAAAGCTCATATTCTAAATTGCTTTTTAGATCAGTCTTGATCCTACTTTCAGTGATATCAATGGTGACACTTCCGTTCAGCCCAGTGGTGCCAAAATGTTCCGTTTACTGTTAACCACTTCTCCTCTTCCTCCTCTCCTCCCTTTCCTAAGCTCCCTGTCAGCACTGCTCCTTGCAGTTCCTCTTTGAGGACAGTTAGGACATAGAGATAGACCTCACTGTTCAGCTCAGAGGCAGGAAGATGGATAGGCATTTTAATCTCTTAGAAAAAGTAGTTCAACAGTCATGGAAGAGATGATGAGAATGATGTCTTCTCTGCTCTTGCAAGTCTTGCCCTCCTTCCTTTTTGCTCCTGATGACACAAGTCTTATAGTAGCCCCTAGTTATGAAGAAGAGGTCATCTTTCATCCTAAATGGGCTCAGCTATGAAGTTCAAGATGAGCTGACTCACTGATTTCAGTTACCTGTAATGGACGTTGTGGACTAATGTAAGTCTGTAAAAATGGCGAAAGAGAATTGGGTCTTAAACTCTTGGATCTTTTCTAATATGTAATACTGTAATACTCAGGTTTCTAGTGCATGATGCATTAACACATTAGCATGCACTTAAGATATTATTTTTATTATGCCAAAATTATTAAATGGCAAGAGGCAGAATCAGCTAAAGTACCCGAGTGTATCTTCATCCACCTTCAGCTCCAAACTGACCTCTGGAGGAGCATTGCTCTCCATCTTCCCACCAGCCTGGGAAGGAGGCGGCTGTCCTTCTGCCTTAGGCCATGGAAATCGGCATCAAAAATTCAGTAGTGTGGCTATGCCATACGTGCAGTCGTTCCCCATTTCCTTGTCTAGCATGATTTTGTAGAAGAGGAAAAAGCTGAGGAAAATAGCTGCTTTTCATTTTTCAGATACCCAGATAGGTCTTTGTTGAGTCTTTTTGCCATTTTATTATATAAAATATACTGAATTTCTTTTACAAGGAACGGTGGGAACCACCATTTTTGATCACTACATCCAGATAGTCATTATATGTAGATGTATGAGAAGGATCAGAGGTCTAGAAAGTAAGACCTGTGAGGGAAGAGTAAATTAGGACTGTTCTAAATGGAACAGTAGGAGGAACAGCATAATACTTTTGAATTATTCAAAAATATGCTGAAAAATAAAGGGAATACTTTGTTCTCTGCAAATAGCATCAGAGAGAGAACAAGAAATTGGTCTTAATTTGTAGCTAGAAAGATTTGTATCAAATATTAGGAAGATGTTTCTGATGGTAAGGATGGCAAAGATTGGCTAAGGAGGTTGCAGAGCCTCTGGCATAAGAGGCCTGTAAAAAGGCAGGTGAGGTTCTGTGTCAGTGTCCTGACAGAGGGCAATTCCTGTGGGAATGTCAGAGGGCAATTCCTGTGGCTCAGAGATGGATTAGGTGATCCCCTGAGCATCCTCCAAACACTACATTTCTGCAGTTGTTCATGTTGAAGGTCAAATTGTTTGTGATTCTGTACTATACCCCTTAAAATATACATATACTCATTAAATACAGTAGGAAAATCTAATAAAAAACAGATTTGGAACCAGATTCCAATAGAAACAATGACAGAAAAAAATAAACCTGAAAGAACTGAAGGTTTCTAGGTCAACAGTATAGTCATATACTAAGCATTGTATATCCAAGCTCTGAACTCATGCAATTGGATAAAATCTTAATCTTGAAAGTATGTGTATGTATATATGTAAACAGAAACACACACATGCATGCATACCTACATCCTTGGACGATTTTCTGTATCTTTAATTTTGCAAGGTTCTTGTGTTTAGGGTGTTTATTTTTTTATTAATTTTCTATCTTTCTGTACCATCCATCTATCTCCAGTTGGCTAGCTAGCTAGAAATATCAACTTCTCAGGTAGTCACCTTCCAGAAACTGGAATTTTAGGAAAAATCGCAATATAAGAAGATTTACAAAAAGCTCTGAGAATTGGGATTCCTGAATATAGGTAAAAATCTTAAGTATTAGTGTAAGAAGGACAGTACAATGTTGTAATGTAAAATCCGTAACAACACTCAGCATTTCCTAACCACTTTTATAGTATTAAATGTTAGCAGTTCAAAGCATGCAAGGAAGGCTTCCTTTTAGCTGTTGATTTAACTAGGCTTAAAATCCAATGAATAAATTGTACATAGTTCATCAGCTTGTGGGGTGCACAGTGCCTACACACCAAGTAATAAGCTACACATCCCACTGTGAACATTTTATGGCCAAAAGACTGCAGGAACACCGCTGTGGAACTGTCAAAATAAAACATGTAATGGACTCATAAGTGAAATGAACGGATATTGGTTTAAAATCAAGCCCATAAATACATGTCACACCTGTCCTCTGGGTGGTCAGCAGCAATCAAGCTATTATATTCTGAACGTATTTTCAAGCTGATGCTGTCTGATTTGTCCTTCCTTCCTTGCTGAGCGATATCAAGGAATAAGGTAAAAGACCTAAGTGATACGGTGCCATTGCAAAGGCTGCAGCCAAGGTGACGTTAATATATCAAGCTAAATATACACAGACCCATGAAAATTTGAGGCTAATTATGTTTTACTGTGTTAACCCTTTTAGAAAAAAAAAAAACAATGAAAGTAGGTTTACAGCAACTGTTTTCACCACGCAGCAAGCTTCTGCACTTTCCCACAGAGGTTACTGTGAATGTGGAAATAGTCTCACATAAGGATTAATAATAATAATAATTTACACTGTGGGAGTGCCAAAGATTCCCTCCATGCAAGGTATTGTCTGAACAAAAAGCTACACACAGAAAAGCTTCCAACCAGTGACCAATGTGTGCGGATCTGCTTGTGATTATTCCTCTCCATACTTACAACTCTGTCTCAGTGCATAATAAATTCAGCTAAATTCTTAGTATAGTTAACAGGCGATTTTCATTATTTTTCCAAATAAGCCATAAAGGAAGATCCAGCATCTGATGTCTCTCTACAAAAGGTGCCAGGTAATCACCTAACTGGTTTCAAGGGTGTATCCTGTCCTGCTACACCAGGCACTTCTCTCAGCAACTGCTTAGGGGAGCCCACAGGCTTAGGGACTTTATGTGCTTTTTAGTGCAAAATCTTTTTGTTTGTTTTCTTGCTTGTTTAATTTTTAAATATAGTATTATTAAGTTGTTAAATTGCACTGTTTAAAATGTAATCTTATATTTTGCCATCTAAGTAGCTGTCATTTGGTGAGAATCCATTCCTACTGAAGCCATTTGGGGCCAGCCTTACATAAATGCTATTAAAGAGTCCCTCAAACTAATGATTTTCCAACTTAAATACACAAGCTAGACAAGGCCCTCTGGAACTCCCTGCCAGAGCAGTTTTACTGCCAAACTCCATCACTGCTGCATTCGTGTTACTCCTGACCTGTAGCGCACATGGGTCCTACCAGCACCAACGCTGGACACAGGGAAGCAGGCAATTGCCCAACGCACACCGGTAGCAAAACAGCTCCATTCCCAGCTCTCCTTGCTTTGTGGCATCTTAAAATCTGATTTTTCCTGCTGATGTAAGATACCTAAGCAAGTGGAGAGCACAGGGACAGGGGAGAGATGCCGTGGGTGCGCCTCGTCCGCCCACAGTGGCGGGAGCCACCGCGAGCAGCAGAGCCGCGCGTCTCCTTTTGGCCTCCAGACCTCCTATCCCTTTCCACCGCTTCTCCCCGCAATCACGGGCCTCTCACTTTTGCTCCTTGTGTTGACAGGTATTGCTAAAAATTACCCTGTAGATGTTAAAGTTTTCAGGTTGTCAAAGGGACATCATCCATATTGTCCAAGTAGAGATGGATTTATTTATTTTTTTAAAAATATGACTGAAACATATTGTACTGTTAAACTGGATTAAAACATGACAGCAGCAGAATGGCAAAACTGCCGAAAAACCTATGGAAACACACGCATTGCCTGATTTTCTGGTGTGCAGTGCAGATGAAAACGGCAACATTTTTTTCAAGCCATTTGCATATCTGTAAATGACTGCAAGGCAGGGTAGAAGGAGGCCAGCTGGATTCAATTAAAGAGAAAGGTAAAAGGCTTTTGCTTCTGATTTTCATTTTACAATTTAGAGCAGGGTCACATTTTGAATTTCTTTACAGACTTTTTAAAAATGAGTAAAGTTCTCAACAACGCAGCCCAAGCGTAGAAGTGCATGTTGAACAGAATGATTAAAAAAAAAAAATCTATGTTTATAGTAATAATTAATGTTTTGTCTCGTGCAGTTTTCCGAATGATCCATATAAAGCACATTTTAGGGCAATCTGCTTAGCGAGATTTCAGGGGACATTAATCCGCAGGACTTTTGCTGACAACCTAAACACAATGTCACGTGAAAGCCTTATCACAGCAAACCCACCCGAAGCCCCTCTGCAACAGCTGTGTGATCCTGAGCCGCAAAGCTCTCAGACGTCTGATACCCCAGTGCAGGATGCTTTATTTATTGAGGTTAGATGCGAGGTTTTTGGTATGCCAGAATTATTTCTATTATTTCTATCATTTCCAGAAGAAGCAATTGGGGCACCAGGTTAGTGGCCGAGCTGCTTCCCAGCCCAGGATGAGACAGGGGGCAAGTAGGTATCTTCAAAGCAAACCTCCTTCTCTCTGTGATTTTCACCTACCATAGCATCATAATAATCATAATCACAATCATAATCATAATAATAGCAACAACAACAAAACCAACAACAGTAACAATAACAACAATACCAACCTTTCACTAGCTCTTCATAAGTCTTGATAATTATTATATGCATCTTTCCAAACTTTTTTTTTTAATCCGTTGCTTCACACTTCAGGTCTCAGCTGCTCCTGGTTGTGCAACGCTGAGGCAGTGCCACAGCGTAATTTCTGCCATCCATACGCATATGCAGCAAGGCAAGGGTGATACAAATGGGACACAAACCTACAGGAGTAGGTGGCCGATAAATAATTATTACTTCTTTATAGCCACTTGTACCTTACAGAGGCCTCCAGTTTGTCCTCACTCTGAATTATTGGCCTTTGCTGATGAGCAGAATCCTACGAGTAGTTATTCATAGACACAGTTCTTTCATACTGGGTGTGACATGAAGGTTAGTTAAAGCTTCCCTCTCCCTTGGCTTGGTGCATGCCCTTATTTCTCCAGGCAGAGCCGGGGCTTAGACAAGCCTTTAGCACGGTAGAGGGTTTCCCAGGTACACAGGTGACTGCTAAATTGCCCTAAAGTTAGAGTGAGAGATAGGGAGAGCCAAGTAAGTAGAGCAGCGAATTCTCCAGGTTAAGATGACAGACAGGTTAAGATGACAGACATTGTTCCCCCTCCTACTTAGTCAGCTATATTTATTTTTTCAGTGGATTTTCTCCTTTTCTGAGTCTCACTGTACCCTGCAATGTCAGGGAAATGTGTTAAGAAAGCTCTGCTACCCAGGGAAGGGCATAGTCTTAAAACTTGTGCACAGGGAGGAAAACAGGAATATTTGGAGCTTATAGACAGCTGCATACTAACGTATATGAATTTGAAGGAGAGCTGGAGAGAGACTCTCGACTGTCTGACAGTTGTATGTCGTGCTGGAGATGGAGACTACTTCAAATTTGTAGCACAGGTGTTCCCAGCAACAAAAGCAACACATCCTGACACTTTGGGGGTAGTAATGGTTTTGAGATGCTCATATGCTCCCAGGGAAGTCTATTGGTGGTTATTTCAGTCCAACACAACTTCATAACCTCGTCTTACATTATCACATTTTGTAGAAATGCCAAGACATCACATTGCAACAACTCTGCCTTGCAACCGACGGTGTCAAAATGATCAGTCCCTAGGAAGGGAGGCGTGAGATGTGTGTATTTCCATCCTGTCTTCAGCAAATTATAGCAGGTTTTAAAGTTACTGTGATACTTACAGGATTAAAAAAAGAGAAGAGAAGGTTTCCAGCCCCCCACCCCAGCCCCTCTTGTGTAACCCTGGGGACTGAACTAGAGCACTGGTCACTTGTAGCTTAAGGGTTGTTTCAGTCTAAGGCTCCTGGAAGTCCAAAATACACATTTGTTCTTACTTTCTTCTTACTTGTTCTTTCTTTCTTCTATGAAGGCAACCTCACTCTGAAAGCAGTCCCTCAAAGAATCTTTGGCTAATTTTAGAAATTCAGGGCTAACTTGCCCCATTTATTGGGAGTGTAAGGAGTGAAAGAGCCTTTCTGCACCAAGCCCTTTTTTCTCTCTTTGTACCAGCGCGAGCGAGGAAACAGCCTGACTTTAACAGAACAGATAAAAATAAAACCGGCGATGGACAAAGCCAATTATGTTCCCCATTGCCTAGGGATGGGCAACCTAATTTGCAGCTGACAGTGATGTGATGGACTGAACCATCCTTTTTCTGATCCAGCATTTGGAGTAATTTTTATTGTAAACCAATCATTACAATGTAGGACTCTCAGTACCATCAGTGTCACCATGACAAATTCCCACATCAGCGTTAGTGTTGCTGCTAGGGTTTTTCCTCCCATCCTTCACTGCCTGACATATTCTGGGAGGTGCTGGAGGTGGTACACCACGGCCCTGTCCTCAGCACGAGCCCTGGGCAGAATAGCTAATGGGTCGTGTGAGAGGGACGGTGCCAAACACAGCGGTACCAACACTGGGGGACATGTTTCCAATCTCTTTGCTGTAATTTTGGCAGGGATGCTAAATTTAGTCCTCTAGTTCAGAATATACATACAGCACATTAAGCTGAGAGTTTAGCAGTGCACATTTTCTCCTCCATCTTCATCTAAAATTGTCTCTGATTTTGCTCCTTTATGTGGTTTATAGGTCATAAAACGATTTCCCCCCCACACCCTGAGGATATTGTACTAGTTTGTGTCCGACATCTGTACAATCTAGTAACTCCTAAGCCTTAGTGTAGTATCCTTATGTTCCCTGAATGTGCATATAGGCACGGCTTCTGCCCAGCCATTTTTGGACAAACATCACTTCAGCAGAACCAGCTGGAATTTATTTGCACCAGAACTTTAGCAATTTCTGTTTTAAGAAGCCAAATCCCTGATTTTTCAGAGTTGTTGGAATTTACTTGTCTGCACTGGATAAACCTCCCGCTGGACCATGTAAGTGGTGGGGCGCAGAGAGAAGGGGACCTGAGAGGATACACAGAGGGTGAAGATCTGTTGCTCTTGCAGATGATGTGTCCCACATTCCCCTTCCCAGGTCCGTGAGAGCACAGTGTAGTCCCAGGAGGCTCCATCTATACTTTTTTCCCCCTATTTCTGCTTAGCTGTGAAATCTGCAATTTCTTCTTTCCACTATAGTATCCAGTAAAGACTGATTAACAAATAATAGACAGACACCTACTATTGCTAATGGGAGGAATAAAATTCTATAATTTTCATGGGACAGACCACCAAGGCTTTGCTCTAATATTGGATAGTTTTATCAATACCTCTACTCCTGCCAAAGCCCTGAGTTAAAGGAGCATTATTAAGGCTGTAACATCAAGCACGGAGATGGTGAGACAGGCCAGCGTTGTGGTAACTGCTGCACCTTTACTTCTGCTCCTTCCACGCATCTTTTTCATCTGCACAGTCACACGTATGTAAAACTAAGTGCACTGAAGAGCTCTGAGGAGCAAACTGTATATTTTCTACTCATATGCTTTGTGCCTTATTATTTAGATTGACTAAATATTTGTATTGACCAAACATATATATATATATATTGATTTTATTAGGTCAAAAAAATCAAAGTGAAGATGGAGAAATACCTTTTTATTGAATGTAGATTCTGGTCAAGATTTTCTAAAATTGAGGCTAAAATTTAGGTTTCTAAATTCCTGTTCAAACCCACAGGGTTTAAAGTTACCGAGCAGTCATGTTTCTCAGTGATTTCAATAGGCCTGTTCCTCCCACCCATTCAAAAAGCTTTAAGACTATTCATCTTGCAGCACTCTATGTTTAGACACTTATTTTTAAGATTTTGGTTTTATTTTTAATGTAATCCCTCTTTCTAAAAATCAGAAGGAGGTTTGCTAGAAAAATAATTTCAATTTCTCTTTCCCCCCCCCCCAATTTTTGGCAAGTTAATTACTTACACAGATTTCTTATTCTTTTGCAAGTTCTCCGAGTCACAGATCGTGGCACAACGACCACGGTCATGGTCAGCCTTCCCACCCAGCAGGGGCCACAGAGCAGGACAAACTAATTTTTAATTAAATTAAATTTTCAGTTCAAATCCTAATTTCTGTTTTAGTAAGATAGACAGTTGAGACAACTGGCAGAAGTCTAGCGGCAGCAAAGAAGTTGCTCCAAATAGTCACCCACTCTAGTTCAGTTCTTTGCTATATGATAAAGTGATATGTTGATTTTTAAGTACAAGAACTAGTAACTAATTTCACAAGGTTGTTTCTTTAGAATAATCATCAAGAAGTTTGATCTCATTTTAATTGGTGCAAAAAAATGGTGAATAATTTTTATTACATGATGTTTTTCTCAAAGTCTGTCTTCTGTATAGATTTTAATATATCTATATACCTTAATACTGTTTTCTGAAAAGGGAAAAAAAATTATAACTCATTTTGGGGGATTATAAAAGGAGTAATTTTCTTGAAACTGGTCCTTAATATAGCTAATAGCTCTTGGCTTCACCTCAAGATGGTTAACAAGCCCATCATTAACTGTGGCTAATGAAAAATTAATTAAACTTTTTTTAATCTAATACTGGATGACAAATTATTATAAATCATGCCCTTGGTGATTCGTGTCAGTAAAGCGAATAAATGAGTTTGAAAGTTCATATATATGTATAAAACAGAACGATAAGCAAATATAGAATGAATTGTGCTGGTTGTCAATAGTTATTTTTTCAGCAGCTTTTAAAATCTCTTCTTAACATTCCCAGAATTCTCACTGATGCATGACCCTGCGTATAATTTTTGAAGATTTAATAGGAAAACTTAACATTTCATATGATCAGAGAATCCTGGCATCTGCACTAGGATTATCCACACCAGCCTGGAAGGTAAATAGCAAAACTGTGAAGATTTAAAAGAAGGAGGGCAGAATTATTACAAAGTCTAGCAGGACATAATTCAACAAAATTAGTCAACTGGATTTTAAACTCCTATAAGATGTCAATAAAAACAGGAAACTGCTATTTTTTTCTGTTTTGAATTTGCCTAAGTTAACTCAATAAAGAAATAGAGGCGAGATCAATAAATTTTGTCTGAAAACCAGTTTAAAAAGAGCCACGTGTCTCAGATATGCAGGAATAATCGGAGAAAATGCTAACTACTTAAAGAGCTTTTCACAAGACAGGTCAGAAACCATTTGGTAAACCCTATGGATATTTCAAAGATACTAGGATTAGCTCACAAACCCCAAAATATTTCCCATATATAACTAATATTATTCGTAGCTTCTGTAGCGATGTAGTGTCAGGGTTGATACAACCATAACACTTCTTATTACCAGCTAAATATTTCTTACGTTGAATTCGAGCATCCCAAGCGAGCTTTGTGAGGTGCAGACACCAAGCATTCTCCGAGCGTTTGCAGCGTGGACAGGGGAGCAGGACGGCCATGGAAAGGACAGAGCGGTGAAGTGCGGTGGGCAGGTCAGGCAGGAGCCAGAAGCAGCTGCTGCTGCTGCTGCTGCTGCTGCTGCTGCTGCTGCTGGAAGTGACCTCCTGCCCAGGACCCCAGGCCCCATCCATCAGCTCACACAGCTGCTCTTTGGAGGCCTGGTATAGCTGCACACATGAAACCTTTTTTTAATGATGAGAAGAGAGGATTTCCTTTAAAGTAACTCCTGTTCTGTGTGTGATGTGTTCCCCATCCTTTATTCAGGTGCTCTTTCAATACTGCCCAGGCTATTCCTGCTCCTCCTTTGGGGCCAGAGGACTTGACCTCTATTTCTGCTTTCTCCTTTGCTTTCTTTTTCTTCCTTTCCCATAAGACTGCAATGTGCTCACTACATGTTCCCTTCAAGGCCGAGCATCAACTCTGCTTCCCCTCCTGGACTCACCTTGTGATACCTCAGCCTGCATCCCTTATATACCTCTCTCTATCTGATAAAGATGTAGCTCAGTATCAGATCCAGATGCTGTGGGATTGCCTCCTTTCTGTGTTACATTTGTCCCGTTGGCTGGGGTGCAGTTGTGCCCTAAGATAAAAATCATTCTCAGTGAACTTATTAAAGACCTAAAAGTTACCTAGGTACATAAGGAATTACTGTAATCAAATGAAAACATATTTTCTGCCTATCCCTATCACTTGAAAAAGCCCAAATTGATTTATTTTCAAATTCAGGAATCAGTTTGCCAAGTGTAAGAATATGTAATACAGCAATTATAAGCATTCCCCAAAAGCTGCATTTATGTATTTATAAAAAAAGCTCCCATGGGTAGCACTTCATATAAAATATTTGACTTGGAAATGCTTTTATTTTTATAAGTTCTTTTCAGTTTTCTATTTTGAAAGCTGATGTAATATTTTTCTTATCATGTCTGTCATATTTCTTTCTAAGGTCATGTTCTGTAGCCAGCATTGCTGCAGCTTGCAATGCAAGACATTTAGGCAGCGAACAAACTTTCTTGGTGACATGCATAGCTTCTTAAGAAAAGCTATTTGCCAGTGACATCACAGCATCACATCTATTTTTTCTCTGAAAAACACATTTAAACTGAATTTTTTTCATTAGCTGTAATTCAGACATGCCCTAAAATGTAATTAATTTTGATCACATCATTTCTGCGATTCAGATGATAGATAACAAATAGGTTATGCATATCCCTAATATAACAGCATTATATCAAACACTCAGTTTATTGCATTACAGATGATATCAGGTAATGGTAGTCATTCACATGAATAGTTCTCAAGTCTGATTGAATTTGATTCCTTATTAGATAGAGTTCCACAGTGCAGAATATTGTACCAGTAATATAATACAGAAATTGCTTCTAGCATGTGAAATGTGCAATTATAATAAGCAAATATTTAACTCATACTATGCTCTTGGGATCACAGTGTCAATAAGAGACCTAAAAAATTAATTGTTTCATCAGCCAGAAGCATCTGAGAAGGGTCCATAGCCAAGGTGGTCTGCCAAGGATCCCCAGGGTACAGAGCTGGGTTTATGAGGAAGGTGATGATTATACCTGTAATAAATGAAGGCTGGGATCGGTTTTATGATCAAAATATTGAACATAAAATTAATAAGCATCCAGTTATGACAGTAATAAATGGCAATGACATTCAGTTGATGGGAATGTCAGAAGGAAATATGAATGTAATGCATGAGCATGGAGTTGCCTGCTTGCACACACAGGTGTGTGCACACACTCTCCCACGCACACTGGCTTCCTTGCCATGGCTGATTCCTTGCAGGCTGGTGTGAATTTCTCCAAGGAGTGCTCAGGGGCTCTCGCCTTTGGAGCTTTACTTGAGGGACATTAAAAAGGGCTGTCACTGCACTTAACCAGCCACAGAAGGTGTAACTGTTGTCTGGCTGTTGCTCTGAGAAGGAAAAATGATTTCTTTGTGACTTCCCCCTTAATATTCCTTCAAGGGCTTGGGACAATCTAGACCTGAGGAAGCCCCTGATACAAAATTAAAATAAGAATCAAATTTCTCTTCCTTCAGAGCCTCCTGCCTTTCGCACAGAGTTGGAACCGCTCTTTGCTTTCTTACTGACTGGTGCTGCGGCATGCCATTATTCATGAGCATTTTCAGCAGGAGACAGATGTATGAACTCTCATTTTCTATGGAAGATTTCTTATGGAGCCAGCATTACCAAGCAATGATTAGATAAGATCACACCATGGGAAATTCAAGATGGAAAAAAAGGCAGAACGGGTATGCTGCAGAGCTGAAATGCTATCAGTCCTTATTGAAGGGGCCTTCATCTAGGACATTCAGAGGAATTCTTTAAAAGGCACCAGCTCTCTAATGAAGCTTAATAATTTTGATTTGACATTACCTAGCAGCAGAAACTGTATAGATGCTTAATAATAGTGTAATCATTTTCTGTCAGCCGTTTGGTTTGCAGCAGAATATGTATGCTTGCATTATTCCATTTAAGATAGAGATATTTATATTTATTGAAATTATATACTTTTGTATTATGTATCTCTCCATTTATCAATTTTATTTTTTTTTAAGGCAGGGTTGCCAGGATTTAGATTGACTAACACCATGGGAAATTTAGGATGAACCAGAGTCAATGTGCCAGTTAAAAGTAGAGCTGGGAATTCATCTGCTTCAGTTCCAGTGCTCTTTTATGGAAATCAGCTATCTAATCAGGAATCATTTATCGTCACTTCGTAAGATTTTGTGTGTCAGGATAAATGGAGTCATTAATTGCAAATACACCAGTGAGAACTTGGAATATGTATATGATGTATATGTATGCATGCAAAAAATGTTGAAGGAATGGGAAATACAGATAGTGTGAGACACTGCGACAATGAAGAAATATTGAATATGAAAAGTAAGAACAGATGAATTTAAAAGTAAAAGGTGATTTTAAACAAAAGGCAACTATTACATAGAGAAAAGGGGAAAGCATACATAAGAATTAAATGCTAGATATTCCATATGCTGTTAAACACATTTGCTACAGAAAACTGCTACAAGTTTACATTCCATTGCATTATATGAAACGTACGGATTTTACGGGCTTTCCACTCCTAACTCCGGGTATGTAACATAAGCTCCAACTACAGCGTGCAGTGGGGGCATGGCCTGATAAGGGCTATTGGGAAGAGATGCTTCAGAGGCGTTTCAGATGTTGTTGAAGAGGTCTTGCCTCTTGGAAGTTCAGATCCTCAGATTCTGAACTGTGATGAAGTAATATAAATAGAAGGAATTTATGAAAATGTCTGGCACAAATAATGAAACTACTGGCATTTTTCAGCAGAGCACTAGGGAAAAATCACTGTTGTATCTTGTGTAACTCTAGCAGCAACTTTGATCGTGATGTAATCTTACAAAAAACACTGAATCATGCTGTCAGTTAGCCTGAGCAGAAATATGAAGTGTTGCATAAAAGAGGAATTTTAATATATTATAAAAAATTGGTAATGTGATTGCAAGAAATCTGTTAATTAGCATGTCTGCCATACATCTTTTTGAACATTCACCTTAAGAGAACTGAGGACAGCGTTAGCAACAATGTGATACAAAATAATTAGCTTGTTTTCAGGGCTTAAATAGTCATTACTTTCTTGTGAAGTCCCTAATTAAGCTAATCCTAGTTTATAATACACTGGCAACCACTCTTTATGTAGAAGCTACTTCTTAGAGGATAAAAATAACTTCGGATTTTGAAATGCTCAAAATGATACGCAAAATTGTAGAGCTTGGGACAGGAACAATACAGACTAAAAAATTTATGTAAGTACTTGATTTATTCCTTGCTGCCCACGTGCAATTTGTTCACCTGAAGTCTGCAGATACAACTGTTTAAAGGCTCTCATGAAACAATTTTCTCCTTTCTGCTTTGAAAGCCTATGACAGCCTGTTACCGTGATTTTCTTAGGAGGTCCTGTTATAGCATTACCCAATTATTTCCTAAAAAGTGTAAAGGTTTTTTCCCTGACTCACAGTGTAATAGATGAAGGAGTGATTTTCAGTTTGATGTTTGACTTCAGTCAAAGGAAAAGAACTGATAACATGAAGTTGACACAAAACAAAGCACAAAGCCTGCGCTGTAGGACAAAATGGGCTCTGACCCTCATCCAGAACAAAAAAAAAGAAACACTAAAAAGGTAGAAAAATATATTTTGGAAGCGGGAGATCCATATCTTACAGTTGCCATTTTTCCACAGTGGGCAGAAATATTGCTTTCCTCGACTTTGTGCCTTGCTTGGTAATTTACCTGTGGTCAGTTGGAGGCAATATTGAGTTACAAAGCCCTCAGGTCATACAGGAATGAGTTCATGTTTATGGAAGCTAATGAAATTAGTCGAGGTGGGAAATTCAGAATGATGTGGCAAACAAAGGATTCCCCTCCCAGCCAAAAGTAATAATTCATTGGAAAAACAAAGTGCTGAAAATTCAGCCAATGAATCTTGCAAAGAGATCAAAATGAAGCAGGGAAGCCTGGATCTCCCTGTCCCTTGGATTTACAACAGGCAAGGAATTACATTTCCCATTTAAAGACAGCTGAACTTCTCACTTAAATAATTTGTAGAAGCTTTTGTATCAGCTTATGCTCAAAAACTAAAAACTGGAAGAGATAACCACAGTGAGCAAAAAGCACCTGAGATCAACCGTATATGCACCGAGCAACACACCACAGAGTTTCGTACAGAGCTACTTACCCAGGCATCTAACTGAAACGTGGTTGCTTTACCACATCATGTAATATTCTCTCTGTTCCCTCTACACTTTCTCTCCTGGTACAATATCAATAATTCATGTACTCTTCCTGCATGGGCTATTTAATATGTTGTAAGAGGCAAAATATACACAGGATGTATAAGGGAAAGAGTTTTCTTGCAAAAGATATCTAACCGACCTGTAAAACCTAGGAACATGGATAAGGCAAAGCACAAGGACATGTCTCACCCAGGTGTGATAGGCAATTCCCTCTCATGCCCATTTTTAATTTTTTTTGCATGAGAGGTGCAAAAATGACTGCTATAAACAATTTTCTGAGACAAATATCAGTAAGTCCCTGATTTTGACCTATACAAAATGGAGAATAAAACAAACACCAGGCAACATGGCACTGGAATAATGTGATATTGTGTTCAGAGAACTGGCAACATGTATACAAGCTACCTCCTTTTTTAAATTTTTAAAATTTGCCTCTGGATTGTGAGTCAAAGCTACCGACTCCCTCCCTAAACAAGACTTTGCTAACACTGCCCAAGCTAAGCCCCTGTTCTCACTCCACTGAAGGCTGGGACAGGTCTTTTAAATTAAAAAGTCCATAATACACATGTGTATGTGTTCACTGGCTCGCACTTACTTTTTTATGAGTAGAGCACATTTAAGTTAGAAAAGATTAAGTGGAATTAAACATGGATGCCTTTTTACAGAGCCAGGTCCCAGAAGACATCAATTTTTTCAGCATTCGCTCCCAAAGACTCCTCTAGCAGTGTTAGATTTGACTGCAAATGACAAGCTGTACACAGGAACCAGACATTTATATCCCTATCATCACATATTAACTGTTGTTATTGTCGCTGACAATGTAGTGATAATAATAGGGTTTCTTTCAACACCTGGCTTTAAGATGTAGGAGTTTATGACATTCAAAAATATCTCAACAGAACTGACAGGTGAAGGCATGTTCAGAAGCAATTTATACTAGGAACAGTATATAAAAGCCATGCAACAGCTGACTGGGACCTTGAGGAGTCTTTGCTAACCCTTAGGGTTTAACTTAGACATCGAAAAGCAAAGTAATTTGATTTTAATAAGGTGTCACTGTCTCCATCTGTAAATCACACTTCAGTGTCAGCGTGTTGCAGTTTATATAGGAAAATGACTAATAGGGAATAATAGTGTTGCAATAAACAGTATGAGGAGAGCTGTGATTGAGTGAAAAAAAACAGGAAAACTGTCTGTTGCCACTTCTTGACTAATTCAAGGCATGAAGTGAATGTACTGAGATGCTGATTTCCTTCAACTTTTGTAAGATTTGAGATTCTTCTGAGAGGGGTTTGGCTACTGAAAGGCTCAGACCTGGAGAATGGAAAACACCTTCAGCTTCCAAGGTTGTTGTTTTATGGATAATGGGATGTGAGCCTTTCAGGCACTACTTCATCTGTAGTACAAAGAACTGGGTCCTGTCTCCTCATCTGCGTGCTGTTCCAGTGTGCAGTGGTCATGTCCAAACACTGGTCCACCATAGCCACTTGCCAGTCAGCGCAGAGAGGAGCCCTCATCACATGCAGGTCAGATTTCAATGGGAAGAGATTGCTGTGAGGACCTGAAAATTATTGATGTAGGCTAAAGTCATCCTAATCTTTCCAGTAAATGTACATCCATAGGACTTCAAAAGAAGGATTTAAAAAAACAACTCCACAGCCTGATGGAAGACCATCTCCACTTCAGTTGCTCCCAGATGGTTGGAAAGACAGTGTAGACCTGAGCCCTAAGTTGCGCCCATGCCCTGGTGGGTTTGGAGGACCTGAGCAAGACACGGTACACCAAGATGTGGCCAAAGGAGAAACCATGTCAGAGTGGTTTGCAACTATTGAGGTCTCCCTTGTAAAGACCAGTGAGTCCAGCCTGTGAGGTACCGATACCCAAGGCACTGATTATCCATCACGGGTACAAAACTGGCCTCCAAGGCTGCACAGCTTTGCAGCAGATGGCTCCACTGCGGCTTTGCCTCGCCAAGTCCTGGACACCTCGAAGGATGGCAATTTCACTGCTCCACTGAGTGCTGCATGCTGCACTACGCTTTTGCTAAGAAAATTTTTCCTACTGTCCAAGGAAATAAATCTTTACACATTCTCCAGACATAAACTAATGATTCAGTGATCAAAATAAAATTACTTAACTAATGTGTTATCTGAAGTTGGAAGAGGCATGTTTCAGTTGCAGTACGACAAACCAGACAAAGGCAGAGGGGATATTATTAGCCAGGCACTGTCTCACAGGATTAGAGGTATGAGATATAATATATAAAAGGACCCAAGGGTGAGATTATCTCAGGATAACACACCCTTTACGTTTTTAAATTGCAGCCAAAGCAATCAAACTTGTTACCATAGCATTCATTTTAATGCACAGATAAATTTCTAGCTCTTGTTTATATAGCTCATCCTCTGGAGGCACTAATATGATTCCCTTTAAAACTTAAGTTAATGAGAAAATAATGGAGCATTGTAGATATAAGCAATTTTTTTTTTTCACTGTCACTGTCATCATCTTTTATACAGCTAGAGGGCTCTTTGAAAGTATAAGTTGGATTTATTTTATGTACCACAAAACCTTTAAAAATTTTTCTTTACACCAAGCTTTCTGATTCCAGCCTGAAGCCAAAAATACTTACTGTCTAAACACGTTTATAAATCAGTATATCATCCATAAATCTTACCTTATCCCTAATAGGAAATTTAAAATTGTAACTCTTAAAACTTCACCTTGGCAACATACACTCTTATTTTATTGGCTTTTTGGACAGAAATTGCTGATGAGATACTGTATGTGGCCAGGGAACAGGGAATGCATATCAGTTGCTGAGTGTAGTGAGCAATATAATGAAGCCATGTCTGCTTACTTTCCTTTGTACACAGCACTGCAGTAAATCTCTGGCCATTTTCAAGTTCTTTGGAAATTTCTTTTTACTCCATCAGTTCCCCTAATCCTTTTGGACCAGCTGAGGAGCTCCATTCTCATGGAACCTCCTCCAGTGCAAGGACAAGATGTTGCCAACGTTGACATCAGCAAGCTGGTACCAAATCTCAGTAATTCATTTTGCCTGGAAAGGACTGATGATACATACACAATTTACATTATCTAACGTTTATTATTCATACATATAAACAAACACCTATGTGGATTTGATCTTCAGACATTCCAAACTTCGTAAGAGTTAATATGAATAAAAGTAATGTAATTTACTGGGACTGAAGTATTGCCCCTGGTCTCACTTGAACACCGTGGGAGTTTTGATTTGAGCAGGAAAAGCTTCAAGGCTTCTGTTGGCTGTGCCTGCTGGTGAGGGCACATCTTTTGCAAGATTCATATTGTCACTCCGTAGTTTTTTGTGCACTTCTCTGCTGCCTTTGGTTTCCTTTAATCTTATCTGAGTTTTAGACTGCTCCTGTTAACCTCTGCCTCGTGACAAGGCTGGCTGTACACCGAATCATACCCCCTCTTCCCTGCAGCTCTGTGTTGTTCCTGTCACTGGGGATCCTTTGTAGTTGGTCTATCTGGAGAGTTAGAAAGGCATCTCTTCTGGAAGATGACCAAGTTAAATTTTTATCCTCCTGGGGCACCAGATGCTGCTGAGCCAGCCAGGCTTTTCCAGACGCTGGTGCATGGTTCATGAAGACGAGTTGCAGGCATTTTCCTTCTGCCTTCTGGACACGCAGGTTGGGGTGTTGAGACTGTCACCCACCACGTCCCGAGGCTTTTGAAGCCTTGTCTTGCCACAGCCCAGTTTCAAGACTTGCAAGCTTGCTATTGCAATGGAAATGTAATTATTGACTTCAATAAGAAAAATGCTGCCGTGGGAAGTCACTAATGAAGCCAATCTAAAACAAGTGAATCGGAAAAAGTATTTCATTGTTAGAACCACTAAGAAATATTACCTAAGATGTCAGCAATGGCAGGAGAAAGAAGACTGCAGAGCTTCAGTTGTGTCTTACGATTTTTGTATTAGCACAGAAACACAATGTGATGAGGCTAACTAAGATTCAGATAATCGAGGAAAAGGCTGATCATATTAAAAGGCCAGTACTGGGGATTTAATAAAGGCCAGACTTAATTCTCCTATTCCTTAGGCTCTGGACATCTCACCAGAGCGTGAGATGCTTCCCCCAGATTGCCTGACTGCTGCTAACCCCTGCAATGCCAAACCTCTTTCGCAGCCCTGTTTTCAGGAATGCCACAGAGCTGACACAGTTGGAGTAAGACTCAGCCGGTCCCGCTGGGATCTGATCGGGAAAATCATTCCGGTTTTCCTCCTGACAGACTTACTTTGAATGAGTTTATATTTCAGATTGCCTTGGGATAGGAAATATTTATGGAAAAATCTCAAGGGATTGGATTAAGTAGTTTTAATTATAATGCTGGCTTCTACGGAAAAGCATTTCTTGAGAAATGTTAAACAAATACACTCTTTTTTTTTAACCCTGCTTTGGTGTGTGGGAATTTTCCACATCTGAAAAAAGAAGATAATTTAAATTTAATTATAGTGTTTCATTAAATCTGCATACCCACTGTGATCTACCGTGTGCATATGTAGCTAATGCAGTGTTGTATTGTGGGGACCTTAACCATAATACTTGCAAATAAGCACATTCAGTTAGAAAGGTCAGGGATTCAGTAAGGTTGTTTTAGGTTGTCCTTGCCACCTCTCTGCAGATGTAGGATTGTTCTCCAGACTGTGTTTCTAACAGTTTGCCAAATCTAGCATTAGAGATGTCAAATGGCACTGTTTCTATTACTTCCCTTGGGAGCCTATTTTAGTTTAGCTGATCTTGCTACTGGGAATAATTTCTTCTTAATATTCAACTCCATTTCCCCACTAATCCCATACATCCTACTTGTAGCCTCACGTACCGGCCCAAAGGATCCTTCCCCTCCTCAGGGTGTTTCCCTCAGGTACTTTTAGACCACTCTTGATGTCATCTTATAATTACAGCTCAGCTGAGCTACACGTATTCTATATGTACGAGCAAACAAGGAAAGCATTGCGAATGAATCCATTCAACTCCAAGTCATTTTACCGAGCTTTCACCAGCTCATCTCTATTTCATCGCCTTTGGTGTATTTGGTCTGTAAAACAGAAATCCCAAACTGCAGCCCCAGGAGGGATATCCCACTGAATAGATAGAAGGGATTATTCCTGCAGCTTTAATAATAATAATAATAATAATAATAATAATAATAATAATAATAATAATAATAATAATAATATCAATGACAATAATGATAATAATGATTTTTTTTAAAATCTTGACCAGGCAAATAATTTAGTTTTATATTGAGGTTTACTTGGATGAATTTAGCAGGAGTTGGGGTTGTCCAAGCCTGAACCAAAGTTCAGTGAAGGCTCCTAGCTCATCTTAATGCATATTAGCAGACTGGGTTCTTAAACCTCAGATCTTCAGTTTTCAAGATCCTGACTGACACAGATCAATGGATTTTATTCCAGAAAATCAGTTGGGACAGTTAATGCCCATTAAGTTGGAGACAGTGGGGGCTAGACAGGTGCCAAAATGCTTTTCTGAATTGGATATTATTTTAAAATAATTTTGTGGTTTGATAAAAACTTATGGAAGCATTGTTTTTAACTCTTTTGTGAGACAAGTCAATAAGATAAGGAGGGAAGATAAATTAATGCATAATTTGCACATTTATTGAATGACTAGTTCAATATTTTTCACTCTTTCTAGTCAGATGGGCCTTTATTTCATGTATAACATATCTAAGACCCCCTTCCCTTTACGGTGAAATTAAAGCCCCTCCAATCTGTGACCATAATTCTAAATTCTGTAGTGTAATTGTGTGTGTTTCAGAAGGTTGTGGCTGTGACCTTGGGGGATTATGGTATAAGTGGAATGAGGGAGTAGGATTTAGACTTTATATTTTATTTTAGGCAGTAATAAGATTTTAAGTGCCTTGTGTCTTCTAATTGCCTTTCACGACCCTTCAGAGTTGCAACCAACTGGTTGAGAAAAGCTGCACTAAATAAATCAAATTGTGACTTATTAAAGTTAGATTCTCAAGGCTTTTCTCAATGATAGTACATTTTTTGCATCTTTCGCCTTGGAGAAATATTACCAGAGGAGCAAAACAGTACACGCATCAGTGATGGAAGTGAAATCTTGCCCCTTTGAAATAGGTAGGTAGGGGTCACCGTCCTTTTGTAAGCAGCCTTCACGCCCGTTCCTCATTGTCCCCCCTGGTTTTTGGCTGCTTTTTCAGCACCTCAGTTGTGACAGTAAAACCATGTGCGATGAATCCAGCTGGAGCTGAGCAAGTAGGAAGCGAATGCAGGTGCACTGCAGCAAGGAGCACCTTGTTGTACCAGCACCGTTGAGGTCTTGCTGTGTCCTCTTGTCCCCATGTGTGCACTGGCCTTGTGAGAGTACCTGCAACAGTGCCTGTGTCTTTCAGGTGTGACAAAACATTGAATATTCATCAGCACTCCGCCCACCAGTGTCTTTCCACTGGAATGACTTCTCTTCTTCCAAACCCTCAAGCAATTTTCAAGGACCATTCTTTCTTTTAAAACAACCAGTCCAGAAAAAAAACATTCCTTCATTGTCACCCAACTGCTTTAAGAATAAGTGCCTCTTTCACAGGATGGGAAATAGTTCTGGCAAAATATAGAAACTCTGTTGGCTCTGAAGTTACTGATTATTATTGTATTGAAGGCTTTGGCCACTCAAAGTAGACCATGGTTGTTCTTCTCTTCAATGAATAAGAACAGTCATTCCTTACACTTCTCAGAAAGGCCATGCTGTCCAGGCATAGCTTAATTATATGTAGGACAGCTATGTTAGGTCACATTCAGAGATTTGCAGAATATATTATTTTCTCTTTCTCAAGAATCTAGTAGTATTAGAATTTAGCTTCCAGTAGGAAACTGGCTTTTAAAGTGCAAAGATACAAATAACAGTCCTTTTCTTTAAAAGATAACTTATTTAATACTATAATGCCAACATCAACTACACCTGGGGATGAAATAAGTGGTTACATAAATAATTCACTTAGCTACTAATGAAATACCTGTGATAATTCTGATATATTTATTGTACACCAAAAAGTACTTTCCACACAAAACCATATATACATAATATATACCCAGAATTTCCTTGCTGAAGACACAGAAAGCAAAGTTTTTAAAGGAAGAATTGCAAGTAATGAGGAAGCATACAGCTGACTTATATAAATACATGAGCAAATACATGTTGATTGCTACTCCATGCTGATAAATGTAGCCTATTGAAAGCTGGGAGAAGGGAAAATGTCTGCGAAATGTTATAGCCTTGCTGAATACTAACCAGGAAAGAGATTTCAACTTTATTGTTGGGAAATCCCCAAAGCCTTTGCTGTGCTGCTTCAATAGGCAGCTGTGGCATACGTAGGACAAACAGAACGCTGTGCAAAAAAAATAAATCTCTAACAAAGGAGCTGGTAATGCAGACTAACATATCGCCGGGCTAAAGGTATTCCTCGTGTAAATACATCGATATGATTGGTATTGTGCTGATGGTGAAACTGCTATCGTTAGAGCTAGCTGATTTAAGTAAGTTAAAAAAGCAAATAAGAGGTTGTAGGGGGGTTGCTAATCTTTGGAAACAAATCTCATGCTTTAAAAATGTATTTGAAAATATCTAGGAAAAACCTGAATGAACAGCTAGTGACGTCTGAGCTTATAGTAGACAACTGGCAGTCACGTGGGGAATAGGTGCGTTCAGGTCACCCGATTTTATTTTTGGTCAAAGCGACACTATCCAGAAAAGATATCACCAGATATCACAACTGAATACCATAGTTATCACTGGCCAAGTCATAATATTGAACACTAGGGTACTAAATGATAATTGCACTTATTATAGAAATATCTGACTTTCTACAAAGATTTCATAAATACCCCTTTTGCGAGCGTTCAGATATTTGGTGATAGTTCATATCCTGACCTCAGAAGTATGTCCAGATCAATGTGTTCTGTCAATGTTAATTCAAATATTCGAAAAGCATGCTTTTTAAAATTTTTCAGTCATCTACTACGTTTAGTGACTATGTTTAGTGAGAAGTAAAAAAGCTCCTTTTAAGAGTTCTAGTATGTGAAAAGGAGCGAGCTGAATAAATCTTCCCCTTGAAGAGGAAATCCAGCATTTCAAAATGTAATGCCACAGGTGAGGAAATGCTTAGAGTATACACAACAGCCCCGATATTTTCCTGGTAAATGTTTTAAAATTTTGGATAGTTTTAAAGTTTAAGCCATGTAAAAGTTTTGGCTGTTTGCTGACTTAAAAACCTGCATTAAAGGGGATTGAGGAGACGGCAATTGCATCTGGGAGGAAAAGCCATACAGAAAGGAGGATGCTGCGGCCGTTGGGTTTCCAGGCTTTGAAGATGCAGGTTCATCTCCCTGCGGGGTCACACATTTCCTGAGCCACCTTGAACACAGTCACCCCTCCAAGCTCCAGCTCTTGGTCCAGTGGAGATGGAAGTTCCTGATCTTGAAGATTTGTTATAAGGCAAAACACGGTCCACACTGCGAAGCACCTCTAGGATGGCCAAGTTTTACAAGTACATGATATATTGAGTTTCTTTTTTGGAATACGCATTACAAGTTCACAAACGTGTAATAATGTCATTTTAGCAGCACGGTTTTATCGTTTTAGATGAAGATTAGCAAACAAAAGCTGAAGGCATGTCTGAACTAAGCGAGAAAGTGTTCCTTTAGCGAAAAACAGACTCAGGCTTTTCAAGCTTTCTGGGCTGCTGGATCCAAATATGAGAATAATACCTACAAACACACCAAAAATAAGGGAGCAGCAGTGTGGAAATTAGTATATTCTAATGGGAAAATTATAAGAAATGCAGCTGTGCTTGCCTTCCCTACTGATCCCTAGCCTTCAAATTTCTCTAAATTAAATTGTAAAATAATGATCTCCTTTTCTGTTTTCTACTAAGCTACATAGTTAATCCCTGATACAGAAATACATAAAGAATACATATATTTAGGAAAACAATTATTATTAAAATAGAGAAGACCTAAACCCAAAGTTTTTCCATAATTTCCAATGCACATTTGAACCCAGATGTAAATTCTCTCCCTGGGTTTGTCTTTGCCTAATCCTTTTGTTTATAACCTGATTTTCAGGAGGAAAATCAGACTATGATTTTAACAGGAACATTCGGTTGTTGCAGCAAACACACATACTGAAATAATCTGAAACAGCCTGTCTGCTTTAGCTTTTTTAAGCTTATGATTATTTTTTCCTGATGATTTCAAATGGCAGCATAGTAAGAACAGCAGACAGGCCTGGAAGAGGATCGTCTCTGTTATCAACAGCAGTCGATGCCAGACTGTTAAATATAACAGAGCTTCTGAGCTTGTAAGGACTAACCAATAGAAGAAATTTTAATAACTTTAATTAAAGTTATTCAGTTATTCAGGATTTCCGTGACTTTAATGAGGTCACTGATGTCAGAGGAATGTATGTATTTTAAATTTTTCATTTTCTCAGCCAAAGTGAACATGACATTTAAGCACACTGTCAACCTATATGGCATCATAATTCTTTTTAAATAGGAGGTGTTTATTTAAGAAGAAGCAGTTGCAACTCTAGGCCAACTATGGCTCTGCATTACGTGAATTGCAGTGTTGTCTTTTTTGTTTACCAGGGACTAGTTCTGACCCAATTGCAGATGGCAGGTTGTGTCTCTGTCCTCTGGTGCCCTGAAGACATGCAAATGAGTGAGAAATGCAAGCCCTTTTTATAAAAAATACGAAGTTATATAGGATATATAACTACCTTTTCTTCCAAACTGCCTTTTTTTTAACATGCCCTCTTGCTCTCCTGCATCTCCTGCCACCAGGTCAAGAAGAAAACTAAGGGAAAAAAAAAAAGACTGATGACAAAGAATTATTCTGGGACTTCTGAGAGAAACTAGGATATTTATGGATTTATTATATTCCCTGTGATAACAGGTTTCTGAGATGTTAGTACACTGTCAAATATTTTTCAAGGTTAACAGTTTAGGGACACAATTATGTTGCAAGTTGTCTGCAAGATTAATTAAGGGTATTTCAGAGATATGGGAGAAAAATTGTTCCAGCAGCTATTAGAGTGTGAGTAATCCCAACTCAAAGAGTAGTTCCCCTTCATTTCAGTCCTCTTCAGAGAAAATATTCCCATGTTAAGACATACTCAGAAGCAGATAAAATGTATGTTTGGGCTGAGACACATAGTGATGGCCAGGCAATTCTGGACACAACCCATACAGTCGCTACCTGCTAGCAACCAGAGCAGGGGTAGCCCCTCCAGAAAGGCTATTTTTAAATAAATATTTCCCTGGGCCAGAAAACACCAAAAGGTCTCACAGAGGCAATGAAGGTAGAGGTGAGAGCCAGGCTCACCGGAGCTCCCCTCTGCATTGGCAGCCACTGGGCAGGTACTGGCAGGGCCTTATCATTCAGTACCGATAGTGAAATTATTGGGCCAGGTAATAAAAAGTCAAGGATTGTCTGTGAAAATAATTGCAAGATCTAGAGAATTGTGAATATAAGATGTCTTAAATAAAAGAAAAAAAATACCCAACAACCCAGCATTTTAATCAAAGCACTGCAACCAATACACATATCTATCTGTCTATAATCTGATATTATTTTTAATCCTTTTTTTAAATCCCAGTCACTAATGAGGGATAATGCTGGATTGAAGAGGGCCAAAGAGATTTATTGATACAAACTCAGAGACGTCGCTGTAAATCAGGACAGTGAAGAAGTATGCCACTGCTGGCTTATGTTCTCTTCCTGCAAAAGGACAGGGATGAATGAACAAGTGTCTGAATGAATGACTGAATAGATGAATGAATGAAAGAATGAATGCATAATCAAATAAATACATTAAAATACATTGCCAACTTGCTGGGCTCACATAGCAAGGGAGCTCTTCAGGGCCTTTGTAAAAATACAAGCAACGGTGCCCTCGTTTTTATTATAAATTAAAATCTGCTTTGCCCAATCCCTCTGAGTTTTTAATTTTTACCAAAGGTCAAAAGGTGCTTTGCATTTGGAAAAAATGCAGGATTTAGCTCTCCGTGCTATCAAACCTATAGCCCCATATAACTCCCCTTCCTGATGAGGAGCACCGTACTCCCGCTGCACCGCCGCGGCTGGCTGTGGCCACCGGAGGACCCCGGGGTCTCCAGGGCCACCACGCTGCTGCTACAACATCACAGTCCCCATAGGAGGACAGATTTTGTGCAATCATCAGCCTGTTTCCCCCCTCCCTGCAGCACCAAAGGCCCTTTCCTCCTCACTGGCCACGACCCCAGCCCCTTATTTGTGGTACCTCTTTGAAATTTAACATTAGGGTTGCATGCCATGTATCAAGGTGGCATCTTTTTCTGGGCAAGGGGCAAGAAAGACAGCTGGTGGAAACCTTTTAGGTACCCAGTGACAGTTGTAGGCTTTTCTTCAGAAGGTGCCAGGTATACAGAGAACACGTCAAATGCCTCTGCGAGCTCCAGCTTGCAGAAACTACGTATCTGGCTTCATGGGATCGGTTTTATTCCTTCTGAAGAGAGCATGGTGAGCCAAATTTATTTATTTTATTTTTTTCTGAAAACCAGCTCTGTTTTGAACTTTGTGATGTGATGAGCTGAAGGTCACTGGTGTTTCATTCCCCTTCCCTCTGCTTGGGAGGGAATGAGGTCTCTGCAATGAGGACCTGGAGGATGAAGCTCTTTTAGCTTGAGATGAAGGTCCTCCAAATGAGAAGTACAGAGCTATGGCTGCCAATTTAATTAGCTTTCGTGCATTCACACACAGGTGGAAGGATTTTTGGAAGGAAAGAATATATTCAATATGAACAAACAACTTTATTTTTTAAATAACTAAACCAGCAGTTTTATTTCCCACTGCTAATATTTCTGTCAGTCAGGTCAAGGATAATGAACCAAAATTCTAGGAAGGCTCACCCAAACCTTGGCTTTTCTTATTGAAAATGTTCCCATTCATAAAACCTACATTTGCAAAAACAAAATCAACAGTTAAATGTTTGCCTTATGTGTGTCCATATTTCTCCAAGGAAGGGTGATCTTTACCCATTCACTTATAATATTCTCCTGAAGTTTTTGAAGGAAAAACAAGCTTTTAAACTTTGTTAGTGTTATTATTATCACCTGTGGGTAAATATATTCTTTGCTGTTAATAGAGCCAGTGTTTTCACTCCATAATAAGAACTTTTTCCATAGGTGTCTCCATTCATGGTTTAGATTAGTTCCTTTCCCCCCAGTTTTTGTAAGACAATTTTTTCCTTCTAATGAAAAGAAAAACCACAAAACCCCCAACCCTATAAGGGAACACAGCCTCTGGAATACATGAAAATTAACAAAGTACGTACTATGGAAAGTAGAGATATGCAAACAGCAAAGTGCAACGTACTTTAGCAGGACCCAGGTTACATATTTTAAGAAACTGCTTTCAGCAGATAAAATAACTGCTAAAAGCAGGTGTTTATTCTGAAAGCTGCAGCAATGTTTTTCTGTCACGTCACATTAATTTATTTATGCTACATCATGTTATGTTACACCACATCATGTTAGTACATATGGTGAAGAAACCAAAGTGGAGTAACATGATGTGACAGACAACATTTAGCAAAAATATTCACTTATTTGACTCAGATACTTGCTATCAGTTTGAATCAGGGAGCGTGGTCCCAAATGAAGCTGACAGATGGACATGAACTCAGCAAGGAACAACCTCCAATGTAAATCTGAAAGTTTCTTGTCAGGTACCTGGTACTCATCCTCTTGATGGTTACTACTGTCCTCAGCTTCTCTTTCTCAGCATTTTCTTCCCTACTGTAAGTAGTTTGACCAGTTGTTTGTCACTTATTTTGACATAACTCATGACTTCCCCATGAGGGATAATCACATCTTGGTATACTTGGTATAGAAGTGCTGTTAAATGACAGTTGATGGAATTGCTGTAGACAGTTTTTATAGGAGTGAAATTGTGAATTACATGAAACAGAGTGTCTGGGCACTGTGTATTTATGTACAGAGAGGGACTTTTTTAGGTAACAAGAAGCTTATCCTTGAAGTCACC
The DNA here is from genome assembly GCA_020745775.1 of Theristicus caerulescens. NCBI lineage: Eukaryota > Metazoa > Chordata > Aves > Pelecaniformes > Threskiornithidae > Theristicus > Theristicus caerulescens. The sequence continues at coordinate 6,235,194 of CM036565.1, read as the reverse complement.
TATATTTTATAGTGTGGCAAATTTTTTTTGTTGGACTTACTTAGAAATACTGAGACTTCTTTCTTGCTCTTGGAGGAACTATTTCATGGTAATACTTCTAAAAAAAGTTTAGGAAAGAAGTGCATGTTCATGAAGATGAGTAAGTAAATCAAGTAATCAAGTATAAGCCAGGCAGCTGTGGTGCAGGCCTTGCCATACAAGGATTTTTATAAGCATAATTCCTGACCTAGATGACGACTTGTAACCCACAGAGCAGGTCTTGGACAGCTGCAGAACCACAACATGTTTTGGTACAATCTGTCTTAACAGAAATTAGGATGAGAGAACCTCATTCCAGGTATCAAAGAGGGCTTCAGCGATGCTAGCGAAGGCAGCTCAATGGCATAAGGCCTGGCTGTTGAGTATGAAAAAATTTGCTTGTGGAGTTGAACACTACCCTTTTTCTGGTGATGGAACCAAAGAGAGAGGCCAAGCTGCTAAGTGATTTTCTTTATCCCACCAATATGGAGCTGTAGTGGTAAGTGCACAGATGAAACTCTAGAGAAAAGAACAATAACCACCAATGTGCAGGATTCTGAAAAGAAAGTTATAGACGTCAAAATGTAAGTTTGTATTATGGCAGTAATGTATAGGGTCCATGGTCCTTTGCCTTCCCACCCCTTGCAGAGGGAATTTTCAAGACTCTTCTCATTCAGCCATTTGCTGTTCAGTCTGGATCAGCAGTTTGCAACATTTGTCCAGCTGCATTTTATAAAAAATAGCAATAAATGCTAGCAATAATGCTAATGATTGGAAGGTGCACCTAAGAAATACATGTGTCCATTTCATGGCTGAAATGTGCACAACCTCCCTGCATGTTCATGCAGGTATCAGCACACAGCCCAAAAGGAGCTGAGGAAAAATGGTATAATTGCAAAAGAAGAAGAAAGAAATAGCAACACTAACTGTAAGTTTACTTTAGTCTGTGCCGTCTTAGCCAATATTGTTCAGAGGTATTATATTTGAGGAATTGATTCAGCCTGGCTCATGGGAAATTTGGGAAACAGGACTGTTTTGCATGAGCCCCCAAAACACTCGGTGAATCCCCTGCCAGCGCTTGCTCCGCGAGCAGCCGCTGTCTCTGTATTTTGTGCTGACGTTGTTCACTCTTCTCAGGAAACCTCAGGAGCCTTCTTGCCTCGGGCAGTCTCCTGAAGATGTGGCGATGGGCTGGGATTTTGCATCAGCGATCAGCAGTTTCTGCTACCTTGTCCGTAAGCCGAGTGTGGGCTGGTGCCTCCGCAGGGATGCAGAGCAGGGAGCTCCGGGAGGGGAAGCCCCAGCATGGTTGGGTTTCCCAAAATGCAATGTGATAGCGGGGCGGGAGGCTTCTCCCAGCAGCCGAGGAGAGCTGACATCAATGAATCCTCTTCCAAAGGGTAGGTAACTGCTTTCAGTAAAACAAAACCAAAAAAGGCCCCAAGCCCCAGTACCCAAAGAGCCCACCCTGAGAAGCTGCTAAGCACCGAGGACCCCCCGTCAGCTGCTGAAGTCTCTGCAGATTTGCACATCCCTCTTATGCTCAGTCTGGATGTGATCCTTTACCACCCATTTACTGAAGTGCCAGAACGCATAAAGAAATGCTGCTTCTTGCTCTCGGTCACACCAGTGGCTTTTAAGAAAAGGTTTCTGCCTATCTGCCTAGGCAAAGGCATCGTACCTTGTGCTTGCTTTGAGAGCTTGGTCTGGTGTGTGACGGTGTTTTGTGAAAAGAAATCCTTTGAGCAAGTGTGCTATTCTCTTCTTACCTGACAAAAAATAATAAAAAAGTGATTAAATGATTAATACTGGATGTTGCTTAACAGTTGCTAAGAGGCTTACTTAATTTTCTGAAGGTTTTTTTTCTTAATTTAGGAATAAAACAGACATAATTGAGCATGCTATTCTGAAGCTGCAAATAACACTCTGAAGAGAATTGAAGGAAACACATTTCTTTGATTAGAATATTTTTCTCATTAACAGGATGTTCAAAATAAAGCAAAAATATTTGATGCACAGAGCCTGCGGCACTATCAAGTTAACACTGGCGTGCTCCCACATTTTACCTCATGTTTACTAATCAATCAAAAAAGACTCTTGCTGGCAAGAAAGGTCACATCTTTCATCACAAAACTGAAACTTTTTGACAACAAACAATTGGAATTTTACCATTCTGTTTAATGTGGATTTCAGCACGGAGAGTGAAAGCCCAAGGTAGCGGGATGATGGGTATGGGATTAGATAAACAAGCAGAGCTGTGCTCTCTAAATGTCGGGTACCACTTACTCTGAGTAAGGAGACTGTCTCAGCTGTATCCAAATATGATGCTATTCTAAACCAGTGGTATCTAAGTTCAAATTATTTGGAGGAAGGAATAAATAATGTCTGGGTAGGTATTGGTGTGCAGTTTTGGCTCAGATGATAATGTCGGGGTTAAGATACACGTCCATGTCTGGGTCAGGGTGCTGTAGGATGAGCTAGCCTGCAGGGCATGCAAGCAACAGCTGCCTGCAGAGTGTTAAACCATGTTCCTCCTCCGTATACTCTTCTCTGTTTTATCTCAGCATAGAAACAAACTCTCAGCGCCTCTACCATGGCCTCCTAGTTCTATTCTTTCTCTGAAAATTTTTGTAAAGACCTGTATCTTGATAAAGTGAATTTTCTTGGCAGTTGGAAAAAAAATACTGCGTTTTGCCAGATAGAAAATACAGCCTGATAGTTTCACAAGAAAAACAGTCACCATGCAATTTCTTCTTTTTCTCTCCCCTCCCCGTTTCTTCTGCTACAAGTGGAGGAGCAGCCCTGCTGTCTTTCCTCAGCTGGGTAAGGGAATCGCTGTCTCTCCGGGCACAATTCCCACCCATCCGTGGGTGCAGACGGGAGCTGGGCCAGGGGCTACGAGCAGATGTGGCCAGAGCACACCGCTCAGCGCTCGCTGCACCACCTCCTTGGCTCTTCTGTGAGTTACAGTCCTGCCCTTGAAAAGCAGGGGTGAAATCAGAGAAGTGATCACGAAATATCACTGGTTTTGTTGTTTTTCCTTCCCCTCCACTGGCTGCACAGACATCAGCCACCTCCAAGGAGACTCCCAGGTGGTGACAATATCAGGACACAGACTTACCCCTGGCCAGGATTTACACCCTCGGTCTCCTGGAGAAATCATTGATATGAAAAGATGCACGCATTGCCTGCAGCTATAGCACATATTGCATGGCATGACACACACGTAAGTGAGATTAATTTGAGTTCTGGGCATCATTAGCTCAATTAAAACTGTGATTTTTTAGTTCAGACCTACAGGCCATTGCGGAGAAGAGTAATCATAAGACAGAAACGAGTTCCCTAGTTAAAAATTAATTCCCTAGACTAAAAATATAATCAAACGATGTCTACAGTATTTTATGAAGAGCTGAGAGGATAATAAAATTTAAAGCAGTGCAACATTTGCATTTTGTTCGTTTCTATCCATATTTTTCCATAGACTGCCTTTCTGTGTGCTTGTTAATCATATGCACTGCTACAGTCCTGGCATTTTAAGATCACTGTTCACATCAAGATTGAAAGGAAACTAATTACAATCACATTTCAGGGTGGTTGTTTAAAGCTCGTACGGCGCTGACTACAGCACCGGAGCCTTGACCTTTATTTGTAAGCATGAAAATAAGGTAAAGATGAAAGATTGCTTTTCCTCCGGCTCATATGCAGGGATCAGGAGGCCCTCTGGAGAAGCAGAGATGTGATAAGTCCCCGAACAGTCTCTCTCCTCGCCTCCTCTCCCTTGCTGGCAGCAGAGGCCAGTAGTGCTATGCAGAAGCTGTGCTCCACTGCAGCGAGAGGTGAACGAAAGCACCACGTTATTTTGCAGCTCTCCCTCCGGCTGCTGGAAGAACATGCAATGAATTAGCAGACCTGAGGAGTCTGTCGTTTTGACCCCCATCCAGAGCTTTTTAGTTAACGGTTTGCATTGCCTGGTGCTGCACGCCATGCTCACGCAATGATTGAGGTGTCGACACATGCGGGCTACCTGCGGGGAAGAGCTGCAAGGGGTACTGCAATCTCTTCCACCGCTCACGTTACAACTTAATAGCACTAATAGGATCTAGGTGGACACATTGGGGCAGAATAAGGTCCTCCTAACCTCAGGAAGGACAGGTAATCCTAATGTTCTCTCTGATTTCACTAAATGTGAATGCATTTAGAGCCTGCTGAATGGCAAATTTATTCAGTAGGTTTAACCTGCTTCTTTGTCCTTGAATTTTCAAAACTATAATTTTAATAAATTTGTACTATGCTCAAAATAAGCCGAGAGGTAGTTACACAAATTGCTGCTGATGTGGTGTTTGCTCTGAACACTCCTTTCAGTATCATTACCCAGCACTGGAAGCCCTGCCATGGTAAGCGCCGACCCCCAAAGGATCTCCTGAGCTTGCATCCTCCCTGTGTTACCGGAGCTCTGCACCAAAATGGGTTCGTTGAAGAAAGGTACACCAGCACTGAACTGAAGCGATCACATTCTCCTCTTGTATTCAGCGCTGTATGTACCCTGCACAATCATTTCATTTGCCAGGCTCCATTTTCTACCAGAAATCACTGTTGGAGCCCTGAGGTTTAGTGGGTTTATTGGCAGTATCTGCCAGGTAATTTGTATCTCCTGGTTGGAAAAGCTCTGTTTAGGGCATTAAGCAATGAAAGAAGGGAAACATCTCACACCAACTCAAAAAACCCCTCCAACCCACAACCTTCACATACTGCAGGCAGAGGACCCTGCTTGCCCAGTCCGTGCTGAGGACGCAGACCTCGGTGTGGACGCAGCTGGGGACCTGGTTGCCATTCGAGCCGAGAAGCAAAGATGGTTTTGCAACACTTTTGTGGTCTATTCTGTTTCTGTCTACATTCTTCAAAGCAAAAATGTACTCAGGCAAATATTTACAGAAACTAGAGAAAAAAATAAAGACTAGTGAAAGCTGCTGCAGTGTACTTCTAATTACAATCCACAAAGTGTTTATGAATAAATTTATCTATTATTTGTCTAGCTCTAGCACTGCATATACTTTGCCTTGTAGCATTACAGGCTGAAGGAAACAATATGCAGCATGAAAATGAAAACAATTTGACTTAATTATTTACACCATTACCACCCCTTTGAATTAGGCCCTCCATTTCTTTGTTATTTTGTAAAATTTAACTGGTAATTATGCTTGCTTAATTCATTTTATTTATCTACTACTACAATAAGATCAAAACAAAAAAACCTACCAGAATGCAAAGTGCCAGCTATGTCCCGTAATTGTAAATGTTGCTTTTAAGCTTTCATGATAAAAATGTAGTATTTTGTACCATTTCATTTAAAGTGTATCTGGCTATGCTCCAATACTATCTGAGTGTAAACAGGAAAAGCCTTGGAGGACAAGTAATCATACTTAAATGACACAAAGATCATTAAAATAATGTTCCAAAAACATGGCAAAATTAGACATTGCAAGACTGTTTTCTTCTCTGAAGTGTTTCACCAGATGGCGAAGAGTGCTGAAATAGTAGATCTGAGAGAGAAGGAAAAACATTTCAACAGTCTTCTCACGCTGGCACCATACAGCATGCACAGCTCTCATCTGAGCTTGTCTGAAGTGGCATCTCGCACCTTGGCTTAATCAAACGTTCAAGCTCAAGATAACATCGAGGTGTTCGAGTGAAGCTCAATGCTGAATCACTGTCTGGGAAATCCCTGCTTTGTTCTATTAAAGTTGTCAACCAGATTTATTCAGAGATGAGAACAAATGAGCGTGTCAGCATAAGTTATTGTGGTAATTTGTGAAACTCCTAATGAGATATTTTCAGAGCTCATAAAAAGGAAAAGCTATGTCATTAAATTACTGCACAATAAGTGCATTTTGATACAGGAAAAGAGTTGGGTTCTTATCAGAAATGACACCCTGCATCAGTGGGGATGGATCAGTGAGCTATTAGTATTTAAATACAAGGGTCTAACAACCATCTCAGAAAGTCAGTGTTTGTTCATATAAATGGAAAAGTGTTTGCATATGTTAGTTGCTATGTGAAATGGCCACAGGTGAGATGACTCTGCACCTTTATCACTCGATGCATTCTCTTCTGAAGGACTTTACAAAGTTCCTTTCTACAGGACTTGTTATGCCTCCAGATGTCATTAGCTTTTTGCTAGCTTTGTCAGTAGAAATATCTAGAAAATTGTAATGGCTTACTTAATAAAATCCTCTAATTTTGTTACTTAAAAAATTATAGGAAATTATTCTCTCTTGGCTAGGGGTTTCTACTTTTAGGAATATTGGTGATCCCCCAGTATACCCCCCCCCGCCTCACCCCCAGCCATCCCTCACCTGCTGAACAAGGTGAAGTATTTGGAGGTCCTGAAATCATTAGTGGTTTCTGCTGAGCCATTACCAACCCTATCTCCCTGTGGAAAGACCTGTCACATCCTAGGAGATAGCCATAAAACTACTGGAGCTGCAAAGTCACGGTGGGGACAAGAGCTGACCTCTGGAGGGGAGGATTTCTCATCAGCTGAAAATGAGCAGCTGGGCCAAATGATGGGCAAGAGGGTGTAAATGCACTTCCAAGCTCCCCACCTTCCAGAAATGTTGGGTTCCTCAACCATTTCCTAGGGAACATATGTGGCAAATCCAGATCCACAGGAAAACTCATCCTTTTTAGATAAAAGAGCCTGAAATGGAAGGTGACTTCATTCCCGATTGGCAGTCACTCTAGCTCCATGCTGAGCAAGGGAACAGCCTCTTATTCACTATATTACAAATATCTTTGCACTGAGTACTCGTAATGCCCAAATAACAGCCTGCGTGCTGCCTTTGGTATACTTCCATTATACAGAGTTAGCAATAAAAAATAAAGCAAAACTCCCCCACCACTTTCCATATATCCCCATTCAATGAACATTCAGAAGAGGGGCTTGCAAACTGGAAAGGATGAGTATAATTTTAGCAATCCAGTTTATCGGTTTGCATCCAGATCATCTGCTTAAGTAAAAAGCTTGTGCACGGATGGTTTTCAATAGCCTGTGTTAAATGAATGACTGATTTTAGTCCACTTGCTTGGGGACAGATGACCATTTGATGAGCAGAGACTGTAGGTGACATTAACTGTCATCCCGACCATCCTTCACAGGTGGTTGCATTGGCATAGGATGGAAAGTGTCCCACAATCTTAAAAACTGTGTTCTGAACAGCTGTGAGATTGCACAGATTCCCAATGTTATTTCCAAGCTAAATAACCTGGGAGACCTGGGTCTCAGGGACACTCTGTGCCTCAGTTTCCCATCTGTAAAACAGTAATACAAGGACACGGGTAAAACATTATTGTATTTTCCCCTAACATGGATTGTTTTCTTTTTAGAAGGGCTTTTCTAGGAACACAAAGTCTTTCTGAAAACTTGATTTACAAAAAAACCTTGACAATAGTTGGTAACCTCTCTGTCTTCAGCAAGACAAAATCTTTATTCTCTGGTCTGAGCTTAATTATGTCTTCAGAACTGTATAATAGAGGCCTAGATGAAATTCTTGCTTTGTGTTCAAGAAAGCTGCTCTACGTTTGCATTTGTTTTGACAGAAGCCACTGTTCTCAGGACTACAGTGCCAATATGGAGTACTGAAAATTGGCAAAGCTCCAGTTGTACATCTATTTTATATTCTACCTAAATTCTAGGCAAAATGTCATTTCGTATACTTAAATACTAATGCCTTTGAGGGAGAAAAAAAAGCCTGGATTGAACAGCAGATATATCAAAATTGAACAGCAGATATATCAAAATTGAGCAGCAGATATATCGAAATCAAATTCTGTAACGTGCTGTGCCACTAAGAGCTCTGTCTCCACCATCCAGCAGAGGTTGCTCTGATGTTAATGATTAATCATGGAACTTATTTTCAGTAATAAAGCACATGAAGGAAATCAAACACAAATATTTAAATGATTAAATGGCCTACGAGCCAGAATGATATGAAATGTGCTATGTGTGAGTAGCTTGTGAAGCAGCAGTCCCTAGCCAATGTCTTCAGGACAACCTGCTGCCCAGGGGGTTTTCCACTGCCGTGTTGCAGCCACGGCAGCCAGGCAAGCTCCAAGAACAGCGGAGCATTGCCAGCACATCACTCGGCCAATCCTGCTTCCCATGAGATTGGGAGAACTGGGATTCCTATTTTAGCACATAAATTCTGTCTCTCTGGCCCTTAAAAATTGAGGTTTTGTTCAACAAGGACTTCTGTTGATTTTCATTGGATACTTGAATTGAAATAAAAGAAACAGATTCTGTGCCCTTATTTGCCAAACAGGATTTTTTTTCTCTTTCCCAGTTATTAATTTCCTTAAATGTAAAGTGACATCTCTAAAATGAAAACAGTTTATTGCTTGCCAGGAGCAAAGCCTGCCTAATTTAAGAAATTCAGAATTAAAGCTTTTGAAGCATATCAGGGCATGTTTATAAAACAATTATCATTGCAAACGTTATCTCTGCTCAATACAGCCTCTTCAGGCCACCACCAAAGCCTGAAACTTCATTGCCAATCTTTCCCACCCTGAAATGTTCCATCAATTGCATAAAATCAGGTCATCCTTTGATTGCAGCTTTCCTATCTCGACCCAGGCATTCAATACCAAACCGAACCAACCTGGAACATATTTGGCACTGAAAAAAAAATTAACTTAGTGTTTAAAAATAAGTAGTAGGCTCATTATTAATAACTGACAGCAGACAAAGGAATGCAGTGACCTCTCCAACAGAGCATTTAAGTCTTTGCACAACATGCTCTGCTTGTGCTAGGCTGGTTTCACAAACAACAGCTGTGTAGTTCGTTAACATATGAATCCCCTTGAGGTAATTTGGAAGATCCAAATGTGCTAAACTAAACACCTCATTAAAACAGTACTTTAAAAAACAAAACAAAAAACCCCCAACCAAACCCCAAACTGATTTTGCATTCCACTTTTGCATGTGGAGATGCTCGGTGGAGAATATTCTATTATATGGAATTCATTCATCTGTGTTGCAGGAAATAGGGGGTTTTAAAATCAGTAATATGGGTTTTCTCTGCTAAGATGCACTTGAGACTAAAGTGTCTTTGAAGTGTATTCTGTCACAAAGAAGCAATTAACTGAGGACAATAATGTTTTCTTTTCCTCCCTGTTACTAAGCTGAACGCACAGGCCACAAGATTGTACTAAAATATGCAGGACCCCGTTTCTCTTGAGTCTGGGGAGCGAATGGACGTAACCAAAGGGCCTCTCTCCAGCGGGTCTTGGATGGGGCCAAGGCAGAAGTGCACACAAGTGTCCCAGGGGCCACCGTGTTTCCCAGGAGAGCCTTGCAGAGATTTTCAGGAAAGTCCTCCATAACAAATACTGCCAACAGAGGAGTCTGCTGCAAGTCCAGGCAACCACGCCAAAGATGTACAGTCGGAAGGGACTGGCAGAAACACCTCCTCCCCTTGTTCCTGCAGGCTACAGGGGGCTCAGATGCCTTGGTCAAAGCTTGCCACCAAGAATAACTTCTTACTATCCTTTTTTATTTGTTCCCGATGCTACTCATATAATTCTGCTAGTAAAGAGTTTTGTAAGCTCCTTGGTGCTACTACTGACAGTCCCTTCTGGAAAGCAGCCTCTTCTGCCCAGGTAAGGCTGCTCTGTGAAGCACTGGAGTTTGAATGGCTCCTGTGATGTGGCTGTTCCAAAACCACACAGAAAGTAAGACTTCTTTTCAGAAAACCACATTTTCTACTCTGTCTCCAGCTGAATTTGTTTGTGACTGGAAGGAGGGATGTTACTAACACGTTTCTGATGGTCTGCAAGGAATAGTAAGCCTGCAATAAAAAGATTGAGCCCCAAAAACTGCCTGCCTCCAAAAATATGTAAATCAGTCACCGCTCTTTTTTATCAATGGTTTACTATCTGCATCAGAGTATTTTTTGAAATAGATGCTCATAGAATTTATTAATTCCTAAATAAGACTGCAAGTCTCTTAAAAATTTAGATGTATTTTCAGATTTTGATGATGGTCTAAAAGACAAATGACTGGGAACTTTTTGCTCCTATAGTCTTATGAAGCAACAGCCCTTTTTCCTTCAGAAAATTACAGTTTAAGGTTGTCCTGGATGACCTCAAATTAAAGGGTGCCAATAGGTTAGAGATATTGGACTTTTTGGTGTCTCCCTCCAAAAATCTTATTTTAATGTTCCATCCACATTTATTTTATGTTTCCTATATCAGGAAAGACATCAACCTAATTAGCAGAGATAATTTGGAACTTCCATAAGAAACATTTAAGATGGATAAAAGCAACAGAAGTTGTGCAACACCAAGGTACTTATGCATATTCCATAGTTTTTATCTTCTCTTTTAAAGCCTTTATTCCTGAAACTTAGGCAAGGAACTTGGTTTTAGGGAGATGAAAAAAAATCCCACACCTACCATCTCATTTTTGTTCGCTCTAAAGCATAGCTTTATAACGCATTGGAATTTCCTCAAGGTTTTGTAAATACTCGTCTGAATTCCTCCCAGGTATTAGTATGTCATCCAAAAACCAGAAAATACTATTTATTCTCTGCAGGACCCAATCCATTCTTCTTTGAAATCCTGCAGGTAACTGGCTCCCCCCCAGGGTAATCTTTCATACTTCAGTAGCCACGTATGTGTGAGTTCAGTCAGAATTAGTGTTTTTTAAATTCTGATTCCTATGTTGCTGCCAGGCTTTGGACAAGCACGGTCTGGAAAACTTTATTCCCCCTGCCACTTTTATAAGTAAATCCTGTGGTTTGGGGATTTTTAATGGGCACACTGAATGCAGCTCACACACCGACTTCCACATGTAAAATCATTCCCACCCTTCCAACAATCCCTACTATTGCTTTTCCACTGTTCCTTTGCCTGTGTTCAGTACAATTATACCTTCAACAAATTTAAATGCTCTTAGCACTTTTCCTTCAGCACAGTTTTTGGCTTGGTAAATTTAACTTTGACTCTTTCTTTTCCCATTGGCATTAAAAAGCTACTTTCCAACCTAGCTTGAAGTTTTGTCTAATTTTTATAGTTTAACAGCTCACATCTGTAGGCACCAAGAACCTTCTCTGTATACATCCTGCAATAAATGCAGGCAGTGGTCCTGCCCTTACGGGGCTTAGTGCATCCCAGTTTATGAAAGAAATGCTGTGAAATAACCTTTGAGATCAACCGAGCTGTGCCATTAGCATCTTCACTCCCTCCCACCCTCCGGACATGGTGCAATCAAGCCTATTGATTTTTAAATGCTGGCACATCTTGTAGGCTTAAATTGAGCTCAACAGCTTCTCTAGTGGCAGTTCCTTCATCTACCCAACATCCAGCAGCTTCTTTCTCAGTTCAGGGAATTATACGCAAACAACAAATTGATTTCTGAGAGTCTTTTTCATAGAATTACCATAACAACAAGCACAGTCATTTAAAGCGTGCCAAAAATTCAGAGTTTCTAGCTGGTTTCTGAGATGTGACTTAAATTGTTCTATTCAGGAATTTGTGGTAGACACACGATGTTTTGCAGAGGCTTTATAAGGACTTCAGAATCCATCTCGCTGCCTTGCGGAAAGCCTGAGACTTTGAGCATTGCAACTGCAGCATAAATCTTTAAACTGTAAGTTTACTGGTAAGCAAAAACTCCTGCAAAGGAATCCTATGCAAATAGTTGTATTTTTGACAGTATTTGCATAAAATACTGTTCAAGAATAAGAAGGTTTTGAAATCTTTCTCTCTTTTCATTTATCTGGAATGTCTGTCATATATGGCTTTTTTATCTATGAACTTTTTTTTTTAAATCCTTCTTTCATTGCTATTTTTCTGTTGAATAAAAAAAAAAAAAAACCAACACAAAACCACAAAACAGATACAGAAGACAGCAGCAATCTCTGTGAAGAAGCAGCTTCAGAGCTGCACTTTATTTACTGGAAAGCTATCATCTTGGATCCTAATACAAACCAGGGCTTCAGCTGAGCCTGCCACACCACTGCAAGCTTAAATCATAACTGAAGCAGAAACAAGAGATTCAGATTATGTACGTCCCCTAAACCAGTAAACAAACACACTTATGAGGGAGAACAGCTTTTCACCCCCTCAATGTATTGCTGGGTTTCCTTCTTCACCTCTACATCACCCAATTAGTAGAAGATTAGGGCAAAATCACTAAAAGTCCCTACATTCTCATTGTGCTGTAATATAACCTCTATTACGACTCCTGTGCAGTCACTTCTGATTTCAGCTGATAAGGAAGACTTGTTTCAAGGGATGCAGAAAGTTTAGTTGTCTACACAAAAAACATAACTATTCTTAATTTGCTTTATACCCTGAGGACAGATTTTGCAGGTGGGGAGGCCTGACAGCCTGCTCAGAGAGCTCGTACCCTAGTACTTGGTGGACTGGGGACTATGGTCAATAATGGCAGGTAACTGTTAGGAAAATCTATGGGATTTTTGCTTTTGGACAGGATCTTCTTCTAGAAGGTCTCATTTGTCCCCTGAAATGCAGATCTGTCACACTGCAAAGGCTGTGCTAGCCCACAGGAGCTGTACAAATAAATTTTCTGTATTTCCATGGTTTTGTAGAAGTTCCTACAGCCTGGAAATCTGAATGATTCTCTCTTGCTTATTTGCTGTCTTTTTTTCTAAGCTAAAACATTGCCTAAGTTCCTCATGCCTATTTCTGCCTGCAGTCAGTACCACCGAATCACAACTTCGTCTCCTTTGATGGGTAAATCTGGCTCTCAGAGCTGCCCTGCCTTGCTCTGAAAAATGAAATTTCATTTGAAGAGTTTCCATCAGCTCCTGTGTTTAACTGTGTTTCTCCTACTGTGGCATAGAGAGCAAAAAAGGAGCAGATCGCCACAAAATTGATTAACTGCAAACTCACGTGTCACACCAAAGTTAACCATTGACTGTAAGTGAAATAGATTTAAAAGTCTTTTCAGAGCAGTAAGATTCTAGAAGAAGAGATCAAATGACTTACTTTTATATTGCCATAAAGCTACAGAGACATTCTTTTTCTTTTGTGTGTTTTGAAAGGATCACAACTTTGTCCTAGGGCCAAGTCTAATAATAGCAATCTCTCACTAATATTAAAACCAAACATGACTATTATTAGGAAATAATTGAGAATTAATAAATATATTTTAAAAATTCATGTCACCTTTTACCTTACAAAGCCAGATTTAACTATAGAAGTACTTTCACCTTAGGAAGATTAAAAATACCAATTTTTAGGTATTTAGTAAAACTTACTGCATCGTCCATAGAGTACTATTGGATATCTCTGTTATTCATGAAATAAAAGAGCTAAAAGATTTTTAATTAAGTGAGAAACAAATAAATTCAGCCCATAAGACAAGCAGGACATGTTTGCATGAAAAAAAACCCCAATAAATAAAGAGAGGATTAAATACTTGCAAGTTGTTCAATGATGAATTAAATAATGGACCAAATACAAGCTCTCCTTACCCTTCCTGCTCAAGATTTACACCACTAATCAGCCAATTTTCAAATCCTTAATATACTAAAGCATTTGCCTTCAAGGCAGCAGTAATTTAAGACTGCTATCAAAATGAATGTTTTTCCATTAGGCAAAATAATTATGTCATATATTCTAACAGTGTCTTTGGACTTAAATCTTTTTAGTGAAGGAAACTGTCAGTCAGCTACAATTTCATCGAACATTGTGATCAAAAGCCACTGCGTATAGGGAATGCAAATAAAAAGTGACTTTTCTGTGTATCACAATAATTCAAGACCGTTCATAAAAATTAACATCTAAATGGCAGGTCACATGTTGTTGTACAGGTCTGGTGCATTTTGAGGCAGGCATTTGAATATTTATTTATGTATTTTGAAGCCAGCATCAGTACCTGTGCAAATTTAAAGTCTGCAAATCTGTACATCAGAACTAACTCATATTTTACTGTGACTTTTCATGGGGTTGTGGGATTGTAATTGTGAAGACACTAAATCTTTGCTGTCTTTGTTGATTTTGAAGTCCTCAGTGCACATGAGCCATGCTTTACTGCCCCGTATGTTTACAGAACAAACACTGAGCATTTTTACTTGGGATGTGCTTCAAAATTCACCCCAAGGTAAGAACTTAGGAAAAGCTAAGGGGACTAATTTACTACCTGGCTGGTGTTCTGGAGCATTTGAAAAAGCAAGATTTGCCTCATTTAGCTGAAACTTGCATTTGGCATAAAGCCTTACCTCCTGCAATTAGATACTGCCATGCACAGAGCCTGAGCATCAGATCGCTCCCATCATCTCCATCATTGCACAGTATTATCTTGAGCAAATAATTTGCCCTTCCTGTGACTTAATATCTATTTATCTCTTCTTTGGGGGGGTGGGTTTGTGGCCCTGCAGGAAAGATGCTGGCCTGTAAGGCAATCCTAGGCAAGCCCATGGGAGAGCAGGGGCAGCCACAGCAGCAGTCTGTTTGACTGTAGCCTCTCCCAACACCGCTTTGAGATGCATAACTATTAATATGTATATGCACATCTCACTTGGAGAGTGAGACTTGACCCTTTTAATCTGGACACCGGGGATCATTCTGCCATGTTTATAAACCACCTCATGGGATTTTTTTGCAATCATAAGTAGTCAGGGACCTGATCTTATGTCTCATCAGAAGAGGTCACCTCCAGGTGCCCTTTGGCACTTCTCTGGGTACCAGCTATGTTTTTGGAATGAGATATCTGGATTGCACACATGTCAATGGAAGAATCCAAGGTGTGTGGGAGTGCTGAGACAGAGACTCAGAGAAGAAAAAGACCCATGGATATTTGTACAGATCTCTGTGTACATGATGGCCAATTAGCTAATAACTGTCCTGCCTTCCTATCAGATAGGGAATATGGTAAATGCAATCACTTCAAAGCACTCACTTACAGCTAACCCACTGATAGATGGAGCATTCTCAAATGTCAGGGTAGTAAAAAATAGTTTTATATCACCTGAAACCCCAAATAGCTCTTAGAGCTGTAATGCCTTATTTGAAGATGGCAAATCCCTCACTTTTTGCTATGCACAGCTCTGTTCTTCTGATCTTCATCTTGCAGCCTGCGGGGCTGCATCCCGTGCATGTCTGCAAGCCATGACCCACAGCCCTGACTGCAGTCCCACTCTGGCTTTGCTATAGCTGCTGCAGGTAGGAATACCATGGGAGATGGATTTAACCATCGTCACAGATGTTACTGCCCATACAGATTTGGTTACAGCTAGTAACAGTGTGCCTGCATTTGGTAAAAATCATATCTTCCTATTGCTGCACAGGCATACTTGTCCTTATTCATGCAATAGAAAGCTTGTATCATGTACTGCTCTACCTGGTGTAATAATAAATTATTTTAGCAGAAAGGTATACGTAAAGAACACTTTGATTTTCTTTACCAAGTTATCAGAACTTTTCTTAGAAAAACAAACCTATGATGTGGCCTCCCCATTTAGCTACAGAGTATTTACCCTATTAAATATAGAGCCTGAACTTCAGTTACTATTAGGGATCCCAGTTATCTGTTTGAAGGTAAACTGTGGGAAAGTACCACTAGAGGTCACTCAAAATTAATTGTTACCTAATTAACACATTTTGACCCTACATTTTAGCACGTTCTACCATTTCATATTTAAGGCATTGTCAACTTTGACTCTTCAGCTAATTCTAACAAAACTCAGAACAGTTGGAGACAGAAAATGTTCCTTCAGCTCTTCCCTCATATGACTCAGAAAAAGGCTCCCGAATCAGCTTTGCACTTGCCTCTGCAGGCAGCAAATCGTTCTTTCCTCAGCAATGAGCTTCATAATGCTGGCAGTGATGAACCTCTAGAAGTGCTGGGTTTAGAGGCATTCAGCCCTAGCTGTGCTATCTCATATAGCTGGTCACCCATTTCGAAAATCAGACCAAAGTGAATTGCACAAGTGAGGGAACATATAGGGAATAAAGTCTTTAATGTTTCCAGGTCCTTCCCCAACCTCTCCCCCCGCCCCGTAAATTTTTAACCACTGCTATATAGCGGAAAAAGTAGATCTTTATAACAATTGTTTAACAAAAAGAGGTGAAAAGCAAAGTTTAAGTTTGATTAATGGGTATGTGTTGATATATCTCTGCATGTGTTTAATCAAAAGCAGATGTTCTATTTGCAGGGTTTTTTTCATAATCTGTGAAAATGATGATAGCAATTTATTTGCCAAAGACAACAGGAAAAGGGATATCTAATTAGTACGTTCTATAAGGTCAAGACCACCAACTGCTGGTGCACATGCATACATCACCTGAGCTATGTAATCAAACACACTCAAGGGACTGAGTCCTCCCATTGCTCAGTAGATAATTCATGTTCGACCGGAGTGAGGAGATTTTAATTTCAAATGCAGCTCAGTG
Organism: Theristicus caerulescens; assembly: GCA_020745775.1. NCBI lineage: Eukaryota > Metazoa > Chordata > Aves > Pelecaniformes > Threskiornithidae > Theristicus > Theristicus caerulescens. The sequence goes on along the minus strand of CM036565.1, from coordinate 6,218,760 downwards.
TAAGAAAACTCTTGGTCAGTGAAGCTCCCATAAAGGATGCACTATCAAAAACGACCTACTCTTATTTAATTTCTCTTTTTGGGACACTGCTGATCCTCTTCCCATCCCCACCCCTTCCACTCAGTTTAATTGAACAGAATGGATTAGCTAGTCAGTTTATCCATATGTATGAACATGACAACCGTAAAGAACATTCCAGTTTCCTGAAAAATCATTTAATAACCTCACAAGACCAGCATGTGTGCAGCTGGGGGGGAAGAAAAACATTAAAGCACTGTAAGATGAGAGAGAAATTTATCAGAGACCCTGGTATCCTAGTTGCTTCATCAAGGTAATAAATAAATAAATAGTTCATCAGCATCTGAAAAGTTGCATGGCTTCTTTCTCTATTTTCTAGAGAGATTAATCTTGCAGAGGTAGAAAGACAAATTTAGCCACGAAATAGCATACTCACAGACTCAACTGATGGAATTTGGATGTAATTATCATTTTTTAAAACAGTGAACCATCCTCTAAACTTCTACCCAAGAAGTCAGCAAAGTAAAAAAAAAAAAATTCTGCATGTATTCTCTCCCTTAAAATCTGTAGCTACTGAATAAGACCTACTGTTTCAAGGTATTCCTTGATCTTAAGCATCCTTAGTCTGTGCATACTTCATATGGCCTGAAGACATCAGCTTTCTAGTACTGATGAAAGTCCTGTCTTGCATCATGCCATCACATCTGCCTATTTACCAGAGCAAGCTTTGACCCTTTGGTGATCACTTTGCTCCCGCTAAGGAAGCCCTTAGTTGGACATGGTCCCTTTAGTTAGTCCTCACTGCATCCAGAAAGATTCAAATTGTATTTGAATTAGACAAGAAGTCTTCATGCTAGGCATATCATTGATGTGTTCTCTGTTCTAAAAGGGGCTGGATAAAGAAGAATAAGGGCTGTTCAACAGAAACCCTACTTAAAAGCCAAGCTTATCAGAGCCTCTTCTTTGGAAGACCTCTGCTACTGGAGCTCTTACTCTAGAGTGAGTAAAAGAGCTATTTAACATAGTCACCTTCTCCTGAACTTGCACAGAATCCTTGCTGAACTGTCATCATGCAACAAAACATAATTTTTAAAAGTCAAGGAGGAATAAGATAGTAAGCAGCCAACGCTTTAAGCCTGAGGTGGAGAAATGGAGGAAGAAGTTTACCTTTTTTTTCAAAATAGCAGCTCTAATTCAGGGAAAAAAGCCCACACCAAAGAAGAGTTAATACAAAGGGCCAATGGTTGAAGAATCTTACTAGAGAAAATAAAAATCAGGTGGGCTCAGTCAGAGAGACTTCCATTCATTTTCAAGGAAAATTACAGCTTTTGATATGCAAATAGCTATAAAACTCCAAAAGTCTTGAACACCAGCTACCTAAAGCTATCAGTTGCCCCAGCTGGGTCACCATACAGCAATTTTTGCCAATTATATATCCCTTGTTCCCTGATCAGTCTATTTTTCTACCCATTGTTATACTAGCAACTATTGTAAAATACTCTCAGCTGGGGCAAATAACCTCCTATTCCTTCCCTTTCCAGCTCCCCAAAAAGATCATCTGGCAGTAGAGAACAGTTCAGAGCAAGATTTCCACCCAGCTGACACAACAATTTGCAAAGACTTCTTCTTCCCCCCTACAAACCTGCCTTTTATTCTGTATGCCTCATCATCGAACAGCTGATTTCCAATTTACAACATCTAAATCCCAGTAACATGAGCCTCCTCCTCTCAATCCCCTGTACAGATTTAACCCAAAAATTAGAAAGTAAGGAAAAGCCAAACTTCCCGCTTCTTGTTGAAAAGCATGCACAGATTATTTTTTACGAAATATATACATTGGATAGTGCAATCTTTAGTAATACATTTTTTTCATCAGACCTTTCGTTTAAAAGCATTGAATGCTGAAGAATAAACGTAGGCTTCTCACCCAATGTTAAAGTCTCCACAAAGGTATAAAATCACTTCATATATAGTGGGGTTTAGGTGCTCTGATTTTTGCAATAATTCAGTAAAGGTTCAAGCTTTGCTTCAAAATTAGCACTGAAAACTAAGGGAAATAATTCTGATGTATTAGTGAAATTATAAAGCAGAAGTCACAGTGGGCATTATAATCACATGTATGGAGACAATGAACATCTGAACTCATATAGCATAAGTTTTTTATTTTAAACTAATCGATAAACTGCTTTTCTAATTCTCTAAAAGCATACAAAAATATGGACAATTCATTTAATATGGCCCCGTCAATCCAATCAAAAACCATAGGTTGCAAATGATAACAAATATCTGTGATAATAAAGTATCCTACCTTATTAAATTAAAACTGGTTTTGCAATCTCTGTTACAGTAATTTCTGTTGCTTATATTCTGCTTTCTGTGGGGAGGATTGTGACCAGCACTGCTCCGAGCTTTGTGTCTCCCGCTCTCCCCAGTGAAGAAGTTCAAATGTGCAAAGGTATTTTTTCTTTTAAATAATTGGTTTTGATGGAAATCTCTCAAATGAACGAATGAAAAAACAGAACATATTTCCTAACTAAGCTGAAATATGATATAAGAAGACCCAGATAGAAGTAGCACAGCTGTAGGAAATCAGTGTAACAAAATTCAATATAAAAATGCAAAACCTTCAGACGGGGAAGGATTCGGCCAAATCTCTCAAACGGTTGGTTTGACTTGCTCAGTCTTACCCTTGCGTACTCCTGGGCACTGAGATGTGTGTGCCCAAGTGGTCTGCTCAGGATCACTTGTGTGTGACAGAGGACAAGCAACATTGCTGACATCCTCACTTTATCTTCTGGGTTCTTCTTGAGTGAAGACAGTAAACTAATTCTGGATGTGCCTTTTATATGCTTTAGAAATTGTTGTTGGCCAGGATATTTTGCCTCATTATTTTATGGTTCCAGTTCTGTTCTTCATCCTCCTGTCACCTTATCTTTATATCATTTGGTCTCCATCTTGTGTAGCAATTAAAAATGTCATTCCTTTAACTCCTGTTTTGCTGTTTCTTCTGTTGCTTTCCACATATTTCCATTTCCCTGCATTTATAACCATCACCAGCCTCTGCGCAATGACCTCTGCCTGGGTACGAAACAGTCATAATAAAATCATTAAATACCAGCTTGCTTTACTCTGTACTTTGTTTTAGTTACTTTTACCATGATGGGGCATGTGGCTGCATACACAAATTCCAGCATACGCAGTCACCACCGTAGCAGAGAGATCCTGGAAGCGCCTGCTTTCTGTATGCAGATTTCTTTTGCCATTGCACATGGTAAATCCTGGAATCGCTGCAGCTTGGAAATTGTCCCAGACAGGGCACACAAGGGAGACTGGGAATCACACACTGGACTCAAACCCTCTACATTTAGTGACAAAATCTTGGACACAGGCTCTAGCCTCTGAAGATGGGAAGAAAAGAGGTGCTCAGCTAATATTGTGGTAATGTGAAGCTAACTACAGATAAAAAGGGCTTCCTGTGTCCAGCAAAGAAGCCGCTAGATTGGATTATATTGGACTGAGACGTGAAGGATTAGTGAAGAGGTGGCCTGACAGTGCTGCTTTGCTGGTTACATGCATCCAAGGACCTTCCCCAAGAACCGTGTGTTTGCAAATAGGAGTAATTTGGAGCTCAGTTGCTAAGATTGGCTTTGGACATTTCTAAGTGCCCAGAGCTGGAGTGCTGAAGCCTGTGAACATGTTAGCAGGTATTCAGCACGTGTTGTGTAAGGGTAACCTGTGGCATTCCTTCTCTCAGAGAAATAACCTCTAAAAATGATATCACTGGCCAAGCATTTTCATATATCCACATGCCCATGAGCAGGTATTTTTTTCTTTCAGCATTCATGGGGGAATCCTGGAGAGGCACTAGAGGACAGTTAGCACTTCAGTTAGCTTGCACGCTCAACGTGAACTCGTACTTCGGCATTGTCAGTGCTGGGTAGGTTGGCCATCGAGCCAAGTGTAAGCAGGACCAGAGCAAAGCCTCCCCAGACTTGGGGAAGAGAGCTGGATGTGCGTGTCTCCCAGAACACCCGATGCTGTTGCTCAGACAGCTTGCAGTGAGGTGAAGCCCTGGGCCAAGAGGCAATGCTAAAGGCTAATCTGTAACTGTGGAGACTATCCAGACACAACTAGCAATTCATTATCTTTGAATGAAACCATTGGTAGGCATTAAGAGGATAATATGTATCACTTGCAGGTGTGCCATAAAGATGCTCTTTTCCTTTTTCATATTCTTTGTCAGATATCTTCTTTAATCTTTGGCACAGCTCTCTCCCCAAACCTGGAAGTCTGAATTGAAATGACAATTTGCTCCTCTCCTAGCTAATTAGAACTAGAGCACAGATACTTCACAAGAGAAAAATGATGAGCTGGCTTCCCTGCATCTGCTCTGTTTGTCTCCGTTTTTACGTTTATACTGTCTCATCTGCTCTGCTAAACTGCCAGTCTTCTCCTGGGGACACTTTCTCTACTTGACAGCTCGTAGGACTGTCTGACTTTCCCTCATCTCCAGTGTATGCTTTTAGGTCCTGAGGCTGAGACACACCATCTGGAAGCTGGACCTGTGGACAAGGCGGCTGCTCAGAAAGTGCCTTGTAGTTATGGGTCTCCTCATTACCACCATGGCAGCTGTTTCAGAGCTTGGAGGAGTTCACTGCTAACGAAGGAGCATTGCCCTCCTTCCACTGAACTATATCCTCTCTTTGGTTGGCTTTGGAGCAGCTGGTGGCTGAATTGCCTCTGGCTCACCTTAATCAACTCCATTTATTTAAGGGTTTTAAGTCACCGTGTATGAAAGCCTCACTGAGGGAGGTATCACATGGCTTTCCTTTGCCCACAGAAAATGATTTCATCTTATTAGTCTTAATGCCAGATTTTGGTGCTGCCTTCTGCACAGTCGAGCAAGGGCTCCTACAACTCCCAGAACGCAGCAGCTCTACAAGAAAAAAATACTGGACAGAATAATTTCTTTTTTCTTTCAATAATCCTGAAAATGGGCCACAACTGACAAATATGAGGCAGAGGGATTTGAAGCACTTGATTTTTCTTTTTTCAGAGTGTTTGATATTGAAACAGTGGATGCCACCATCATTGCAGGAAGGGTTATGAGAACATTAAAAGGGTTAAGACCTTAGCTGGGCCTGAGGACAATTATAAGCTCTGGTTTTCTGTGCTGCTCTATCGGATTTATTTCTCTCTCTCATTGAAATACTAACTTATATAATTGCCTAATTCATATAACTTTGTAAGGCAATAAAGGGAACAAAAAAACTTCTGCCCACATACCTTGGAAACACCAACATTACATAAAAGTACATATAAATCAAATAAGCGTCTCAAACACCAAAAGTGACATGTAGCCACATTCAATTCCTGCAGTGCAAGCTGCTAAGCCTATGAAACATAGCAAAAATGCAAAGCACAAAGCAAAAATGTGCCAGCCTCTTTAGAAAGCTGTGCATATCATTGGCAAGGGCTGGTTTGCATTACTTCTTTGACTAATTTGTTTCTTAAGTGTAACACCTGCCTACAGGTTGTACCTACACAAGCGAATCGAATGTGACACAAAGCCAGAACATTGCGGTACATTGCTTCTTGTACTAATAAATATTTAAGGATAAAGCCTAAGTACTTCTTCTTCTTCAGCATCAGATCCTTCTCTGTTGCAATTGGCAAAAAACAACTTGCAAATTGCTATCCATAATGGAAAATATATAAAAAGGATGTTGATAAGCTTATGATAATGGGTCATATTTTTTAATTGATTTTTGTTTCTCAGTAAAATTCCACAAACTTTGTTTTTCTTTTTTTTTATTATTTCTAATAGCCAACCCTGTCCCTCTACTTATAGGTCAACCATGAGGGAATGGAGAAAAAAAAATGACCACAGGCCACAATTCAAGGCTCTTTTCTTCATGAAATTTTGTCTAGGAAGGGGAGAAGAAGCATGTCAGCCATTCAGGGTTGGAGCATCCTTCTCCCCGCTTCCCCCATTTAGTGTCAAATGAGGGACTTACACAGCTCAGTCCCCAGTGATGCTCGTTAGCAAAATGTCCTGGCTCCATACGGCAATGCCAGACCATTTTATAAGCTCACCTTGCCTAGTCAGTTCTGTGACTCTGGGATAAGCAATCACAGCTTTACCAGAAACCCTGAAAATAATATTTGTACAGTTCACATGACAAACAGGCATGGGCAGAATGCATTTACAAAACCAGACAATGTTAATTGCTTCCGGGAGCGTCTAGAGATGAGTCTACCTGAAATTATTTGAGGTTTTTGATGAAAACTCATATATTGTGGCACACAGACAGCAAAGCAAACATTTCACTCATTTCCCCTCTGGATTTTGTAATTAAGAACAAAGGAAAGAAAAATGCAGCCTGTATTTAAAAAAAAAAAATAAAAAAGAGCCACATCTGTGTTCAGGAGTCCATTTCAAAACTCCCTATCCAGCTGTGTTGGCTTTCATGGCTGGACAGTCTTTTGATTGAGTAGGATCATAAATTTGGGATTTACTTCCAGAACCTCAAGTGCTTAATCCTCTTGGAGCATTTCTTGCTTGAAAATTAGGAATTCAGAAGAAATACAAAGGGGAAAGTAGCTCAATATTTTCTTCTAGGAACACCCTCCATCCTCAATTCTGCAATGAGATTTGGCTTCTGTGGACAATTTCTCTGAGTTAGGATAAAGCCTGTGGTGTAAAAGTGATTGTTTCACTTATTGTGAATATTCTTTCCTTTCTGTCAGGAAAGCCCCTCAATCAGAGAATAAAATCCTGAGGCCAGATTTTGTGTGGCAAGATTTTTGTTGATAAAAAAAGAGAAGAAGAAAGTAAAGCAATGACTTTCCACTGGCTTTGCCCATCTTTGTTTAATATGCCAGAAAATTTCTACTGGTTCAGTGGGAACAGGAGTTCTGTTTGGCCTCACTATGGGTTTTACTTCTATTATTCTGGAATATCTATTTATATTTTTCAACTGGTGAAAGAAAATTCACAAATGTAAATATAGTTTCTTATTTCTGGATGCTGGTGTGCAGTTAGCTTGGGGAAAGCTTGAAAACGGATGCTATCAAGATTCTGTGGAAAAAACCAACCATTTAAAATTCAGTTTCAGTTTTTATGAGATATGAATCCATTCTGTTTCATTAGAAACTAGAAGGGATTTTTCACTGGGATCCCAGAAGTAAACTGGAAACAAGAAGATGGAACAGAGATTTAGAATTACTATTTGGGTAATAGCTGTGATCTTTACATAGGATATTTAGTGTTGCAGACTGAAAAAAGACAAGGAAACACAGCTAGGAAACATATTGACAGAAAATACGTTCTACAGAAATGTACATTCACTTTAACAGAACCCACATCTGACTTTCTAAATACTTTTGTCAGCGTTCCCATTAAGCTTATTTAGCTAATATAAGTTCACCCCAAGAATTACCCTTGCATTCTAAAATATTGTAAATACTACGTTCCTTCCACACTGTGTTGCACACTGGGATATCTGGGGCTGGCTTTTCAAATCAGAAAAGAAATAACACAGAGCTTCAGCCTCAAACAATGCAAAAGTCTCTGTTTTCTTCCATAATGCATACAGAATACGTCCCAGGACTTCAAAAATGGAATTTCATAAGTAAATATGAGATTTGATTGAATTTGGTGAATCCATGAAGTGGATTTTTGGTACTGAAAAACTGTCATTTTGGAGGGTGATTTAAGAGCTTTGAATATTGTTGTCATCCTCAGTGTTATGAAATGCATGCATCTAGCCATGCTGTCTGAGATCCCTTCCAGCTGTTTCAAAAGAGCACTTATTATCATCTGCAGGCAAGATTATTTTGCACCACAGCAGATATTAGAAGGAAGCCTATGTAATCATTTATAGCATGTGTGGATCTTAGCACTGTAGCTGAATTTTTTAGAATAAGCTGTAATATATTCTGGCATCACAAATTTTCTTCATCATTACTCATGTTTCTCCATCTCAACAAATCAAAAGGGCTCCTAGTATGTTAGCAGTGAGCACTGTATCTGACATATTTTGAATGTAGGCTAAGAAGACAAAAAAAGGCAAAATAATTGTTATGCTACACAACACGTACTCACAGTCAATAGTCCATGAAGAAGTAATTTATGTAGACATATCAACATTGCAAATTTTCAATGTCCTCTTTAAAAAGACACTATATCTTCTGAATTTTCTTCAGATGTGAATGACAGAGGTCTCTGATTCCCAAGAAAATGCAAAAGGACCTTGAAATAAAATGGTGCCATAATGGCTTGCAGTGATACATTCCTCCCAAGTTTTCAGCACAATTATATGCTTATTACTTTGGAAGAGTTAGAAAACAAGCAAGCTGCAGCTTTTAATGAAGCTTTCATAGCAGTGAGAAGAACTATGAAAAAGCATTTAAAGCAGCTCATCTCCTCCTCTATTCAGGCTCTCTTTCATTTCCAGAGGCAGTTGCGATGAGAAATTGGATGCTATCCAGTTTGGATTTATAAGGAAGCAGAAAAGGAGATAATGGCGGAAGTATGTGCTTTTTTCCCCCATGTAAATTCAGATCATCTTTAACGTTTGATCAGATTTTGAGGAACATGAGACAAAAAAGCAGCAGATATTTCCAAACATACATTTTAAAAACTCAAAAGAGCTTTGCAGTCTCCCTGTATCCAGAGCTGCTTCAGACTTTCCTTTTATTATTTTTTGGGAAGATGTAGAACATAACCATTTACTTAGCTCTGCTATCTGATTATAAAATCCTGACTCAGAGCATCTAGAAGTTATGCTTACAATGCACAGACATACATCCCAGTCCTTTGTACTGTCATGCTGCCACCCTAACAAGCTAGAAATATGTATGTGAGTGGAGAAGACATTTCAGGATCAGAGGAACAGTTGGTTAACAATATATTACTGAGACTGATTTCCTTGTCAGTCCATGAAAACTAAATGTGACCCCAATGGAGACATTTTTTATTATGGAGAAACAATTTTCTTGCCCTTTTATGACACTATTTTTATTACCAGCATCATTCACAATTCTCTAATTAGAGAGCACAACATTGTTCCGCTAGTTTTTACTCTTCGATTCAGATGCACACAGGCTTTACAGATGCCATGAAAAGGTGTATTAGTGCAATAAGGCTGAATAATACTCCTTTTACTTTTCAGTTTTTCTGTACAGCAGCCAGTGGGCCACAATATTTTAACATGAGTCTGCTCTAATCCTGTGACCTTACATATGCACTTGGAAAGAAATGGTGAGGTTGAACAATCTGTTCATCTATTTTTCTGTTTAAAAGAGCTTATCTGAAACTTTGCAATCAAAGCTTATTTCAGGTTTAATTTCTAAAAGTATACACACCCATTAAGTGAAAAAAAGTAACAAATGTCAATGTATGCAAAATTGTTTAATCTCAGGTACTTGAATTTAGAAATTTACCTTACCCTTTTGTGCTCTCCAATAGGTAACCTGGCTTTGTATGGTAACATGGAACTACGACAGGGGACTGAAGAATGAAGCCATTGCTTTGTAGGTGCCTAAAACTTGACCAAGGGAATTTAACTTTGGAAAGTTTTTGCTTGTTGCTTTGTCTGTTGGTTTTCATAAGAATTGTTATTTATAGCAGAGTATAAAACCTGAACTTGAAGAGAACAAAATATGGAACATTTCTGGGTTCCCAAAAAGCTTCTGGACAACTGTGAAGAAGTCTCATCATGCAGCAAGCTATTAATACCAGAGAGGGTACAAACAGCCCCAAATCTTCCTTTTCCAGACCTTGAGGAGTCATAACTCCTTGGTATTTTGAGGGACATTGTGAATCAATTCCCTGCTCAGGATTTCACTTTAAAGACCCAGTACAGCCCTAAATGTCAACTGTGTGGAAATGGTTCCTCTGTTTGTTTTTTTTTTTCCCATCTGAAGTCTGTATATATTTCACTGCTCAGAAGTCAATGAAGGGGTTTTACGGCAGGTCTAGTAAAGTGCAGTTCCCCAATTACAACCTAGCTGTAAAATATACAGTAGGGTTTTTTCCTTTGTACTTCCAGGCAATGAGTTTTGGTCATGTCAGTTAAACGCACCTAAAAGAAGCAGAAAGAAAGAGAGAAATGACTGTTCAGTGAACCTCAGGAGAATTATGAAGTTATACAGCCTCAGAAGGATTTTAGGCAGTTTTGTATTGCCCAGCTCAGCTCACATTTATATCATCTGTCTCAGTGCCTGAAATGAGCTAAGCTATGTGCTTGATAGAGAAAAGTACCTCTACTGACTGATGTATCTAAGAAATCTGGTTTGGATATGGCTGGATGAAGCAGAAAAGAGGGTTGCTAGCTGCACAGAAGATGAACTTTACTATAATATATTTCATGTAAGCAAGAACTAGATAATGCTCAAAAAAGAAATTGTACGTTGAGGAAAACAAAGAATCAGTAAAGAGTGAGGAATTTTTTAAAAGTCAAACACTTCCATGTGAACTTAGTTATGTCCAAATTACTGCTTGAACTTGGAGAAGGAAAAACTGCAACAATCTGGAAGGTTGTGCTGCAAATGTAACTGCTATTCTAGATAAAAACCATAAACATATCCTAATTCAGTGTAATTATCCAACTGTGCCTGGATTTTGACTATGTGAGACACTGGGAAAGTCTTCTAAGAACCTGGAGATATTCTGAAGCATAATGTTCTGCCAGTGAAGTTTTATGTACAGTTTCACCTGATAAGATTTTTCATCTTGTTTTGAACAGCATAATTTACCATACTCGGCATGCTGTATTGCACTCATATATGTAGAGGAGAACTGGATTGATTATCTTCAGGCTTCCTGCCACTAAACTCAGCAAACTAGCTGCTCATGATTCCAGCAAATGACTGCTCTTTTTTTTTTTTCTAGTGCTCCAGCAGAAATTGAACTGTAAAGCTTTGGCTGGGAAGCTAAGAACTTGTTTAGAAACTCCCAAAAGAGGAAAGAGATATATAGCTGCTGTTATAATTAGTAGAGTAGTGCAGCAATATATGAGATGGTTATGATATCTCAGAGAACCCACGGAAATTGAGCTTCATTTCTCTTGGTGTCTTTTCTGTAGAGGTAGATCGGCTGATGTGTATCGCATTCAATGGCAATATCCAGTTGTAGCAGAGCTGATGGAGGCTGGTCTGCTTCCTTGCAGTCCCCAGAAAGGTCCTAGAACACATCCTCGTTGAATTCGTTGCCTAATGTGGGCAGGATGAGAAGTCCTTCAGCCATCAAGGGTTTACTGAGAGCAACCCGTGCTTGGCTAATCTGACTCCTCTCCGTGGTGAGATAAGAGCTTCCCCAACCTCCTCCTCTGTAAGCCAAGGAGGTTGGGTTGGATCATCAGCCCCTTAGAGTGGCCCAAACTTGCATGAGAGGTTCTCTGGAAAGGAAATTATAAAACTGTGGAGCCAAAGTCTTGTTGGCGCTGGCAGCTTGGAAGTGGCTGGACATTACAGAGACTTCCTGACTAGGCAGCACTGGATCAGGTCACCCAGAGTAACTGTGACATCTCCAGACTTGGGGGATTTCAAGACCCACCCAGAAAGCCACCACTGACATGATCTCATGCTGGTGACAGTCCTGCACCAGGCAGGAGATTGGGTTAGGTGTCCTCCAGAGGTCATTTCTAGACAACACTTCTACTACAATATGATTCTGTGAAAAGAAAAGAAGAAAAAAAGAAAAAAAAAAAAAGGAAAAAAGAAAAAAAAAAAAGAAAAAAATGTGGGATCTGAATCCTAAAGTTTTCAACTTTGGGCATTTACCAACACTATTTTGTTTTGAAAGTGGATTCTACATTGAAATAGATCAGATTTTTGGTTCCCATTTTCAAAAAAAATGCTAGGATCAAAGAACAATAACTGCAGTCAGAAAATATGATGGAAACCAAGAAAAAATATTTTCGCTTAGGTTATGCAGGACTAGGTAGGACAGAAAACTCATCTGAGACATGACAAGATCTGTGAACCCATTGAAGAGAGAAGTTCTGGTTCAGTGAGCTGAAAACATCAGGAGCCAACACTGATAAAACCACTATCCATTGCAAGATCTTCAAATCAAATGACCTGTTCCATTCCGAACATTAGGATTATACAATTATACACACAGACTGTATATGCAGACTATATAAAACTATATAAAAGAACAAGAATCTTTACACTTTGGTATTGAACTATACTGAACACCTCATAACTGCAGCCCAGACAGCAACCACATTTATTGATACTATTCATATTATTTCTTGAGCAATATCTGCCCTGGAGGTCCGTCTCTTAGGTCAGAGGAGCTGACATTACTGGCATTAATCCTTTGTCTTGAGTAGGGTATAGTGGCAGAGGAAACAACAGGGGAGTAGATAGAGGAGATACTGAAGAAAAGGAGAATTCAAACACCAATTATTCTCCGTCTTATCTTGTTGCTGTAGTGCCTGGTCATGGATGAGGCACACAATTAGTGCTTTACAAACACATGACAAAAATGGCCTCTGTCCAAACCAGCTTACATTACGTTTCCCAAAATAGAAAAAAAGATCTTCTCTTTTCAAAATTAATGCAGTTATCCACATCTCCCTAAGCCTAGATGAATCCCACATGACTTTAGAGTGGCATAGAAATAGCAGAAATAACAGTTTTCAGAAGGAAAATCACATCTTTAATGGAACGAGGCACCCTTTATCTCTCTCCGCTCCACAGAGACTCTCTCAGACGCTCCCTTTCAGTTGAGAGGGAACAATTTGGCATGGTGTATCTGGGCCCCATGTCCAGCCTAGGAGTTAATCCATGTTTGATCCATTATCAGAAACAGACTGGCTGCCTTTTCTCCTTGGCCAATTATACCAGACGTGTCTATTTCTGCAAGCAAGGAGGAACCACGCTCAATGACTAATAGAGGGCGCTTGAGTAAAGTCCATGTGATATTAAAATCCTGGGACTGAAGTGGTTCCCAGTAGAGGCCAAAGTGTGTGAGGATGGAATAAAAGACAATGTGCATAGGAAGAACGGCTGTGTCAAACGTAGGTTGTTTCCTAACAGAGAACAAGGCTTCTGGTGTCCACGTAGGACAGACACAACCTCCTGTCTGCGTGACACCCAAGCTCACGCTCATCCTCGCAAAGTTCACTGGAGTCACTGCTGTTAAATTAGAGTTGGCTACTAGGGGCTAAAAACCAAACCCAATCAAAAGAAATGCAAAACACTTTTCTAAGGAGAAATACACTACATTTCCAAGACTTTATGGTAAAAAAGTAGGTTGTAAACTCCTCAGGGGTGGATTTGTATCTGCCTATGTGTTTTTATAATGCTGAACTTGCATTCCCAGAGGTAATTATGACTGTAGCACAAATAATAAATACTAACAATTATCACCAAAGAAGAGATGATAAACGGTGAATATATTTTTTTTTATTTTGCATTCAGAATGAAATGCTTTTTCGTTGCAAAGATATTGTGTATAGTTATTATGTTATTAGATTAACAAGATGCTTTTATAGTTAAATTACCACTGTGTGGCACAATTCTTAAATTATTTAAAATATAATATGTTTTCTTACTTAATTGTTCTTGATCTCAGTTTATCTTGTTATTCTACTGTAAAATTATGGAGAAACAGCTAGCAGTTTCAGGTTTTTTAGGGGGTTTTGCATTTTTAAATACAAATTAAGATGAAGTCTTGAACATTTCATTAAAATATGAAAAGTTTTAAAATGTTGCTGATGGATTTATATTTATGGAAATGAAAACATTTAAATCATTTATGAAAAATGTTTAAACTGATTTAACTGTGCAAGAAATTGTGCCAACAGTTGCCTCAGTGTGAGTTTGGAGTAGCTGCATCAACAGACTGCCAGTTTAAAACAAATTTAAACACAAACTGGGTTGTGCCTTATATCTGCTCACACTGGGTAGGTTTAGTCTAGTTGCTTTGGGAGAGCCCTTTTAAAGAAACAAAATAAGCAAGTGCTAGCATATAATTATTTGGCAAATTATGAATATATTTCATATTTCTTCCAGGATCAATTTTCTTTATATATTTAGAGAAATAATTTTAAATGGACTATGTCTATGACTACCTGCAAGTTATGTTCCTGCTCCACAATGGCAGCCCATGCTTGCACAATATCTTTTGGCAGAAATATGTCTAAGAGCCTGAGGTGTAAGGGCAGAGTATAGGACATTTGTATCTTGCAAGTGGGGCTTATTTTCCAGTGAAGTTTTGTAGATCAAGCACTCTCAGGAATATATTTTCTTTCCATCCAGGACAGGTTATATATTGTCAGAGATAATATTTTTTAAAACTGTAATGTGATAGAGTATATAACAGAATACATTGTAGCCTTCTTAATCATTTTGTAATGTAAAGGATGAAGGATGCAGGACCCTGCACACAAATATTGTACGCAAACCATCTTACTCGGCTTGGTACTTGGAGGATAATGAGCGGGGATTCTGGAGTCTAGAAAAATCTGTTGTGCAGCCATCCTTAGGTCAGTATAAATCAGGGGCAAATCCAGCCTCTAGAAATCGGAGCTAAAGCTGAAGTCAAGTCTGTCAAACCTCCATTTCTCAGGAGTTTTCTTGTTTCCACCCAGAGATGGTGCCAGGTGGGAGCAGAACAACTCGCAAGCGGTCCATGCATAGGCAGTGAAGCCATCGATGCCTCTGCATAGTGCACACCGCGTCTCAGATCTCAGCTCAGCTCTCCAGCTGGTTGTAGTACAGCTATATGATCTTGGAGAAAGCACTTTAATTTTGTCTCCTTGTTTTCTTTTCACTCTAACAATACACTTTCTGCCATTTAGAAGAAACTACTTATTTCTCCAGTGAATTTTGGCTGTGGCATAGACTTTCCAACACAAATAAGAAATAATAATCTATCATTTTTCATCTGTAATACCTCTGCCAAAAAAAAAAAAAAAAGGCAAAAAAAGTTGGTTCAAAGCTGGAAGAGGCTGTGATCCTTTAAGGGCTAAAGACATCTTGCAGTCTGGAAAATTTTGTGCTACTGTGGCTACATCACCCTCAGCAGATGAGCTACAACTGCAGCAGCTGCAAGGTGGTGAGGGCAGGACAGATAGCGCCTTGCTAAGACAGGGGTCCTCAAACTCCATGCATGGGAGCGTGTTGTGAGGGAAAAGTCCCACTTTGCAGCAAAAATACAGTTTGAAATGGTGCAGCAAGAGGGAAAGCAACAGGGCAGGCACGTTCCTGGGCTTCGGAATGCTGCTCCATGTACTCACTTGTTATTTCTCTTGAAAAAAGTTTAGTAATGTTCAGATACACTATTTTTTTTCTCTCTGACCATTCATTTTTCCCAAGCAAGGAGCAAGCCAGTTCTCTGAATACCAATTTGCCCACTGTCAGAGCCAAATCTGACAAGTTTCTTACACATGTGAAGAAGGAGAACGAAGGTGTGTGAGCTCTGTATGAAGACCCTGGGTGTGTCTCACACCCAGACCTCCCCAGTATATTTTGACCATTTCCCTCTCATTTCTGTTCAGTCTTATTAATTCTAAATCCCTCTTCTTCGTCTTTTAAATGTTATTTGTACCATTTTATCCTTGCTGTTCATTTTTTTCCCTTCCATAAAAAACAATAAAATATTAATGTGGCATAAAAAATCTGTCTGTGCTGGTAGTCTTTTGAAACCATTGATGAATCCATGAATAAAATATGAATCTTTATTTTGCTTGTGGTATATCAGATTTCATGTGTTTATTATGTTTTCTGTGAAGTAAGCTTGTCCAACAGAGTTTTTGTTTGTTTGTTTGCCTGCTTTTATTTCAGGTAGCCCTTGATTTATTAACCTTTGGAAAAGCTAATGTCTGATGTAGTCTTACATGAAACATGAAACTTTCATTTGGATCAATTTTCTAGTCTCTCTCATCTGAAAAAGGAAAAAGAAAAAAGAAAAAAAAAAAGAAACCTTGCTTATCCCAGCAAAAGCATATTTTTTTCATCCTTGTGCTGTTGAGCTGCATCTTCCAGCATTACCTTGGCCTAAGAAAAAGTCTTTTGAATGCAATGCGTGATGCTCACTATAAAAAAACCAAAATCCCCAAACCTGGGGTATTGTAACAGCAATGCTATTTTCTTTGGAAAATATATCTTTCTCTAGCAATCTTAATCATCATTTTTATTCCAATTGCACACTAATTGGAAAGTTTAAGTGTGGTTTGTTTTTTTTTTTAACTATAATTATGCCTTAGTCTCTTTGTGCAAGACTGATGGCAATATAAATCTGAAGTAGTTTTTCTGGAGATGTCTACACTGCCTACAGTTCTGCTTGTTTACTGACAAAAGATTTGGTCGTTTGGGTGGCATGTTCTTGAGATAATCTTATCAGAGATGGATTTTTTATAGCATTGATTTTCTAACAATCCATTTAACAGAGGCAAAAGACAGTTTTGAGTTAAATCTGTGAAACAGAGACAAAGAATGCATAATGAACAACTGTCACTTCAAGGGATGATAACAAACATAGCTGCTGGCATAAGTTAAGAAATCACTGCCTATTTAGGCTCTTTTGGTTGTCCCTATGGGGCACACAGCATTTAGAATATAGATCTACCTGCTCCAGAAATACAGGTGAAAATCCTGATAAGCTGAACATGACTGGTTTAGTTTGGAAAAGAAAAGTCTACTTTTTAAATGAAAATCATATTATGCATTTAGAACAATGCATATAGAAAAGAGTAAGAAAGATGCCCAAGAATCCTTAAAAGAATTAATACAGAAATTACAATATGCAACATTAATATATGAAGCCTTTTAAAATTCATTCTGAAAGAGGTCTTTCCAAGTTTGGTAACCATATATAGTAGTATGATAACTTTATAATTGTACTATAGGCATATTTCTAATTAAATATTTCTCAGGTAAACTCTGCTTCATGCTTTATATGATATTAAGTCCTAAAGCTCAGCAATGGCCATCCAAAGAGGAGACAAGCAAAAAGGAAGCTGAAATCCATGCAGAGTTTTCGCTTAAGCTAGAAGGGTGAGGAAAAGCTGACTGTTGGGTAATGTCCCCTAATAAAAGTCTTCTAACCTCACAAGCCTAAGCAGAGCTCTAAGGGAAAATGCAGTGTTTGGCTTACGGTACTTTTTGTAGTACGTTAATATTTATTACTAATGATTAATGACATAGTGGACAAATACTACTGTATGACGGCAATGCAGTATAGAGGATTTTATTTCTTTCTTCTTTCTTTTAAGCAAAGTTCACCTGCACAATACATCCAAAGCAGAGTTTTTCCTTGCTCTATTCCAGTAATTCACTCCCGTTCCTTAAAATATAAATCAGGTGATTAATAACTAGAAAAAAAATAATAGCCACTACTAATTTTCCAAGAGTGTTTCCTATTTTAGGTGTAGAGTCATTACAGTGAAGTGTGATCCATGTGAGTCTGGGTTACCTTGCCCCCCTCAAAGATCTCTAGCGTTACAGGTTGCAGTGCAGCAAACCATTTAAGAGCTTTTTTAGAAATAAACGGATTTTTCTCCACAGATTAGTAGCAGCATCTGCCTTCCCTGTGAAAGAAACAGGTATGGATAACTCCTGGGTAATTGCAAGTGCATTTTCAGACCGTTGAGAAAGGGTGCACAGCTGGGGAGGGGGCATCTCCCACTACCCCTCCACTTTGTGACTCTGCTGCCCACCTTCTTCTAGAGTCTATAACGGGCTGAATTCATGAAACACTGACAATAACGTGGAAAATGTCCAATCAGATGAAAAAAGGAAACTCTGAGGAGTGTATGTGTAATGAAGATTAGTTGCTGCAATGGCCTGAATTGTGGCACCGAGTGGTTTTCATTGAATGACCGTGAAAAATGGCACATGCAGATACAAATCAAGACCTATCCACTGACACATCGCAAGCAAACAAGGAAGGGGCTGGTTTGAAGAGACTGCTTAAGCCATTCTGCTCATGACAGAAAATAAAAGATGATGATAGGACTTATGTTACCTAAAAAATTAGGTGAATTTGATGAGCAGTGAGAAAATACATTGCACCCTCTTTTTCAAGGAGGAATCATAGGTTTTCACTTTTTGTTTTCTTCTTTTTTTCTTTTTTTTTTAGCAAAATGCTCCCTAGAGGTATGATGGTCATTGTCTCTTGTGGAACTCAGACAAAAGAGACTACTTTATCGATCGCTCCTCCTTACTGCAAAGTTATAATTAAAAATAAGTATTAAAACTGGTTACAGTATAACCTGGCACTCTATCGCTGACTGTGTACAATAAAAATCACATCATGTTCTCCTCATCAGAAAAGCCATCACCAATCCAATTTCAAAGTTCTGCAGTGGTAATTGAAGGCTGCAGGAGGTTTTTCAGCAAAACTTAAGATTAGGACTTAGCTGAGAACATGTCAGCATGCAGCTACATCTCAGCCCCATCTTCTGTGAATTCTGGGGAGGCAGTGCTGCAGAATAGGGCTTAATATGACGATGAGCTGAGAAGTCTATCACTCCACATACTCAAGAATTAAGAGTATTTAAAGTACATGCCAGGTAGTGGATACATCTTACTTTTTATTAGCAATTAGTTTTAAAAAAAGGTATTGATCTCTTATAACTACTAACTTCTGTACTCTGACAGCTCGGTTGGTTTTTTTTGGCTAGGAAGAAGAATGGTAACACTGCCAGATGATCAGTCTGTGAGACTGGAAGATCATTGTCTGAATACATAAACAGTATATATATATGCCATAAATATATTTATAACTATGGTCAGGATAGTATATGTTTAAACAGCAAAGGTCAGGATTAAGCCCTCAGGAATCTCATTTCGGAGAAACCGAAGCCTGCACTTCTGTAACTGTTTACACCCGCTCGCTCACATTTCATAGTGGAAATTGCCTCTGTTACATTTTATTTTTTTCTTGGAACTGGAACTGGGTAATTTTTTAAAATATAAGTAGTCTGTATTGAGACTCTCAGCCTCTAGGACATCAATGTGCAAGGATGTTGTACCTTTGAAAAGCACCTCAGTCCTTGTGCAGTCTGTCCTCGACCCCAGCACTACCCCAGAACCTCAAATTAGTCAACTTTTGTGCATTTTTTTTTAAATGAGCAATTACACTGTGATCTTATCTAGCTACTGATTTGTGGTAGCTGCTGATCTTATATGCTTTGGTGGTAGATGGATGATATGAGTTGTAAATTACCAAGGCAAAGAAAAGGCTAGCCTGTGAGATTACTAATCAATTTTGTAAAGAATTATCTAGGAGAAAGGCCAGCTTTAAATTGTTTCATATTTCTTTTTAATTTAAACAAAACCATCTAAGGTGACCTGCTGGCATCTGTCTATGTTGACTTTCATGTCTTTTATTGGTCTTTTAGCATTGCTTCTATTGCTCATCAGTGACTCTGAATGTCCCTGTAAAGTTTCCCACGGAAAATAAAGATGCTTACTGTGGAAATTATTTCCCTCATTTTGGGACACATTACATTTACTAATCTAATGCTGAATCTCTTTGCATTGCTGCTTTTGAAAGAGTGAACGGCAATTTAGGCTCTCCTGTGCTAGGTGTTCGGCTTCTTAATGGGACATATACTGACACTCGATCTCGTGGACTGAAAGAAAGAGATAAAACATGTGGAAGAAAAATTATCACCAGCCTCTTTCACAGACACAGAGCTGAGGTGCAGGACTTGTTCAAGTTCATATAAAATAGGCTGTGGCATGGTCGGGTGCTGAACTTTGATGTCGGGCTCTTCATCTCAACCCCAGGTACACACACATCCATCCTTGGAGAAATAAGGATGAATCTTTTGGGGGAAGTTAGAATGAATCAAGGAGAGAAAAGGATAATCTGTTGAACTGTAAATTTGAAAGCTACTGTCAATAGGAGTAACATTACAAAAATTGTTGTATATCACTTGCATTTTTAAAATATTTAATACAAAAGCTGCTTTGATTTTAGAGAGCAGAGAAAATTATCTGTCAGCTTTTCTAAAATTTGCTATGTCTCTCAGACAAGAAAGGAAAAAGTCTTGAGGTTTAAAAACAATAATTGAAGTTTGTTAATTTGCAGCTCTTCACTTTTGCCTTCAAATAATTGTAATGTAACAGCTAAAGACGGATGTGTGATAGTTCCTGCAATAATAACACTTATAGTGAAATGATTTGGTTTTGCTATTAATACATCTGAAGAAATCTCAGCATAACTGTCATAAAAGCTTATTGGACTTTTCTGCCCATTTCTACAATCCAACATCTGATTATCCTCTTCATTATTTCCATCAGACACTAATAGTATTTCACATTACTTAAAAATCGAGGATGACTTCCTCAGCTGCTTTGAATGGGAAAGCTGCCTGGGCTCACAGTCCCTCAATTACACCCACCAGAATCTCGCTCCTACTTTAAACAATACAAACCATTTATGTCAGTAACAGCAAGATGCTGCCTTTGCTTAAGCTGCTTCAATAAAGGTAAAATACCCCTTCAATTATTTTATTTTCTCTTTAGCTTCCAACATTCTTTCTTTCTGATATAGTAATTTTTATAATGAGAGGAAAATCCTGGGTAGGACAAATGGTTTAAATATTTAAATACAGAGATTAAACTGGTTGCTGTAAGCTTACTTAATCTGGAAAAGCCAAGCAGTGAAATGATAAAGTGAATTAGCAAAGACACAGCAAACAGGAGGAGGGCTTGGAAAATGCAGCGGTAGCGATGCCAAGCAGCAAAGCTTGCTACCACACTCCTGTTACCAAAAAGTCTGCAATGATTGGGAAGTTTGGTTCAGTGATCAATCACACCAAAAGCTCAGGTGGTTTACTCATAAAAGCTTTGCTTAGCTTTTAAGTCTGAGAGAATTTTCCCTTAGTAAGGGCTTCAGGATGAGACCCCAGATGATAAAAGGCAATAGATCAAGAAGGATGTAATAAGTTTGCGAAATGTGGAATGTCACTTATGCACATTCAAAGTCATCTCCTAGTCCTTGTCCTAGGCTGTGTGCCAAGCAAAGCAGTACCTTCATTAAGAATGAATTATAAATTTTACAAAGTAAAGATAATCTTTACACACTAGATTTATGGAAAAAAAAAACCCCACATGATTAGACTTTAGCTAAATATTACCATATTTACAGAAAAGTATGTAAACCTTGACAGTGAGGTGATACAACTGACACCAGCTCTTTCTTTTCCTTTTAAACTGCAACTGCATCAGCAAGTCTTCACTTTTATTGGACCTCAAGTATCACTTGCAAGCCCTTGAAGAAGAATAGGACTAAAGGTTTATCACAACAGGATCATAATGAAAGACGTATGCTTTCTTCTTGGAAGATCTTGTTAACTTGTTAAGGAGCACTTGGTTTGTGGGTTTCTTTTTTTTTCCATGTGTCTGCTGCAGTATATACAGGAACGAGAAAATGAAACACCACTTTGCAGCAAAGAAAGTGTTTTTTTCCTCTTTATTTTCCTTGTTGCTCTCAAGGACAATAGGTTATTAGTGGCCTTTCACTCTCCAGTGCAGGAACTTTTCAGGCTTCAGAAATTTTACCCTGTTGAGTGAATGCAGTCCACTGAATTTCTTTATTACTTTCATGTTGCTAAGGTCTGTTTCGATTTTTGATAAAATAATTAACTGCTACTCAAAACAGGAGAGTGAAACTGAGAGCATAAGTGTAACAACAAAAAGCTCCTCAAATAACCTAGAAACAGTATGAACTAATTTTTTTGTTTAGCTACTAGTTCTGAAAAATCAGGGGAAATAATTTTGGATTGGCTTTAAAAAAAGCATTTCAAAACCTTTTGAACTAAAAAGTAAAACTAAAGGTATTCTTGTGAAATTAAAACCTCCACTTGTTATGGGCTACTAAAAAGTTTGATATTGTTTAATGTTAATTTTTAAAAAAGATGAATGCATTTCATTTAGTAAAACTTTGAAATTATTAGCTTGGGATTTTTTCCTCAGATTTTATCATCCTTTTTCTGATTGAAAAACTAATGGAATTGGCAAAGTATTGTTATATTAGCAATATGAATTGACTTGTATCTGTATTTTCGGAAGAGCTATAGGCAAAAAATTCTCCTAAGGACAAGCCTGACTGACAGACCAGAAGAGCAATGACAGTATGCCCAAGGGAAAAAAAATCACACTGTTTTTCGTTAGCAGCTATTAGGCCTCTCCCTTACCCAGAGATAACAACAAGCAGCATATGTTTAATTATGTTGTCCCTGAAAAGCATGTATGTGTGGACTGTGAGACAGAAGGAAACAATTTATTCTCTAGTTGAAAGGGTTGGTAGAAGACTAGGCATATCCTCTTGTCTTTGCATGGGTGCACGAAGGAGCAGAGAGCAAAATTCCCTCAGATGAAGCAGCTAGCATAGGAATTAATTGCAATGATTTTACAAAGGTAAAATCATTTTTTACTTGGAGGAGAGGAACAGAGTATTGGATAAGTGCTGAAGTTGCAATTCCCAGCACACCCTGTCTCTTTTGAACATCTCTAGTTTCGTGCACGCTGGCTTTGTGTGCCATCCCCACTTACATTCACGTGCCGCAGCATGCGGTGTAATGGACTGGGATGCAGCAACTGGCATCTGATGTTTAAAGGGATCGCTTTTCTGAAAACTGTGGAAAGGACAAGTCTTTCACTTCACCTAAGCTAAAAAAATATTTTCAATGTTGTTTTCATTATTATCTAGAGCTCAGTAACTGAAACACGCAAGTAGAAAAGTAGTGAGTTCAAAATCCTCTGAATTCGTACACCTCTACATATAATTTGTAATGTAAAAGACACACTATGTGATCTTGTATTCCAAGCAAACAAGAGAGTAAAACAGTCACCTAGAAATACAATCCAGATGAAGCTATCAGCAGTGATTCACTGTGTAAGTGCATCAGGCAAAATGATAAAATTTTAAAAATTCTTTCCAAGTTCTTTGTGTAACCATATCTGTGATGGTCATAAGAAACCGTGGAGATGTCAACAGCACTGCAACATGCAATAAGGTGGCACATTACTGTGACAGCAGTTGCAAGAATTTGAGCATTAACTCTTCATAGTCAGATCATGGTATGGGTCACCCAAGAAAAGGCAAAGGCCATAAATTTTAACCACTGAAGTCCATGACATTTGAAGTTATGTCAGAGCAAAGAGCTCTTTACTTCACAAAGGTGTTTCAACCAAAAGCTCATATCTACCTTGTAAACCATCAAGTACGTCTGGCTGTTGCATTTTTTCTATTGCATAGGCAAGTTCTTAATTGCTTTTATTGAAAATCTAATAATACCGGCTACATTTTTAAAAGTATTGAAGACTTGAAAAATTTTGCTTCTTCTATTGTAAAGGTACCCTTAAGCTAATGTCCCGCAAGTCAACTTCAAGAAACTATCAGCACCACCAGGGAAACTCGTGTATTTTTTTTTCATCTTACTGAAAAGTTTCAAAATACGACCCACTGGAATTCATTTCAGTGTCAAAATTGGTATTAAAAAAGTGGAAAAAAATGTCAAAGAATAAATAAAAGGAAGAAAAGATGTGACACATCCATTCAGTCCATCACTAACACAAGCCAGGGTCACCTGTCCTGAAAGCATTACTGGTAGATGTTTAATACTTGAAAGCCTTTACTTCACAAAAAATCTATATTTTCCACAATCTACTCTAGCTTTTAGCCATCCTTACTGTTAGAAAACTGAGAGATTGTCCTAATAAGCTCCCCTTGGGATTATTTTATCCAGGCAACATAAAACACTCAGAAAATTATCCTCAATCCATTTTATTCCTAACAAATTTTTTCTAGCCCCACCCTGCAAAGGGCATGGGCTGGACCTGGCTAGATCCAACCTGCTGGGCATGCAGTAGATAAAAAAAGCTCAGTCATTCAAATTTCTACCATGATCAAGCAGCAATATTAAAGAAAATACCACCTAGGTTTGGACTGAGGAATTAGGGCTCCTGCAGCATGGGAATAATAAGAGAGAGAAAAGGGAAAAAGGCACTTGTGAAGGGGAGGTGGAGCAGGAGTGGGGTTGGTGGTGCTGCTCGGCACTTGAGGGTGGGCTATCAGTCACGTGGCAGCTGCTGAGTGATCAAACCACTCTGAACTCTCCTGGGTGTCTGCATGCTTCTCCCTTATACAGGATGGCTGCAAATCTCATGCAGGAAGGACCTCTGAGCCCTCCTGCTAAGGGAGGCTAATTGCTCTGCCACGTCTTGATATCTCCCAGGGATCATGATCCACCACCCCGTGGGCCTGCAAGCTTACGTTGTGTTTGATGGATGATGTTCTGCGCTCAGAAACACGCACATAACACTTCATTTGACTTCGGATTATCCTGGTATTTTTATAACTCAAAGGGCAGCTTTTATTGAAGAGTTTCATTTATTGGAATAAATTAAATCCAGACATGCAGAATGTATTTAAACTTTGGAACAGTGGAGACCATTTGTAAATAGAAGCAATCAAAGCAGACAGTGTTTAGACTATAGTGGAGACATCAAGGGACGGCTTGTAAGATAATGTATTAGAATTATACAGTGATCTTGTCATCGGTGACCCAAGAGTGTTTATAAAAGTTCTCTGCTGAAACTTTTTGAACCAATGTGCTGTTCATAATAACCTTGGCATAAAAAAAAGAGCAATCAACTGTCATTAACTATGAATACATGCAAAGAGGATAGAGCTTTGTGCAAAATCAAATTTAAAACCTCAACATAAAGAATGCTGCTATATAGGCAAACGTGTTCCTTGCATTACCTTTTTCTCTGGGTGATTTAAGACAGTAATAATGAGGTTATTGCATATGAAAAGGCCAAGTCCTCAGCTGTATAAATCAGGGCTCAAATGTCCGCAGGTTACCAAAGTTTAACGACAGAACCACTGTAAATGACTGTGTGCAGTCATCTGCCGTAAATGTGATATGAAAAGTGTTAGTTAAAACCTCAGTGATAGGTACAGTATGACATAACACACCACGTTATGACATAATGTAAGAGCTGAGCAGGAGCAGCTGTTTTCAATATCAAGGAAAAAAATGATTGCATAATAATGCAGCTGTTCCTCTCATTAGTACACTGAAAGATTACTTTTTTTCCCTTAATCAGAGTGTCACAGCGCTAAACGGTTTCATTACAACAGCCAGAAAATAATTTGGTACAGAAAACATGATGTTTAAAAATGCTAAACTGCACATTTTAATGAATGTAATAACAGAACAAAGGTTATCATGCTTTATAACAGATAAAAGGATGGCATGCCCACAGTAGCAGACACTATGTTGTGTAACCTGGTACAAATGTCATGAGAGAATAAAAGATGATGTTCCTAGAAGAAACAGATCTTGAATTTATATTTTAATATTATAGTCTGATTTTGTTGAAATTATCAATGTTTTGCCTGCATTAAAAAAGAAAATAGCAGTTGAAATTTTCTTTCAAAGATTAACTCCAAATTTCATTGAAATTTAGTAACACCATTTTACCTTGGGATTATTTAGTAGTAAAAATTAACAGAGCTTTATATTCAAGAGCATAGCTGATTTTTTTCTTACTGCATTTAATCTTTTCCTTACTATTCACATAGTGACAGCATCAACCAGACACGTGGCTGGAACAGTATCTCCTCATACTAAGTATTGTATAAGCAAATCGAGCTTTTCGGGAACCTGAACTATTTATAGCTGAAACAACAAAGTTGCCTTATATTCTGCCTTAGCTATTTTCTCTCTGCTCAACAAAAACAAACTATGGGAAACCCTCTTCTATTTTTCCTGAGAAAGGTCTTCATTTCCTTCACCCCGCAAAAGTTTTTGCTTTCCTCCTCCTCTGAGTTTCTGTACCAGCACTTCTCTGTTCCGCTCCATTGCTAACTCCTCTCCAGATTTTCGGGGCTATTTCATTTTCTCCTGGTTTGAACCAGTCCTGACCATTTCTAAGCCGCTCGCGTGCTGCTGGCTCTCCCACCTCTGCTCCTTTACGCTGGACCTTCGCTGCTCGGCTAATGAAGCTTTTAGAGTTTTGAGAAGGTCTGAGGCAAGGTTTATGAGTCCTTTCTGTAGCCATTTAAGGTTATCATATTTAATAGCTGTTTCTCCTTATGTGTATCATACATCACATAACAGATTGTATTTATGTTACAGATGCTGGCCCACAGTTTCTGCTCTCTGACACAAGAGCAGGGATAGACTATCTTCTTAAGCCCTGCTGTAATTACTTGAGGTTTTCAGCAGTGTGTGAGCACAGTTGGTTGTAGGAGCCATCAACCAACCACATTTTTTCTGGCCCAAATGTTTATCATTAAATTATTCTCAGAACTATTTTCATTGTCTGTCATCTGACAAGAAAACCTGATTTTAGTTTCACCACAGCTTCCTACATCAAGGCATCAGCTTTCATCCTCCTAATTATTCCGGACTGACATGTACTTTGGATTTTTTGCACTTCAGCCCTCTTCCATTTAGTAACAATGTAATAATGGCATTTAACTCCCAGCCATGATGGGAGATTCCACTAGCATTTTCTGTCAATACTGCAGCTCCACAGTCTGTTTTTAAACAGCTCACTCCGTTTTGGGGATCAATAACACAAGAGATATATATGGCTTTACAATTTCTCACACAGCAGCACTTGAATATGTCCCACGGGGCCATCAAATGACCTAGGAAAACCTACATGCATTCTCAGTCTTGGCTTGATCTGAAATTAGTAAATCCCTTTCGTTTTCTCTCTCTCTCAGAAATAATGAGCTCTTTCTTTGCCTGGGATATATTTGCATGCTTCCACTGACACCAGGCAAGGCAATGGGAAGAGCCTGGTTTATACCTTGCTAGTGTTCTTCGTCTTTATTCTTTGTTTTTGCAGAACATTGCTTTAGATCAAACTCATGGCAAATCTCTGTGAAAAAAGGGTTTTTGTGAAAATATTTATATCCCCACTCCTTATAACAGGACAATTCTTACCCAGATTCTCGTCTTTCCAGAGAAAAAGAAATGTGCTTGGGTACAGCTGGTGGTATTACGTTAATTAGTACTATAACAATAATTATTAATGAATTAACATCTCCTCAACATTCTTAGAAATGTGAATAATGAAATATAATTGTGTATATTGTGTTGAAAGTTCACAGCTAAATCAGATCATCAATAAATAAAAGAAAATGAAGCTATGGTGATCTATACAAGCTGTGGATTAGACAAAAATTGATGTCGTTGTGAAAAAATCCATGTGACCAGGAGAGTACTAGGCGAGTACTAGGTAGGAGAACAGTTTCCACCCAAAATAGACTTTTCTCAAAAAAATAACCATTAATGGTATGCAGAGATGAATATCATTATCTGTAATTCAGTGTTTATTAGCTGCTGACACTGGAGAATGCATCGCTACTTCTGAAGTTCGTAAGCAACACAAAAAACTGTCTTTAGTGACAGTTCAGTGAACCATTTTTTTAGGTTAAAATTTTACCAGACAAAACTTGAATAGGCCAGTGATAATTATAAAACACTGTTAGTGCTTGTAGTCTCCCAATGTTGTTGTTTTCCTCTATTTCACTGTTGCTGTTCAGCTCTGATGTGTGTCTACTTAATGCAGGTTTTCCCAGGAATTATGGGAAATATCAAACTTTTTTTGGCTTGTTCATCAGCAACATATAAAAAAGATCTTGTTCAGGATTCCTAGAAGTTTCCAAACTGTGTCTAAATACTTGCCTTTTAAAAAAAATAATAAATCAATCATACCTGCACAAGCTTTTACAACAGTTATAGTGTAAATGTCAAATTCCTGCGTGGTAATAGTTCTTCTAAATGTGTTACCAAGGTGCTATAAGGTATGTGCCACATGTGACACATTCAGAAAAAAAGTATTATGGGAGCAATGGAACAGATTATTCCGATTTTGTGTTCTCTTGTAGTAAGCCTGCAGGAGATCAACTACAAGAGTGCACTTTCTTCTGACATCTCCATGGACTCACAGGTTCCTCGGATGCAACTACATTGGAATAAGGATTTTTTGAAAACATTTTATTGATATAACTTATGACACAGATGACAAGAAACTATTATTTTGCAGCTTTCAGGCATAAAGGGCAGAAGTTTTTCATCTAAAGATTTAAGAATTTTATGATTGCATCTTACAAGTAAAAAAGCAAGTGCCATTAGTCCATTTTTCTACTTTTCCTTTTTTTTCTTTGTGCTGGTTTTGGCTGGGGTAGAATTAATTTTCTTCATAGTAGCCAGTATGGGGCTATGCTTTGTATTTGTGCTGGAAACAGTGTTGATAACACAGGGATGTTTTCGTTACTGCTGAGTGGTGCTTGCACAGGGTCAAGGCCTTTTCTGCTTCTCACCCCACCCCACCAGCGAGTGGGCTGGGGGGGCACAAGAAGCTGGGAAGGGACAGAGTTGGGACAGTTGAGCTACTGAACCCAAATTTTACAACCTGAATCTGCCCTCACCTATGCAAGCCCACTTCACTCTTTAGGCATCTCAGTGCAGATACCAATGCCCAGCTGATGGCTCACGAGTTGTCTGGAGTTTGTCTACATTTTCTATTTGCACCCAGGCAATTCTCCACCATCAAATAATATTAGAAAGTTCATTGCAAATGCAACCTCTGAGTAAATTGCTATGTTGTAATTTTCCTCAGGGTATCGGTCTAGGACACAGGACAGTTGACCTGAACTCAAAGCCTTGCTATGTGTATTTTGATTCCTGCCTTTACTGTTGCCTTACTTTCTTTGTTGCATTAACTCTACAAAGTGTGGACTTTTATACATTCCCTCATTTTTTTTTTCTGGCTTCAATTTAGATACTAGCTCTTTAGGGCTCTACACGTCTTTGTAAGAGCATATCTAGCGTAACAGGGCTCTGATTTTCTTGGCACCCTGGTGTACTAGTATGCAATGTTATGACTGCTATACAGCATAATGCTGAAATCAGCATAAAGCCTGCCTGAGCCCACTCTGACTGTGGCAAAGCTCAGAGCTAATAAAAACAGATAAAATACAGTTCTAGGAAAGTTCTGTTTAACATGCCAGCTATTAGTATCTGGCAGTAGATAAATATCAAATATTAATATTTTTATTAACTGAGAATTCAGAAAGTAATCTAATTAGCACCCTAATAAAGAAAAATGTTTGCCAAAGAATTAATCACACCTTGCTATAGTTCACTCCATTAGTTTTGACATCTTCATTTTAAGGAACTGTCTCTGCATCCCGTTCTGGGCACCATTAAATGCAACTAATTGGGAGGAAACAGCTGTTGTTGTATCATTTACTATGACCAAGATGGAGATGTGGTTACAAAGCTTTTTGTTATAAATATTCTCAAGACAAATTCTGGTAATTCTGGAAGTCAGCAGGCTCTAGCGAGAGGGCGTCAGGAAATATATTCTCCTTGGTAAGGAGACAGGGAGAGATTTCTCCACTCTCTGCTCTCTGCTGGCTCTGAGCCACCCCTTGAGCTTGTTCATGCCTTGGGGTCTTCACAGCAGCTGTAACGGGCTTGATGGGAGCTGGAAATAACAGTTGTAAAAAAAGGAAAGATATTTTCCATGTCACTTATCTATACCTCAGTTGCAAACAGAAAGAACTTGCATGGTCGTGTCTCAGAGAACAACAGAACAAACAACAGGAAAAAAAAGTGATGAGGTTTTTCCAGCCCATCCTGTGTAAGCTAGCAGGGCTGTTTCCTAGAATAGACACTGAAGTCAATTTTCCAGACTACTTTTAAGACTCCCAAGTGATGAGATACCCTGGGGGATTTTTTTATGATACTTCTTTACCTGCTGTCCTGATGTTCAACCTTCATTTTTCTTTTTCTTCCTTTGCATGAAATTACCCCAGGTTATGAAATTAAGCATGTTACGCCTTTTAATTGCTCTCTTCCCTGACTCTACAGCATAAAAAGTAGGAAAAAATACTAGCAAAAGAGAACTAACAGATGTCATTGTTGAAATAAAGCAATGCTAATTATTTATAGTTTAAGAAAAAATCCCATTTGATATTTGCAAGTTTAATGCCACACCACATATAAATATTGATAATAGTATATAGAGCCTTCATAGTCTGTAGGCATAATTGTTTTGCTTTTACATTGCCTTATTTTACATAAGGAGAAAATCAACTGCAGTTTTTAAATTAATTGTTTGAGGTTAGCAATCCTACCTCTTGCAGAGTGAGGAGTCAGAAAGTCACTGTCTGCTGCTCGTCCCTTTGCCCTATAGCTCACCTTTCTCTTTGCTATGCTATAATCTAATTAATATATATGTGCACGTCAAACACAACACATACCATGATATAAGATGTGGTTGTGCTTTTGATTATGAAAGAAGGACAGTAAAAGCTGAACACCTCTAAAACTCTAAGGCAAAAATGGGAGTAATCAGTATTGTAGGAGTATGCGTTTAAACAAAAAGAAAATGTTTGTATGAGATGACAGCGAAGATCCAAGGAATTATCTACCTTGCCAGGCTATAAAAGGAAGTGAAAAGAAGCAGCCGTAAAACACTAAGTAGGAAAAGTGGTTTCATTTCTGCACCAGTTTGTAGAGCTTTTAAGTTGCATACCTTTGCTGCATCCCTACACAGCATGTATGCTGCCAAAGATAGAACATTATTTAAATTTCCTCTAGCCTCCCCATCCCTTAAGCATCACTGATAGGCAGTGTAACGGTAATCCTCACCTTCTCTCTCTTGCATTTTCTCTGAGTCTCTTTAGTAGCTCATATTCATGTGTTTCCAATAATGAAGACTTTCTGCTGATAAAACTCTTACATATTCAAATGGCATTTTCAAGGGAATGTAGTCTTCTCTTCTAAACTTCCAGTCAAGACAGGCAAAAAAAAGCTCAATTTTAAGGAAGGACGCTATCAACCAGATGGGTGAAAATATGTTCTCTGTGTGCCTGCACTAAAATGAGAGAAGTTATAAAGCAGGATGAATTGGTCTTCTAAACCATGTTAATGTTGTCTCTTTACTGTCCTTTTTCTTTTGTAATACTTAAAAAATGTGTTTTTCTTGAGTAAAAAGTCAGGCTGGAAATCAAGCCTCCCTCCATCCTCAGCTAGTGAGTCCTGCGAATTGAGAGTTTAGCAGGACTGCAAAAGGTATTCTTGAGAAATTTTGTCCTCAAATTGCCAGAACCAAATCATCCCCAGGACCAGCAAAACCAGGGATTTGGAAAAGTAATTCACTCAGTCAGAACTTTGTGTCTACATTCAAACATCTAAATAAAAGGTCTAATTTAGTGTCATGCTGAGTAACCAATGTCCTCTTTTGGACTTAATGAGACCATTCAATGAGATGCCTAAGGAGAATTAATTAAGGCAATAATTTTTCAAAAAGTTTGTTCAAAAGCTTTGATTGCTTAGTGGAACCAGACCTCTCTGTGAAGCTTACTCATTACTAGAGCTGTAGGAACAATATGTAGGACCATATTGTCAAGTCAAAGTTAATGACGGCATTTTGATGGAGAACCCAAACCACAATTCACTCCTAGCAGGAGCTAGTCCTGAACGGTTTACCTTAGGAAAGCAAGTGCCTCAGTGCTGTTTGGTGTTTCAGACATATTCCTTGTTGGAAATGCTGTGGAGGAGGAACCTGCCTCAGGGGGAGCTGGGATAGAATCATAGAATGGTTAAGGTTGGAAAAGACCTCTGAGATCATCGAGTCCAACCGTTAACCTAACTGCCTGGTCCACCTCTAAACCATGTCCCTAAGCACCACATCCACACGTTTTTTGAGTACTTCCAGGGACTGTGATTGCACCACTTCCCTGGGCAGTCTGTTCCAATGCCTGACCACTCTCTTGGTGAAGAAATTTTTCTTAATATCCAATCTACATCTCCCCTGGCACAACTTGAGGCCATTTCCTCTCATCCTGTTGTTTGCTATCTGGGAGAAGCGACCAACCCCCACCTCGCTACAACCTCCTTTCAGGTAGTTGCAGAGAGCAATAAGGTCTCCCCTCAGCCTCCTCTTCTCCAAATTAAACAACCCCAGCTCCCTCAGCCGCTCCCCTGACTGCTTCAGTCAGTCCTTCAGGGCCTCTCTGAGACCTGGGCTCAACATGGAAAGAACAGAGATTATTATGTGAGACACAGAGAGAAACAATCGAATTATCAGAGTCTTCCCAAAGCCATTTTTTATACAAATATCCAGGCAATAAAGGATAAAAAAGGAGTATTGAAGACTTTTTTTTTCCTGAAAGTACAAGAGTACTCTTAGTACAAGAGTCTAGTATCTTTTCTACATCAGAAGAATGTGGACTGACATATATAATCTACTTAAATCTAATAAAGCCCTGATTTGTAGTGCAGAGCTTTTCCCACATCCATGGATATAAAGTAAATACTCTGAAATCAGAGTAAGCACACCACAATCAGCCTCCTTGCACTGGTGTAAAACCACCGTAAATGACAGGAGAATCAGGCCAAGTGAGAAAGAAAAGATAGGGCAAAGTACAAGCTAGGTCCAGGGAGCAGGGAGGGGGAAAGAAGCTCCAAAACAACACTGAAAAATGTTTTTTTCCTTTCTTATTCCTACCACTGAACACTCCAAAAAAAGCCTCCCAAGGGAACATCAGAGGAAGAGATCATTGTGGAAACTTCACAATACTTTAAAATGCTTTTTGTTTCACCCACACTCATCTGAGAGACTGGAAAAAAGAGTGAAGAGGAGGAGAGAAGATGGTATGAGGAATAAAATATTAACATATACACAAAATGTCAGAAGCACAAATAATTGAATATTTGATATTTTGACTCTTTCAAGCTTTGTGATTCCCCAAAAGCACTTCTAGGTGCATGTGTTTTTGAATGAATTAATTAAATTTACATTAATATCCTCCTTTCACTCACATAAGATCTTAAGGCGTCGTACCAACTTGGGAGAGGGGAATCATCAATAATTACAGGGTAGTGTGAAAAGGAGCTTCCCCGTCTTTCAGTCTTTTTCTGACATTTCACTATTTCTCATGACCCTGTCTGGAAAACAGCAGTGCACAGACAAAAGGTCTAGTTCACCTAATAAAAATTTAGGTGGGATGAAAGTTTCTCTGCTGGATCTCATCGTACCCACAGGGATTAAGAGCCTCTTTTCACTGTGGCACTGGGTGTACCATCGCCTCCTTCCCATCCTTGCTGAATGTGATGGCTTCTCATTAGAAACATTAGGAAAACATTCAACTGGAGTCCCAGAAATGCCATCACAATTTGAGAAAACATTTTTTTTCTTTTATTTCCAAAGTATTTTTATCAATAAATAAAAGTGGTTACTGAGAAAAACTGTATCTACCTGCCTGGTGGCACAGGAAACTCTCCAGAGAACATATATTAATCTAATTTAAAATTTTAATTTTGTATGTGCTACTCGTTTCTACATGCTTTTTCATGTAGCAAGCTATGAAGCAATGAAATTCACTTTAATTTTCCACTTCTCTTGGATGCAATGACAAGTTTAAGCTGATTCAGCAGAGTAGAAATAATTTTGACACTTGCAGTTACCAGATGAGGTTTAATATAGGGATTCAAGCTCTCATGGGAAATCTGCAAGTGCTTGCAGATTCATAAGTTTATCCATAAATGTTTAAGAATTTGCAAGTATTAGAGGCCCATTTTCAAATAAAAAAAAGAAAAAAAGGGAAGAAGAAGAAGAAGAAAAAAACCCTTTTAAGCATTTTGGGAATTTAACATAACACGTACAGCTAACAAAAATTCAGCTCATTGATAGCAAAGCTGATCCACAGACAAAACTGTTTTGTTAGATATATTACCAGTTCTTCTGTTAAGAATAATGATTATATCTCTCTGTGAACCCGCAGTATATCTATGTGCAGATATGCATCTCCCTCTCCGAACACAAAAGCAGCCTGGTTGGAAGGCTAAGTGATTAAATCCTCCCCCTACAAGGTTTCTCCAGGCAGATCTATTCTGCTAAAGCCCTCGAGCAAATCCAGATCAGGGTTTTGGAGAAAAATCTTCCAAGCGGGGCTGCGTCTGGGGGAATGCGCATTGTGTTGATGCCCCAGCTTTCCTCCAAAATTTGAGCTGCCAGTAGCTGCTCAGCAACCCCAAGATCACCAGGGCGTGAGTAAATAAACCACGCAGGGAAAAACACCCAGAGAAACACCATTGTGCCGCAGCATGAATACACACGGCCGATTTCTTCAAGGGCTGCAACTCTGTGAGCCTACTGCAACCTTTCATGCTCTCCCTTCTCCCTCTATTTTTATCCCGGCTGGATACTGTTGTTTTGACAAGCCGGCTGTGGCTCGGCGCCCCGGGAGTGGGTGCCAGCGTGCTGGAGCTGGGCGGGAAGGCAGCTGCAGGGACATCTCCTCCGGCCACAGAGCAGCGGGAACTGCTTGGAGATCACCAACTCCATTGCGATGGCTGCTTGGTGGTTTAACAGCCTTCAGGCTCCCACTGGATTCAAACCACCCAGCCCTGCAGAGTGACCCGAGTCCCAGGGATAACATTCCCCTCCTGGACTGGCTCTCACTCCCCCCTCTTGCCCAAACTGCATTTGCAAATGTTTCCTGCTGTAGCAGAGCTTCGGTCAGCTTTGGCCGCACTGCTATGTCATGATATTCCTCTGTATCCCACAAATTACTTTCAAACCACTTTTCTGAAAGCAGGCTGCTTTTGAAGCTAATCAGTGAGGGTGGCTTCAAGATCCCGCGTGGGGAAAGCATTCACATCATGTGTTGTTACCTTACCTAAAGAGAAATCTCAGTCATTGTATTACAGTTCAATTTCTGCAGAAGATGCTGACAGGGGCTAAAATTTTGCAATTCTGGTATATTGTTTTTATTGTTACGTAGATTACAGGAAGCTTTGGCTGAACCGTACCTGCCCCCCCGAAACTTGTTTTAAGCACTTAAAAACACACTGCTGGAGCCAAGCTCTGCCCTACTCAGAGTATCTGAATGTCCTCCACGTGCTCCAGCAAGACCTCCAGACGACATTGCAGTCTCCTCAGACACCAAAGCTACTCATCTTAAGATACTTGATGTGAATATACTCGACAATCTTCCCCTCCCTTTGGTCATTTTTAATGTTATTTAGCTTTGTTCACTCTTACCATTTAATGGCTTTAATGAGAATGGACCTCTGTCATTGCTGTGTTTTGTTTGAAAACAGCTATTTATAGAAATTTCTACATGTTGCTGGTCACAGCACCTGGAGATTAATATTTGGGGTGACAGTATGCAAACACATAGTAAAAGAGAGCATCTATAAAATGTTCAGA
Source organism: Theristicus caerulescens (assembly GCA_020745775.1). Taxonomy (NCBI): domain Eukaryota; kingdom Metazoa; phylum Chordata; class Aves; order Pelecaniformes; family Threskiornithidae; genus Theristicus; species Theristicus caerulescens. Next base: position 6,183,513 of record CM036565.1, on the reverse strand, counting down.
AACAAGGGCAGGGAGGGTGTGGATAAGGAATGGCTACTATCACCTGCGCTGCAGGTGTAAAATTTATGTGTAGGGAGATAAATGATTTACTTAAAACTATACTGCAAGTCTATGGCATGGAGAATTAAATCCCAGTCTCCTAGCCTCAATACGTTAACCGCAAACTCATCTTTCCCAGCATGTAAATATTTGTAAGCAGAATTTTTCTGTTTAACAACTTGATGTTTTGTATGCTAAAAGATTACACTTCCTATCTATGAATATCTGAGTCCTGGCCCCAGAGTCACAGCATCTTATTACGAACAAGAAGTAGCAGGCAATACATTGGAAGCTATTGCTACTTTTATCTTCTGCAAGATTTTCGCTAGGATCTGTCATCCATGCATCAGCCTATTCCCCCATGGGAGCAGGTGGCTGTTTCTCACAAACATGCAATAAATGATATTACCAAAAGTTATATAAATAAAAAATAAACACCACAAGATATTTCACGGTGTCTTGAAATATACTGAGGCAGGGAGGGATCTGTGATGGAAGGGGACGAGCCGGTTATATTTTAGCAGCGTATAAATTAAAGGATTAATGCCCGGGGTATTGTGGCAAGGGCTAAAAGTGTTTGTCTGCAGCGAGAGGAATAAGGCTTCAGGATCGTTATATTTTCCCAAGCACAATGATAAAACACGTGCATTCAGTCTCTGGAGATGTTTCCCACTCGTAACATACCTCCATAAAATCTGCCTTAGGTTACTTTGTTGTGACTGCTGTTTGGTAGGTAGCTTCTCTAGGAAAAGACATGCAGCCTCTCCATTTTGCAGAGTGTGCAGCATATTTACATCCCCAGTCCTGATCCGAAGCCTGGTATAGACCAATCAGGTCAAGGTTAAAGGTTTGTTTAACCTTTAGGATGGGCTTTAGAATTAAAAAATAAATAAGTAACTTAAGGCTCCTCAAAACTGTAATATTCTCAACGTAAGATGACACATACAGGAATGAAGTTGAAAAGTTTTTTTTTTTTCCCTAAATTTATTAATTCTTAATATACGGTTTAAAACAAAAGTGGTCTTAACGCACAGAAAACCTGTTTGCAATGCTTCCCAAGTTGTACAAAATATGGAGGATGTTTCACACATGTGAAAGCAGCAACACTGGCTCAGTGCTTTATATATCAGCTAAATGTTTGTGTGTGTTTATACAATGCTAAGACATAGACATTTAAAACACTAAGTGCAAATCATTTCTTTTCTACCACTGATTGTCCATATTCGTCACATGCATTACCCTTTCTTAAAGTGGGCAAAAAAATGTTTAAACAAATTGCACAACCATGCCGAATTACTACTTTTTAATGCTCCTGAAAAGAAGGGAAAAACCGGTCTGCTGTGTCCACAAAGAGTAGGACAAGAAGTAATGAGCTTAAACTGTAGGGAAAGGGCATTATAGAATTCTTCTGAAGTAGGAGGAGGCTGTAAGTCTTCAGCATTGTATAAAAGAGCTAGATAAACAAGGAAGGATGTTTAGTTGATCAGGTCTTAGGGAAGAGAGATGGACTGGATGATTCTTGATTGCATGACATTTTCTTAAATGATGCCCTTGAACCCATTTTCTTTTTTCTGTCTTCCAGTTCTAATATGTGATGCCAAATTACCTCAAGGAAGCTGAAAGGTTTGTAGGCAGAAATGTCCACTCTCTTCAAAAAGAACTGGGCAATAAAAAAGAAAAACCCAAGAAAAATTGTTTTTTTTCAGAAGAACTTGACTAGATACAAAATAATGAGTTGGGTTTTTTCTTATCATTTTGCTAAGGGACCTTATTGTACTCTGTAAATTGTTGAAAGATTGGACTGATAAAATCTAAGCCTAAGATAATAATTCAGAAATAATAATTAAAAAAAAGATTAAATCTTAGATATCCAATAAATAGTTGTCTATAAGCAACAAGAGTTTTTATATGGACAAGGTCCTTTATACTTCTAAAATGTGTTTTATATGCTTATTATTTTTAAAAGTTTATTTCATTTTCTAATTGCAGAATTATTGCCAGTGAAGACAGGTTTGCCTTGGGTAGGGTGGCAATATGTCCAAAAGCTTCAGAGGATGATTAGTTCTATGGCATTTTTCTTTTTTAGTGAAAGGTGTGGCATCCCTTTGCCGGCCGTAGCTCATGCTCCTGAGATTTGTGGCAGGAGACATTTTTGGAAAGGGATTTGAAAGCAAGCAGGATGTAGATTAGACATAAGGTCCTTGCAATCAATAGGAGTCTTCATATTGATTTCAGGTAGTTTATGTATTATTTAAAGATACAGTTGTAAACATGTCAGGGATCATTTCAGAAGGCACAGACTAAAAGCAAGGTAAAGTAACTCTTCTCTTATGGGAAACTCTCTCCCCTTGGATATTGGTCACCGTTTCTGCAGATATTGCTCCTTCAAGGGATTACCCAATACTACCTTTGACCCTTAGTATATCCCAAACAGACATGGATCTACATTTCAGAGCTCCCGTTGGAAATTAGGATACATCTTGCAGTTTGAAAGTGAGACCAGCAATATGAAATACCTACATTTTTTTGTATATTTGTATCTGCTAAGGTGACACATTGTCTAAGAGAATGCGTTTTTCCACATCCAATCACTGTTCCCATTTTCACTGTTCATAAAGCAGCAAAAATGAAAGAGAGAAAAGATGAATCAATTAACATCTGATGGAGAAATTGATCTGTTAAAAAATACATATTGAGCACAATGAGGTCTTTAATTTGATGTTGTTCTACTTAAGAAGCAGAGAAAGAGTCAGCATGAGAGAAAAACCCAGAAAGATCAGAGATGATGTGAGTAAAGTGTTCTAGATTTCATCCACTGAAAAATAAAATAAAGCAGATATATCAGTGGTTTTCTTCATATAGGAACACACAGCTTTATGGTGAATTAAGATTGCTGAACACGGAAAATTAGTAGGTTCTTCCTGCTAAATTGTTTTAATTATTCTTGGCACAGACAGAATAATTCTACAAGAGTTTTTTATGATTTTTTTAATTAATTGAAGAATTTAAATGAAGCACTTTAAACAATAGTGCACTTGATTAAACATGCACAGTGCAATTGGCAGCTGAGTACTAGAGCTGAAAACTGTGGTAGTCCAACCCGGACGGCTTCCATACTTTCCCATGCAGGCAGGAATTTTAAATGTGTAATACATTTGTGCACATAAATTTCACTTGCATAATGCTTTGCTTGAAGGTTTCAAACCAAATTAAGTCTCTGATTCACTGATAAATTCTTGGAAACCTCCATACACATTACAGATGAGACTTTTCAGGAGCACCCAGCATTTGCCTTGGTCTCCTTCCATTCCAAATGAATTACCTATTGATTTTGATGGGGGCAGAATTAGGGCAATGCGGTGACTTCTGAAAATGTCACCATCTTAAAAACAGATGGACTGTCAACAGAGCCTTGTGGTGAGGAGTGTTTTATGACAAAAAAATTACATCTTAGAATACGAAGCCCTAATTTTGAAGGTCTCTTGGCCTTATTCAGGATCATTTCTTGTCTAGTGAACACAGTGGGATTTTAGTCATCAAAAAACTGATTGAGCTTTTTATGTAGATGAACCCCTAGCTTGATATTGCAGGTAGAGGGGACATGCATATCATTCTGTTATTTTTTTCACACAGAACATACAGCTTTATTTTTCTTGATCACAGCCATCAGTGTGATTCTTTCCACTGACCTTATGTGAACATCCACGCATTTTTAGTAAAGTGTCCTGTATGTGCCCATTTGGAAATCAAGGAAAAATTATTTTCTTTTTCCAGAATTATAATATTTTTGCTTCCTGCCAAAAGCCCATTAATTATAAAATACACTATTTTCAGTCTATAGCTGAAAACTGTCAAGATTTGAATCACATACCAGCCAGGCTGGTTCATACAACCTCCCAATCCCTCCCTTTCTAAACCAAAACAGTCCCTTTATTAGTGGTGATACAAAATCAGAGAAAAGCAATTCCTTTGCCAATGAATTTAAAAGCTAAATAAAAGTATTCCTATGGTTTCTATCCTCCTTCAAATAGTGTTGTACTATTTAAAAATAATGTTATTCAAAACCTGTAAAAAGATTTTAGGGTAGAACATTGCCTTGCAAGATGCTGCAGGGTACTGCAGGATGTAAAGCTTGCAAGCAAGAGAGGACTTTGAGATCCTAGAAAAAAATGTTAATACAAAATTTTGGGTTCTTGATGCTTCAGGTTAAATAGAGCAGAAAAGAATACAGCAAGTAGAAATTAATTTAACTAGAAGTGTAAAATAGTGACAGATTTGGCATACTGTTTTACTTTTTGAAACAGTTGTAGAAACTTTTATGGAATATTTTGGCTTTGTTTTCCTGGTAATAAAAATTTTAAAACTAACCAACACCCAGCACTGGAGGAGTATGCACCTTTCCATTTCACCAGTTTTATTTTCCTCTAATCATCAGGTTTAGTAGCATCCTTCCACTGCCCCCAAAATCTAAAAAACATAAAAATCACTCAGTTCTAAAAAAGAACTCATTGGCTTCTCTGGAGCTATGCTGGCTGGCAATGTGCTTTCTGCTTTCCAGCCTGCTAAATCTACAATTTAATCCCCCATTGCAGTGAGCAACCCCTGTGTGCCACAGTGGGGTAAGTGAGAAGGACCCCCTCACTCTGCCGTGCATCCATCCCAGAGCCGCCGCAGCGGGGGGCTCAGCGGGGAACCCATGGAGGTGAAGGGCTCCTGTCTTCTCTCCCACCACTCAAGCGATGAAAGCAATCACACATTTCAGGATAGCGTTGGGGTTTTGGGTTTGGGTTTTTTTGGATGCTGATTTTTTTTTAATTTTTAATAGAGAAACACACTTCATTAGCTGATTATGTATCAGAAACTTTGCAACAACAATAATTATTTAAACAAGTCAGGTATCCCAAAATCTATTCATCTCCAGCTAGGAAGCAAGAAGGATACATAAAACTTGGGGGGATGCATAAAAACCTATCTGAAACATCTAGTCCACCATTGGATTTTTGCTCCTTTTTTAACCTTAGGGCATGCAGTATTAGCTAATGGATTTTAAACTAGATATAGCTCAGTGGAGAAGGCTTTTCAATTTTATCTGCAGCAGAAAAAGTGAGTTTTCACACCGCATTTATATTCCTTGCTGAATTGGAGTCCATTTGCCTTTGATCATCATGAAGAAATATAAATCAGCTGTAGCATTCCTTTTGATTATTTACCCTTTTACACAGAACCCTTAGGCAGAAGAGACTTGTGTTTGCTCTTGATTAATTTGCTCTTGTATCTTTTAAAGGCGTGTGGTGGTTGTAGATGGTTGTAGCAGAGATAAGAGTTTTTTTATGCTGACACAGTGGACAAGTCATATCATTTCCTCTTATTAGTCCCATTTCAGGAGAGATGCAGACAGGCCATAAAACTACCAGGTTTTAAACAAATGAGGTGGGAAGTTGTGCATATGAGGGTTTTTATAGAGTAGCTATTATTTCACATTTCTACTGAAAAAAGCCCACTGTAATTTCTCAGCAGTGCTCATAGGCATTATTAGACCAGGAATTACTTGAAGTTAACCCATTGCACATTAATTAGAAATTGCTTGCATTAAGTTAGACTTTTCTGGAATCTTTTTGATATATGGAAAAAGGTTCTTAAGAAATTCAGCTTCAGAGAAAATGTACAGAAACAGTTGCCTCCTTCCTGCTAATTTACAAAATCCTGTAAATCCTGGGTTTAAGGGAAAATCTTTCAAAATGAGAAACGCAGTATTGCATTATAAGGATGAGAAAGACTTGGTTTCTTTTATGTATTATGAAACAAGGTGGATGGATGCAGATGGAGACGAGGCATGGGAATGAGTGATGGGATGCTGAGTGCAGGGAGTGCCCAGCCAGGCTGGCTCTCAAGCCCTGGGGGCTGAAGGTGGAGGACTTGAGGCCACCTAATGCAGGCAATGTGGTCTCCAAATAGCCAGCCTTCCTTGCTACAAATGAGAAAGTCTGAGCAGGAGAGAGAAAGAAGGGATTCTGCATTTCTTAAACACACCCAATAAAACCCCACAGACCTGGAGCTAGAGTTTGTGTTTCTGTCCTAGATTTATGCACATGGAGCTCCTGCTTTTGGTCCAATTAATTAGGAAAGCCCTTTGATTTTTCTTGTTCCAACCTAACATTATACATAACTAAATATTGAGGGGGTTTTGGCTGCTTGCTTTTGTTACTCAGTGGTGGGCAGAGTAACCATGGATTTGGGTAAGAACGAAGAGAGGGTGACATGCATGTCTCTGGGAACTTGAAGATGAGGTCTAGTGTTACATTTCACTACTAACACCAGCCTTGGGCATCTGGCAGGAGATTGACCATAAAACAACATTTGCTCTCATTACCTTTTTTCCCATTCATTGTTTTACACCTTGCAGGTATACATGAATCACCAAACCTGTGCTTTTAGGATCAGCCCTTGGTGTAAACTATAAAATGCCCCATAACAAGGTTCACAGTAGTGCTTTGTTCCCTTTAGCTCCTATGGCAAAAAATAATTTTCATAGCTTTTTCTTAATTCCAAACATTAAATAGAGTGATTCCAGATTACCTCTTCTGTTATCTTTTTAACATGAAAAAAGTCACCAGATGGTAAATGTGTTTCAGATGTGCTGACGAGACAGCAATGGCTGGGAATTTTATCTCTCTTCACCACTGGTAACAGATGTACAGTTGAGAAGAAAATGAGTTAATAGATGATGGATGGATGGATGGGCATGTACAAATTGTTTGAATATGATTATCACTCTGCAGTTTTATATAGATCTCCTTTAATTTAGGCTAAATATCCATATTTTTGACATAAAGAAATAGTATTTTAGGGTGTGAAATTTATTCTGTGGGTATTGCCTTGAAATCTAAAAAACTCTCCTATGTCTTCCCCAGGTCTGAAGACCAGCAGGTGAATACCTGTGGCTGGGGCGAGCTGGGCTGCTGCTGTGGTACTCTGTGAACCTATAACCCTCTACTTAACCACAGCTCAGTGTCGCAGGATGCAATATCAGCAGAAACAATCAATTGCCATTACTGAGTTATTTTCAGTGAGATTAAATGATGTAATATTTTTTACCGTAGTATGAAAAAATTACTTACGGTTTTGCAAGCTTGGCTTTCAAAAAAGATCAGAAAACAGACCAGTATTAAATATACACTCCCAAGCCACACTTAAGGAAGAAAAATTTTATTATTCTTGGCCACATTGTTCTCACTAAAGGCAATATTAATGCATCCAATTTTATTAAAATATAAATGTTAATAAATGTACTGATATTGCTGTCCTTCAAAAGTTACTCCTGGAGTGGTTAAATACTTGAGGCTGCATTATTGTTGGCAATAAAAATATTTGAAGTGCAGGAAAATTACACAGATTCAGAAGTTAATCTAGAACATTTAAGTTAAATTACTGATTTGGGTGTAAAGGGGAATGGGTAATTGATAAAGGTGAAATAAAATTAGATTTTCTAATAAGCATGTCCTAAAGCAAATCAGAGGTCTTCAGCTGCTTCTTAAAATGCCTGTATTTCAACTTATAGTAGTAAATATCAGTTGCCTTTTGTTCACATGTAAAGCTTCCAGATATAATTTTAAGTGGGTTTTTTTTGAGACTGCTTTTCTTAGACATCAATAACTGTCAGGAACATGGAATAGGCAAGCAAAATTTTGACAGCCAATGGAAAGGCAAGGAAGAGGGTTTTTAAGAGCGTATGTTCAGCCTGGCAGGGATGCCTTGAAAGTCAATGGCAGATGGTCTCATTGACTTGGGCAGAGCAAAGTCAGCCTGGTTATAGTCTCTTCTGGAAAACACCTCCTTGTTTATCAAAAGATTATTTGAACTATCAGACACTTGAGTCTGCAAAAATAGTCTGGAAATCTCTTGAGAAAAAGGATTTATTGTTGACAAAAACAATTGTTGTACTCATTGCTTTTGATTATGACAGAAAAAACCTCTAAACCAGCCTTTTTTTTTGCAGGATTTCTACACAGCTGCCTCTGGTCCTCAGGCCTTGAAGGCATTTGTAAGCCTGCACCCATGGGTACAGCTGCAGCCGCAGCAGCCGGATCGGCACCGCAGCCGTCCACGATGCCTGCCTTTGGCTTCATAGCAAGCCTTCAAAAAGACCTGAAAGCCCATGGAGATGTCTGGATACGAATATAAATAAAGTAACACTGTACAGATGGCATCTATTCAAAACTGTTTCTGTGGTCCCCTGGGAGATGTGCTGTCGCATGTGGAAGTTAAAGGTGCTCTAGGAGTGAAAAGCACTGCATGTATGCTGGGGGATACAGTTCCTCACCCCAAATATTTGCAAATTAAGCAGAGAAGACTAAGGAACCTGTTGTTATCTCATTTATTTTGTCTTTTGGCAGGTAGGGGATGCATTTGAGAAATTAATTTAATTTTTCTAGTGTATAGGCCAGTGACTGCTCAACCTGTTGCTCATTCATTCTCTATGAATATGTTAAATTGTTTAATAAAACTAAACATAAGAGTTAGGAAATATTATAGGGATTTTAAGAAAGTATTTCTGAATGTGAGGCTGTTGTTTGCCAGCTGTTCTGTGTTTTGTGGGTCAGACGTCTGCCTCCACTAGCAGCAAGAACAAAATACTGCAGGGTCAGGCGATAATGGTGGCTGTTGCTACTTTGCAATTTCTTGGTGACAGTGATAGATTTTAAAACAAATTGGTGCTTAGATTCCAGGGGAAAATTCCTCAGCAGATTACAGCACTATCAAGAGGGGTCAGAGCCAGAGCCTAATCTGTCTGACAGTGTCTTGCTACCGTCTACCTGTCGCTGTTGCACAGCGCGGGGCAATGCTTCACTCCTGCCCCTATCCAAGTGGCACGGACTATTGTAATGTTGAAATATTGTCCCAGCCCTCGCCTATAAACATTTTAGTACATTTTTAGTGCTTTTCCTGTATGTGTGGTAGATAGGGAAAAGAAGTAAAGAGGAATCCTATCACACGTGAAGTTGTTTGTCCTGTCCCCACCAGCTATTTGTTATACCACAAGCCAAGACCAATAAAAAGGGAAATAGACATCTTATCTTATCTAGGCAAGACCCAAATTGTCAGAGAAGCCATCCTGATGAAAAACAAATCCACCAAGGACATCTAGTCTTGCAACAGATTCACTGGTGAGACCAGAATCTGAAGACCTTTAACTGGCAAAGGGCACCTACAGACACTAATGGATAATTTGTGATATAGTGAGGAATAGAGTGAGTTATTGGAAAGCTCGTCTTTGTGGTACGTACATCTGGGGCATTGAGCCAAGATCTGCTTACCCCCCGCCCCATGTATTATTTGAAATAGTGCCAGTCCATACACAACTTTCTGATACAAATGTAAGTAATGAATTGGCCAATACCAAAAATCTTCCAGACCTCAGTCCAAAAAGTATCAGAGATTAAAGAAGGCATCTGGAAATTCATGGACTAAGTGAAGGTATTGGCTGTACCTAGGACAGAGGTAGCTGCTTGTCACTGCTGAAAAAATAAATCTGCCATCAATGAAAACGCAAAATGTACTACTGCCAAGTTATAACAGCAAAATTACACTGTATTTACTTTTATTTCTATAGAGCAGACAGCACTGATGGTAGCTATACTTAGGTGTAGTTATCCATGCTATTCAACTTCACTGCAGCAAACAGATAAACAAAAAAACCCTAAAATTGAATGCCGGAGAAACTGAGATGATCATGAGATAGGGGCTGACACTGTCTGTCCCATCACTCAACATGGAGAGCATCTGCTTTCAGGTGACCTGTGCTCCACAGTGTGCTCAGAGACCCAAAAAGCGACTGCTGAGAACAAAATTGCTCTCAAGGGCAGGGAGAAAGCATCTTTCCTTGCACGGTTTTGAATTAACCATTAAATAAGAGAATCCCAAAGTTTGTAATTTTTAACCTGTTTATGATGACTCCCATCTGCTTTGATGTGAAACTGCTGTAAGCATGTAACAGAAATTACATGCTGGTTGCAAAGGGAGTCAGCACCATCGAGCATCCTGTTACTGTTGAGTTGTTGTAGACTAATACAGTATCCTTGGGCTTCAGCTGCCAATCTGTTTAATCAGATCTACTGTCATCTGCTGTCATTTCTACAAGTCCTATAGGTCTAAATTAGAGGCTGGATCTCTTCACCTTGTCATTAAGGAACTGTGAAAGAGCAATGGCCACAGTACATTGTGATTATTTTGACAAGGGGATCATATTAAACCTCTGTACTCTCCCAGAGCAAATCATACTTGATCATTATAATTGAGAGGCACATTTCTTTAGACTGATGACTTCTATCTTTGTAGCATTGCTTTTCAGCCTAGAATATTACTTGTTTCCTTCCTTCACTGCCACTAAGCACTACATGAGCAGGTGTAGAGTTTTATCCTTTGCCATCCCTATAATCTGCTGTTATTTCTGCAAGATAGCCCTTTGAATAAGGTATTTCAATTGCAGTGATTTGATTCCTTTACCAATGTTTACATAAATAAAACAAGCCATAACAATCCAATTTGGAGCTTACGTGATTGCATTCACTTCCTTTGATCCCCAAACATTTGAAATGTGATTCCTTTCCTCAGCACAGATACTGTCAAATAGAATCATCTCTCAGCCGTATTCAGTCCAGGCCTATCACTTTTAACAACCTCCACTTGAAAAAAAAAAAAATTAATAACCTTATTCCTAGCAAAGTGATGAGTGGAACCATTTTATGTGGCTTAAATTATTGATTGTCCTTAAGCATCTCGTTTCAAACATTTTCGAAGGGGAAGCAAACAAGAATGTATTTTACAAATAAAAATCAGTTTAATGAAAAGCTCCAGAAGACAAATTGATTATGATTCTTGCTTGGTTTTGATTAAGAATGTTTTAAAATTATTTTGGAAACTATTTTTCTAGTTACATTCCTGAATTTGTTATGTACCGAACTTTGTAATGTACATATGGATGAAAAATAAAAAGAGAAAGTTGATTAGAGAATGACAGAGATTTTCTAAAAGGGGGACTTACTGAAACGGATCCTTACTTGCTAAGACTGCAGAATGTATTTATATAAGTGATTCACCATACGGATGTGGGAAAATGTTCAAATATTTGTGTATCAAGTTTCAGACTTTCATAAATGTTTGCTACAGAAAGTAACACTGACTATAAAATATCTTTTTGCTATAGAAAGTAACACCGACTATAAAATATCTTTTGGCTTCAAATCATACATTTAATTCAGGAAACCCAAAATGACAGAATGAACCAAATGCATAAGCAAGACATGACTACCTGGGTAGTGAGTCCCCACCATGAAAGTGAATTCATGACATGACCCTTACTGCCATGTCCACATTTACACAGCAATTGCTAAATCCATCTATGCCATTCTACATGTTTTTCAGATCTTGAAATTATATATCCCACTAGGACTTGGCCCAAAAGATAGTATCAACAATAGCAGCGTGCGAGTGCTAGCATCTGCCACGAGCGATCCCTGTAGGTTCGCTGGCAATTCCCCATCCCACCCTTCCTGGGTAGAGAAGAAGAAGAATCCTACCATGGTTGTGTAGGATTAGTGGTGGAGAATCAGTGCAGAGAGCTGCTCCATCACATTCCCAGGTAATACAGTCCAGGTTAGCAAAGCTGGAGGAGCTCCCAATGAAAAGATAGAACTTAAAATCTGTTTTAACAATGTCTGCTAAAAAGTGGCCTCTACGGCCACATCCTACAGCTGAAATCTCTCCGGTGGACTGGAATGGGAATGCAGTGCTACCATGCTTCTCGCCCAGGATAAAAAAAGAGCTGCCTCCCCAGAACCCAGGTGAAACAGAGCTTGTACGAAGGAAAGACTCACAGACCATGACCAAAATTGTATTTACATTGATGAGCAAATCTTAGCCATGGGAAAAACATGCATATTTTAGTAAAGTTATTTATTGTTAGATTTACTCTTTTGTTCTGTTTTTGTTTCCATTCTCCCTGAAATATAATGGATTGTTTTTCTCAGCATAATGAAGTTGAATGAAAAGGAAGAAAATTCATAGCTGTTACTATTTTTTGTAGTTTGGAAAACAAGAACTTGAGGAGAAAATGCAGTATGACATACCCATTGCTGCAAATGCTGTATGCTAATTTAGATAATTGAAAAATGCAAGACAACATAATTATCTGCCATAGTTCATAAAAATCGCTGCTACTGCAGTGTTAACTTAAAAAGTGAGTAAATGCAGGAATACCTTCTTGCCCACAGAGGTCAGGGAAGGGTACTATCAGCTGAAAATACTGTCATTATTCATAGGGCTGCAGTTCAGCTGGTGTAAAATATGATGCACTGTCATTTAACAGGCCCACAAAAATCATAAAAATCTGTTTGAATCATGTAATCACAGGTACTTCTGGGACAGCCTCTTTGTCCTAAAGAAGAACTGAAGATATTTGGGAAAGCACATCCACTTTATGTCTTCATCCAAGGAAACAACCACAAATCAATTAGATTAGAGCAGTGGCTGGGTGATACAGGAGTTAAGGTTGTGCATGTCAGCATTTCTATTAGGTTGATAAGTAACCTGCTGTGAAAAATCTAAACAGTAGCATAGATGGTCTCTGCAAATAAGTTGTCGTATTATTTTCTCTAAATTTTAAATCATTGGTCATTTTGAACTCCTGTCTTCCTCATTTTGCTGCTGTGTACCTGCCAACTTCAAGAACATCCTTGTGAAGATATTAATACCTGAAATACCACGTGTGAATTTAATTTATCTGATAAGGTTTGGAAAATGAATGCTCAGTTAGTCCCTGTCGGTGGTAATAGAGGAGTTAAGGCTCCCAGCAAATTTGTGGAATGTAGGCTTTAAAAATTTATTAATAAAAACTTATCCAGCAAGTTTAGTCATCTTGGGTTTCTTTAATGAAAAGATATTTAAATATATAGACACATAAAGTAAATATTCAACTAAAAATGATTCACAGATGCATTTTTAAAGCTTCCATGACAGATTTGAACATAAAGTTTCAACAAAATTGCCAGAGTAAAGCTTACGGATATTGAATTCTTGGCTTTGTTATTCTCTTAAGAATATATGATATGTTCAGTAACAGAGATCCACCCATAGAGAAGTCTTGTAAAATAGACAAGATCTTAAATAGGCCAAATTAACCTGGAAGGACAAAAAAGGCAAAGCTACACATACTACCAGTGGAAACCGAGAACACTGACTGAGTCACAATGGCATTGCATCATTGCAAAGACTGTGTGTAATGCCATTAGACATGCAGGTAAAAGGTGGAAACTCCATGCTCCAAGGTAGACTTCACACAAAACGTTTTTCCAGCCACTCAGCTGAAAATCAGGACACTCAAGGGGTTGATTTTCTTTGTCACATCAGAGTCACAGAGGGGCTGAGGTTGGAGGCACCTCTGGAGACCATCTAACTCAACCCCTGCTTGAGCAAGGGCAGCCAGAGCAGGCTGGGCTTTGAATATCTCCAAGGATGGAGACTCCACAACCTCTCTGGGCAACCTGATCCTGTGCTTGACCACTTTCTCTTATGTTTAAACAGAATCTCCTGTATTTCACTTTGTGCCTGTTGACTCTTGGCCATTCACTGGGCACCACTGAGAAGAACCTTTGAACAATCCCAGCTCACTCAGCCTCTTGCTCCGATCCCTCAGTCATCTTCATGGCCCTTTGCTGGACTTGCTCCAGTATGTCCTTGTCTTTCTTGTACTGGGGAGATCAGCACTGGACCCAATACTCCAGCTGTGTCTCCTGAGTGATGAGCAGAGGGGAAGGATCACCTCCCTTGACCTGCTGGCAACACTCTGCCTAATACAGCCCAGGATACCATTGTCCACCTTTGCTGCAAAGGCACATTGCTGGCTTATGGTCAGCTTGGTGTCCACCAGGACCCCCAGGGCCTTCTCTGCCAAGCAACTTTCCAGCTGGTTGGTCCCAGTATGTACTGGTGCATGGAATTGTTCCTCCCCAGGTGCAGGACTTTGCCCTTCCCCTTGATGAACTTCATGAGGTTCCTGTTAGCCCATTTCTCCAGCATGTCCAGGTCCCGCTGGATGGCAGCGCGACCATCTGGTGCGTCAGCCACTCCTCCAAGTTTTGTGCCATCTGCAGACTTGCTGAGGTTGCACTCTGTCCCATCTGAGGTTGTTACTGAAGAGGTTAAACAGTGTCTGTGCCAAGGGAAGTAAATGCTATACCCTCAACAGTAATAAATTAGATTTCTACATAAGATAATGCTCATTGAATGAAAATGATGCATACATTTTTTTCCATTTTCCCCCTTACTAGCAGTACAGAATAGAATGCAACTGCACCTTGGGGAACAAAATTAATATATTCAAATAAGGTTTTTTGCATCTTGAAAACAAGCTCTAAATTTCTTTCATAATGCATTCAATCTCTTTTTAAACTTTATGGCTGTATCATGAAGGAACATTCAATTTGTTAGCCAACTAACCAAGCAAAAAAGAATTTACATATACATTTTTAACAATGTGTTTTGAAATTAAATCTTAGTTGCGCTGACCTCTGTGTCTGTGCTAAACCTAGGGACTAGCTCTATTTTTCAGTGGGCCTGTAATACATTGAATATCACTACCAAGAACAAAGGTGTTTTTGACAAACTGTCTTTGGAAATGCCTTTTAAAACTGTAGGTATAGGTTGAAAAATAAAAATTTAATTGCTTGGCTTTCAGTTAACCCTGCAGAATATTGACAATAATATTTTATCTAAGATGGTTATAATTGTTTTGTTTCAGGAAGCCACATTATAATCACATTAAGACACTTCAGGGTGTCTACCCTAACAATAGCATGTCCTGCTGTGTCTTATTACTTAAATGTGCTTGCAATTTGCTCTCCCTGCTGACTCTTCATTTGTCTTTTCTAGGCATAGATTGATAGCAACTTTTACCAAGTTGTGTTTATTTTACCAAGAAGAGTGTTGATCAATACCAGATGAGCTGAGACAATCAAACTCATTTTTCTAATGATACCGTTTTTCCCAAAAGCCTGATGAGATGTATTTATTTGTGCCATACCTTACAATCAATTACTCCATACAGATGGTTAGAGAGATAATAACCAAATGATCAAACAATGATAATTGTTTCTGCATTTAGCAAGACTGGTTACTCTGCAGGAAAATTTGAGCAATCCTGGGAAGTTAATGTGAATCCAGACTCACGGACCCTTACTGCTCCTCCCAGAAAGCCAGATGTGTCCAGTTTGGCTGGTTTGAGACTGTTGTAAGACACACTGATTTGCTGGGAACAAGGTATTTGTGAATATAGCACTAAATACCATGTATAGAGACCAGCCGCTTATTTCTGTGGCAGCCCTATATGACTAGGTATCAATGTGTTAATGTGAAAAAGGGCATTAAATGCTTCTTTGTACTGAAATATAGAGAGAACCTATATTCCTCACTGTAAACGCATATGGAAAAGCAACCAACAGCCTCAAAAGTGCTCAAGCCAGACTTTTGACACCATTTTAGTACTGAAATGACATTAATTTAGTCAGTTTACTTAAGATTATTCACATGAAGGCAGTTAAGTAGCCAAACATGATAAAGTGTGTAGAAGAGCTTTAAAATTGCTTTCAGATACTTCAATTTAAACAAATTCCTCAGTAAACCAAAGCCACTCTGAGTCACGTTTGACATCCCTCCTGAGTGGAAATCTCCGTGGGGGAAAACCCAAGGTCTGCAGCAATACCCCATGGGGGGACTCCCATTTAGTCCTGGGCGAGGGCAAGCAGCGCGCAGGCTCTGCACATCACCTCTGCAGGAGTACAAGTGCTGAATTAGCTAAAGCCAGAGATTTATTCCCCTCATTGAATATTAATTTGACTGTAACAAGGTCAGGCTAAAATGCATACTTCCTAACGTCAGTGAAGAGTGCATGAGGAGCAGCTGAGCTCATGAAGGTGGGTTTTTACACCCACCTGGACTCTTTGATGTCTAATAAAGGGTGAACTTATCTTTATTCTCAGTGCCAGCATTAATATCCTCCCTCTCCTCCAGGTTCTGTTTTTTATGAAATTGGAAGGAACCTAATATCTCTGTGAACTCAATCTCTTTGTTAAATTTCATTATAAATGCTTAATGGTTTAAAAAGGCATTAGTACAGATAGCTGGACAGGTAAACGGACACGAGTGTGCAAGCTTATATATATAACTTATATATGTAGCTCATGCATATCTAAAAATAAATTTCTCCTTGGTCATGTTAACAATCTTTTACTAATTCTGCAGTAATATTAGAAAGAAAAAGCCTTACTAGCAGCAAATACAGTTAAAGCTAATTTTGTCTTAGACTCATTCTCCAAAATGGCAAAGCACAAAGACTGCATTTTATACAGGTGAATTACCGACAGTTTGGAAATTACATATTTAAGTAATGAATGAATTCCCTCTAGGTTCGTTAACTCAGCATGGCCTAAATTAGTCATATACCTCTCTTCTATCCCAAGCCAGGAGCATATGCATCAAATATACGGTAGTATGTAGAAACCTATAGAAAACTGCGCAGCAAGCGGTAGAAATTAATTCCTTATGTTACACTGAAGCAGTACCGCTCTTCTGAGGTTGTGATCCAATACAAACTGCATTGCTTTTAAAGCAGAAAAGGGCAAAAAGTATATTAATACTGGGATAAACAATATCACTTCTGAGAGTCTTCTACAGAGAAAGTAAAACGGAAGCCCCACCTAATTAATGGTACTTTATCCGAGAGTTTTCCTAATATTGCAGGATCCAGGGACCCAAGTTCCACATTAATATCTCTTTTATGATTCCCCCTGCCCTAGAATGAACCATAATTTCATTATCAATTCCAGACATCTATGTCTGAGATGTATTTTCAGTGTTTACAATGCTTTTCAAAACAGAACTAATGAACTGTGTGTTTTAAAGGATTCTGTGGGTTTTGTAGGCAGGCCTGTTATTAGACTCAGAAAGCAAATGGGAGCAATAAAGTTGAAATGATGCCTGGTGTACAAATAAAAGTTGTAAGCAGCAGGTTCAATATCTTTGCATAATCGTGACTCATCTAGCTGAGTTATCTGCAAGCAGAGAACTCGGGATGTGAAATCATGAAGCGCTATTTCATGAGAGAAAGGAAGAAGCTCTCCATGGCGGGAGCAGGCCCGCCACGAACTCAGGCGTCTGTACGCTCGCATGGGAGGGGGACAGGGTCCCGCTGTGGAGAGGGCACTGTGTTCAGCCTGTAAAGTCACCCAGCAACTATACCCTCAAATTCAAAATGCATATTAAAAAAAAAAAAAGCTACAAATATTTGCAACTATTCTAAAAGTTTTTCCTAGAAGTTCTACTTTAGTCTGATTTCTTCCATCTCTTGTTTGTTTTTTTCCTTCCTCCTTGTTTGACTGAGCCAGCTCCTGCAGACTTAGCTTCTTGTCTGCCACTCCTTTGCCCAGACAGCTTTGCTCGCAGCTAAAACCAGAGACCCCGCTGACATTTTGTGGCAGGGACGCTCCCCCCGCCCCGCAGATCGCGGCGTTAACATGGCGATCACCGCCTTTTCGCGCCTCATTTTCGCGCCCTTTGTCCCCCGCCCTGCCCGCCCGCACGGCCGCCCCGCCGCGGGGGGAGCGGCAGGCGCCGGGCCCCTCGGCCGCCGGGCAGGGCCCGCAGGCAGTGAGGCGCCTGGGCTCGGAGAAGCTTCCAGATTATGGCCAGTGGTGGCCACAGCGCAGGTCCCACCCAGGGGGGCCGCCGGAGAGCCCCTCGGGGCAGGCTTCTCAGAGCAGCGGGTCGGTGTGTGAAGCCTCTCCCCTGGGTTTGGGACGCAGCCTGAGGCGACTGCCCGGGACCGAGTGCCCTCGCCTCCCCGGGGCGAGTGGTTTCTTCTGGGTACCCTTGAGTGAGCTCTCACCCCCGGGTGAGCGATTGCACCCCCCGGGTACCCAGGGGCGGGAGAGCGTCCCCCCTTTGCGAGTGAGTGCGCGCTCTGGGTCATCACTGTCGTGTGTCAGTAAAGCTGAGTTTGTCCTTCGTTTCGTTTAGTCTTAGTGTACCTCCGTCACACATTGCTGCTTCTCATCACTCTCAAGTCTCTATCTACATCAGTTTTTCACATCTCCACAGTCTGATACCTACATGTGCCTTTCCATATTTCATGCTTGGAATTATTTTGTTTTCTGGTAATGTAAGAAGCTGTTCTTTCCTCATTTTCTCCAGAATATCCAAACATATCTTCTCTTACTTTAACATTTTATTGATAGTTCTTACACCACTTACATCCTTTTGCAGATCTAATTATTTTTTAGATGCAGAAATATTCTGCACCGCTTCATAATAACCTATTTTCATATTTAACATACACAACAGTGTTTGGGCAGATTAGATTTTTATGGGAGCAAAATGATCTGTAGCACCCAGATGCAGAATGTGCATGCATATTAGTGAAGAACATGTACATTCAAACCCACCAAATAAAAAAACCCCACAGGCAGTCTGGGAAAATCCTGACCTTGAACTCTCTGTGATGGGTAAGCATTGCAACAAGGTTGTAAAGCGTCCTGGTGTGCTGTATCACAGCATGTACTGTTATAAGCACCTTTGGAGTTGACAGAAAGAAACATATTTCTCAGGATCAGTTCAGTATCCTAAACCAGAAATTTAGAATAGGTCAAAGAGTTGTAAGAGTGGCGCTGCTTACTAGCCATTAATTTCAGTGATTAGTTCAAATGCAGATGTCTGCGCTGTCAATGTATAAAGCTTGGTGAGATAGAGCCTTACTCAGTGGGATCTTGCTCTAACAAGCTTTGGCCTCTCTCCAGCTCATCCACTGAATTTCTGCTAATAAGCATTTGTCCTTGGCTTTATGGTAGAAATCCTTACCAAGACAGACAAAGGTTGCTATTTCTGCACCCAAATAGGAAGGGAGATTGCAAGCATAGTGGGATACCACATAGACTTTGCAGGAAAAACCCTCTGTGCGTAACCCCTTTTTCTTCTCTCAAGTTTTATCCTAGGTCTTACGCTTGGGCAGAGGGGTATGTAAGACTTGTCAAACCACGCTGTGCTTCAGTCAATTTTAGCATCTCCAAAGCAGATTCAATTTTGCCTGCACAATAGCACGATTCTTTTCCTGATGGCGATCTGTCTCACATTTTGTTTTAATGTATGGCAGGCTGATTTTTAACTTAGCTACAAACTGTGAACATGGTCAGAATAATGTTCTGAAACGTGGTGGGTCTATTTTGCCAGTAATATATTAGCTATTTCCAGAGGAAATAATTCTTCAGGTTCATATGTTTTCCCCGCTTGCTTAGCTACATAACTTCTCCCTGGTGGGCAAAGTCTTTAAAGGTCATCGTGTGTGTGTATATAACATAAAATTGCTCCAAGATCTCACTGCTTGTTTCTCTGACATCTTTGCATTGGGGCATTCTCCTCCAGGTGAGGCAAGGTCTCATTATTACTATCATTATTCTAAGTAAGCCAGTTTCGCGATGCTTTCCTATCGGGAGCACTCTTTCCTAGCTAAAATGCAAAATCAAGTCTGAGACAGGATCGTTTTATCAGATTAGGGAGCGACCTGGGAGTACTTGTGGTACTTTTCCTCCTTGGGGCAAATAACATGAGGAATGGATCTTCTTGTGCGGCTGGGATAGATCCTCTAAGGTTAGGAACCTATCCACTGTCTATTAAATGACTTGTATTTTGTATATCCAGGGGTCTGTCTAAATAGGCAAGGAAGTATAAAAGAAGTCATGGAGTCTACAAAGGGAGTGCAAACAGGAAAAGCTGTGCACGAAGGGTTGGTTACCAGTGTCCAGGCCAGAAACCCTGCTGAGGGAGAGCTAGTGATGAGTCCACACTGGGGTCACTCTCCACAGAAAGAGATCTGTTAGGGAAGCATTGACTTGCAATAAGTATTCTGGAGCTGGTGTCTGCATATTTTTCTTAATCCTCTTTCTTCAAAGGAGATTGTTCATTAATTCTATCGCATTGTTCCCGATCCAGCTAGGTGCACCATGACACCAAAACCAGAGGAAGACTCCAGAGTGAGACTTTCAGCCTGCCTACACCAGCTACGTTAGAGGTGAGAGATAAAAAAAGAGAAGAGAGCAGGGTCTGATCATCTGGGTCCTGAGTGAATCTGGGATCCAGACATAATCAAGAGTAACTACTCACCCCATACAGCTCTGCTAGCTTCTGTTGGCTTTAAGTACTTAAAGACTTTTAAAATTGTTGCCCAAAGCATGTTTTGATCATGTTGTCTTACTGTTTTCTTTTTCCTGTTGAGAATACTAGCATTCAGTTTGTATTGTGAACTCCGCATTGAATAAAACCTACAGGAGAAAAAAAGAAGTTCGTGACAAAACATCCTTTTGTTTTTAAAGAACTTGCCCTGAATTTACTGGGGTTTCTGCTCACAGCTCTGCCTTCCTTCTTTTCGGAGGTGCTAGGGATTGGCTTCAACCTCCCAGGAGCCTTAGGAAGGCATTTTCCTTGCAGTGCCTTTAGCCAGGAAAACCCCTGTTGGATATCACCCTGAGCTCAAACATATGAAATCCTCATAACCACTAATTAATAAACTAAAAAAGCAAATAAGGAGAACTAGTTTAAAGAAAGATTTTGAAGCTACATGCATATGCGATTGCATATGGCAATACAATTTCTATCACTATAGATAGCTTTTCTAGGCTGAGGATATTTTAAAATTCTCAAAAGGAGGAGTAAATATCTCATTATCTTGCTCCAAAAAAAAAGCCTGAAAACAAACACAAAAATAAACAAAATAACCAGCTGGATCCATAGAGATACCTGAAGGAAGGGAGCAGTAATAGAAAAATGAAGATGTCCAGTGTGATAAATAATATTCTATATTATCCATGTTGTTCTCCATGCACACATCACTTAGACTGCATTTTGACTTTGATGTTTTGTTACAGATGTTTGTTTGTTATTATTGCCAGTTTCTCCGTAAATTCCACTGTCTGTACACTTGGTCTTTATGTGATGTTGCTGGCTTAGGTCATTTACTGTCCTCAATTCAGAAAACAGTCACACACAGCGCTGAAGGGAAGTATATAGCCCTGAGACAGAAGTCTGGCAGAACTGAAAAATAGCTTATTAGGGTTTTTTCCAAAATAGACGTGTCTGACCTATTGCAGATTACAAAGGGAGCCTTAATGGAAGCTGTTTGCTGTGTTTACTTGAGGAATACTTCTGATAATGTTGTGATTATAAAAATAGATCCTTTAGTGTAGTTGACCTGTCCTAATTTAATTATTTTACTTTCCAGAGCCTTTCCTATGCAGCCCAGCATCCTTAGCAATCAATGTCAAGGCAGGGAGCTATAGCTCTCCTGATGGCCTCCCCTGGCATTATATGTGCCTCCAGGTCAAAGTGACCTCTGTGCCTCCATCCGTGCCTGCAGCCAAGGATGTGCAGGCAGGAGGGGAGAGTCTGGGATGCTCTGCCTCTGCTCCCCATAGCCGTCCCCAGGACAGGGGATGTGCCAGGGCCGCCCCTGCTCCATGTGCTGCTGAAAATTGTCTGTATAAGTGGCAGGATGAACTGTAACTTCTTGCTTTTGTGCAAGCTTGGGGCATGCCTGGGCTGCAGCTTGTTTGGAGGAGAGCCGGAAATGATGGGAGGAATGGACAGGGCCAGCTTTGCTGCCTGCTGCCCTTCATGGAGCTCTGCATCAGCCTGGCTGCATGAGCAAAGGCCAGCGTCAGCCGGCCCTCGATAAGTGCTGACACCCAAACCCACCCAGAACTGGGGCGCATCAACACCTGAGTCCCCTCCTGCCCCGGGACTAAAACTCAGCTTCGAGATATTCAGCTCGGCTTCTCTCTTACCACCTTCAAATGCCTGTTAAATAGAGTTGACCATTATTGGTGGCAAAATTTATTTGCACAGTCTTCCTACTTGCAAGGTAAAGGTGCGCCTTAAGAGAATGAGACCCCAGGAAATTTGGATTTTTTTTTTTCCCTTGATTTGAAGCTTATGTTATTTTGCATGAGGTCTTAGGGGCATCACAACATTCTTAATCTACCAACTGCAGGTCCTTTAAAACTGAGGGGCTTAAATCTAGTAATTCAATTTAGTCCAAATTTGAAAGTTTTTGTATGATCTCCTTTTAATTCATTTTTAATTCCTTTATACATTTTTAATTACATTATTAGAGTGCTTGTGTTGAAATTCACCTAGAGTGCTGCACAGAGATAATTAGTTAATGTATAATGAGAAAGCCTTTTGTATTTGGAACAGTTGAGAATTACCGGAATTCAAAATATTCTGGCTTTTTAACTTTAAGATTGTACACTAATACGGTCCAAATGAAAATTTGCATACACAATATTAACCTGGCAAATGTGAATGGGAAAGAACAAAAAGGCAAGCAAACACCCACTTTCCGTGGTACTCCTATAATGCTTGTTATTAGACCTGAACCAGTAATGACACTGTATCTGAATCTTGATTAAAAAATTAATTGCTGGCTAACTATAAAAAAAAAAGAAAAGAATAAAGCAAACAAGAAAAGGGGCTTTTACAGAGATGGAATTAATTGTAACACAATGAATTCACAAATCCAGCAGTGTAGTACATATTCTAACAGCCTGAACAAACTGTCATTTCCCACTCCAACTCCAGAGTACAGGACAATAAACTCTGGTAATGGCAACAATACCAGGCACATTCCTATTTCAAACAGTAAATGCTAATTTGCTCTTTATTTACATATGCAATTGAAAACGATAATGTTACATTTATGCTGTGAAACTGTAAATGTTAGCTTTACTGGTTTGTCTCTCCGAGTTTTAGGGCGTCTCTTATTGAGCAGTAGAAGACAAGTTTGGCTTCTTCTGCTTTAGCCAAGAAAAATTTGTTGCTTGGAAAAGCTCAGTTCATTTTTAATTCAATGCTATCCTGATGGCCATGCCTCATAACTGCATTTGAGATCATGGTCCTGTTATGCTGGGAATTGTGCAGACACGTTGCAGATACATTGAAGAGCTGGAAGTCAAAATAGGCAAAGTAGAGAAAGAATAGAAGGGGATGTGGGCAAAGGGGTGGTGTAACCTGCTCAGTGGCAGAACTAGAAAATAAAAGCCAGATCCAATCAGTATTAGCTCAGAGCACTGTTCACGAGAGAGGAGTAAAGTACAAATGATATTATAGAATGGGCTTCAGAGAAAGGCTGGAGATTATCTTGCTGAAAGGTGATATTGTGCCCAGTTAGAAACTTTAATACCACTTTGCTTCCCTGGGAAAGCAGTTGATTTCACCGCAGTCCGGAGCACGTGCTGCTCCAAACCTGGGAGGATGAAACTGTGCTCAGTTCATGGTTAGTTGCATATATGATAAATTCAAGAAGGTGTTTGTTTGTCAGAAACTCCCCTGACAGCCTGGTCTCTTAAAATAAAAAGAAAAAAAAAAAAGGAAAAAAAAGAAGATAATTGTATTTGACTGTGTTCTGTACAAAAGTCCTCAAATGCTGCAGGGAGGATAGAATTCCCTTTTGGGAGCAAAACAACAGTACCTGAAATGGAAGATATGAAAATTTTGAAATCCCATGTAGCTTGTTACTTATTTATACCGTAAGACACTTTCATAAAATTAAGAGAGGGTGAAATCCAAACAGCATCAGAAAAGATTTTTGGAAAAGAGGATTTGGAAATTTGGACTTTTCACAAAAATATAGAAAACTGACATTTTGTAATCAGAATCTAAACACCGTGATTTAAGGATGCAGAAATACTGCTTCAGAACTACAGTTCAAGCATTCATTGGTCCCTCCATCTTCAGTGAGGCTTCAGCATAGACCTCATTTTTGGTACAATATTAGTGATGAGGCATGTATGAGGCAACTCAGCAACAGAGTGTCTCAGAATTGAATACAAAGTCCTAATTTTCCACTGAAAAAGCTGCTTTGCTCATAAATTTGAGACTGCCCATTCCCTTCCTATATATATTTCCCGTGAACCTGGGTTTCTTGTCTACTGGTTTTATTATCTAGCCAGGTAAAACAGTTCTGGTGGAGAACTTAAGCGAAAGATATTCCTCCTCTCTGGTACCATGCACTTGCTGAGGATAAAGATCAAATCTGGCAGAGGAGGAAACCCCCTTCTCTTCAGAGGATGTGGCTAGCTGTACCCTACACAAGGATCTTGAAACCAAATCCTCCTTTGGACAGTAAGATATCAAGGTATCCTCAGAGAATGCCTTTATTCAAGATTCAATATTTGTTTTAGATAACAGTCAAAAAAAGGCCAAAGGTCCACCTTGAGACAAGCAGTACTCCAAGCCACTATGCTTAAAGCCCAGCAGTTTATAAATCAAAAGCATACTAGGAAATTATGTGGGTAACATCAAATCTCTGTCTTTTGATCACACGCCATGGAGCTCTTAATCCCATATATTTTTACATCAGGTGAAGATTTCATTCAGCCCATGGCTGCAACGTGGAATTCACAGAAAGAAACTTAAGAGGTACCTTCACAGTTCCTCCTGTGTGGGGAGCTTGACTGGTCTTCCTTTTCCAGGCTCTCTGCTGGACCGTCTAGCTATGACTCCAACCACCATGATGGACTTGCACAAGGAAAAGAAAATTAAGCTACTTTTTCGTTCTTCATTTTTCCTTGAGGTAGTTTGCTTCAGCTGTACAGTAAAATGTCTTTTACAAGGACATTACATATTTGCAGAACAGAAAAAACCTCTCCTTTGGGGGAATGAAGGAACACATCTGAGATGGGGGGAAATCTCCAATTCCTGAAGGAGCCTATTAGTTTCTAATAGCCTCGTCCTTTTGAAGGCAGGGAATAGATGGTGCTGCTTCTGTGTCAGCTGAGAAATTTCAGGGACGTTTTTCAGTCTGTACATGACAAATGCTGAAAGACAGTAAAACCAAAATGTATTTGTTGTTGATGCAGTGATAATTACTAGTAAATTTGCAAACTGTAATTTTGAATTGCTGACTTGGCCCTGATTCAGAACCTCTTAATGCCTTTACAAGACTTGCTCTTACAGATAGCTGGAAAAGGGGATTGCTTTTCTTTTCTGCATATGTTCTTTTTGAACGTGCTGGGTTTAGTTTTTATATTTGTGTCAAACTGAAATTTCAGAAAGTCTCCATCAGACAGGTCATCAATAAGTTATAACGATCTAACATGCTCATGGGTATGCTTGTAAAAACTTCTAACCCAAACAACTCATGCACGTTGCGTGCTTAAAATATTTTAATCCTTTGGTAGTAAGTGAAAATAATTTCTGTAAAAGTGTGATTATAGCTGAAGTCTTTAACCAGTCTTTCCTCAAAAGACCTGTGTAAATGAAGCTTGTCTATGTATTTCTACATGATCAGTCCACTCCTTTTATTTTGCATGCTGGTATTCCATTTAAAATATCATTCCCATCTCCTTAGCTGAATCCATGCTACTTTCTTAGATCATTCTTCACCCTATTTTGACACTGACCTGCCTGGAGCACTGCTCTAACCTCATGTTAGATGTCCCTGCCACGTCCGCATGGATCAGCTACAGAGCATTACAGCTTCCAGAGTCTCAGCTCCTAACTTCAAACAACAACAGCTCAAACTTCCAACTCAGAAGTTTGTCGTTTTGGGTGCTGGCCAAAAACGATGCTGTCAAGCTGATATAAACCATCTGCTATTGTATTTACTATTTTTTTGGCTCTATATAACTCTCTGGTTTGGAGGCAAGTCCTTCAGCATAGTCCTTGAATACCAAGTCTTTGATGGAAGGGACAATATGGTCATAAGCCATCAATTTAACTGAGATCAGAAAAAGTGCCATTAAAATAACAAAATATCTCCACAGCCACCCGTGAGATCATGGGCCTGTTACAGACAGAGAAGGTGGCTGCACAATCTTGGTTACTTGGAAGGGAAATTGTTTGTGTGATGACAACAAAGACACAAGCACGGATTTAGAACTTTATCTTTTCCTTATTGAAATTTATGTCAAAGCTTCCTTAACCAGATAAAAATGTTTCAAATGTTTATCCATTTGGTTGAAAGCTATTTCCTCTGCTGGAGGATTTAATCAGAATGCTAACATTTCCACCAAAGAGAAGATAGGAACAAGTTTTATCATAGTATTTTGGCATGATTGTTTCTCTTCTCAGGTGGAATCAGAAAGGACAAACACAAGCAAAAGGCAGTAATGATGCTACTTGCAAAACTAACTTTCTCAAAGGGGGTCTGTCGCTGCCTAGGTATGCAGGTTTTCAAAAAATGTCTGTGGATAAATGGATTGTCATATCTGACCTGCCTCTAAAAGGGCAAATAACATTAGTTTGCAACAACTAATTATTTTTTTTATATCCAGGATGACTTGATAAAGAGTAGGAGTCAAGCCATGTTGCAATTTCATTCAGTTTGTGAAAATACAGCAAGAAATAATCTCTCCGTTGTGTTGCTATGCAGTGGTCGCAGAACAGTGTCAATGACCCAAAGGCATGACCCAAACTCCTCCGTTTTTCATAAGCATGAAGTTGGAGTGAAATGGTAGCCTAGGAAATGGAAAACTTATTTTATTCAGGCAAGTCACCTGGCTATCAGTTTTTGCCAGAGTTGACAGAAGGGGAAGGACAGCAGACGCAAGATGATGATTCTGGAAAATCCAAATAATAATAAAAATCCACTAGAAGTAATAGTGGTTTAAGTAATCTACTTCACCAGACTTTAGAGCATGCCACTCTATAATCTCCACAAAAATAAAACATCAGTATTTATCTGTCAACACTGCTTAATATATAGTCAGCAAAATCAGAAATAGGCCTACATAAAATAAAACCTGGCAAAAGCACAGAGACTGCTTTCCATCCGGCACTTTTCAAAATGTCACTGAATGACATATTATTGTATTTTGCAGCAGAAACCACTGCTGTCCAAGTTCTGAGATTTAAACAGACATATTTATGTGGTATTCCTGATCTTGCCCATCAGCTAATGAATTTTTCTTTTTTTAGAAGTATGTTACAAAACTTTGGAGAATATTGATGAATTTGTCATGGTGATTTGTCCTGGTTTCGTCTGGGATAGAGTTAATTGTCTCCCTAGTAGCTGGTACAGTGCTGTGGTTTGGATTTAGGATGAGAATAATGTTGATAACACACTGATGTTTTAGTTGTTGCTAAGTAGTGCTTACACCAGTCAAGGACTTTTCAGCTTCCCATGCTCTGCCCGGTGCACAAGAAGCTGGGAGGGGGCACAGCCAGGACAGCTGACCCAGGCTGGCCAAAGGGCTATCCCATACCGTATGGCGTCATGCCCAGTATATAAACTGGGGGGAGTTGGCAGGGAGGCAGTGATCGCCGCTTGGGGACAGGCTTGGCGTCAGTCGGTGGGTGGTGAGCAATTGTATTGTGCATCACTTGCTTTGTATATTCTTTTATCACCATTACTATTATTATCATTATTATTATTATTATTATTTCCTCTTCCTCTGCTGTCCTATTAAACTGCCTTTATCTCAACCCATGGGTTTTACTTTTTTTTTTCCCGATTCTCTCCCCCATCCCACTTGGGAGGGGTGGGTGAGCGAGCAGCTGTGTGGTGCTTAGTTGTCGACTGGGGTGAAACCACAACATGATTTTATGCATGGACTCTACTATGCTTTAAGGAATCTTTTGGCTAAATAAAATTTCTGGCCTGTAATAAAAGCGATGAAAGAGAATACAGGCTTTTGGACTCCCAATCCTCTCCATGTCATGAGATTATGCATGAAGCACAGAAATTATTTCAAAACCAAACATTGTTTCTGTGTGTAATAGATGCAAAGCCAGAGCCCTTTGGCATCTATAGCACTCATCAGCATCATGGCCAGAGACTGCAAATCCTTCCCCAAAATTCTGACAAACCTGATTACTAAAACACTGTCAAATCTTTCCATGTCATGTGCAACCCAGCAATTGAATACAAGCCTACAACAGGTTATCTGATAACTCCTATTTCTCAACGTTATTACCAAAGGATAAACTGCTAAAACAATACCCACCCATTTTTTTTTACAATATTGCTCTGAGTTTTTAGAATATGCAGTTTATCTATATTTATCTGAAAAGAAATCATAAGTGTGACCGGGGAGAAAAAGGGAAAAGAGCCATTTTAAATATGAGGTTTAAAGAAACTACTCAGCAAACAGAAAACAGTCCCTCAGAATTGGCTAAGTATAAAGTTCAGTGTCTCTGCTATTTCCACCTTAGGTCGCTTCCTTCTTCTATCTTTTCAGCCCCATCTGTGTCTCTTCTTGAATCTGTGGATTTGATTAAGGGCCCATGCTTAAACTAAAGCTTCAACATCATTTAGTATCATTAAATCACGCATGTAATAATGATGAGTCACAGCAGTGTCATGGAACCAAGACCCTTCAAAACAGCGTTAAATGAATGGCAAATGTTCTGCTAAGTGTTGTATTTA
This sequence comes from Theristicus caerulescens, assembly GCA_020745775.1. NCBI lineage: Eukaryota > Metazoa > Chordata > Aves > Pelecaniformes > Threskiornithidae > Theristicus > Theristicus caerulescens. The sequence continues at coordinate 6,155,012 of CM036565.1, read as the reverse complement.
AATAGGCTTGCTTTGGTATTGCTTATGCCTCAGCACTCATCTTTTAAGACTGAGGATATTGGTGTTTGAGTAATGTTTTACTAAGACAAATGTCCATGGAAACAATTTTGAAATTATCGGTGTTCAGGAAACCTGTTTGTAGACAAAAAGAGTGATTGTCCAGGGACTAGAAGTATTTGTATGCTCAGGCTAATCAGGGAGAAGGATATAGCTGCTGGAGAAAGGCAGAGATAAAGGTAAACAAACTCAAATAATAATTTTATTCAGGATCTTCCTTATAAGCAGTCCTAGCTAAATTATTAAAGTTATTATGAGAAATATTGCATTTTTGTGTAGTAAAGACACATGATACAGTTGCACTATTTCTTACTGCTAATCATCCATTAATATTTCTACCAAAGCTGAATCTTTGTCCGTTCCTTGCACACACAGCCTCTCTCTTGTTTTTCGAAAGAAGGTAAAGGACAATGCTGAAAATCTCATCTCAGGAAAACATTTTCCATTCTCTAATCATGTTAGTTTTATCCCCAAACAGTGAGCTGTACGCATGAATTGGTAAATCACAGTCATTGCTTACCCAAAGCACAATATATTCACCACACTGCATTCAGTAGATCAACATTACAGTGATTGTTTTATTAACATTAACATCATATTATTAATGTACAATATCAGCAGCTTCTTTATGCTAATAATGATTAATTGTACTTCTATTTTGGTAAACAGCCTACCTCCAGTGATGTATTAGAATAACATTTGGTGCTAGCATATCTTCTGCAAAGCTTACAAATAATTTGGTATAACAGATAAGTATATGACAAAGTCAATCACTCTTAGCAGATTTTATAAGACCATTCACTTATAGAAGTCAATCATTATACATTTTTTTGCTGTTTTTCACTGAACAATCTCTCCGATGTCACCACTTAAAATTTGAGCATGCTAAATCAGGAGCTCTCCTAGGTCTACCTCATTAACTCCACTGGAGTTGCACCATGTTTTATTTAATCCAAACATTTCTGAAGTTCTGAATTTCTGCGACTACATCTTGTTTAATGGGAAGAGTGTGCGGAAATTTGTTCTAAAAATAATGTATGAAATATGGAAATACTTTTAATAGAAGTTTAATAGTACATACTTAAGCAGGTTTCAGCCCTAGAAGAAACTCAAACACCAGAAATTCAGTTTGGATTCTGTGAGTTATGCAGAAAGAGTCAAAATAAGAATTATTAAATGCTCATCATAGAATTGGTCCATGAAATGGTGGGGAAACGTTTGTAAAAACTGTTCCTATTCTCAGAAGAACACTTCCATATTAATTTTATTTCCAAAATAGGTCACTCTTTGTTATTAAATAACTATTGCTCACTTCATTTCTTTTTTTAGAGGAAAACTACAAGGCTGACATGAAACTTGGGAGGTATTTTTGACTGGAATGTACTTTTAAATGAGACCTACTTCTACTCCTCCTAGTTCTTTTCTACATCTTGTACTAGTTCCTCTTGTTGAACATTCAAATTCAGGATGAGATTATGCCCTAATTTATTTCCTCTTGCTCTGGGTTGGTTGCAGAGCCTTTTTTTCCCCACTCATTTCACTCTCGTCACTTTTTCAAAAGGAGGTGGGATGAAAGGGGTATATTTATGGCAGTCCTTTGTGATTTATTTTCCATTTTTTTAAAATGTGTTGCATACTGGACCAGATCCATGGGTGCACACCTACAGACAAATTCAGGAACAAGAGAAGTGAAACGATGTTGGCAAGTGGACAACACTACATTTTATAGCATCTTGAGGGTAGGGGTTATTTTTTACCTAGTATATTCACAAGTGATATAATACAGATGCAAGAAATACTCAAAACACTGAGTAGAATGCAATGAGACCTACAAAAATCCACTGAGTTTATATGTGAAAACCTCAAAAGAGACCCAGATGGAGATTATCCAGATTGTGGAAAGAGTAGTCAATTCCTCTCTAAGGCACCTGCATGAGATGCCCAACCCATCGGTCCATACGCAGTCCCCACACTGCAGCTGCCCAAATGGCTATGAGCACTGTGACCCACCGGCACTGTCCCTTCATCACCTTCCCCACCACCTGCACCCCCACAGAGGAAGATGTGCCTGCTCCATCACGGGTGCTTGGAGACAGGCAGCCTCTCATTAGGTTTCCTGATGAGGAGGGAATTTATTACCATGGGCAGCTTGTTCCTTCTTCTGCTTGCCACAGCACGAGAGCATCCACTGTAAAGATGGCAACCATGGTAACTGTAGCTATATAGTTATATAGCTCACATTTCTGACAAATTGGTGGCAAAGTGCTTCCCATATCTCTTTTAAAAGTAGCAATTATGGTATCTCCTGCATTTTATCTTGCAATAAAACACCTGATTTTAGAAGTCTTTAGGAAATATCAATACATAGTAGTTGCCACTTGGTGTTTCTTGGCCTCATAAGCCCCATTATTATTCATTTTGTTTTGCGTAACTGCATGCCAATTAGTTTCCTGTTAAACAAACTTATCTATGCAGAAACACACAATCCCCAACTGAGTAATACTTGTTCACTTCCCCTTCTCATTTTCTTCCCCAAATGAGCTGCAGGCATTTTAGATACCCACTATAACTGTAAATCTCCAAAGCTGTCTAGGAGAGGTGGTCTGTAAATAGGACGATGCAATCCAAAATTTCACCTAAATGCACTGGGATTGAGCCATGAAGATGAATTCTTGGAAAGCACTCGTGTTTGAAAAGGAAGCTCAACTATATTGCCTTTAATGTACTGAGTTTAATCCTCCAGGTTTTGTATTATTTCCTAGTGTTGTCAGGTCAAGTTTAGAAATAGGTGACATAGCAAGATATGAACAAGGACCTATTTTCTTAGACCTCTACCAGCTAGAGGTGATTGCAGGGTATACATATGGTGGCTCTTCTGTGCTTGGTATAACCTATACCCGGACCAAAGACTTTATTGCATGCAGTATCTTAGGAAGTATATGGCCCTTGAGACAACTGAACCGGCGTTACTGCCGGAATAAGTTATGTTACAGCTAAATAGTGTTACAACCAAAAGATCATTGTGGCACAGGAAGTGGTGGGAAAAGGTTTAAAGGGAACTTTTCTTTCCCAAAGGCTCTATGTTTCTTCACCTTCCATCCTTACAATCTAAAAATGTTATCTCTATTACCTCAACAATCTTTTTTTAAGACTTCACAGGTTATTTCTGTGTGCATGTACATTTTGATGGCTTTTTTCCTCTTTGCTCTCTTTTATGTGTGTGAAAAATGCATAAAAGCTAGGCTATAAAATAAAAGATATTTCATTAATAAAAGCTTTTCAGATCTTTACTTTATTAACCACTAGTACCACTAGTCAGGGAAAAAAACAATCCTTCACAGTCAGAATTCCCAAGTGGATTCTCTTAGACAGCAAAAAAGGGTAAAAAACAGCTGCATTAAAAAAATACGGAAAGTACCAATCTACCGCCTTCATTGCCTCATGATTATGTTACTTACATTTATCTGATGAAAACAAATACTTGCTATAAATGTAAAAGAACATGATCTGAAGCAAAAGTACTGGTAGCCTGGCACACAATTGAACCATTTGCATCAAATAGATTGCAGTTATTGCTAACATACCCTGTTTTCCCGTCATATTTTGTATCTTTGTGACTAACCATGCACTAAAGAACTGTACACAAATGCTTCATTTAGGAACTTCTGATTTGTCATGAATGCTCTACAGCCATCAAGTGAATTGCTGAATATTGAAAACTTTTGCTGTTTCATCTAAGTATGAAAAAGAATGGCATATTTTATAGGATCAAATAATCACGTCCTTCTTCCTATATTCCTCTTTTTGGAATCTAAAAGCCAATCTCACACTAAGAAATACTCATCTGAGTTCCTACTCTGCATTTATCAGATAAATTTTTATCATCGTCATCATCTACATATACATGATGTTTGGCACTAACACGGAGGAAGACAAGAAGCCATCTTTCAACTTTTGATCCCTGCAGTAAACTCTATTTTTGGGCAATTCCTGAGCTCACATGAAGCCCTGTTGACGCTGTGTAGCACAACATTCTCATACATAACTTTGCAACTCTCCTGCAAAATCAGTCTTCTCTTCACACCTACTAGGGAGCCCTTTAAGGGTATAGGGGGAACTCCTAAAAATATTAATATTCATTACGCTGATGCCCAGCCCATCCCCGAGCAGCAATCACTTCCCCCTGGCCAACTCCCCCAGTTTATATACTGGGCATGACCTCCTACGGTATGGAATAGCCCTTTGGCCAGCCTGGGTCAGTCCCCCTGGCTGTGCCCCCTCCCAGCTTCTTGGGCAGAGCGTGGGAAGCTGACAAAGTCCTTGACTGGTGTAAGCACTACTTAGCAACAACTAAAACATCAGTGTGTTATCAACATTATTCTCATCCTAAATCCAAACCACAGCACTGTGCCAGTTACTAAGGAGAAAGTTAACTCTGTCCCAGCCGAAACCAGAACATATTCTTAAAGGGAAGAAAGATCCCAAAGGTTTGATGGTTCCAACGGATAGGTTTCATATGAGATGGTTAAAGTGGCAGGGTGACATCATGTCTATAATTAATCAAATATAGGCATGAATGGCCATGGTATTTTGGAGATACTGTTTCTGAAGAAAATGAGCCCCAGGGTGGCTAGGATTCAGACTTGCACTTCAACTGGTGCTCCATCGTGGGATGTAGGATTTGATTTTAGATGGACTGGGAGTGTTGTGATGACAGTTCTCATCCTGGTAGTGGGTAATTTCTATTTCTGGTCCAGGCTGGAAGTCTGAAGTGAAGAACCATGGGAAAAATACCCTGAGGAAAAGATTTTGGTGCTCCAAAAGCGAAGATTATGTTGAGGCGCAAAAGGATGAAGAGCAATGTTTGTACCAGAATTGATAAATTAGTCTAAATGCTTCACACATCCCTGTTTTATAAATGGCATTTTTATTGCTGCCATTGGTTTTTCTTTTTTCGCCTTTAATAGTTACAAGTGTCTCTAATATATTTTAGACCAAACTATTCCACTGGCTAGAATACACTGAGAACTTTTCATAAGAACCATATCTAGCTTTAAGAGACAGGAAAATGAGTATACTTGCTGCATTTCTGTTTCTATCACACATTGTCAATCCACAAGCAAAAAAAAGAAATGCTGTTTCTATTTGTTTTGACGAGCAAAGAGAATAATTTCTCATTCTTTTCTTGATCTAGCTATCCCTTTGCAGACTATGGATATCTTATATATAATGTAATAATGTTATAGAAATTGAAATGTGTGAAGGGTAGACAGAAACAAATCTATCGGGATGCATAGAAACAGGAATTCATCAGGGGAATTGGGCCCAGAACACACACGGATAATTTATGAATGACGAAGATTCTGCCCATCTGGAAAATTTTATGAAAAGTTCAATTTGATGCATTGTCTGAGAGGCAAAGCCTTCCTTTCTTCTGTTATCCTCTCTCTGCAGCTTGGTAAATATTTACCCTCTTAAAACAACCTTGCACATAGCACAAAGTCAAAAAGAGGCTCCGGCTCTTGGTCCCAAACTGTTTATGGTCCTGTTGGAGCCGATGGAGGGCTGGTGATAACCATAGACCACAGAACAAACAACTAAATTAAAAATTCTGAAAACAATCTACCTGTTCTGCACATAATGATGCATCTTAGGGGCTAGCAAAATTTTACTTCTGTATTTGTCTTTGATAAACAGCTTTTTGTCTCTTCTGCTTTAGCTTATTCAAAAAAGAAAATCATATCACGAGATTTTCTCCTTTTCTCGTGTCATAATTTGGCATACTCCCTGACATTAAACAGACTTTTTTTCAGATACCAATAGCACATTTCTGTTCCCAAAGAGACCCAGATAACCAAGGCCACTGCCGGCGAGAGGCTTATCTGTGGTGTTCCTATCAGAAAATGTGCAGTGTAACACAGGTCAAGTAAGCTGGGGCTCGAGTGAGAGAAAGGGAAAATTAACAGAAAAGCCCATCTTACAACATCTTAAATAAGGCGCTTGTTCAACTTGCTGTTCTCTCCTATTTTAATATTCAGGAGGCTTGGGCTGGCCTGAATCTGCTGTATTCACGCTGTGCATAGGGTACTCCTCCCTGCAGGCATGCTAAATAATATTTTTATTTCTTCCGTTCCTTTCTTCTGGGTCAGACCGAAGGAGGGGTAGTGTCAGTGGGGATGGTGTGACAGTTCAAACAGGAACCTCAGGATCCCCAGATTTCCTCCTGAATTTTGAGACGTGCCGTTCCTGTGTCTCGGTGTCCCTTGTAAAACATACTGGGGTGGAGGGAGGGCACCGAAGGAGTCCCCAGGAGAGACGGAGTGGAGCAGGAACGCTGCAGCTGCTTTCCACCGGCACGTGGAGCAAGCAGAAACCACTCCAGAAATGAGGTGTGGAGATAACTGATCTCCAGTTGAAAGGACTTTAAGAAAACATGCAACTGCTCAAGTTACCGGGTGGGTAAGTTGTCAGTGGGTGACGGAGAGGAGAGCTGCCCCTCAGCTCTGCGCCCGCACAAGGCAAGCACTCTGGAAAACATGTGGGGCTGTTACCTGGGTACAGGCATTATCACCACCAGGGGTCTTTTCTCAGAAAATGTTTCTTCTTCTCCTCCTTTGATGTTTCCTATTGCTTAAGTAAGAGGAAGCATGGAATGAGAGTCGGAGCTATACAAACTCCAAGGATATTTTTGCATTTTACGAGCCCGTTTGCATATCTTCACTTGCTCTGGAGAGCACCTTTCAAACGATCTCTATAAAGTCAAAACCTAACATTGTCATCGTGCTCATCCTTTAAAATAATGCAGATTTTTTAGCAAACTTCTAAGCAAAATCTAAAGTCTCTCATAAATTCTACATACCCAGAGAGCAGTTACAGAGCAAATAATATGGATCACATTGCAAGTGTCCTAGCTAAACTCCTCCTGATACACAACACAGGTCAGCAGAACAATTCTGCAGTGAATTTAATTAGCAGAGTTCTCCTTTCTGCATTTGTTACACACAAACACTTCTTTGTACAAATAACATTATTTTCTTTTTTACCTTTGCTTGTGTTATTCCCGGTGGCTATCTTTTTAGTGCCATTTTGCCATTTCTTACAGGTTTCTCTGTAGTGTAATTATGCCAGTCTGCTTTCCAAATATACTTTTTTGGTACTGAAATACAAAGGTTGGGACTGCATGAAGAAAGGTAGAATAATTTTCACAGAATTATTTCAGTTACTTCAGAGACTGCACATAATGTTTTTACAACTTTCCATAGATTTTCCTTCTCCCTATACTTCCACATATTTGGTAGTCACTCAGACAATAAGACATCCTGACTATCACAGCGTAGGAAAAGAAACTGCTGCGCCTATATCAGTTATGAGCACATAGTGCAGTCTACATAGATATTTTACATGAGACAAGTGGTTATTGTCAAAGAGACTGGTAATATCTTGCCTGAACATTTTCAGGCTGGCTCTAGGACTGTATATGCAATGCTAGCTGTGATGGAGTAGGTACAATATTCCTACAGTAGCATAGTTCCCTGCAGACGTCAGGAGGTTTTATCAGGCTCAGAGGGAATGTCTGACTGTTTATTGCACCGGTGAAGTTCTCCTGCTTTGAAGAGCTCAGACCAGATTAGGCTTTTAAAAAGCACTGACTCCTTAATTTTATATTTTAATGCTTTTGGACTAGGAGTCGATCTGAACTTTTTGCAAATTTTTATCAGAAACAAACAAACATGCAAAATATTTCCCAGAGATTGCTCTACAGTCATTTGTATGACTTCAGGTTTGAAATGTGTAAACAACATGATTAGGAAACATGACAATTGCCATATAAGATAAAACCACAAAAACTAAGTTTCTAAAATTCTGAGCAGACTTTGAGATTGGGTGGTAACAGTTAAACGTATAAACTCCAGCTCTCTTAAGAGAAACAACAGAAATCCACTGAGGCTGGCTGCATTGAGGTACTGGATGGATATTCAGAGATATCTGCTTTAAAATATTTGTTCATCAGTATGGGAGGCCAGCTTTCTTGCATTAGCTTGAAACTCTCCCTCCAGCAAGGTTATAGAGTGGCATTATAATTTCATAATAAGATGTAGTGAGGCATAGGATGAGCACAGTCTTCCCGATGATATGTATAAGACTATTCTGAACTGAAGGCACAAGGAGGTGCCTCACATTAAATGATGGGAAATTACACAGCCCAGTTAAAATATTGACTCAGAACTTTATGCAGCAAAAGTGCTTCAGCTTAAGTCCATCCTTTTTCAGCAAAGCACTTATTTTTTGGGTAGCTTTAAGCACCGACATAAGTCAGTTGATTTTAATAGGGCTTTGCTGCATAGGCGCAGCTTGTTGAAACCAAAACCAGAAAAACAGTTTAGCAAGGGCCGTCCAGTTTTCCTGGCAGGGGCCAGGAGACATTAGCTCTTACATTAGCTCCCCTCTCTTGAGACCCTGAAGCAGAGACGAGATTTTGCTCCCTGCCAGCACAGCACCTTTCCTTTGTCTGAACCCTCGGCTTGTTTGCTGGCCGAGGGACAGGTCTGTCACTGTGCCAGGCTGGGGAGGAGGTGCTTCTACCAGAGTAGCTTCACTCTGGTACGTGACCCAGGGCAATGGCATTTCTGCTATTCCCTTCCGTTTCCCGCTTGCATCTACCCTGGTATAACTCTTCTCATCACTCCTCAGAGGATGACAGAGACAGTAATCAGATATCTGACTCCATTTCCTTCCAGGCACCTGCTTGCTTGAAGACTATCAAGGGCAGCAAGCACTGCGATAGGATTAGAAAGATAACAAGCTAAAACCTTACCCTGCCACATCTGCAAGGCTAGTTATGAAGGAGCTAGGGGAATTTAGAGTCCAAAAAGTCTGTACCACATATGATCCAGGATTGCAGTAATCGTGTTGATGGCAATTTACTTACTTACACACATACACCAAAAGAATAAAAAAAGGGGAAGAAAAAAATCCATATTCTTAAGTCTACTGTTACACAACTATGATTTACCATTGTAGTATTCATCACAGCATCACAGTGTTGAAGCCATTGCAAAGCAGGTAACCTCCATAGCATCACCAGCTAACACACTGGACTTTGCAGTGCCACACGTCACTATCCGTGAGAAGGGAAAAAATACAGAGGAGGGGATGTATCATCCCATGATGAGGTTTGGTACCATGCCGCCACTCCTAGCACAGGCCCTGCAGGCACAAGCTGAAGCTGCTGAGATCTCTCTGGCTTATAAGGCCCTTGTGCAGCAGTTAATCTTGTCTTACAGTATATTATTGATATTTCCCTAAAGGAGGGGGATTCACCATCTCTAATTATAGGAAGCTGCTAGAAAATAAATGAAACCAATTAATAATAAAAGACAGATCTCAAGAGCGTTGAATCCAGATTATCCATCGCAGATGCAAACTGGAGGCAGCTAATGGGAAAATACTTTGGTCTCTAACTTCTTAGTTGAAATACTGTGGCTGAGTTGCTGGTTGTATTATAACACTATTTACAGACACTGTGTGAAATCACAGGCATAATAAATCCAGAGAAAGTGCTAGTGAAATTGAGAGGGAAATTAACACTTCATTGAATCCAGTGTCAACTTCCATTAAATTCAAAGGGACATGAGAGTCATGGGGTTACTGAGCATCTGTAAACATTTCCAAGCATGTTCCAAGTTACAGGTTTATTTTTCAGTTCATAGAAATTGGCCAGGCAAAGGTACGTTTATTCCTTATTATAGAAATAGGAGAGCAAAGAAGAATGAGACGAGAGGCTTGATAAGAGAGGAAAGACATTTTAAAAATTGATCAAAATCTTATGATATTTGGAGTGCTGCACAGTTTGGGAACCCCATTGGTTATGGGGAACCCAATCTAATATGTCTTATGCCTTTTTTTTTTTTATTGGGTCTTGGCAACACATATTCATTCTAGTGTGGCCTTAAAGACACTCAGCATCCTCATGTTTCAGATCCGATATCCTTCATGTTGAGGCACTGAAATAATGGACATGGTTCACAGAATCACAGAATGGTTGAGGTTGGAAGGAACCTCTAAAGGTCATCTGGTCCAACCTCCCTGCTCAAGCAGGGCCACCTAGAGCCACTTGCCGAGGACCATGTCCAGACGCCTTTTGAATATCTTCACAGATGGAGACTTCACAACCTCCCTAGGCAACTGGTTCCAGTGCTCGGTCACCCTCACAGTAAAAAACTGTTTCCTCATGTTCCTGTGTTTCAGTTTTTGCCCATTGCCTCTTGCCCTGTCACTGGGCACCACTGGAAAGAGCCTAGCTCCATCCTCTTTGCACCCTCCCTTCAGGTGTTAATATACATTAATAAGATCCCAGTTCAGCCTTCTCTTCTCTAGGCTGAACAGTCCCAGCTCTGTTTGGAGAATGCTTCCTTCCTAGCCGTCTTCATCAAAAGGCAAAATATCAGCTAATCTCAGGGGCAGCAAGATCACTGGATTTCATATTAATGAATAAGAAGGTTGAAAAAATAAAAAAAAAACCCTGTGATGAGGTTAAAGAGCTCTTATTCAAATAAAGCTTCTTGCTTAAATAGCACAGGAAGAAAAGAGAGGAAGGATATCTAAACATTTCAGTGATAAACAATGTTTAAAGTCTGTGCCCCTCCCAGCAGTAACAGGAGAGGCAATCCTGTATGCTACAGAAGCAAAGCCAGCATCTCACTGTTTCCTAAAGCTTCCTGTGGTGAAGGTTATAGTCAACAAAGCATTGCAATTCTTGGGCGTGTGTGACATGCTATTACTTGTACATTCATTTTTGTTATAAAAACATGCTTAATTGTTTTGGAGTTTTGGTGTGTGTGTATCAAAGCGTAATCTGTACATTGACTTCTGTTGAAAGGGTTATTGACTTCTGTTGAAAGACGGGGCTGGCTCAGCTCCTAAATTAGGGTTCACTTTAAAGCCTACAGACTTCAACTGAAAGCCTTTCATTGACTTCAGTCAACTTTAGATGAGGTTCCTAGTGCAAAATATTGAACCCGTTTGCAGCAAAAAAACTTAGAGAATGAAATGAAAAGATGACTGAAAATAAAATCACAAATTTTTCTTCAAATCTTGGCTTTTAATTGCTAGTCAGAGCTAAAAGGGCAAACACAAGAGCTGGGGTAAGCTGTACTAGCCTGAAGCTTTAACAGTTATAAACAGCTTGGAATAGTAGGAAAGACAAAATGATATTTGTTAAGAAATGGGCTGCAGCTGAATACTGTGTATACAAACACCATAGTTGGCAACCATTATGGAAAATCGCCTTGTCTTTTTTTTATGGTAAAGCAAAACAATACAGAGGAATCCTGCAGATTTCTTAAAGTTCCGTAACACTGAGTAATAGTCCAGGCAACACAGATTGGAAAAGCAAGAAATAGAAAGGAAAGGGGAAAAAATACATAAGTAACTGAAAACTACCTGATGCAATTTGCTAGAGGGATACAAAAGGAAAATAGAGAGATTACTTAGTTATTAGTGAGAGATATTAATTAATGACAAAGGAAAATGACCTAAGTGTTTTCCTTACGTGAATTTGGACTGAAATTGGAGATTAGAAAGTATCACAATGAGGTGAACTCTGGATTCTGCTGTAGAAGAAAATGTATAAGTTCACATTATGTAGCTTGCTGGATTTTAATAATCTAAATATTGACTGGGATAAGCATTAGACACACAAAAATAGAGAGGCTGTTTGACTAGAGAAAATGGTACTTCTCTTTGAAGACTTTCCTAATTAATGAGTTTCTTATTTTACTATTGTACATTTCAGATTAGTCACAAATCCAGGTCTGAAGTTCAGTAGTTGTTTAATCTAGTTGTTGGCGATGTTGCTTCTCTGGTTGGAATACTTGATGAGACCAAGTTCCACCAAAGGAAGCAGCAAAAAGTTTTCCTTCATAATGTAGGTGGTAGTGAAGAAAAACTACATTGTCAGCAGTTCTGAACACCTTTCTGATTATGTTTGGCAAATCTGAGATCTACAATCAATCAATGAACAGAGCTTCTCCGTATAATATTGAATTATAGCGTGTCTCAGAAGCAGCTAAGATACCTGGCTAGGGGACTATAAAGTGAAGTCAAGCAGATAAGTCCTGATTCCCAAACAATGAATGAGAAATTCCATAATTCAAACTGAAATACCCTTGGAGCAGTACATGTATTTATTGCAAACCACAATTCATTTCTTTACATTTTATTTTACAAATTCTCCATTACTTGCTTCAGTTACAGTGAAATGGCCTACTGTATTTCAAGATATTTCTAGTTGATCTTGCACTTCACTTTTCTATGTCAAGAAGTATTCAGACAATTGAACAATCAGATTACTGAAAAGATGTTAAGTGCCGTGTGATGCAAGGAAGTGTGAGCTATTTAAGGACTAATGTGAAAAATAGCAGCTTACACACTATCAGGTAGGTCTAAAAGGGAAGAAAGGAAGAATAAGTCAATATGATTAGACAGGACTGTATTCAATAAGCACACTTTTGTTTTGAAATTTTGAGAGAAGAATGTTATTTCTTAGGAGATTTTCCTTAGGATTGTAGAAGATTCTTCTACTCTGTAACATGTATTTTGTCCTTGCAATGCCCATAGTTTGTAAGAGTAATCTGATTGAAAAGAATTGGATGCACAGAAATGAGAAATTTTTTTACACTGGAGAAGCTAAAATGAATCTGCTATATTAAAAATCGCAAAGATTATTTATACAAGAAAAGAGGTGTTCAATCATTTTTAAAGCAGAAACGAGGTCAAAAAGAAAAACGTTACATTAATGATAGCTATTTGGCAACTCTGCAGAGGTTTCTCTGGAATGAGAAGTTGTTGAGTTCATTCGAGTGGATACACCACAAAACCATTACTTTAAACAGCTGGTAACTTTGGCCAAAGGACTAAGTGAGCATTTGCAACTAAGTGCCACATAAAAACTGAATAAAACTTAGAATCGTAGAGCCTGTGTTTTGCTGCTCTTTATCGATTGAAATTTCCCGAGCCTTCAGTACTGAACTAAATCTGCTCTCTCTGAGGTTAAAAAGGTAGGTAAACATTAACGGATGAATTCCCACACCACCAATGGGCAAACTGAGACACGGGAGGTTTAAATGAGCATGTCCTTCTTTTGCACAAACTTTAAAGAGACCCAGCTTGCACTCGGTTTCTTTCTTGTGTGAAGCAGAGAGGCAGAACCACTGCCATCCATTCTGAGCTTGCATGCTTTTATCTGCAAGGTTTGCAAAATGGATAATTTAAGGGGGGGGGGAGGAAGCAGCTTCACTGAACAAGGTGTATGTGAGTGAGCAGCTTCTGAACTGACCCATGGTGCGTCCCAATGGGAACAGTGGGTCTGGGTCAGCCAGGGGTAGGAGGAAGGACTCTGACATGAGCCCGCTCCTCTTTGCTCCCAGGCCCTGGGTTGGCCCAATTACCTGTCCTGCCCAGAGGGAAGCCATCCACCACTTATTCCCAAAGGGAAGCCAGCAGCAGTGGTTTGTATCCTGAACTGATGCGTGTTGAGTGTAAACCCCTTTTTCACACTGCCCCACTTTTCCTCACAAGCAGATACTGCAGTGCTGCCTGTAACACAGCTATATAGCTGCCTGTAGTGCAGTGCCAGAGAATGCCTGGTAGAATAAGCAACCAGTTTTAATTCTTATAGGATATCCTGATCACAGTAAATGAATGAAATCTGGCTTTCAAACACCAAGGCTATGTTCCAACAGCCAAACCTTCGCTTCCCAGTCTCAGAAATGCCCCCTTCCCATAGCACCATCGTTTATGCACAGTACGAGTTAACAGCCTGAGTTTATCTTGCTAAAAGTCTACCACTCTAAAACATATTTAGATTGCACTGAAGTCTGCATCTGTCTTAGAAGGGACTAGGAACTTGGCAATGTAGAAAATTCAGTAATTTATGAGTCATGTGCTCATAAAGTGAGAAAAGCCTTATATCAGAAAATACTTTTTTTTTTATATTATATATCCAAAACATAGCAGAAAGTGTGTTTTTAGTAGAGTCTCGGGGATGGAAATGTAACAAACTTTTATTAACGTTTGAAAAAGATCTAAGAATTTATGGTAATTGAAGATGGAGTGCCAAAGAATTTACCAGAGATGAGTGCCCATTTCCATCAAAATTTAAGTCAATGACAAACTATTAAGACATTTTCATGAAGTCCAAAGGATTGCAAGGAAAGTGTAAAGATACTTTTAATTATAGCATTTTCTATCAATGTATATTTACAGAAGTAGATACGCCCTACAGAAAAATGGCAAATATTTGTAGGAAGAAAGGTGAAGAGGGTCAGAAAAAACGCACATTCTACAGAAAACAGGGAATATGGGTACTGTAATTAATAGATCAAATTGTCAAGGAATTGCAGAAAGGATCAGAGGGTAAAAAGATAATTAGCAGATCAAAGGGTAAGAAGCCAAGTGTTGAAATAAAGTGGTAGTGATACAGACAGTTAAAGAGGAATTATTGACCAATAATTGTATTGCTTTAGGCAATGTATGCTTTGCTAGAACCATTATTAACAAGGTTTTTAATGGACTACTCTATTTTTATAAATGTGGAGTTACGAATGTCAAATGCCATGAATTCATTGCAGAGCCACAGTGCACTAACAGTAACCTAGTTTTTAGGAGTTTGTAACTGTAATACCAAAGGGAAATAGATGGAATTCAGGCCGCAGTGGCTGGTTATGTGGTCAGGGAAGCTCCTTTGACTACAGAAATAACGTAGAGTGTGATTTTCAGAGATTTGGCATAAGGCCAATTCTCATATCAACATAAATTGTATAGTTTATTCTGGAGTGGGTGACATCCTGGGCTAAAGCCTCTGCAAATCCTCTCCCTTGCTCTGAGTGAGCTTTATTCCCTCCGTTATTCGAAAGGGTTCAAAAGTCTACCAGCAGAAGACCATCTGTTTTCATGCTACAGCACACCTGCCTCACCAGTAACGAGGCTAGATTGAATGAGTGAAAAGCTAATGGGGAACCAGGGGTTTCCAATTGTCCCCTGGAGTACTGTTTTGCCAAAAGGGCGAGACCTCTACCTAAGTGGAGATTTCAGTCCTGTTTTCAGCAGCCCACTGGGCTACAGGCATTGGGTCCCACTATGGCTGACACCATGGGATGTGGTCAGGCAGAGGTTAACTGAGTGGAAAAAGCAGGTAAGACCCTGTTTATACTCTGTACTTAATGACTTCAGCAGAAAGCGTTGTAAGAAACCTCATACCATTGCTGCCTTACCACTTGTTACGACCCGGTCTGATTGTCAGGCTCGGGGAAGGTTCGTAATGATCCCAAGGGCAAAATTAAGACACAAACGAGGTCATATGCCGCCAATCAGATGTTTTATTGGGTAAATATAAAAGAGTAAAGTGATAGGAAAGGCAGGAAATATTAGGAGGAAATTAAGGAAGCATTCAGAGAGATGAGCAAAGGATAGTCACCACCATGGATCCAGCGTTGGTCCTGCATTCGGTGAGGAAAAAAAGGAGAAGAGTGAGGAGAAGTGAAGGTTCTTCTAGAGATGTTGGTTCTGCGCAGGGTGCTCGGTGATGATAATTCCACAAATCACGTGCACACGAACACATAGACACGAACACATAGACACGAACACATAGACACGAACACATAGACACACACAATGAGCGTGAGCACACGCACATTTATCAGGCTACATGATTAGTATAAACCCGCCTAAATTTACACTTATTGGTTAGTGATTAACATTTCATACACTATTGGTTTACTGTATTTAAATTAGCCTCGCTTGCTATGTAAATTAGCACGCATGCTCCTTTCAGGTGTGGGGCGGCAGGTCTTTTTGGTCTTGAATTGAGTTGGTGGTCGCGATCTCCCCTCGCCACATTTACCTTTCACCTACTTTCTGCACTTTTATCTTCTCTGGCCACAGTCCAGTCTTTGGTGCCAAGATGTTCACTTTTATCGGCTTGTTAGCTCTTCTTCAAGGTTAGAGCCGTTAGTTTTCCACAGTTTGTTACCTTTTAGCTCCCTCCCAAATTCCTTTCCCAAGGCACAAGTGGTTAGTAGTTTTGCTAATTGGAGAATTACATCAGTGACCAGTCAAACCAAGAGGAGTGATACCAGGACTGTCCCTCAGGCAGGAGGTGTCGGGGGGGAATGAGATGCTTCACAGAGCATGGGGAATGGGGCCGAGGCAAGGCCGCCCTGTCTGCACAGGACTCCCTCCCTCACCCTCACTCCAGGGTACCGTCCAGTCCTGGGTCCTAGTGACCATCGCTCTGTATTGTAGTTTTAGCACCCAGGCTGTTTGAGACATCTTGTTGTTTTACATTAGCAGTTCTCTACACCACTGTTTGAGGTAGCTAAAGCTGTTAATCTGCCATTTTTGTGCCCAGGGGTAGGGAAGAAAATTCAATGAGATTATCTTTATTGCTTTACTTGCTGCAAAGCAAGGAATGCAAAATGTCAGATTGCATTGCTCAGACCCAATCCAGATGTTTCTTGGAGTGAGAGTAGAGACCTGTAGGCTGAGTTTTGACTAAGGTCCCTCTTTGCAGTTCTGGACCCACAGGGGATAGTCACAGGCTTGGGAGCTGCTGTAGTGGTTGGTTGTCAATACCCCTACCTAGAAAGGAGTTCTTGAATATACTGATCTTAGTATTTTTAATAATACATACGCTATCTGAGTGTGGATAAGGATGGGAACTGCTACAGTGGTTCAGGTTTATGGTACAATTAAACAAATCTGTTGAGAGCCTTGATGAGGGGAGCAGAGGACCCTCAGGTGAGCTGAAGGCATGCTGCCAGTTTTGCTAGGGATTGGCAGGGGATAATTTTGGTTTCTGCTTCCATTTTTCAGAGTCTATTCCTTAGCAAAATAATAGAAACATGTAAAGTAAATGAGTTGGTGGCATTTTTAGTTAGCATCTAATGGATTTTCCTCTGCAAAGAGAAGTACATAAATACAGTTTGTCCACAGCTTTACTCTTCCATTTATCTCGTCATTAAGAGAAATCTGTGCAAAAAGTTGTGTGGATTTTTTTTCTTAAATGGTAAACACCTCCTAGATTACTAAGTGATAGAAAAGATTGAAAATGTCAGTCAAAGGAGCTCTTGTGCTTCTGCTGAAGGCAATGACAAAACTTTAATTAACTGAAAGTCAGCCAGTGGTCTAAAACTGGGAGTGCTGAGGTCATTCCCAAAGAGATGAAATATAAAAGTCTTATTGAACGGAGGCAACCGTGTGTACATAAGTATATACTTGCAGTTTTGGGTTATAATAATCATTCCTGGAACTAGAATAATGCCTGCAGTGAGAGCTACAAGATCAGGCTCTTTTAGAGAGCAGAGATGGGGAAGGCTATAACTATCCAAATCACTGTAGCACTGAAAAACGAAACATGAAATGGGGATGAATGTCTAGATAAAAAAATGTGCTGAAAGATAACAAAGCAATATTTTTCTGCAATTCTAACTCCTAATTCAAAAATTAAATATATTTGCTTTAAGTCAGGAAAAATGAGGCATGGTTAATGTTATTTAATGACTGATGTAAATTCAACTAGCAGTATCTATAAAATTTGTAGCTCTGTAATTAGTGAGTGGGAAAAGTTTAATATTTCAGAAGTCTCACTTTGGATGTGTAATTCCAGCTGGTTCTCACAGTCCTAAATAAGGTCCATGTGAATTACTTTCTAAACAATTCCTGATAAATGATCAGCCACATCTCTTGCTGCTTTTTCTGGGTTAATACCCTAATTGTCTAAATGAGATAATAAAATAAGATCAATCTAAAAACTCCATTGAAATGTATCTATTTTGTAAGAAATGGTGCTGCATAGTCTGTAATAGGGAGAGGATGATGAGGTACCCTAAAGTGATTAGACATGCTGCAAGAGTGAATTTAATTTGGAAGATTGAGAGGTGTGGAGATAACTGCTTTCTGCCTACACACTTTTACCACTACTCAGTATAACTGAGGACTTATAAATACTTTATAAATTAAAGAAATTAACCACAGCACTCCCAAACTGCGAGAACCACCTACACCATTTGTACATTGTTCTATTAATAGTGGCTAAAACATTAGCTCCTGCAACCATGGCATATATTAAAATGGAACAGAATTGAAAAGATCAGAAGCTGGTGTTCTTTTCCAGGCAAATATGTGGATTTGGAGGGACTAGATACTTTTCAGGTTTAAAACAACAATAGTTTCCTGGCTATCTCCAGATCCCTGACCCGAATGACAGTATTTTTAGGTGATCTATGTGTAATGACCAGATTCAGTAAATCCCAAAAGACAGACCCCCACAGCCTCTATAAGTGTCCTCAAGCTGCTGCGATGCTCTCAGGAAGGAAACTTTGTCATCATTCACTTTTGTGCAGCAGACCCTGTGCTGGAATTAAGCTTCATTTTTCCTCCTAATTCTCCCCAAACTAACCAAAATCATTATGCGACTAAACCCCCTCTCACTCCCCAGCCCAGCACTTCTGCTTGCATCATGCCTAGAAGCCTTATTTAATCTCACCTGCAATCCAATTAAAAGCCTCTCAAAATTTCACACCTGTGCTAATTGTAGATTCACATCACTGCTTTGTAGTCATTAAGTCTATGAGTTAATGTTTTTATGAGTGCAACTAATCTAGTTTATCAACAAAATGCTGGAAGGTTTATGTGCTAAAACAAGATAATCAGTATTCATGCTTCAAGATTTCAGCAGGGGTCAGGAAGGAATTATCTTATGGAGCATTTCAAAATGGCTAATTATGTTTGTTCATAAAATTTGATCCTAAAACAATTGAAATCAGAGTAAAAGCTTTTGAACTTTTAACTGTGAATGAGTAATTTGGCTGAGGTGATAATTTATATCAGAAAGTCCTGTGATCATTTTATTCTTCAGTAAAGACCAAAAAGATACATGCTATTGGGTTTGTATTTTCAAAGTGTAAGCCTCTATCTCCATGTTGCTTGCAAAGGCTGGAAACATACTGTGGAGAGGCAGTTGCTGATGAAGCTGTATTTCTATATATGTGTGCATGGATGCATATTCTGTAAGAGACACATAATTTTAAAGCAGTGGTCCTCTCAGCTAGCAGAACAGAATTGAATATTAACCATGTGCACACGGTTGCCAAATACCTCTTGTAGATCCCAAAGATACAGTATTCAAATAGTCTAAAATTTTCTATTTTGCTAGAGATTTTCACCCTCGTACAGCAGCAATCACCTAGCAGTGGAAGACCCACCTAGAACCTTAGACAGTTGAGGACAAATAAAAACAGAGCAATGAGAAAGAGAAATACTTGTAATTCAGCCAGGATTTTTTTTTTTGCTAATGGATTCTTGCTCCCAATCCACCCAGAGTAAATCAACAGGCATGTGGCATGTACTACAGATGGATCAGCCCTGGTAAACATATACAGCTGCACATATCTGTTACACAGGTGCTTGGTTTTAGACTCGCTGGCTAGCCAAGAGCAGTCAGTTTTTGGCAAATGCCTGTAGCTCCACAGATTGGAAGAGAAAAGACAGTGAGAAAGTAGTCAGCTGGCACTAACACTTTCCATAGCAGCCCCTAAGCCTGAGCCAAACCTGCCGGTCTCATTCCTCACCCCGTATTCTGAATCACTGTCAAATTCCTAAACTTATTTTGCAATTCAGTGGGAGGATTTTTGGCTGGAGTTATTGGAACAGAGACACTGGGATACTTAGTACCTCTGTTTACAGTATTAAGCCCTTCAGTTTTTGATCATTCTGGGGTTGTGTGGGGTTTTTATGGTCTCTCCCCCCCTCCTTGGTGTTGGGTTTTGGTGGGTTTTTTTTTTGTGGTTTTTTTTTTTTCTTTTTACCCCCCAACTTGGGGGGGAGAAAGGGCAAGAGCCCTTTGTGGACAAGTTGGCATTTGGCAGTGGCAGTGCAGGCTGCTCTTTACTAGCTGGACACGCTGCAGGTGTAACTGAAGTACGGTGACGTTTATTATGTCCCTCTAAATAGCTGCTGCTGATGTTGCAGAATTGGTGCCGAGCCAGTAGAAATGCATGAACCATAATCAAGCCTGAGAAGACAATGTTATGATGTTGACAGAGAAAAATATATATCTCTCCACTGTTAATGTTAGGATCAGATTAATCTATGTGATATCTAGATGACAATGGGCCAAGTCACTTGGTGATGATCTGTTGTGATAAGAACGATAGAGAGGCCTACAGAGGTCATATTAAGCTTATACATAATGAAATATATACATTTTTCTGACAGTTCCATCAGTTTTGCATAATCTAAGATAACTTTTTCTCCAACGCTCTACTTAAGGAATATAAGTCCTTTTTTAATATTATTTTATGTTGCAAAGATACCTTTCCAACTATGAGCCGATAGAGATTTGCCTCTGCTCCTTGCTATTAAGAGGTGCATGAGTTGTTTATTCATGAAGATCTAAATTGGGCACATATATCTGCATGTTTATAGGGCTCTATAAATAGCCTGAGCCTCTAGTGGCCAAAGAGGGCCAAAAAGCCAGGCTTCCACTTAAACAGAAATTTGGTTTTATCAGTATGATAAACCTAGAGTGATGGCCAGGGCTTAGGAAAGCAAGGCCTGAGCACCCATCTGAAAAATCCAAGCTATGACTATAAAATCTGCAGTTGGGAGGAAGCCTGGAAACCCTGGGGGGTCTTAGTTCCTCTAGAGACAACTTTTGGGGTCTGAGGGCCCCTATTCAAAGCCAGAAAGCTTCAACCTTCGTTGATCGAGGTATGCAGACCATCCCTAGACCAGGTATCCTGAACATCCCAACTCCATCAATTTTTGGTACTCCAGCAGGAGCACAGACAGGATTTCACTCAAATAACGCTTAACTTCACTGAAAGCAGATCTAACACAAATTCCTTTAGACAAAACATTTAAAATGCAAAAACTGGTGGTTTTAATTAAACAGAGTTTTGCTGGAAAATTTCTGACTTCCATCCTCTTATGACTTTCTCTAAAATATGTGTAAAACGTCTGTAATTTAATCAGTGTGCTGTTAGCTTATAAACCTAATGACAACTGGTTTAATGCCAACATTTTTGTTGGCACTGCAGTTCATTTTATTATAATCTTTCAGCAGCTCTGGGACTAAATTCAGAATTCTTGCTTTGGATATCAAGAATGGTAAGAAAGAATCAACATATTTTCTTTGGTTTCACAGAGAAACCTTGGTTTCTTGCCTCTTTTGAGCCAAAAGAAAACATTAATTAACAACATTACATCTTTAGTGAGGTCTGGGTGAGATATCCCTCTAAGGTGTTATCATCGTTTTAAGCAATGACACAGTATCCTCAAACAATTTCCAGCATAAGTTTGTCTGACCTTTAGTTTGAAACTACCCACAACGGGGACTGGTCTCTTTTCACTCTTCATTACCTTAGCCACTTACATCCAAGTACTTAAGGATTTCCTATTTTTGCATTAAGTGTGGAATATGAATATATGACTACATGATATATTGATTTCATATGAATGATAAATGGAGATATTATTTCCCAGCGTATGAAAAAATACAAAGCTAGCAATTTATTCACACCAAGAAAATCAGTAAAATCACACTTCAGAAAGTGGTTTAACCTTTATTTTATTCTGCTTTTCTGTCCTCTTCCCTCCATCCTTATTCCTTCTTAAGAGCGTCACAGGCATGGTATGCATACTGTAGAAAGGATATTAGTCTTCAAATAGACCTTATCCAGCCTAGCTCACAGCACATACAGATAAAGGACACCTTCCCAGCAAAATATTTCATAAATTGCTTTGCAGCCTGCCCTTCCCAAAGGTTATTTGTGCATTTTAATTAGCTCAGATTTTTTTTTTTTTGCCATTGATTAGGCTGATTAGACAGATAGTGAAATATAGCTAAGAAGAGGATATCAGAAGAGGCAAATGCTACCTTTAAATATGCTGAGGTGTTGCTGGTGCTGTCAAGGCTCACTGTGGCAGATCAGCACCCAACACGTCGATGAAGCACACCACATAAGAAAATGGGGAGTGCCAGAACTGGCTTGATAATGGACAGAAAGTTCATCCTTCTGTGGTGGGGTTTTTTTTTTTCAATAGCTCATCAGTGGCATTAGGAATATCCAATAAATAGCCAATACACTGTAGACTGACACAGCTCTCTATGCACCTATTAATAGCAGTAACTATGCTAATGTATGTAATGAGCTAATTACCTGTGGTATAAACATGAAGTGCTGCATAAAGAGGGCTTTTTAATCCCAGATAATCTAAAATTTTAATCAGCTTGCTCAAAAATGACCAGGTTTTTTGATTGCATAGGTTTGATTGTAGTCCTTGGAAATACAGTGCCAAAAGATAGTTTTCCATAATTTAGTCAAGAAATAATCGTATTCTCTTAGAAATAACTGAAAAGATGATAAGCCATCATCTGTTGCAGAATTTGGCCTTCCTGCAAAAATAAGTCCTTTCAGTGTGGGGATCCTGTGTGGTCAAACTGACTGCCGGAAAGAAAATATTCTCTGTTCGTTATCTAGATCTCTTCAGTCTACTCAATTCAAGAAGGAATTTTGCAAGAGCTTGCAATCACTGGAACAGAAAATAGATGCACTGAAATGCTATTACATTTACAGAAAGCTTCAGGATAATTTATTTACGAGATGAGTTGTTGCTTTTACGTACTCCTTATGTTTATCAAATTTTTGGCATTTATTCTTCCCAGTTGGGCCAGTGAAAATCAGCTAATTAAGGTGTTACTCAGGCATACAGCTTCCAACCCCATCCAGAAGCAGAGAAGTGGGAAGAAGAATTATCCAAGGGTTTTTTTAGAAGCTTTTAATAGATTCAGCTGGAGTAGGTAGAAGGGGATCCAGGAGATGCCTACTTGCATGGTAACTGGAGCTCAGTTGACCATGTCAAAGAGCTGGGTCCTTCCCACCAAGGTCACACTGTCCCTCTGCAGTGATATCCTTCCTGGCCTTCTCCAAGAGGAGCAAGGGCTTTGCGGCCAGGTCCCGCTCTCCTGCTGAGAGCTGGCTGGCTGAGCAGGGCTTTCATGGCTGGTTTCTGATGAACCTGCTGACATGCAGATTGATGCTCTTCTGCAGGTATAAAAACTTGTCCATCATGTTCCAGTAAACATGGGGCTGTCCCTTGACTGGGAGGCAACTTGGTGGACAAAATATATCGTAATTGGAGCTTATGTCCATAGCAGAGGCTTTTACCAGCTGAAGACAGTGGGTGCCTGAGCAGGGAAAGCTGTGAGTTCATTACTTTGTGAATCAGTAGGTCTTTATTCCTTGAAAAATGAGGATAGCAGAAGCGTCAGGTTTTCTGGCTTGTTTCACCATTGTACTTGCACACAGAGTGATGATGATTTAGGCCTTCAATACGTAGTTTGAATACTCTCCTACTATGGCTTTGTCCTATAGATTTGGCCATAAAGAAGCAATGATTCAGGCTTTAATGGCAGCCTTAAAATTTTTTGGTCTAACAAGCAAATATCATTTGGTGTGTCCAGCAAAGTTATTATCTCTTTATGTCAATTAAATTATGTCTGAAGCAAGGTTTAAGTGCAGTAGCATTGCAGTTAAAGATCAAAAACGATTGTGTTTTGCATGGCAATACTGTAAAACACTGCTATTTCTATTTAAAAAAAATCCATTTTTCTATAACAGATTACATTGTTTCTTTGAAGTGTGAATTTAAGCAGCTAGTGTTTATAATAATATGTACATCATTAATCTTCAGACTTTCATCTCTATAGTCCTATTTAACACAGTGAAGCTTCAAAAGGTACGGATGCCTTATATTGTTTGAGATATGAGGTAAAATATAAATGAAAGATCTGGGGAATCAAAATTATACCCATAACCTTTTTTTTAATCTGCATAACATATTTAATGCTAGATGTGTTAGAAAGCTACCTGTATATTTGCCTGATGAACAGTAATACGGACATACTGGAAAGGGTAAACATATTAATTAGAGCCTGCACATCTCTCCTTCTTGCTAGTGTAATCATTAAATTGATTTTTCCAGTCTGACATGTAATTGTTCCAGCGATGGAATCCTGCTTTCCACTCTCGTTCTGCTTCATCAGTATTTCCTGTAAAACATGAAATGGGTTACATTAATCTAAATTTGAATCTCTTTATATGCTAATTGAAAAATAATTTTGATTATCAATGTCATTTGCTCCAAATACATTATAGGATGGTCTTTTGCCTCTTTTCTTAAACCTGGAATGACTGAAAATTCAGTGATTAACACTTTATCTTTACATCAGGAAGGAAGGACTGCAGAAAGATCATTCTGGCACACTGCAGGGTAATAAATATACTTACGTATGGGCTTGTTGCTTTTGGATAATACTTCTGTCCATCAAATTTGTCATTTTAAAGCCACTTTTTTTTAATCCTCAAAATATTACTTCGGTTCAGCACGCTCTACAGTGAAACCTACGTTCCCCAAAGACTACGATATGCAAACTGAGATAGGTGCTTGTAAAGATACAGTGAAATCACAGCTTTGTTCAAGGCAACAGTGTTGCCATTAGTTTCAATGGATTTCAATGGATAGCCAGGATTTCACCCTACTGTGGAATAAATCCGCAAGTTTAATGTGTAAGGGGCACAAGTCTGGAGAAGGATACTGTAAAATGTGCACTATGTCAAGATGAAACCATCTTCTCTTTTTCATTCTAGCCTATAAAGCATTTGCTGACTAATCCTGTGTCCCAAGGCAATATTTATTGCCAAATTTGTTACAGGCATCAGAGCAGAGGGTGAGGATGAGAAGAGTAATAAAAATATATAATTTTACAAGGTTCCCAGACTATTTTACAGACAGGGATCACTTCCTCCAGTGCCAAAAGGTAATTAATGCTAGGGAGAAATGCAGTGACCTTGCAGGAACAACCCATACAACAACTAAAGGAAAGATAACATATGTAGGCTGTATCACATACTGTGGCTTATTATTTTGGATCGGTTGTAGACTTTTTCTTAAAGTTTAGAAACTATTTATGATCTATGAATGCCTTTGTTCATTCTGGACTTAATTATCTCAGTGTCCTATATTGAAATAGCTTGCTTCCAAAAAAATTTGGTAATTGTGTTCATGAGATAACAGTTCCATAGTTTCTTTATGCTCTTTTGACTTTATGTTCTGCTGCTGCAGTAGAGCATAGGCCCTTTCCCTCCATAAATACACCCTTTTCCCCCTTTTTATGATCTGCCAGCCCTGCAAGTTTAACTGGTTATGTGAAAATGAAATACTTTTGTGTTTTACACATCAGTAGAGAAAATATTCTGGAAAGAGAGTTAACAGAGTCAGAGACTTAGTTTGGAGAAGCATCCAGTAATTTGGTTGCTTATCTGCAGTTTAGCTCAACATTTCCAAACCTTTTTGGTCTGGAAATCCAGATGGCAATTTAATGAGACTTTGAAATGAGATTTACGTTACTTCTTGGTTTCAGTGACACCAGAAATAAAACCAAGATACTTTTTCTTGGGAGGTTCTGTACTTCTGCTTTTAGTCAAATTGTGAAGAACAAATATAAGAGAAAATATTAAAAAAATTAACCACACTCCTCTCCCTCAGTTCAAAGATGTAAATAAACTTGGTTACATCAGAGACCAAAGAAAAGTTCAGATAACTTTTAATTTTTTTTTCTGCAGGCCACAATTGTCATTAACTCAAAGAGGATTTGTAAATGCTGGTAACAATAAAACCATGTTTTGATTACTAAGCTATGCAGATATGACTCAGAACTATGGGGAGAAGACATGCACAACATTTTACTTTCCTGACTCTAAGAACTTGCCTTTGCACAGTTCTTTAAAATAAGATGTAGCCAGGGTCTCAGGTAAAGCCAAATTTTCCACCTATGGCAAATGGACTGATAATTTAGTGTATAAACCGGTACTAGTATTATTTGGAGAAAAATGCCTCAACCATATTTCTTGTCTTATTCTTGATTATGGGTATCCAGTTTTATTTATCCAGGCAAAGCCTCCACTTATGAATTAAAAAAACTCTGTTCCTTCTTTAATTATTCAGGTTTAGATGTGTTTGAAGTCTGCCCAAAGACTTGAGAAACTGGAATACCTCTACCATACACACATCTTCAATTAAAAGTCACTGTTCTAGAGTATAAATTATGAGGCATTTCAGTGCTTCTTAAAGATCACAGTGAAGAAGTGAGTCAGCTAGAGAGAGCAGACAACGAGAAATTCAGAGTAGCCACCATTATGAATCTAAATGACAAAAGGGGGAAGGAAAACACTGAAATAAGAACTTGGATTCCCATTTGTTTGCTTTTTTCAGTGATAAGATCCAAATTGAAGTCACAAGTCAATGCATCCCATTATCACCAACATCATCAATCTCTTTGAAGCAACCACCCATGACTTAGATGAGCTGACAGCTAGAAGGCAAAAAAAAAAAAAAAAATTAAAGTATTCGACTTGACCGATAGTTACAGCTCAGAGCACTGGGTTACTACAATGCGCTGCAGTACTACGGAAGTCAGCTAATAATACAGTGAGGTTATTTTGCTATATGCAGTCACTTAGGCAATCCCAAACTTTATAGTAATACCAATTAGTCTAATGCAAAGCCCAGTGAAATTTGCAAGGAGAAAAGGGGAGGTTTCAGTAGGCAGTGAATCATACCTCAGTGCTCAGAAAGGTCCCAGTTTAGCAGACCAAAAAAAATGAAAGTGGGTTTTTTTGATTCTTCAGCAGTGTCAGTGCAGACAGCTGGCATTTCTTTTATTTCCACACAGTCATACAGCCCTTACTTTAATGGCATTATAGCAAAGTTAAATTTATCTCCATACCATCATTTGTCGAACTGCTAGATGTGCCAATAAAGTGCTAATCTTAAATGTATTTTTGTGGTATTAACATTAAGATTGGGACAAAGGCCATATAGCTGTTATGATATAGTATAATTAATAAGGGATGACAAGTTAGAATTATTTTTTCTGTCCTCAACAGCTCATAAATGCAGGTACCTGCAAACTTCTTCATTCATTAGTATGATAAATGCTACGAGTTTATCTATGCTGTAGATTCTCATGGTGATAGTTTCTACACAAATGTTCAGAAAGGAGAAAACAAATAGTATCGATACTTCAGTATCTCTGTTCAATGTTCTTTAATCTCACAGTCTGAATATCAATGCCTTTTTAACCACAACAGTATATTTGTTTTCATCTGTATTTTTAAGGACTTTAGGTTTTTAATTTTTTTTATTATTCTTTTCTTCCAAAAGTCAATAGAGCTCTCTGGGAGATGAAATATTGTAAGGGCTGTTATCTCTCCTATGACCTGGGATGCAAGGTACTGCAGTTAGAAAGAAATCGGATAGTTAAGGTACATAGCTTATTGCCCATAAGTGTGCTGAGTACAATCTTACTTTGTCGGCAGGTGCAGTAGTATTGGTGAGGTTACTTTTGACTAGTTCACTTTTCTGCATGCATAATGAGCGCAGCATCTAGCTCTGTGAAAACTGCTTCTGATGGTGAATTTTCTAATTGGTCACATTTTTAATATTCTTACTACCCAGAATATTTAGCTCTATAGAACCCAGATACTATTTGGAGGATCATAGAAAATACAATTATTTTGGTTAGTCACTGGTCAAGAGGTTGAGCTTCTCTCTGTCTCTACATTCAAAATCTTTTTAGGGTTGTTTTAAAATATAATGTATTTATATTAGCTACTTTGATGTTTGATTTCTCTATAGATGATATCTGATGCAGTAATATAAAATAAAATAGAAAAAATAGGTATTATATGTATTAGGCACACTAAAATAGTAATGGAACACAAATGGGAAGCTTGGCTGCCTGCAGCTTTCTATAATCAAGAGGAAACAGGCATATATAAATAGTTAGGGCTCTAGATGCATTAAAGATTGTGTTAAGGAGGTAGAGTCTAACACAGATGCTTTTATAATTAACATATGATTGCTCTAAAAGCTACTTAAGAGTCACTGTTTACTGTCCCTCTGGTGTGTTTCTTTTAGAGCAGTCATCAGAAAAAGTTCTGGTGATAGTCCCAGTGTTCATACCCTCGAATGAAATATTAAATGCTGAATGCTTCCAGCTTGTCTTAGGGTGAGTGGGAATGGAGGGTATTCTCGGTGCCTTTGCAATAAGGTGGAAATCTGTGTAGAAATTGTGTCTAGTTGGAACTGAGAGCCCACGTAAGACATGTCTAGGTCCACTTTACCTGGCTAGTGATTATTATCAGGTTAGATGCAAAGCTATGTGTTTTGACTTGTCTTCAATTATACTTTTATATATTGAAATTGAAGGGGAAGACTTTGAGAAATATTCCCAAATCATACAAACTACTCTAGAGATATAAAGACCAGTATTTTATAGATGGCTGTTACTGTTGTGTTAGTGTGCGAGGCTTATTTTTTTTTCTTATCTTTCTCAATCCATAACCATGACAATTTTTTTGGAACATATCTGTTTTGGTTGCTTGAGGAAAATGGAAAAAAATCTGACCATAAAGATGGCAGGGACTAAGTATTTTCGTCTCTCATATATGTAACTGCCTCAAGGAACCTGTCTTACCCAGCCTGTTGTGAGAACAGGCTTGCTCAGATGCTGAACACATTTGGAGTTGGCGATTACATGCCGAGAAGACCCCAGGGGGATAGCAAAGCTTGTGCCAGGAGTAGATCAGTAACTAAACAAGTGGTTCGTTACTAAGCACATCCATTCAAATTCTGACCACTTGGCACAATGAGAAATCCCCTTGCAATTTCTGCAAAATAAGTCAGTTTAATTATCCTCTTCAGGTTCTAACTGATGTAATTCCACTTTGTCTATCTGAACCCTACTCCAAATATAACTTGAAATAATGATAACATAAAATTTCCTTACTTCTTGTTCTCTGTCATCTTCTATCATATCATATTAAAGCAACCTTCTTTTTCTAAGAATATTTCAATGGAAGAAGTAATAGAAAAGATAGACCCTCAGAAAATGAGGAAATACATGTATTTATGGCATATGCTGTCCTTTGGGCATAAAAGGAGATAGGAAATGCAAAATAATATTTCAGTGAAGAGAATTATTACAATATAAAGTATTATATAACATTTGTAAGCAGAATCTTAAAGGTTTCTTTCAGAATTGTATAAGATTGTATAGGGAACATAGTATTTCTGTTGCAATATTTCAAGGACTGACAGATGTAGATACATGACAAAGCAGGACTGACAGATTTAGATACATGACAAAGCAGTGCTCCTTCTTAACAATATTCTTGTCTCATTTCTATATTAGGATCCAGGCACAATGTTTCTTTCCTTTTGCTAAGAATATGCTGAGGAATTTCTTTAATTAAATTATGTAAATTTATGTTGTAAATTACTGAATATGGCAAAATGATGTATTTATGTCTCCTGGCAAATGCAGAGTGTTGCTTCATCATCCTTCACACCACAGGACCATGCAAAGCAGCTCTGCTGTCCTGCCAAGATGTGCTCTCTTCTGCTCTGCCACAGAGCATTTGGTTATGCACAGTCCATTTGTAAGATGCACATTATCAAATAGAGGTACACAGCCAGGTTAAAGAAATATGTAAAATAGTTCAGTTCTCCTGGCTCGGCATAAAGGGCTTGTCAGAATTTGAGAAAACTCCCTCAAATCCACCCATAATTTGGTATGTCATGATTTTAAAATCTTGGAGTATGCTTTATGAATTATTCATTTTACCTACTGATTTTGCTTCTCTTGATTTAATTGAAAAACATCTGTTGAATTGAGAGGGGGTAAAAGTCAAGCCATAATACAGTTATAGGCTCAAATGAGGAAGGAATAAATTATTTCAGAAAGAATCATCTGTGCACCATGAAAGTTTACATATTTTTTTTAGACTAACATTCAAACTGAACCTTACAGAAAGCTTGTAAATTACTAATTAACATTTTAAAAGTGTATCTTATTTTTGAAATGAGACTTCTCCCCCCCCAAGTCAAACTGCAGAATGCAGTTCCAGAGCTGAAAAATCACTTTATAAAATCAATTCCTTTCGTAGTCCAGAAGCACAGAGGCTTGGTCTGTTTGGTGGGCTTTGCAAAAACGGTGGCATTGGGCTTCTAAAGAAAATCAGTCCTTTGTACTCAACTAAGCTTAAAGTTTCAAACAGGCTGTTCCATTTTTCTGGATATTGAAATCTCATAAACACGCTGCATACAGTCAGGCACAAATCAGTTCTATTTTGCATAGGCAAACCCTGAAGTTCCTTGGTTGTCATCAGTGACTGACGCTCTAGAAATAAACCACAGGGTGCTCTCACGTGAGAGGTAGAACAGAATCCCCTTTTGGCAGCAGCAACACACTTAATATCCTCTGTGGATTAGCTGCATAATAATATAATCCCATAAATAATAGATATAATATAATCCCAATATAACATCCCGCAATGTACCTTAGGTACATGAAGTTTATGCAGAACATCTAAAGCCTCCAGAAATCCCAGTGCAAGCTCCCACTTCAGCAATGTCTTTCCTGCTCTCTCCAGTACCGCAGGAACCCAGAGCCAGGCAGTGCTGACCCTGGCAGCGGGTAGCTCGAGAACAGAGATTGCAGCACTCTGAAATGTCTCACTTTGGGGCGCAGAATCTCCACACAGCACAAGTGCTGGGCCTTGGTCTGTCCCCAGGTTTTGTCCTAGTACATAACGGGGAGGTGAGCCCATGGCCAGGAGCATAGGGCATATTACAGGGTACACCCTCACCACAGCATGGACAGTTTTGTCCAACATCTGAACATCTCATGGAAATTCAGTTACAAATAGGAATGTCAAGATTTAAACTGAAGTATTATGTTAATATCAAGCAAATAATCCTTATATAAAAGTTTTATATAAAAACATCTACAAAAGCATTTTTACCTGTCATTTCCAGGACTTTGGGGAAGAAAAAATTCCAGAATCGACACTGCTGAGCACGTAACTTTGTCAGTATCTCCGAAGCATCAGTATTTAATGTCAAATATTTTTGTTCAGTGCTGGTGAAGACTGGCCATCTTGTTCCATTAATCAGGGTCCCATTTGGTGTTCTAAATGAGAAAAGAAATATTTCATTTGGAATGAGAAATTACCTCAGCACATGAATAAAGCATTATTTGTTTTTTATTTAACAGTTATTTCAGCTTAAGTATGTTAGTTTGGAATTACTGAAGTATACTTTTGTAAGCAGCAGGGGAAAAAAGGAAGGTAAATTTGATTTAACTCCATTTAGGAAAAAAAAAAATTATTTATATTCCCCTTTTGGGGTGTTCTGTGTTCACCTAAGGGAAAAAAGTTAATAAATGTCCATATACAAACTACATTTGTTGAATTTGGAGATTCTCACAGAAGCTGTAAATTATTATGGATGACTTAGGAACAAACTAGCCAACCGGTCTGGGAGGCTGAGTGGTTTATGTTTTAGTTTGAAATAATAGATTGGACTAAGTAGCTCAGATAAAAATGCAAATAAAGGTACAAATAATGTCTAAATTTTGGATGAGAGCTATATTAGGAGAGAAAACAATTATTCCTCATTAAGAAGGAACAGTTTCTCCTTGAAGTATGCTGGGCCCCATCAGTGGAATGCCAAACAGGAGCAATCTCAAATCTTTCGGAAACCAGAAAGAGGTACAGAGCACTTGGCCCTTTATAGAACAGGCTCAGCACGTTAAAGGATCACAGATGTTAGCATTAAAACAGTTGTGATAAATATTTAATAATTCAACAGAATTCATAAGGTTCTAGGGACAGACATCCAGTTTTTCCCCCTCCAAAAAGAACAATATGTAGTAACTATATGACTAGAGAAAAAATAATTGGTTTAAGTGTGTAGAAAAACAACAAAATACATAGGGAACAAATGAGACAGAATATGATTTTTAGAAAAAGAAGATGACTTGTGACTGTTTAAAGTATAAATCTATGTTAGCTCAGAAGAAGTTAAGAATGCAAACTAAACATCTCATTGCAGTGCAAGCAGGACGACTCCTTTTCTAGAAGCTGATATCAAGGAATCTGGAATTTAGGGCAGAAGAACAGTATTTGATGATTCTTGGTGGGATACATTAAGGAGCACTATTAGCTAAGTTAATTTGGTTATCTCTACTTTACTTTTCACCAGGACTCTTCCCAGAAGGCAGTGGTCAGAGAGGAGTCCAGGGTGTGTGGAGCCCACTTGAGTTCTGCTTGCCAAGAGTGGGAACAAGGTACCAGGTGTAGGTGGGAGCAGTCAGAGCACAAGATTCAGCTGCTGAAATAATATTGATATCTCTTAGTTCATTCAGAATGAATCAAGTTTTTGGCCCATGTTTTAGTATTCTGCTTTACTCTGGAGTCTTTAGCACTAGGCATTGGCTGCTTATGGAAACGTGATGTTAGAGTAAGAGATTCAGCACATCATTTCCTGCATTGCTCACTTCTTTACTAATTTTTCTTTACTAATTCAGCTCTGATTAACCTATGGCACCCTTTTTAACTGCACATTTATTTGTGGCTCATGAGAATGATGACTTAAGCAGAGCTGACTTGCACTTCAGTTCAAGATCAGAACGTTAATGGTGCTGTCAGTATTCATTTAACAGCTTTTATGCTATGAAATAAATCATGACATTCCACATTATAATTTACAGGTGTGTGGGGGATTACACAATGGCTACAGATGTATTTTACTAAAAATGATTGAAAGAACTGTCAGATGAACACAGCATTTTGAAATACGTGAACCTGCTGATTATGACATTCTCTCTGCATTTCCAGGAAGCTTACTGTTCAAAGAAATGTCCAGTAATTTTCTTCTTTGCTCCATTGTTGAAAATTTCCCAAGTTAAAAAGTAGCTCCCAGTTACAGCAAAACAGAGATCACAGGAGTATAATTTTTAACTGCTAAGAACAAGTTATGATTATAACCTCGTTGTTCTATCGCAATTACTGTTCATTCCTTCTTGCTAATAACTTCCTGATGAGAATTGCAGTGCCCAGAATATGCTGTAAAATTCCCTGTTCTTTGCACCAAACTCAAAGTTTAATAATATTCATACAGAAAATCAAAAGTATTGTGAGAATATCCTTACTGAACAGAAAGGAATCCAACATACTGCACAACCTTGTCTCTGTCCATCTATGCTGTGGATGGACAATCTTTGCTGATAGATTATAGGAACTTGCTTCTACTGAAACAAAGCTCAAAATTTGCATGGAAACCTTCATCCAGTTGTCTTTATCAATTCCTCAAACCTCTGCTCTTTCATCTTCTGGTACTACTCAATTATCTCTTCTTCAGTACGTTCCAGTTTTGCCCACCTCGGTGCTGTCAATGGGGCCTGAATGTGTGTCCCAAAAGGGCTTGGGCCACGCGCCTTCAGGACAAACCTGTGCATCTACCTTATCAAACACTAATCAGCTTTCTCCGACCTCTGTCCATATCTACAAGACCTAGTCAGGGAAGACCTTCATTTTGTTTGCAGAAAATGTGAGCTTCTTCACTGAATATTTTAGAAAGAAGCTAGCTCCTTTTCTACACACTCTTTAATGTTCGCAGGAGCAAGTCTTATGGCAATTAAGAAATACAATTATTTGAATTGCTCCCAGAGAAGAAATACGAGAGAAAAAAAAAAAACAAAAAACAAAACCCAAAAACCCAAACCACCTGTGTTTAAACTTTGGTGTAAACAGAATTTGTTTCATTATTTCAGCTTTTTTTTTTTTTGCATATGCCCTGAAGTTATAGGCTGGACTCTCTCTACTCTCTGATAGTGGTACAGCAGCTCATTTATAGTTAATTATTTTGTTAAGATATGTCTTTAAGGCAGCCAAACTTATTTTCTCATTAACTTGAAAAACAAAGTACCTTTTTGAGCTCAATCTCTAGTAAAGCTGCTCTCACGTTCTACTTTTATACATATTTGCTCCCAGTGAAGTTCCCGAGCCTTTTTTAACTTGTAGTCAGAAGTTTCTTGATATTACTCACTGTTAGTAAGATCAGGGTCTTCCCCCTTTGGGTATCGTATGTCCATAACTGTCAATAACATTTAATGCTCAAGACTCATTTATAGTAAATAGGTTAGATCTGACATAGGAGCGAAGAGGGTTTTAGAGGGCTTATTCACTGATAATTTCTGTATAGTTAATGTTCATGTTCAACAACTTTAGAAGGAGAAAGTTAATTTGGTTCAGATGGAAAATGCAGCAACCTGAACACAGTTCTGTTAATCATAATAAACATACATACATTACCATTCTCATGATCAATATAGCCTGAAATACAATACTAGCTCATTGCATATTTATTAATTGTTACCTAGCATTACTTTGGTGGTTTGTCAAACACATAAAGACAAAAATTTAATTCATCTAACTTTTTTTTTGTAAGCATTCATGGTATAAAGTACCCGTAAAATATTCACTTTATTTTTGTGAGTGAGCTCTCAATAGTTTTCACTCTGCTGCACTATTACCATTTAACAAAGAGGTTCTTTTGTAAAGTTAAGTTATATTTTGATATAGTCCACAAAGAAAAATTTTCTCTGATTAAGTCTCTTGAAAATGGTTTTAGGCATCATTTACCTTCCTAATGAGTGTTGTAAACACTAACTGTACCACATGCTAGCTTAGATCGTCCCAAGCTTTTTCTGTATTCCTACTTAGCTACTCTGTTTGTAAATGGATCAGGTTAACACATTGTGTGTTTCTCTAGAGGAAAAGAAAAACAAAACCCACATCATTTTAGCTGTCTAACACAGATGAATTATACCAACCCAACCTCACTAAGAGATTCACAGGCTGACACACAATTTTACCTCCAGTCCCCAGTAGCTCCTTCCTCCAGACACCCTGCCTGGAAGGCCCTGAACAGACAAATACTTGTTCTGTGTGGCTGAAACTGTTCATAGAGATATTGCTCCCTGAGAGGAAGCAAACACTAATTTCACCTGAGTAGTGTGTTATTGCTCTTAATTGTCTATTCGGTTGCAGCTGGCTTCCCTGTGACCTGCTCTGAGAAGAGCTCAGCAAGCTCGTTTGCCTACAGTTCACCCTGTAGAGGATTTCTCATTCCTCCCTGTTGTGTGGAGCAGCGGGAAGGTGGCCTCTCTGCGCACAGCCTGCCTCCCTCCTGCTCTCATCAGGGTAGCAGCAACCCCACCAGTCACAGACACTTAGGAAGGCAATTTCTTCCTCGGTGCCTTCTGCAGGTTATCACCAGACTGACATTCTGCTGGCGTGTGTCTTGTTAGCTGAAAGCGTTGCCCACTGAGATTAATGAAAAGTTATGATAATGCCTCTGCACCCTCTGCTTCCCCCATGCAGTAGGAATTGAAATCAAATGGAGGCCTGTTCCTCCTAGGTGTGACTTTATTGACTTCACCTGGGTTGTAACTGCTGATGCTCATTTTCAATTTGGCCCCCTTTTTCTTTTAAACAGCTACTTTAAAGGGAGGAGAGAGTAAATGTGAATCACATTTATCAGCTTTTATGATTCCTTGTAGCTATCAGGCAGTACTGGCAATCAGCTGGTTTTCATGGGGTGGCATTTTACAGTGTGTTACCATGGGCACAAGATAACAGGGAAGGGGAACAGCCTTAGAGCGAATGCAACAGCAACAATAACCTCATCTCTTGCGCATTTTCTATAGTTGCATTACAAAGCCTTTAAGAATTATGGAAATAGTCAGCTCAGCATCAAATAAGAAGCATACTGTAAATGTTTCACCCCAGGGGTAGCTCTGGGAATGAGGGACGGTTCTGCACACGTCTATACTGCAATCAAAAGGAGCTGCTGAAGCTTGCACAGTTGTACCCGAGGTGGCTTCAGAGCAGCCGCGCAAAGGCTACCAGCAGCACAGTGTGGTTTCCACCCCTGCAAACACTCGTGCAGCACCCCAGTACAAGTATAAATCCTGATAGGAATGAATGTAATTAATAACGTCTTTGTGCTTGTAGAAATACCTAATGAACCGCTTTTTCTGTAGCATTGTAAATTTTGGTTGTGTTGTCTCCTATATACATTTTCTGCCAGGTGAAAGGGAGTAAGGTAGCGCAGGGCAGAGAAAACTAAGGTTCAGGCAAAATGAACAAAAGGATGAGAAGACATCAACCGGGCTATGATATCAACAGTTCATCTTGGTAAGGGGCTAGAAGCAGATTATGTGGTTTACAACAGAAGCTAAGATGCCAAACTAACAACTGGTACCACAGGTTAAGCTGTGGCTGCACCGCAAGTAAACATGCCTGCTTGCTTTAATGAAGCTACAGGTAGATTAAAAAAATGATAGGATGGTAAGGGCTCCTGGATAACGTCATCATGTGGCGGGTCCCCATCAAAGCTCTGGCCTCCAACTCCTTGCTCCTCCGAGGGATGGGCTATGCCAGTCATTTGTGCTTCTTTCTGCAGTATGGCCAAAGCCCGAGTACCTCTTGCTAATGCCTCAATTAACAAGTGATCCTGTCGACTTCAGAGGAGTCATAAAGGGGATATTGTACTTTGAGGAAACACCACAAGATTTGTATCTTAAAAATTTATCTGAGTTTTACAATTGCTTTATTAGTGGTTGTGTCACGTAGAACACCTCCATTAATCATGCTGGCACTAAACAACATACCCAATCAAACTATCCTTATTTATTTAATCCAAATGGATGAACCTTCCCCCTGCCCTTCCCCAGCCTGGAAGAAAGCATTTTGTTGTTTTCCCTCTTTTCCCCTTGGACAGAAGGGCACTCCTAATTAGCAGGAGAGCTGACGAGGAGCACCTGGCACGTTTGGGCTGCCTCAGCCCTCTGGAGCGCCGCTCCCTGCAGGGGGGTGGGAAGTGTTTGCGGCATTAGTCAGGCAAACATATCCAGATGTCTCGCATAATTTCTAAAGGCCACAATGATAAATGATATTTATACCTATGTTCATTTTCTCATTGCAACATAACAACTGCCAGGTTAATATCAATTTTGGGCAGTGACATGGTCCCCAGGGGGACGATGGTGTAGTGACAGTGCATGTTTGTGCAAGGCTTTGTTTGGATGGTATGACTGGGAGCTTAATAGATACTTTCCAGCCTAGTCCTATTAAAAAGAAGAGCAGATTTTACCGTTAAATACTGGTTGAATCTTCTCAAAGCCTCAAACAATTTGGCTTAATGCTGGTTTCTTTATACCAGGCTATTAGTTTCAGATGACTCACTGTTAAGTAAACACCGGAGAGGGCCAGTGAGGTTGAAGACTCAAAGTCATTAACCTGAGGAGCAGTCCTAGCTATTGGAACAAAGAAAATGAACCTGTTCTGGAAACTTCCCTTGGAAAAGTTAGCAAGGGAAAGGATGAAGAATTATCTGTAATACCTGTAAAAACATCCCTAGAAGCTCTACTGTACGAGCTTTCCATTCAGAGACTGAGGCCTGTATAAATCTGAAAGGCTCTCACTGTGTGAATACGTAGATTGCATCTGATGCAATATCATCACCAATTGGGTCCACATATGTATGATTCAGTATAATTAATTTATTCTTAGATTTTTTTTTTAAATTCAGACAATTATCCAGAACATTTTCCCAAGTCAGCTAATCATCTGCCACCTACTAAAATGATTTGATGGACTCCCTGGATAAAATCTTTACATTATGCCAAAATATATTACATTAAATTGTACACTTTGAGGCTTTTTGTTATTAGAAACTGCAAAAGCAAAGACAAGACGACAGGCACACTTTTCTGTCCATTATCCAAAGTTTATGAATTGGCCCATTTGGAATAACAAGCAAGGGGAAGCGCCACCCCTAAATAAGTGAACTGGAAAGTCGACATGCTGTCACTTCACAAATACATACATTACTTTTGATGTCACTACTGCCACCAGTTGGTGCTCTTAATACTGCATAACAAGTTACCTTGCTAGTTTTTATTTAATTGAGACAGCTCTTCAGAGTATTCCTTAATATCAGCTAATCACTAACCATCCTATCTATTGAACTGATGGACCCTCTGTACAAATGTGCTGCCACACTTAATATTTTATTCTAAAATATTCTTCTAAAGTCTTTATCCCCTTAGACTAATGGGAAAGACAGCAGCTATCTGATCTATCAGCTGAAAAGGATGAGTGGTGCCATTTATAATAACCAAGCTCTAAAAACTACCATACTGAAAGGTAACAACTCAGGGATATTATCAGCCTGTGCAATACTGGGTGATTGGAAAGCATCCATGATTTTTTTCGTACGCTAAGCTTCCTTGCAGCCTTGTGGCATCCGCATTCTCAAGGTATCAGGCCTCTGCTCCTGTGGCACTATGAAGAACTGGGGAACTTAGAAGAAAAAAAAAATTGGTCATGTTTAAAAACATTGTTTTATTTATTAGAATTTAATTACTGTGAGAAAATAGTAACCAGGTTCTGAAAATCTGTAGTCATTAAACATTCCTCGTTTCTTATTCCTTAATAAGATGCAAAAATCATTGGTCCTGATTCTGTGACATTTGAGCCTTACTCAGATTCCTGCTGTAATGAATGAAAGGACTCATATGATTGAGTACTACAAGTCTGAGAGAGGTTGCAGATTTGAATCTTTCAAAATACTTTTCTTAAGCAGCTGTTTCTGGGAAGTTCATTATATTTTGTTCTGCTCAGTTCTTGCTCACAGATCACACACACGAGTCCATAACCTAGTGACTATAAAGTGCCTCTGAGCCACAGCAAAAGGAAACTGCTTTGCAAGTTTTACTGTAGGTAAATATTATTTCTTCTGCTGATCCTTGAAGAAACCTGTAGGATCCAGCTGGCATACTTTGTAACTGACGGAAATTGGAGAAGGACCTTTGCAGCTCAGCTTTCTTACACCTTCACAGGCTAAATAAAGCTCAGGATATTCCTTCCAGATTCCAGCTTGGTGACAGCAGTTGTGTGTTTAAATGTCTTAAACTATAAATTATTGTGGTATGCACTATTACAACTGGTATCAGTTTCAGGAAATGAAGCAACAAGCTGTTGCTTCTTTTTTGGTCTTATTGTGTTCCGCTCAAAACAGCCTCATGAAGCACCCATAAAGTTGAAATGATTCTTGCTTGTGCATGTCTTGGTACTTAGTTGTGAATTCCTGCTACATATAAGGGATTGACAAGGTAGGTCTTAAGGTACTGGCCATAAATAATATAGTATTTGAGAAATTTAGATCCAGGATGTTCTGCCTTAGCTCTTTGGGCATGCTTGCAATGCATTTAGGAGCTCATTGCCTCAAATCCCTGGCTCCTGGATTGGAGTCTGCTCTGCTATCAGGAGTAATAACAAGCCGGGTCAGCCGAGCCAGAGCTAATGAGCCCTTCAGACCCTGGCTGTGTGTTTCTAACCTCCTGGGCCCACACTGGCACTTCTGCACATAGGTCTCCTCCACTGTGAAAAAGTTCCAGCAAAGCTTGGTGCTATTTCAGGAACCCCTGCCCCAAACTCCACTATCTTTCTAGCATGTGATGAAATGTGATTATCATACAAGGTCTGGAACAGCAGTCCCACTGCTCTGTCTAAGAGTCACTAGCACTAGAAACTTGAAAGTGAGTTAAAATGTCCTTTCCTGAGCAACGGGTAAAGTTAAACATGACCAGACCTTTCTCTAAATTTAACTAATTCATAACAAAGATCCACATTGATTTAAATGAGAACAACATTGTCCCAATATCCTCTGGGTCCCTCTGAGTAAGGACTATCAGACAAGTGTCTCCTGTCCTCTCAGCAAGTCTGTACTGCAGTCCTAAAGCCCTGAAAGTCAGAGATCCCTCAGTATCTCAGATGGTACACCCCAAATACATGTATGTTCTGCACAGTTTTGAAGATGAGTAACGATGAGACTGAGACTATGCTGAATCTCACAGCTTTCTCATCACAGAGCATTATTTCTGGCCAAACTAAAGAAAGCAAGCTCTGAAAATGGAAAGAGCCTACGACATTGGAGGCTGCCACAGTGAGAAGGGTGATTGACAAGAGGAAAAAGAGAAAAAAAACCCAAAACCAGTGAATTATCTTCAACTTCAACCTAATGGTATGACTTCAAGGAGACAAAAGATTCGAAGTTAAATTGAGTTCAGGGAAATGGATGAAATTTTGACATTAATGTGGAGATAATTTTAAACCACCAAAAATATGTTTTATCCTGACTTGTTTTCAGAAATACTTATCACTCACTCAGTGTGATGCTCACAATCACACTAAGCTGAATGTGATAAGTATCTAATGTAACATACCTACAACGTATAGTTGTAGTCATTTACACACTTAAGGTTATGCATTGAGATAAAGCAGTAAAGAGTTTTCAAAAGTATTTTATTCCTTCTACTTAACATGCCTTGCATCTGATGTGCTATTTTGCATGGTGTTTGAAGACCAGTCCAGCACTTTTTGAGGTGAATCAACTTACTAGTTAGGGGCTGATCCAAATCCAAACAAATGGAACAGATTGATTGACTTCAGAAGTTTTGGTTCAGGTCCCAGCTGAAGAAATACCTGTAGCTGTTTACAAAAGAAGCTTCTCTCCTCCTGGGTGGAATTCATAATGATGATTTCACACCTTCTCCAGGACTCCAGGTTCTGGTGTGAATATTCACAGTTCATATTTACATCACTTTTGAATAGACATGAGAGAGGCAACACTATGGCTTAGTCCTTCTTTACTCTAAAGGAACATTTTTGCCTTTTTTTTTTTTTTTTAAATGTTCCTGTAAAGTATTTTGTAAGATCCTTATGACCTTTCATATGGTATCAATTTTAGTTTTCAAGGACCACTTTTCAAAGCTGTTATTTTTTTACACTCTTGGCTGCAGCAAGAAATCAGTTGAAACTATAGCTTTTAGTTGTACTTGTAGAGGTTGAAGAGGGCTATTTGGAAATGGAAGAAGGTGCTGAACCCTATTGAGACCTCGAAGGAGGAAGCAACTTTCATAGAAGGTAAGTAAAGGTATAAGTAGAGAGGAAGCCATGTGGCACTTGCCCTTTTACTCATCCTCTGAAACTGTCTTATCTCCTCTACAACTTCACTTCTCTTTCTCATGACCTGGAAAAACATAAACTTACATAGTATCTTAACCAGAATTGCTCCCCAGGACAAACCTAAAGAGAGTGGGTAAAGGGAGAGAAAAATGTTTTTATTGCCATGGAACTATTAATACTGTGTTTTAAATTCACAGTGGCTTTGGTAAAATTTGTCAGCCCAGTTGGTTGTGAGAAAGAGTAAATACTGTACTCATATGTATATGATTGCAGTTTCCATCTCTTGCTTTCTTTCCCATTAATAGAGTTCATTCCAGACGCTCAGAAATTGTTAGATAAATGGATTCAATGCTTTCCTTATCTCTAGAGACCATATTTTCAATACAGACTGTGTGGTAGATACTATACTAGGATATAATATTTGAGATTTGTTTTCAATTGTAATTGCCCTAATCACAATTTCTTTTCAAGATGGATGCTCCACATAGCCCTGCACCAAATAAAATAATCTAGATTCATTGCGTTCTGATGGATTTTATCATAGTAGCATTTTTCTTGATATTTTCCACTACTGCCACTGTTTTATTTCTGTGAATGCTAGGAAGAGCATGAGTCACAAACTTCAACTACCATGCAATTTAGGCCAAATTGAGCAGTCCTGTAAATGAAACCATCAGGTAGCTTTCAGTACCATGTATATGTGTTATTGCTGCTTCTGAAACAGAACCACCGATACTTCATGATGGGAAATGTAAATAAGAAGCTATAGTGTTCATAAAACCCCAAATAAGATATTTTTAAAATATGATTAAGTTATTTCCTCTCTCTCTTATAAATTCATTATAGGTTTGACATCTACAAGTGGAGATCACATATCTTTCTATGATAAACACATTCAAATTATGTCCCAGCATTATAACATCCTGTGAATCTGATTTGAACTAAATTCTGGTACCAAGAGGGAGAAAATATAAACATTTGGACTAAGAGTCATGAAAGGCATGCTCTCAAGAAGAAACAGTATGTAAAGAGGGGAGGATATCTGAGCCTATTCAAAGTTCTTCTCTTTCAAAGCTGAGGGGACTTTTGTGGAAATTATAGTATGCGGACTACTTCATAGCTGGGAAAAAACATCTGTTTAAACCTCTAAACATCTCCAGTTGTACAGAAAATTCACTTGGAGGCTACTCCTTGAGAACACCATGGTGAATAACATTCACGAGAGGCAGATATTTAAGACTTCATGAGTTAAAATAAAAATCACGGTATTTGAACAGCAGCTCCAATAGAAAAAGGATCTCTCTGGTGTAAATTTGAGGTAACACTCTTTAGAGTTTGTATTGTATGAAATTAGGAAGTTGTCTCATGTTCCCTCAAGGAAAGGTAGAGAACACAGATGGTGGCCAGAGATGTCTGGGAAAGCAGACGATGGCAGCTTTTAATTTTACATCTGCTGTAACATATAATTGTGTAACATCACTAACTGTAAGCATGAAATGCCTGATTTCTACTTATGCAGCTTCTAGATTTGTGGAGACAGAATCTCACAAATCCTGTGACTAAATTGCTAACTACATTTACCCACAACTGACTTCTCTTGCAGCTGATTGAAAAAAAATTAAACATCATATTGAGCTACCTTCAAAAATATGGTGTTAGGTAACCTCTGCTGCTCCTCATTTCCTCTTTTCTCCCCT
The DNA here is from genome assembly GCA_020745775.1 of Theristicus caerulescens. Classification (NCBI taxonomy): domain Eukaryota; kingdom Metazoa; phylum Chordata; class Aves; order Pelecaniformes; family Threskiornithidae; genus Theristicus; species Theristicus caerulescens. The sequence goes on along the minus strand of CM036565.1, from coordinate 6,112,255 downwards.
TTGCCACTTCCCTGAAACAAGCCAATCTCTTGCGTTGGGGAGTAAATTAAAATGTGTACTGAAAGGTTTCCATTCTTCATGTGAAATTTCTCAGTAGGACTTCAGATTAGTGTTCCAGAACCACCTGGAAAAATGGGGTTTGCAGACCTTTTAAACTTCAATTTCTGTCTTTTGATGATGAAACAAGAACTAAGCTGCAGAAAAGCAGCATGGAAGAAGAGTGCCCCTAAAAAGAGGATTAACTGTGGGTGAACACTAATGAGAATTTCACAGTGAATTTTGCAAATATGTTTACATGCCTGCAAAAGTTATGATATAGGGAAAGTAATCCCTAATCCTAGATTATCTCTGTAGTGTATTGCTCTTACATGCGAACTTGCCTAGCACATAGCTCATAATAAGTTCAAGCATGCATTTCCTTCATTTCACTGTTCACAGATCCTCTCACCCTCCAAAATGGTTAGCAAGTCTCTCAGACATTTTTCTCTTATCTTTCCATCTCTTTTTGTTCTTTCTCTCTTCTTTATGTCTTTTCTTGTTCACCTAGCCTCTTGCATCAGTTAGTATTTTCCTCTTATTTTCCCATACTTCTTACATGTGTACTTTCCATCAAACACAAAATGATTTCCATCCAGGCTTCTTAGCCCCACTCCCAAATTTGAGGTAGCAATCATGCCATGATTTTATTTCAACCCTTGGAACAGTTGTATCTCTTCATTCCTCTCCTTTCCCCAAAACATACCCATGTGGGCCCTTTGCCAGGTTCTGGGAACAGAAGGGAACCATGTCCAGTACAGGCTCTTCTATGTATCTCTGTTGCAAGAATAGGAAAAGCTACATCCAAGATTTCCCCTTCTTCTTTTACAGGATCAGCCAAAGGCAGCATAGCTTTACAAAAACCCACCTCAAAGAGATTCGCTTTATCATTTATTTTCTTGTGCCTGTTCGTGCATCTCTGCCTCCAACTGCAAGCCCAGGGAGTTCACCTTGCTAAGTCCAAGGCCTGTGCATTATCACTGGTGGTTTCGATCCTGCAGCCTTTGACAATTGCATTAGAGCTTACCCTTTGCTATAAAGCATTGCCAGGGTTATATTCAAGGCAAACCTTTGCATTATAGTTTTAGGTTTTAGTTTTATGTCTCATTCAGTTACTCCTACAATATTTGGACATTTCCTTAATAAATGTTCTCATCTCATGTTTCAAAATAATAGTTTGACTCATCTGTTGTAGAGAATAAAATCTGTATGGACGGAATTGCATTTGCTGCACATATGGAAAGTAACAAGACATCTTCTTGTAATTTTGCAATATTTGTAATAATATTAAACCAATCTAAACAATTTGTATCCCAGACCTATTTTCAAAAGATGACTGAATCAAATAGTCCTGTTTTCGATTTTGAAATTCAGTGACAGCTTGTCAGCTTGCAAGCCAGAAACAGAGAGATGACTGCCAAATGTGAGTCTCTGGTTACTAATTTTTTCCATGATGCACTATTTCCAAATAGATTGCTAAAAAGATATTTCCACTACTGCTCCTGAATATAACAATATGTATGGAACCTGGAAAGATGACAAGTCACTTTGAAGAACTCAAAACCCAAAAGTGAAGGTGGAGAAATAGGAGCAGGTTTCCTAAAATTTGACCTTTGTTTTGTTCATGACTATGATTTCCACCATTTTTTTCATGGCTCAGAAATTATTCCTGTGAAAGAGAGTGAGCGTGAGAATGCATGTGCACTTTTGGGTCAAAATGTAAGCTTTGCTTTTCCCTAACATGGGAAAGGAAGACTTTCCATATAGCTTTTTGTATTTTTAGAAATCTCCCTCATGCTTTGTTTATAATCCTTTGGTTTTTGTCTCACACCCAGAAATCTTTTGTTCTGTATTCTTGACCTGATCCAGTCAAATCACTAGTTAAGATGACGAATGACTTATTCTAGATAAACGTGAGATGCCAGAAGCAGCAGCCTCAGGGAAAGCCTTCTTTTGGTCCCGCTAAGCTACAGCTCTGAGTGTTTGAAGACCCCGTGAGGACCAGCACCAGGTCGTAGCTGAGTGGCTCCAACCCAGGCACCTGCCTCTGTCCCTGTGAACGTGGGCTAATCTCAGGAAGAAATACGACCCACAGTTAATTTCTTACCATGCAATGGCTTAGTAGTACGTGAAGCTTCCTAGTTTCTGTAGTAGAAAATTAAAAGTGGTTGGAGTTTTTTATTTTGTTTTTTTCCCCAGTATATTAATTCCTTTCCATACATGGAGTATATAGGTCCCCAATTCAAGCTGCTGTCTGGACTCTATATGAGGCTGTTGTTTTTGTTCTCACTGTTCTGAAACTACTCTCTATAAACATGTTGTGATAAGTTGGTAACAAAAGCACTGAAATTTATTATATGTCTACCAGTGGAACATCAGGGAAAGGCAATAATAACCAGGCAAAGTGCTTCAGAGCTTTAGTGGGACAATCAAAGCCTCACAAATTCCCCTAAAACATAGGAGGAAATATTTCAAAGGCTTCACTTTATAGAAAAAGCTGCAAAGATTTGTTTCAGCAGTTGTAAAACTGGCAGTGAGACAAGTTTTGCCAGTTTCCTTTTATCCAAAACATTTTTCACAAAGCCTTAAAAATATTATCTTTGTATGTTCCACTACACTCTTATTTGAGTTTTCATCTCATCTGATTTGTCTGTCTCCTTGTCACTTTATGTCACTCATGTCTAAAGAATACAGTTACCAAATCTAATGAATAAAGTAATGCAAAAGGCATAACCTAGCAACGACTGATTTGGGATGCCATATATTTTTTCATGATAAATAAAGCTTCCTTTTACTAGAGTTAGCAGAGCATTCTGCTGCTGATGATTGATTGTACCTGTTAGTGTCACTTGCTTACTTTTAAAAGCTTTCTGAAGAATAACAAAAGTGCAGCAGAGAAATGAATTTTAAAAGTGTTTAGAAAGAGAAATTTAAATTCTTTCACTGTGGACATCACTTAAAGTGTGCTGGAAAGCATTCGGGAGAAGGCAACTGAAAACTAACTTAATATTGTTAAAATGAACTTTACCTATACACAAGCACAATCATACTGGGCCTGATCCATGCTCTTCCATGTGATAACACGCTATCATTTTCTGCTGAATACAATTTGGCTACGTCTCTTTACCTGTCTAATTTTGATGATGTCTGGCATTTTATGAAATGATTTTAAGGCTTTAATTGATATGCAACTGCCAATATTCTTAAATACAAGAATCAGCTGAGGAGACCCTAGCTCAGGGTAAATGGAGGAATTTTAAATCAATGTGTAAATCAAGAACATCAGTTTTGGAATCTGTTCTTTGCCATATATTGGAAATATTTTGTTATACTTGACACCCAAATATTTTATTATACTTGATTTATTCAGACAGCACCAGTAATAACCCTCCTTCTTCCCACGCTGGTAGAACAGAGATTTTTGAGGGTGTCACTACAATGTTGTTCCTTCAAGGCTCAAGTACATGCAAAAAAAACCAAACAACGTATTTTATGAAATTATGCTAATAGCACTAAGAACAGCTGGGATACTTGGTCAACCTTACTTGATACCAAAAGTTCAGTCATTAAAAATTGTAGTGATAATGAAACAGCAGAAGTGTTCAAGTGACGCAATTACCACACCTGGAAACTTTTGTCTTCCAGTCCCAGGACCTTATGGGCAGTTTAGTAATAGTTACCTTTCTCTGCACCTTAACGGACAACAGTATTCACCCCAAGACTGACTTCACACTGTTTAGCCAGGAGGTTCCTACCAATGCACTTTCTCCCTCAATACTTCGAATCCAATTTTAAAGTAAAAAGGTCATTGTATGATACAAATGTTCAGCTGCCAGCAGACTTCAGATCCCAGGGTGCTGGGGATTGTCCAGGACTGGAGGGCAGAGGCACTTCAGTCACGTTGTGAAGGCCAGGAACTGGCTCCATGTCTCATAGAATAAAAGACTAATTATTGGAGCGATACTTTTCTAAGCACTGTGAATCGGAGCGTGGTATTTTTCTCCACGTGTAGCACATCCTTGCAAGAGTCTAACAGATAATCTGTACCACTGATTACTTAGATCTGCTCTTGAAGTAAATCGTAAGCATATTTCTCAGGGGAAGAGATGCTGCAAGTATATAACGGGAGGGTAAGTTACCCACATTGCCGATCTGCTTAGCCTCAGCTCCATGGTGGGTGCTTACCTGTGTCCTGTGGTCTATCTATGAGCATCAGGGTTAGCATTAGCTAGAAATAATCCAAAGGACTGATCCTAAACATCACTGCCAGGAGTCTTATGGGACTCCCGGTCTGTCCTTTCTTCAAGCTACTGCATGTTAACTGCTTGAACAGTCAGACCCACGAGGTAATTTGCTTTTTTTTTCATTCGTCTCAGACTATGTGATATGATGTAACTTTATTTATATGGGCAAATACTGCAGACAGTGATGAGCAGCCTGTCCCTATGTGCAGTAACAGAGGTAGTTACAGTATCCATAGTTCCCAGGGGTTCTCAGGCTGCCGAATCCTGTTCTGGATAATGAATCTGCAGGGAATCTCTTGACTGAAAAGCAGTGACTTATTGTCAAAGCAGACTATTTCAGCAGTGTCTTCGCAGATCTTACAGACCATGTAAATATATGGCAGATTCCTAAAAATGACGCTATTCCCTTGGGTACTGAAGAGAGAGAGTGGTGGACAATGCTAGCATCTAACTTCAAGCCTCACAGGCAAAATGTCTCTTCCCGTCTCCTACTGAATCATCTACATTACCCGTTCCCCCATTCATATTCAAAAATAGAATATTTTTATTCCTGTTAGTTTTCCAGCAAAGATGGCCAGTTATCACTGGTATTTATTTTTAGCAAGGATGTGAAATCAGAAGTGCCTAGCGACTTGGAAAATTGCATCAGCTACTGATGGGGGTGGTGGTCGAGCTGGAAATCCTTGGGCTGGCTGACAGTCTCCTTTTGTTTACTGAGAAATGTAGAAATCAAGAATTTCACATACACTCTTGGGATCCTTTGAAGAAGTCACTTCTCTTTTTCTCCCTAACATCTTTTCTTTTGTTCTTACATGACATTAGGTATTTCTAAGAAACAGAAAATGCTCCTGCAGGGCATACCTTTGACTTTTCCTATCACCATTTTTATTCCTAGTGCTTATGTGAGAATGAAAAACAGAGATCATTAAGGTCAAAGTATGGGCTTGAAGACCCCTCATGAGAAACGGTTCCACATGCAGTGAGTTGAGCTGCCTCTCAGTCCCTCCTAGCCAGAAAGTATCAGGGGAAAACTGATTTCTTTCAGCTTTTGTTGACCCTACCTTATCTCCTTTCCTCTGCAGGCTGCCCTTCCCTCCCTTGCGCTTTTGTACTTCTGCACATTAGAATATTAGGTCAAACACCCTCACTAAAAATTGTGCTGTACTGTATTTCTGATTTTCATCTTTTGCTTGATTTTCTCCTCATCTACTGGAGACATCAATGGCAAAGTAATTTTCCCCTCAAATGTTTGCCCTTTGATCATGCCAGAGTTTACTATAAACATTATGTCAAATGGGGCTTCCCCAGTTCTGTATAAATGTTTACTGTGTGCTCAAAGGTGCCAGGAAAACAAGGATCAGCTATTACTTTTGGAATTATTATCAATTTTATTATTTCCCCACTCATTGTACACTATGAGTAATGTGTTACAGAGCCTAAGGGGTCTGTGTTCTGGACGATGAGGAAAATGTCACATAATGCGTTAATACCGATCTGATCTTTTACTGGTACATAAATTGCATGATTATATTGTCTACCCTAATAGTGATGTTTTTCATACTTGAGGTGGAAGCAGAGGGAGGGATTATTTGCTGTTTGCTGTGGAAACCACTTGAAATTTGATCTGTAGGCTAATCTAATTATAGTGCAAATGATAATCAGACCAGATGATGGGACTGTCTTCTATAAACTTAAACCTGAATGTACCTTGTGTTGTCTAATTTTAGCTAGCGACAGGGACAGTGTACTCTATTTTGCACAGCAGGTAATGGAGATTTTATATATGTATCTATATTTGTATATAGATAAATACTCAATATATTTTATGTATGTTTATATTTTAAATAATCTATTAAATATATAAATATATAAATTTATATTTTATATGTAAATATATTTTATATAACGTGTAATACATTATGTATATCTTTATATACTTATATGTATAATACATATTTTTTATATAAAGATATGTAATCCAGTAGAAACCAATAGTTCACAAAACTGTAAATACTATTCTGCCAAATCTAATATAGACCTGAATTTCTCTTTTCCTACTAAGAAATAGTTCTGTTTAATGGAAAGATCCATTATCTCTGGTATAAGATCCTGATTGCAAACTCCTGTAGGACAGGTTGTAAAGCTGTAAAGTACATAATAAGGAGCCTTCACTCAGTTTGCTCTCCACTAAGGGCCTAATGACACCAGTTTGAAAGCGATGTTGTCATAGCATGTCTTCATGATGCAGGAATTGTTACCAAGCTTTGCCTGACCTCATTGTGCAGACTTCATCCTGGGAATCTATCAGATGCATTTTTGGCATTGATAAATCAACCACAGAGCTCAATTCCAGAACATACACCCCTGCTGAATGCTTTTCTGTGTGCTACAGTCGTTCACACCGAGTTCACGTGGAACGGTGTCATCAGGCTCCGAGTAAAGAGGGAAGCGGGAGGAGCTCATAGATTAAAGTTTAGATTAAATGTTACAAGAATAAAACCTGTATTAAAACATTATGCATTGATGAGCATAGCTATCTATATAGTCATTTTCTGAGTTTTAATATGCTCTTCACTTATGGTAAAAAAAAAAATATTACAGGCTTCACCATGTAAAGGGGATAGAACTTGTTAATGTAATAAATAATTCTGCATATCAAGGCAAACAATCAGTCACATGTATTGATAGGCAAATCTGTTAAAAAAAGGATGCATATAAAAATAGCTGTTAGTTCACCTTGGAGTGTAACATGAAGGGACTACACAGGGCTCGGGCAGCAGCTGGGCTGCCCGCAGGTTGGTGCCAGCCACCAAGCGCAGCATGTTTCAGAGCCGAAACAGAGCCACTGCAGAAGGGCGACCACGGGATCGGGGTGGATCACAGAGCCACTGTACACAGGCAGGCACACAGAAGCTCCTAGTATAACACTGCAGCCAAGGCAACTACTACTTTCCTTGGATGAGTAAACAGGAATA